>BSBM01000411.1:227500-1427500 GCA_027924585.1 Larix kaempferi | reverse complement strand
AACTATATCTTGCATGAATATCCACACTTGCCTTGCTCTTATCCAGCAAAAATCCCATTAAACAAAATTATGCTGAAAAGTGAAATGGCCTAGCAGAAAAGTTGATTTAATTATCTAGGTTTAATTGGCAGTTTGCTTTAGTTTGATAAAACAATAAAAGTTTGATTTAACCATTGCTTATTCATCTTTGCACGCAAAGAAAAGTAGGAATTTGACGTCATCTTTTGGCATAGAGATGTCTCTAGAATTATCTCCTTGGAGCCTTATATTGATTGAGAATTTGTGGATGTGAAGGCTTGGAGTTATATGTACCACGGAAAGCACATCAACGCCAGAGAATAGTTGAATTCACAGCAAAACAGGAAAAAAAAGGGAGAGCACTGAAGTTAATTCATCTTTTGGCAATGATTGCATGTTGCAGGAGGTCACACTTGGCAGTTTTGAAAGTAACCAGCAGTTACTCAAGGCCACTATTTAGCTTTTCCAGCATTCAATTATAGAGAACCAGTGCTGTAGTGTATATCATGCAGACCTTGAACCATTGTGGTTTGACGAGACCTTAAAGCAAGATTTTATGCTTGTTTTGTCAGAAAAATAATTAGCTGGTTGTCATTATGTGATTTTATCCAAACCCTTGTCGAATAAAATGCCTAAGGAAGTGGAAAGTTACGAGACTAGCTGAGGAAGTAAGATGACTCAGCCATTTCCTATGATCGACACTTCATTGAAACGATTTGATGTTCACCTAATATGTGCCAGTACTGGGATTTACATGAGAAAATAAGCCAGGGAGATTGTACTGTTCTAAAGGCAGGGCTATGGAAGAAGTTTTGCCAGCAATTTCCAATGGTAATATCACAAACAGTGGTCACAGGAAATCCAATGCTGGGTGCGTTATGTGAAGAGAATGGAGAGCAGTAGAGATAATGTACAAGACAGCCAGAGGCAAACCAAATGAACAGCAAATTCAACCCTCAGTAAATGGTAAAAAAGACATTGTCCTCCAAACAAAATCAGTGTTAGAAAGTGCTGGAATGCTGGTTTGAAAAGATATAAGGTCGCTGTTGAAGGAGACATAAAGGCTAGAATAATTTCATATCCAGGCATGCTCTCTGTCCATGAGAGTCGTTCACTGAGGATTTCCTGGGGTGTTAACTAGCATAAGAAGTATTTGGACTTGCTTTGCCTAAAACAAAGTTGCTGCCATGGAAACTGTCCTGCAAATAGTTTTATCCAAAATATGTGACAGATAATTAGAAAACAGATGCAATCAGTTAATTGGCATTTATATGGTAAAATTGGTTGTGCCAATGTTGTCAGGCATTTGGTTAGTTTCATGGCAGCAAGTGCCTGGTTCAAATCCCCCTTGGTTAGGTGTAGTAGTCTATGCCGATGGGTTTCCTAGGGATGACATCCATGAATGTGGGGAAACATCCCCTTGGGTTTCCCCATGTGGTTTTCTTTGGATATATATATATATATATATATATATATATATATATATATTGGGAAGATGTGCATTGAATAATGCGCATCTCTACCCTAATCTACTAATGATTAATGTATAGTTACAACCTATGCACTTCTATTTTGCATCTTAATCTGAGCTAGGGTTTTGTTTATAACTTTATGACTAGAGTTGTGATTTGGTTCACGACACAACTGTGTTTCTTGAAGTTTCTCCCATGATGCTTGTTATTTATACTTCTCACATGCCTTTCCCCTGGTCAACTCCTCCCACCCCCCCCCTCCCCTCCCCTCACAAAAGTACACCCGTGTGCTTCTCACATTCATATAAACTACTATGACCACAAAGGGAGAAATTTGTGAAACTATGCCTTCAGATTTGATTAATAAGAGTTAATGCCTACTTTTGTGCATTCTTTTTTGGATCGTCTTTTGATTTTAGCTAATGTCTTCTCATTCTTTGTTTAGAGCAAGGATATTTTGCTGTCATAAGAGGGCCCTGTTTCGTAATTTCCTTGTCATAATAGCAATTTTTCAATTGGATTTTGTTTTGCAGCATACTCCTCGGATTAATGTGTATATACCTAGTGCAAATGAAGCAACATTAGATCATCAACGCTTGCATGATAGGTGAGATATTTAATGTCTGGTCAATTATAAAACCATGAAGATACTTCTAATAAACAGAATGCGTTTTCCTCTAGATATTGATAATCTAAATGCACAAAACAAATCAAGAGTAATGTATTCCATGGATGTTACTAATCTGCCACAGTTTTGTTTTAATCCCCTTACTAGAATGGTTTGTCTGTCTTTCATGATACCTTTCAAGTTTCATGTTATTGTCCCCTTTCTTTTATAGCTGTTTTATTTTGTTCTCTTTTTCATCCAGGAGCTTGCTTTACTGTATTTAGAAATTAATGGGTCCAGTGTTGACTTTTAGAAATGAAACTAAATGGTACATTGCAAAAGCTGATCATACAGGGGAATGGTTCCACATTTGTGATTATTTCTACACAAAACGGATAGATCTAGTCTAAGGAATTTGTTAGGATTATATTAAAACTTAAAAGTCTCTTTTCTTATGTTTGCAAAATTTGAACCAGTTATTTGTTCCTTTTCTTTAAGGAGTGCAATAACTAAAGATATCTTGCATAGTACATGATATGCTGAAAGTGACGATGAGGTGGTGTTACAGAAGAAAGGGAGAGTGACATTCCAAAACTTTAGGAAACTGAGGAGAAAACAAAATGTAAGTATCTTCAGTGAGCATTTATTACAATTTAGCTAACAAATCGGAAGCTCCGAGACATGCTTTGGGTTAAAAACAATGTTGAAAAAGTTGGCAAGGGTGCTGAATACAACTTCTTGGCAACATCGGCGAAAAAATCGGCAAAAGTTGGCAAACATTAAAAAATACAAAATACAAAATACATTCATTTTTTTCAGAATTTTAAACATATAAAGCAACAATAACATCAAATAAACACCTTGGAACATAAATATGGAGAAAACGTTGATATATAGATGTAGTGGGTGCAAATAACTCGGAGTGGTTTGATTTCAATGACTCGGACTGCTAAAAAATACATAAAATTTTACAATTTTAATGAAAAAAATATATATTAAAGATTCCAAGCTATGATTCCAAACCATCAGAGACAAAATATTATCAAAATGGTACCAAGTGCGATACATATCTAAATCAAAATTGAAAAAACATAATCATCAAAATCATTGTCTATGTTGGGATCCTATTCATCAATAGCACTATGTTCCCCCACCTCTGGGATGTAGCCCTTGTCTCTACCTCTAATCTCGAAGTTGATCCTCCAAGGACATCAATTAACACCCTACAAATTTGATGAACCTTCTTAATCCAAGCGTTAAAATAAGATAGAAAGAGCTTCCCATGCTTAATAAGTGATTTTGCTTGACTGAAGGGTACATTTTTTTATTAAGGTCATGACAGAGGAATTCAATCAACTTCAACAATCAGGGATCGACACCACCAACATCAAGGTACATAGAGAGTTTGATGTGCTTCATTAAGTTCCAATCCCTTACCCACATACATGATAGAATCTAGTGGAAACGTTGCAATCCTGAAATCCTGAAAACCTTTAAGTCTGTTGAATTCTGAATGGGATCTAAAATTCTACTTTTTGCATATGAAGTCTGATGAGGTTGGAACCACTCTCAAACATCTTGAAACAATTAATGGTAATGTTAAAAATTTAAGTAAAATGATGGAAAATGAAAAATAAAGAGAATGTCGAATTTAACTTTACCATTTAGTATTGTTGACATCAATGTCACTTGTACAAATCTCATCAATTTTTTTCTACAAAAACCCGAGTTTTTAAAACAGTGAAAAAGCCTCCTTGGTGATTTTTTCCATTATGGCGTGCTAATTACCAAAAAGTCGCGCAACATTCAAATTATAAAAATCACGATTTTTCCTTGCTGAAAAATCGGTTAGAGGAAAAAATCGCGATTTTGCTACTTTTTCCCAAGAAATCGACGACTTTTTCAACACTAGTTAAAAATGATAACTCCATAATTAAAATTACTTTATAAGAGTTATCATTCATGTTGTAAGAAGCTGTTATCACGCAACTTGTAGTTGCCCCGAAAGGATATCCTATCCAAGACAGTAGAGGGGATAGGCAGCCAAAGAGGTGACCTCAGAGGGTCCTGCTCACTAGATAATAATCGGTTGTCACGCCGAACATGAAACTCTTCACTTTAAGGCAATAAATGACTGAGGGGGAGACCTTGATCATTCCTCGTGGGAAAGATCTCTTATTAGGAAACCAAATCTCAATATGACTATATAATGCAAGGAATCCTGGATGAAGCCTTGGATCAAGAAAGGTTATCGAGTTAGGGTTTAGGATCTAGGAAAAGAGGACACTAGGGAAAAAAAATTCCAAAGTTTAAACACAGCCTAGATTTTTAAGAAAGCTTGCTACAAGATTCAACGATCACTACAAGCAAGCCAACAACACTTTGTGCAGAGATGGCTTCAAACCCTATGGGAAAATTTACTTTAAAAAGGATCAGCGCTTCCGATGGAAAAATGGAGTCTATGGTCACTTGACAAGCAAGATTCGGCCTTAATACCTTACAACAAATTGTTGTTTACAAGAGATTTATATTTATAACGAAATGATGAAAAATACAATTTAGATTGTTGTGGTTTATGATTTCAGATAGAGACCCTTTTTAAACAAACAATAGACCCAAAGCCAAGCTACCCCTTCATAAATTCAAAAGCGATTTTACTATGGATCGAAATATCTTAACTATGGTTTTGCATAAGTTGTTTCAACTGAAAAATCAAATCTTTTCTAATTGATCAATGAAAATCAAAAGGGGCAGAATGACCATAAATTAAAAATTCGATGATGATATTAGGTAATGGCCAAAAGCAATACTCATGATGTATGCTGCTTCTACAAAGAAAATAACCCCTCTAAACCCTTATGCGACTTGATAGGCAGAGAAACAATTTGCATTTCTAATGATAAACTCAGATAGTAGATTTTCTTTGGTAATTTATAGTGAATCGAACTTCTTCTAAGCACAAAACCAGAATTCGATTGAACCTGTCAACCTTTGAAAATGCAAATACGATTTTGCTTTTGCATAATATAGTCATTGGATGATGAAATCAAATTCAAATTTAATCATTTATGTTCTCAAAGAGGAAGCATGATTAGGGAAAAATACGATTTCACAAGTGAAGACGTTCTTATCCAATCCCTTATATGAATCGATTTTAGAGAGGAACAATTCATTTGGCACTCAACACGATGGCTAGGGTAAACGTCTTCAAGAAGAGACAAATCCGGTGTGGATATGCAGGGATTTGAATTGATTTTATGTTGCCAATGACCACGACCTCCAACAATTGCAAAACCATTCAAAAAAACGACCCTAGATCAGTTTGCTTGGATGAAACAAAGCAAAAATAATGATTCATGATGGTTTTTAAAAGTTCCCTAGGGTAATTTTAGTTTCTCTCTGTTAGAAATTCGATCCAAAAGTTAAAATACATCCATTTTCAGAGGTGATTTTTGAGGTTTTTAAGGGATACGACTGAGTTTATTGAAGACGCCCACACACAAGCAAAACTTTTTTTTTACCTTTAGAGAAAACGACCTTCTCAGCACAAAATGCGATTTGCCAAGAAAATAAAAAAAATGATTTAGATTTTTTTATTTTATCTTTGATTAACAATGGAATGAAAACGATAGCAAGAGAAATTTTGACAGACTTACTTGAATCCGGATGACTGATGTAGGTCCTTGTCTCCTCACTCAACATCTCCCAAATAGATCCAACCTTTAATTCCCGAAGCAAGCAATAGATTCAGCTGGGGTGCCCTGCCAAAGACACACAGAGAAATATTAGCAAACTGCAGAATAATTCGTCTAAATGAAATTGCTAGAGCTATTGCAATGACAAGAAATGAGAGTGATCACAACAGATTAAATGGCAAAGCCAAATAAATCCCAAGTGCAACAAACTCCCTGTTGGTGAAATCGCCCAAGCCAAGGGAGAGTCTCCCCTCCAATTTGCACAAGCTAAGTCGCCCTCCTGTCAAGACAAGATAACATAGATTTTGCTCAGAAAATAAGTTTAGAACTAGTGGTACGCAGAAGCTCGGCAAGATAGAAAACTTGTCACCACATCCAAAATTCAAAGAGAAGTACCAAAAATACTTTCTATTGATATTCTTCCAAGAGCCAAAGTCCTTTACAATGAGGGGTCTCCTCTTTTAAATAGATTTGAGAGAGACCAAATCCCTAACCAACTTTTTAACAGATGGTTGAGATTAAAACATAATAAAATGATAATCAATGGTGGAGATCTAATCTCGCACTAACTACATGGATCACTAAACATGAGGGGGGTGAATTGCCCCATAATACCCAAATACATAAGATAAAGTGATATAACATGATAATACACCAACAAAGTCACCTAGGGGCCACAACTTAGCCACCTAGGGACATAATACATCATCTCAACATGGTACAAGGTACAACAATGATAAACCCATGTAGAATGATGCTCGAGGACCCTCTGGAGCACAAGTAACAATACCCAAGTCAAATCGTTTTCATTCATTCACCCTTTGTTCCACTTACTAAACCATGGCCACTTTAATTAATTTAATTTTCCAGCTGAAAACCTCTGTAAATAATAAAACTTGCTCAATATGCCATCATCCACTGCCTGGGAAGCTAAAACAACTGCATAGATGAACTCAAAGATGCCAAATACACTAATGGTGACTACAAGTACACCATGGATCCACTTGTGATATCAACTGATAATAAATCCATCTCCAATAATAATAAAAATAAGCCTGATAGATAAAAATAAACAATGTTCCCCCAAGTTTCCGAGACGTGGAGATGCGGGAGTAGGGAAATGCAGAAACGACATATGTAGAAGTACCCCCGCAAATTTTAGGAAATGTTGAAGGGTATGTCGGGGTCTTCAACATAGGGGACCCCACCAAGAATACTACAAAATTTATATTATAATACATAAAAATTGAAAGTTGGAGCATAAGTCATTAAAGTCTTTCATTTTATAATCTAAAGATTAATACGAGTTTACAACATACATCAAGTGAAATAAAATGAAATACAACCATACATAAACTATAACTGATAAAACAAATTCGGAAATACCGCCATATTGAACAACGAAATGAAATTGAGGCTACTGAGAAGAAAAATAATGGATGACATCCCTTTATCATTTAAGTTTTTATTTTTTGGTAAAAAAATATCAAAGGAAATGTGGGGACGCCATTTTTAGGAGGGAAACGTTTCCCTTCCGTGTTTCCTTGAGTTTCCTTCAAACGGAGATGTGGAGGGGACGTTTTGAATGGAGTTTCCAAGTGTCCGAGATTTGTGGGGGTGTGGAAGTGTGTTTCGCACCCTTGGGGATGCGTACCCGTGTAACACTGAAAATAAATATGGATCATAGGCAATTTCCACACACTGAAGCATGAAATGATCTGGTAAGCATCCATAGACATCAAAATAAATCATCAGCTATACTGTAGTCAATATCCACCTCGGGCCCCGCTCATTGACCAAGTCAACAAAGTTGACCAGGTCAAAACTGATAAAAAATAATATTTGAGCCATAATCTGAAGGACTCTACATGCGTGGGGTACATATAATAATCTCTTAATTATATTAGTAGCAGACTTGAAGCATTATCAATGTATACAATGGTGATCAGATATGCAGACATAAAATAATGTAGATTAAAAGTGACATAGTTTCATAGTGATAATGAAGTCCCAACCATGTACCTGCTTTCACATTCATCCCTATGTACACTCTAGATCATCCCTCAATACCTTTGGGTGAGATGGAACAATAAAAGGCTTGGTCAAATGAGGTTTGGCTTATTTGGACAAACTCAATGATCTCTAAGATAAAGGGGAAAAAGGGGAACCAAAATAACATGCGTTGGCAAACAAACACTAGGGAAGGGAGGTGCCTCACAAATGCAATGTCTTCAATAGGCTCTAACAAGCATCCTTTATAACATTCAATTAATATAGCTTTTGCAATATTTTACATTCGACATTTTCTTAGCAAGATCTTTCCTTCACTAGCCAGCCTCCAAGGGCAGGTGCCCTGGATAGCTTTGTGGGCCCCAGATAATGACTCGGTTTGACCTCCATTGCCCGCCACTGTCCATAGGTGCGATGGAGTTGCCACCTGGTTAACCTTTATGGACAAATGGCCTTACATCATACAAAGGATGAGTGCTCATCCCTTGGCCACTGACTAGTTACAAAAAGATTTATTTTATTTCATTTAATTTAGGCCTAGTGTTGAAAAACACCACTAATCGCAGCTGGCCTTGCATCCTTTAGATATAGCATGTGTTCTTCCGATGCATTTACGAGGATAACTTGCTTCGAGGACTAAGGAGACACCCGAGACACATAGCAAACATGGGGACCTATCCATACACAGAGGTCATGACTCATAATGGGGAAAAGTCTTCAATTTCATAAGTCAAGTCCAAAGCCAAGGGGAAAATGCTTTCAACATGGAAGAAATGGATGGACGGAAAGACAAGTGAAATATGGTGCCAAAGAAAAAGGGAGATGATCTTGACTGTACAAAGGCTAACCCTACTGACAACCATATACCCGGGACTTGACATCAAAACCATTAACTGTGCACAACTGATAGTCTACATAAAACCAAGAGATGACTGATTACCACCGATACAATACACATGCTAAGTCATATCTACTAAGATAAGCATGGAATATCATGATAATCAACCCACACGCCATATACCTGCTCAGTGCTCAGTCATATACCTGAATCTGCAACAATCTCTGACAAATCTGGAAGGCAAGGAAGATAACACCATCCGGAAACTCTGCTGCTCTGCTAAAAGTGGGCCAGTGGTCTAGCAAATATCCCTCCAGGATCATGAAGAAGGCATAGTGATAGAAGTGACGAGGGTAAACTGATAATACTGCTCTGCATGGTTTAGTTACCTTGGACAGTACTCTGCCACTGAGCATCATAGCCAATGGATGCTCATCTCATGTAAAAGGACTGGCTCTGGCCTCGGACAACTGGTCTGGAAATGTATAGTATCCCAGCTGCTATAAATGTGATAACAGAAGCTGTCCTCTTCCAATATTTCATCCCAAATGGACTGAAGGTTTCTTGAATGTTCTAAAATGTTTATGGTGGCCCCCTTTTTTCCACCTTTATTGGAATCATTTTTGGATCTGCTAGGTTAGAGCATGTTTGTGGGCCTCAATGAACTGTTAAGTACAGAAAGGAAAAATTAAAAACCTCTTGAACAACATTATTGATTATTAATATAAAGGCAGTAACTGTGACAAATACAGCCAAACCTTTTGAACATATTTGTCAAATTCTTTTTCAAATTTGATCTATGTATAACTTTAACTATTAAGATATCAGGACTTGGATCTTTAGCTTTATGTGCCACACGTTGTTCAATATACCAATGAAGACAGTAGATCTATGTTTGATCTACAAGGTCTTAAATGAAGTGCACTGCAAGAAAACAATCACAAACTATTTCACTTTTCCAAAATGTTGGCTACAATTTAAATACAGAACAGGAAACCAGTTACAAATATAATGAAGAGGCTTCCCTCTGCAGCACATGACTGTCATACCTTGGGTAATCTTCCAATTTCTGTTAGCGATAGAAATTTAGTTGGTGTCAAACATTGTTTTTTCTATGGTAAATGGACAGAATATTAGATTTTGCTTCAGCCAAGTTTGGCAATATAAGGGTTGAGTTTTGTTTATGTGTTTCAGAAGAGAAAAAAATCTGAAGAATTAATCTCTCCTTTATCTTTTGTTGGTCAGGTTGACTATATATGGTTTATGTGAATTAAAGATCCAAGGAGATGGGAATTGCCAGGTTTTTGTGTCATTGTGATCATGTCTTTACTTTTTATTTGAAAGGCATAATTGATTTTTTCTTTATTAGATTGAAGTTCAAATAATATTTCTGTTGTTTAGCTTTTAGAAAAAAGGTACAAGGAATATGCTATGGGTATATACTTTGAGATCTTCAACTTTGATGCATGGAAGTGCAAAGTTCTTATATGGTAAACTTGTGTATGACAAACAGTTTCGAGCATTATCAGACCAATTATATCATAGTCCAGAGTATCATAAATATGTTCGGAAGGAGGTTGTCAAGCAGGTATATTTAGAATTTGTACTTACAATAGTTGTTTCAGATTTTTTATTTAGAATTTATAGAAATATTAGAGTTATCATCAATGAAGTTTAGCATTTACTGTGCTTAAGATATATTGAAAAGCATGTTATGTTGTTTGGCTTATTCATTTCATGGTTTCTTGTGCCTTTGAGAATTGGAATTAGGTTAAGAGGTTGTGTTGCTTCCTAATACGCACCTCGGTTAACGTGGCAGAAATCTTCAAGCCATTGGGTGTGTCTTTGGGGGCAAGTCACGAGTCAAGTACTGTCATTTGAAACTTGACTCCTCCGTCTAAGCTAACTCCTAGTGAAGCCAAGGGGGGTAGTCCCTAGTAAAATAACTAAGGCTAAATAAGTTAAGTTACGGAAGTAAATCTAGGAGTTTGAAAAATTACTGAAGCAAGAACAATAACAATGAATTAAATTCAACAGTATTGTTATCACATCCATAGTAGCTTAGCTACCATGTTTGCCAAGCAGATATCTGTATATTTCTGAGCTTTTCCTTTACACATATTCAGTGAGATCAGCTATGATGAGCAGTGTTATTTGTGATCACTCACACATCATAGCAGCCTTATATCAGACATGCAGTAGACCTTATGCCAAGGCTGAGCCTTAAGACCTCAGATTTGATGACCGAGTCTCGAGATGACCTTTTATTCCATACAGGTATAGGGCAATGTTCAGAGTTTCAGCAGCAGTGTTATCAGTGGTTATAGTTGATCCAGATTACAGATACAGGTATATGACCCAGTATATATATGATGTGCATTGGTACTATCTTGCTGTTTTAGTCATTTTTGATAGCTTGACTTGGCATATAGTGATTATGATCTGGTAGTTTATATATGTTAAAATGAAATTGGTTACTATGGATTATATGAATGATGGTATTACTGACAATTAGAAACTCTTGTTTTATACTCATTGGTTTTTACCTTCTTAGAAATGTGGACATGATCATTCCCGTCTCTTTGACTTGCTAGCTTAGGCACCACTTTCACTTGTCTCCATCCATCCATTTTTCTTTCCCTATTATTGATCTTTACCCTGACTTACACCTTGACTTGTGATATGGAGGACCTCCCTGATGAGTATAGTTGTCATTGATAACAACACATTAATGACAAAGAACAATGACATGGCAAAGGTCAAAGGACAATGACATGGAAGACAAAGCATGACAAGCATTGATGACATGGCAAGCAAGCATTGATGACAAGTGTTGATGACATGGCAAAAGGAACTTGGCAAGCATGGACAAGCATGACAAAGATTTGACAAGGACAATAAAGGACAAAGCATGACATGGCAGAGGACAAAGACTTGACAAAGGACAAAGACTTGATGATGACATGGCTAGCAAGCATTGAGGACATGACAAGTAAGCATGACAAGCAAAGGACAACTGACAAAGGATGATGGCATAGCAAGCAAGGTTGAAGACAAGGCTTGTGGGCATGACAAGGAGGACAAGGCTTGCGGGCATCAGTAAGGACATGACAAGGAGGACAAGGCTTGCGGGCATCAGTAAGGACATGACAAGGCATTGAGGACAAGGAGGACCCATTGCGGGCATTTCTTGAGCCCCTTGTGGGCATATCTATGAAGCCTTGCGGGCACTCTCCAAAAGAGCCGCGGGCATGTTATAAGGCCCTTGCGGGCATCTAAGGAGCCCTTGTGGGCATCTTCGAAGATCCCATGTGGCATTTCCTTGAGCCCTTGTGGGCATCCAAAAAGGGCATGTGAGTAAGCCCTTGCAGGCATTTCATAGAAGGCCTTGCAGGCATATTCTATATGCCCTTGTGGGCATATCTAGGAGCCCTTGTGGGCATCCTACAAGACCTCCTGTAGGCATTTCCAAATGTTTTATGTGTGTTTTCTTATGGAACGTTGCGGGCATATCTTGGAGTCATGCGGGCATGAAAAAGGAGCCCGTTGTGGGCATTTGCTAAGGGCTCTACGAGCATATGAAAAGGTCCCCTTGTGGGAATTTTATTGAGGCTATGCGAGCATTCTAAGGAGCCTTTGCGGGCATCACAGATTGGCACAAAATTGATAAGGGTTGGGTCTTAGACCCCAAGAGTATCTTTTCTTCCACCAATGATGGAGTACTTCAGTAGAGCAAGGGGGGTAAATTTTACTTGGAAAATTTTAGAACAAGATTGTGGTTTATTTTGTAGCACTTAGGTGAGAGATTGTAGAAGATTGTAAGTCCCCCTGGGACGCCTTGTGTGTTTTTGTGAATGTTTTGTAATTACTAATAACAACAAGTAAACTAATCTAAAACAAAGGAAAGAAGAAATGTGCAAAAAATGGAAAAAAAGTAAAAAAAGTGCGAATCCTCCCTGGGGGGATTGGGATCAGGCGCTGGAATTGCTTGCTTGCTCTTTTTATTTTTGCTTTTACAAGATAAAAAAATAAGTGAACCACTGCTTGCCCTTTATGCTTACGGAAACAAGTCAGTTTACAAATTATTGATGAAATAAATCAAGGTTCAAACTGTTGGTTCTTGCGAAAGTTTGGGAAGCTTCGAAATGGTGAACCTCTTGGTTTTTTGGGCTTCAACCTGCTAAAGACAAAACAGACCAATGAACAAAAGTAGATTAGAAATAAAAATCAGAACACTTTAAGAGTGTTCTGACAATACTATAAATTGCCAAAATGAACTACAATGCAACTGGTATGAAAAAATGATATTTTTGGGCAATTTTTTGGACTTGAAACTAACTTTAAATTGAATTTAAAAGTTGGGACTGATATTTAAATGCAAAAAACCAGCGAGCTATGAAATGCTTGAAATCTACCATAACATACTTTAAGAGTGTGTTTGCTTATATGCCAAAAAATGGAAAAATTTCTAACTTAAAAGCATGAAAAAGAATGAGAAAAAGAACTAAGTAAGGCAAGTTAGAAAGCTTGCCTTCTTAGGATCTTTGCTTGTCTCTTTAAGAGATGACAAGCAAATCAAAGTACTATTTACTTGATAAAACTTTGAAAGACTTTTAAAGGAAAAGCTAATGTATTTTGTCCCTTTGAGATCTACCTTAAACTCTTAGCAAATGGAAAAGCTTAGCAACCTAGATCCAAGTAAAAGATGAACTTTATTAAAAATTTTAGATTGCTACTTGCTTGGATCTACTAATCAAATAAGCTTTGAAACAAGATTTTTTAAAAGGATAGTAACCAAAATAGAATTATAAGAAGAGATCTAGAAAATTGAACCCATGTGGTTTGAGTGTTTTGAAGAGAGGGCAATGGAGTAAAGCTTCCTGATGCATCGGTGGGATCTACGATTTAATTGATTTTGTTGAATGAAATGTTAGATTTTGAGCATTAATTCAACATACTCTAGGATCTTTACTGAGAGAATAACATGTACAACATATCAATCATATCAAGCATGTATCAAGCATATCAAGCAATCACATAAGACAATGGACACACAGAGTTTCATTGGGGAAAACCATAAAGGTGAAAAACCCCACAACTTTCTCAGAGATAGAAAGAGCAATGATACAACCAAAGTACAAGAGATAGTCTTCTATTAGCAGGTGCTCCTCCTCCTCAACTAGTGCGCCACTTTCCGAGTAGTGTAGATGTCAATAATGAGATGATAAAATAGAGAGATCCCGCTCTCTATTTATACTTGTCCTGAGTTGCTTAATAAACTAGTGGGGCCGACTTGTCTAACTCAGTCTAATAACCCCTGGTTACATTAATCCGGGCCGACCCCTTACTAGGTGGTCTAATAACCCATCAGCAAGTTACAACACTTGTGACACTTGTCAATACAAATGACGACACTTCCGTATAGAGGAATAATACATCTCTATAGGAGTACAATAAATACATAAATGGAATACATTCGGAAGTTACATATACATCAACACTCCCTCTTAACTAGGAAGGTATTTCTCGACATAGATCTACTAGCACAAGTCTTCTTCTCTAGATCATCGTCACTGGATCATCGTCATCGAACCATCATCATCGAATCATCATCATTGCTGCTATCTCAATCAATCTTCAATCTACTCATCATAGGAAGTTCTACAGAGCCAGCCCTTTTTCATACTGGATGTAGGCCCACCACCTGTAGGTCTTCATCATCTACAGAGCCAGCCCTTTTTCATGCTGGATGAACATTATCAACATATCTGCGAGCAAGCCATCAAGTATGTACGCCTCAGGACTGATTACACTGCTTCTGCAAAACCTGCAAGATCTCCCAGGATTGATTACACTGCCTCTGCAAAACCTGCAAGAGCATCTCAGGATTGATCATATGCCTCTGCAAAACCTGTGTACCATACTGTCACATCATCGTCTTTAGATCATCGTCAACGTCCACGGAGCACGACCCAGATGCACACACACAACACTTACACTCACCAACATGGGAGGACCAACCTACTACCATCTGTGAAAGGCTCACAACACTTACATCAACGACCATGGGAGGACCAACCTACCACCATGTCGGAACGGCTCAGCAATTACATCAACGACCATGAGAGGACTAACCTACCACCATGTCGAAAAAGCTCGGCAATTACATCAACGACCATGGGAGGACTAACCTACCACCATGTCGGAAAAGCCCGAGAATTACATCAACGACCATGGGAGGACTAACCTACCACTATGTCGGAAAAGCCTGTCCATTACATCAACGACCGTGGGAAGACTGACCTACCACCATGTCGAAAAAGCCCGTCCAGCCCTTACAACTCACCATGGGAGGACTAACCTACCACCATGTGAGAATAGCCCAGCCCTTACATCTGCACCATAGGAGGACTAACCTACCACTATGTGAGAATGGCCCGGCACTTACATCAACGACCATCAAAGGACCAACCTACCACCATGTCGGAACGGCTCGTGTTCATCTGTGTCTCCGGACTCATCACTTCCCCTTGGAAGGTATCTCGATCTGAAGTACACCAAGTCTCCCTCTGAAGTATTCAAACTTCACTCGGGCAAGCGGCTTGGTCAACATATCGACTATCTGCTCGTCCGTCGCAACATACAAGAGTTTCACTGCTCCTCTCTGCACCATATCCTTGATATAGTGATACTTGATCTCAATGTGCTTCGACTTGTCATGGAACATTGGGTTCTCCAACAACTTCACACAACTCTGGTTGTCGCAATATATACAAGTAGCACTCAGTTGGAGATCAAACAAATCAGACAGTAGCTTCCTAAGCCATACTGCCTCACAACTGGCCGAACAAGTTGCGACATACTCTGCTTCGGCCACACAAGACTACTTCCTGCTAAACCAAGAGATCACACCCGATCCCATACTGAAGCAGCACCCCGAAGTGCTCTTTCTATCAATGGCACTACTTGCCCAATCCGAATCAACATAACCCTCCAGGTTAAACTTTTGATTCGCCTCATACTTGATCCCATAGTCAATTGTACCCTTCAGGTACCTCAGAATATGCTTTGCAGCTATTAGGTGAACATGTCTCAGATCTGTCAAGTACTGGCTCAAGGTGTTCACTGCAAAGCAGATATTTGGTATCGTATTCGTTAGGTACATCAAGGACCCAATCATCTGACGATACATCGTAGCATCAACCGGCTCAGATGAAGCATCACATAGAAGCTTCAGGTTCGATGCCATAGGTGTGGCCATGGCCTTACAGTCCATCATCCCGAACCTCTTCAGGATCTCTACTGCATACTTCCCTTGTCCAAAGAAGATTCCATCTGCACTCTACCAGACCTCCATACCAAGAAAGTAGTGCATCATACCCAAGTCCTTCATCTCGAACTCGGCAGCAAGCTTCCTCTTCATATCGACAATCAATCTATCATCACCTGTTACAAACAGGTCATCCACATACAATAGTACAATCACAGGATTGCCTTCCTCAACCTTATAGTAAAGGTTGGAATCCGCTTTACTCTTGGTAAAGCCTAAACTGGATAGGAAGCCATCTATCCTGCCATACCAGGTCCTGGGTGCCTGTTTCAAACCATATAGGGCTTTCTTCAGTTTGCAAACATGTGTCTCAAACTTGAGTGGCTGCTCCACATACACTTCCTCTCCAACTACACCATTCAAGAAAGCTGTCTTGACATCCATCTGGTGTACCTTCCATTTCATCATTGCAGCCAGAGCAAGTACTGATCTAATGGAAGTGTATCTGGCCACAGGAGCAAAAGTCTCTTCATAATCAATCCCCTCTTTCTGGGAGAATCCACGAGCTACAAACCTTGCTTTATATTTCTCTATGCTGCCATTTGCAGCATGCTTGATCTTATAGATCCACTTGGAAGTCACCACAGACTTCCCATCTGGTCTTGGGACCACATCCCAAACATCATTCTTCATGATCGACGGATCATGGCATCCTTCCATTACTTCATCTCGGATCCTGGGAACTTCAGATTCTTGAATAGATAACTTTGTTGCTGGAACAAATGTTGTAGTCCTTCTTTTTGTAGGTGATGGTATACGATCTTTCCTACAAGATAAGTTAAATTGCATGATTAGAAACATCTCATAGTTTTCAGAACAAATTCTTACACATAGAGAAATATGTCATACAATCATGCAATTAATTTAGCTAATGCTACAATACAACATTTATCCATATCGCGTAACTTTCTAGATGCCTTCCATCCCTACCAGAACATTGTTAAGAGTGTGCACAACTCTCAACATGTTAGCAAAGAGGTTTCATTCTAGATAAGTAGCAATGGATTGTTGTACAGTGCCATAGGCCACTTACCCATCACATGCATATTAGTAGTATATTGTTCATTAATGCAATTATTCTAATATGCATAATACAAAACCTAAGTCTAGGAACATAAGTATATACATCATTGAACAATACTATTTAAATAATCAGATATACAAGAAATGACAATTCAAATACTTATCTTTGTTTGTTTGATGGGTGGACTCCCTTTGAATCTTTGCTTCCTTGCAGGAGCTGCTGGAGTCCTATTCTGAAGTAGCTTCTTCTACTCCTTTCTGTTGTGAATTGTAAGGAGTGGTAAACTCCCTATTAATCCCTGAATAATTGCATAGCTTCTTGAAGTCTGTTGAAGTAAATTCTCCACCATTGTCGGATCTAAAGGTCTTGAACTTCTTTTCAATGTGGTTTTCTATGAAGGCTTTGAATTCCTTGTATTTGCTGAATACTTCATCTTTGTTCTTCAAGAAATAAATCCAAGTCTTCCTAGAGAAATCATCAATGAAAGAACCATAGTGCACATACCCACTCAGATAACTGGATGACACCGGACTGCATACATCGGAGTGGATAATTTCCAAGATTCCTTTTACCTTGCTTTCACTGCTTGGAAATGTCTTCTTTGTGTTCTTTCCCTTTGCACAACCTTTGCAAATGCCTTCATGCTTTGACTGGATTTCAGGAAGACCTTCCACTGCTTTGCTTGCAATTGGTAATGCCCTATAGTGCATGTGTGCAAGCCTTCTATGCCAAAGTTCACTTGGCTCTACTGAATCATGGACCATGGCTTGTTCTGGTTGGCCCTTCAATTTGTATAATCCTCCCTCTTGCTCTCCAATCACAACTGCATCATCTATTGTCTTACCTTTTGGCCACATTAGGACTTGGCCATCTACAAATGCAACCCTCATGCCTTTTGCATCCAATGCATATATGGAGAGTAGATTCTTCTTGAGACCTGGAACATAAAGTACATCTTTCATCTTCATAGACTTTCCAGAGTCTAGTTTATAGGAGGCTTCACCACTCCCTTTTATTGGATACTGGTAGTCATCCCCAAGTTTCACCTTGTGGGGTGATTCATGTTCAGATAGGTTCCTAAAGGATTCCTTGAATCCTGTCATGTGTTTAGAAGCCCCATTGTCTATAATCCAATCATTACTTCCATGAGTAATGGTTCCAGTGAGAGCAGAAATCAAAACATATTCTTCATCACTAGAAGAATCTTCACTATCTTCTCTAGCCCTCTTCCCGGGAGGTTCATCATCCTCTGCAGCATGAGCATGATGTCTTCTTTTGGTGTTCTTCCTTTTGTGAGAACCATCTTTCTTATTTTTGGGACAGTCTCTGGAATAGTGTCCCTTTTCATCACATGTATAGCAACGGGCATGGGACATGTTTCTTCTATCCTTTTGCTTCTGATGGTGATGTCTTTCTTTCTTGCCATGATGGTGAGTCTTTTTGTCACCATGACTTTTGGAGTGTGCTGTGAGAGCTTGATTTTCATTCCCCATCTTTTCTTCTCGAGCTATAATTCGAGCTTCTGCCTGTGAGCATTCTTCCCACAGCCTACTGAAAGTGATAAGTTTCTTCCTAGCACAAATTCCTTGGATGAAGGAATCCCATGACCTAGGAAGGCCATTAAGAGTGGTCATTACCACTTCTCCATTTTCTATGTCTTCTCCCACAGCTTCAAGTTGTTCTTTTATCTGGGAGACCCTTGAGAAATAAGACTGCATAGTTTCCGCATTCTAGATCTTGACATTCTTCAATTGATTCCTCAGGGTCATCTTCCGATTTATGTTCTTTCCTCCAAATAGCTTGGTCAGGGAATCAATTATCTCCTTTGGTGTCTTTAGGGAAGACACATGGGGTATGAGATGATCTTTGATAGAATCAACAATGATCCTCTTTGCCTTGACCAAGTTCTTCTTGTGAAGAGCCTTAGCTTCTTCTTCTTCTGGGACAGGGACCACTTCCTTTATATAAATGTCCAATTCATTTTCTTCCAGGATTAACCCAATCCTATAATTCCATGCTCGGAAGTTATCAGCCCCTTCAAGCTTATCCTCAAGCTTGGTGTGGTGAGACATCTTTAAAGAGTACTTCAAATGGAAATAGAAAAGTTTTAGGTCTTACCACTTGATTTGCTGAAAATTGGATTTGGTCCCGGATTAGGGTTTCATAGAAACCCTAAAAAATCAAAAGATGAATTTCAAATTTCTGAAAGGATAGAACGGTGCGCCTTGATGAGCTGATCAGCCTGGTATACTCAGAAATTGAAAACTGCAAAGTTTCACCCTTTAGAAATGCTTTTCAATCTCTCTCTGATTCATTAGGGAGGACCCTGAATTAGGGTTTGAGTTTCCCGGAGATTTACCCAACCAAAAATCTCGATCCAAAGCTCTAAACTTCGATTTTTCCAATGAGCTTTCAGCTATGTCTTCAGATTTCAGAAATTCCTATTTTTGTGGAAACCCTATTTTTTAGGGCCAAAACTGAAAGTGCTCAGAATTGAATTCTGATTGGACATAAAGATTCTCCTTGATGAGTAGAGTCAATCTACCTTACTACATTTCCAAAATATGTGGAGAGAAACCCAATAAACAAGAAACCCTAGGATTTAAGGTTTCCGTGGTATGCAGAGTTTGAGTGGGTTGTTGGAAATTCCACGGTCGGCATTTTATATTCGTCGACGTTTTGAATCCTCAGCTGGTTTCATCTTCAGGACAAAAACTGCGTAGAAGAGTTGCTCACCACGCCAATAAATAGTTTAGAGAAGCCTGTGTCCCATTCTAACCTTTCATCTTTCATCTTCTCAAAGAAAGGAACCTCCAAAATTGAAACCCTAGTTTGTGACTATTACTAATAGATTTTTAATAATTCTAGAGCAATGATAAAATAGATCCATTATTATAGCTTCGGAATAATTATTAATTATTAATAATTCATGATGATCAAATAATAACAAATAAACTCAAGATAAATTAATAATTTGATAACAATAATTAATAATTATTATTGATAACTCCAAAATAATATTAATTATTAATAATTCATGATGATCAATAAAAATAATTAATAATACTTTGATGGAAATAATTATAACAATAAAAACAATACTATGGAAATCAAGAATTATTAATAACTTCAAACAAAACAAAACTAAGGAACCATGAATTATTAATAATTAAAACCATAGAAATAATTGAAGCCTATAATTATTGATACCTTCAAAAGATCATAATTCCAAAACAAATATTAATAATTTCAAAGCAAATATTAATAATTTCAATAAAACAAAACGAGTCATGAATTATTAATAATTAAAACTTTAAAACCAAAGAGGATATGAATAAAGTAATGAAGGGTAAGGAAAGAGAGGTAAATATAAATTGATAATATTTATTACAACCTTCAACAAGCTAATTATTCATGATTTCAAAATAATTGCTAAAGGTAATAATCACTATACTCTCGAAATCAAAGCTTATAAGACCATTATCAAAGAAGACACGAAGGAGGCTAGATCATTTATAACGACAAAAGATTATAACGAGAAAAATATATAATGATGAGGAAATCAAGCCTGTAGAACATACCTGGATCTAACCATTACCTTCCTTACTGATTAGAGGTAGCCAACTCTCGCTTAATTCAAGCCCCCCGTCTCTATTCAGGTTTTTTGGATGCTTTATGATTTCTAAGGCCTCCCTTACCCTTCTTTTGTAGTAGTGGTCCTCAATTGCGAGCATCTCTGTGTTCTCCAGGCAGACATGGTGCTTTGTTCTCTGAGAGTGTTCTGCGAGCGTGGAGGTGTTCGTCCTTTCCTTCCTTATGTCAGCTCCATGTTCCTTCAACCTTGTTTGAAAAGACCGACCCGTCTCCCCAATGTAGCTCATTCCACACGACAGGACTACAACAGAAAGATGTTAGAACACCTGGAAACGAGTGGGAGCTATAAGAAGCTTTCTGGCAATCCAATCTCAAGGGTAACAAAGGAGGTGAAGAAAGCCATTAAAGAATCAAACATAGAGGACAGAATTAAGAGACGCCTCATGCCGTGCAATGAGATCACGCCCAGGATTTATGGCCTACCTAAGATTCACAAAGACGAGGTTCCCCTCAGACCAATTGTGAATACCATTGGTTCCCCAACCTACCAACTCGCCAAATATGTAGCCAGCTTATTGAGCTCGTTGATGGGTGAAACGGACTCGTTCATCAAGGACTCCAGAGATTTCATTAATATAATCAAGGAGGAAAAGTTAGATGCTCATGAATTACTAATAAGCTTTGATGTTGTGGGCCTATTCACCAAAATCCCCCTCAACGAAGCAGTGTAGATATTATTTGAAGTAGCAGAACCAGGAACTGCGAGCCTCGCAGAAGTGTGCCTCCAATCCACTTTCTTCAGCTTTAGAGGTGATTTCTATGAGCAAACCAGCGGAGTAGCAATGGGGTCCCCTTTGTCCCCGATTGTGGCTAATCTCTTTATGGAGCATTTTGAAAAGAAGGCCCTCCACTCGTTCCCCCTAAAACCCACAAGATGGAAAAGGTATGTGGATGATACGAATGTGAGATGGCCCCATGGGATCAATGAGTTGAACAAATTTCATGAGCATCTCAACAATCTTTCGGAAGACATAAAATTCACCATGGAAATTGAAGAGAATGGGAGCATCCCTTTCCTCAATGTGCTTATAAAGAAAAATAATGATGGAACCTGTTATCACCTAAACTATAGTTACCCCTGTGGATGTATCCATAAATGGATGGCAATAGGGAAGGGCAACTCAAAAGGTGCAACCACGATCACCTCGACCTCCAATAGATGGTTGTCACGCCAGTCGAGGCAACCTTCGCTTTATGTTATCTAGCCCAGACAACAAAGGGGGAGACCCGATCTACTCTCGACAGGAGAGATCAAAACCAAGACACCAAATCAAGTTAATTCTAAGTGAAGTAAGGTGTATGGTTTATCCTAGACCTAAGGATGAAGTCACAAGACAAGTGAGGGGTTCAATGAGTATAGCTTTGGTTCATTGTTGATGTGAGAGTGACTTATAATATTTGAAATGGGATCCAGGATTGAAGTATTAGTTCAATGTGAGAAAATCCACTGCCTTGGGAACCGTGTCCAATGCAGGGTAGTTTAGGGGTTGAATTGGGGCTAAATAGTACAAGTGACAAGCCTGATCATGATATATGATGACATCAAAGGGTTTAGTCGACCACACAAGGGTCAAACCACAAGTTAATCCAACAATCTAGGAAAGTTGAATTGACTTGGAGAGAGACCAGTGCCTTGGGAATTGGGATAATGGAGTCAAAGTGAAGTTAACTTGTGGTTGATTGCTCCTATTGCATGAGACAAGTGGACAATTAAAGTCTTGATGGATGAATAGGTCTAGATCTAGAGATTCAAGGTTTGACTTAAGTGGACCACAATCCCTTAAAACAAGGAATGCTATCCCCAAGGCAATATTTGACAAGGTGACATACTGGAACTAGGTTTTGAATTATGCTCGTTCCAAATCCACCAAAATCTCATGTACCGATGTCCTAGAAGTGGACCAACTCAGTCTCCCAAGGAAGTGCGACTTTGCCCAAGGAAGGTAAAATGTGGGATAAATGAATCAAGACAAGTCCAATGGCATCCAAACTTTAGATCCAAGTAGGTTGATCAAGTGAGAGTGTGGATCTACAATTTCAAGGCAATCCGATGGGTAGATCTTACTAGATTTGAGTTTAAAGATACCAAGTGGTCCAAAATGGGGATTAAATCCCTTAAAATGTGGAATAGGGCCCACAAGGTAGAAATTGCCAAAGTAAGAGTCTAGGGGTAGGTTTTAGGGCATGTAGATCATGAATCAATTGAAATCTCAACTACCCATCAACTAGATCTAGGTCAACTCACCCGCACCAAGAAGTGCGCCCTTGCTTGGAGATGCTGGTTCGGCTTGGGAAGAGGGTCAAATGGAGGCCAATCCTCACCAAACTATAGATCCGGGATGCCGTGGATTAAATAGAGGTGGGTTTTTAATATTATACCCAACAACCCACTAGAACTTAGTAGATCTGAGAAAATGTAACAATAAGGGTTTGAATTAATTAGGTTTTCAATTATGTGTTGTGCCAATGGATTGGATCAAGATAAGAGGAACAAACCTGTGGATCTTACCTGGGTAACCTTGTAGATGCCTTGATGATGATGATCTATGCAAACCTGATCAATTTGAGAAGCTTTGAGGTAGTTTTCTATGAAATCGATTTAGTTCAAGAAGCCAACGCGCTCTCTCTCCTGCACAACAAATGTCAACAATATCAGATTTGATGCAATCAAGAGATAAGACTAATGTCACAAGTTAAGTAACAGAAAGATAGCATAGATCACAATGATACTAATGATAACCCCCTGATACAAGCAAATGCCAAGAAGATCGATTTGAAGAAGCCTTGCAAAATCGCCCTTGTTGAAGTCGCCCTCCTGTAGACAAGACAATGATTTCCAAAAAAGATAGATCTTACCACAAATTCCAAATGCTAGGTTGCAATAGGTTTTCCAATCACCATCTAAGAACACCAGATACAAAGGAGACCACAAGAATTTCCACAAGAAAGTTTTTCTATACCAATAATCCAAGAGCCAAAGACCCTTTACAATGAGAAGCTCTCTCCTTTAAATAGGAAGGAGAGGCATCAAAACCCTAACCACTTTTTGAATGAGTGGATAAGATTAAAAGATACAAATGTCTAATCAATGGTTGAGATGAACTCAACAATAAAATACATGGATCACTAATAAAATATAATATAAGTGGACAAAATCACCCTAGGAGAGGGGAATCCCACAATATCATGATGACAAAATATAATAAGAAGCTTATGGTGGGTCCAAGGGGTAATTTTAGCCACCCTTGATCAATCCCCATAGCACAATAATAATAAAATAGTCATCAATATACCAAATCGTGCCTCTATGGACAAAT
This sequence comes from Larix kaempferi, assembly GCA_027924585.1. Classification (NCBI taxonomy): domain Eukaryota; kingdom Viridiplantae; phylum Streptophyta; class Pinopsida; order Pinales; family Pinaceae; genus Larix; species Larix kaempferi. Next base: position 1,403,535 of record BSBM01000411.1, on the reverse strand, counting down.
TGTGGGCCTTAAAAGGCCTCAGAAATCATCAGAAAGTGCCATAAGTGATGGATGCGGGTCCCGATGGAGCTGAAACTGTTGGAGGAGGTGTGGAAGACATCAATCCATCATCACTGATCATCCCATGCCAAAACATTGCCTCAGTAGCCCAAATCGAATTCCTCAATAGCCATTTCTACCAATCCTGAAATGCCTCGGGAAGCGTGAAACTGCCCCAAACTGCCTCCTGGAGTGCCTGCGCTGTCAAGGTGAGGGAAGTAATGTGTTCGGGAGGGGGGTAATATGGTAAAAACAAGTGGCTGGACCACCCCTTCCAAGTACAACGCCCTAGGTCAACTAACTAAAAATCCTTTCTGCTCTGACAAGGTCTCCGACATACCAAAATTGCACTGGGTTAGCCCGTTGAGGCTCAATCATCACTATAAGTGCCCGGAACTGAAAACAGACTGTCTCATTGGACTCAGAAGGTCCAAATCCATCCCAGATGTGTACTCATACACCATATGAGTGTCTGGATGATCATAAAATATATCCAATATACCGAAACATGTGAAATAATAATAATCTGTAAATGATCAAATAATGCTGTAAACCATGAATCATCATCATAAACCTGTATCTGATGCATAGAATCATCATGTACATGTACATAGACCATATATCATCTATCCATATCATCACAAGGTCCAACCATCTCATGTCTTGTGGTTGACCTTGGTCAAACTAGGTTTGACCAAGTCAACATGACCAAATATAACTCAGACTATCATCAGAAATTGCTACAAAGTGTCAAAGGTTAATGCATGCTCTATAACTTAATCAAATAGCAATTATAACAGAAAGTAATCATTACTGGCAATCTAAATCCAAATATACAATGTCATTAATTATTATTAAGACTCAGACTAGACTTTCAAGACCATACTCACTTCATAGCTGTGATCAATTTGCTAGTGAAGGGTGAAGGCTAAAATAACAGGCTATGCTAAGGGATGACTTGACTGACTTAACTTTGTGACACTTTGGCAAAGGGAAAGGGAATACACACCATAGTATATACTGAATGAGCAACAACACAGGGAATGGCGTTGTCTCACAAATGGATAAGTTGTTCAAAGAGGGTTTATTCACCTTTAACAGATGCGCACAATCCATAATACAAATGAGGCCAGCAATAATTTAGATATAGCATTTAAGTTCCATTGCTGATTGGGCCTGAAGTTTCCATAGCCTTTGATCTATGTGTGTTTATAAACACATTGCATAGATTTACATTTATTTTAGGCTTTCTGCTGCAGGTGTGCTTTTAAGGCACTTGTTTACCTGAGCACTTCTAGGTGTGTCACAGACAGCTTTTACCTCGGTATTTACATTTCCAAAAGATATAACATTTTATTTTCATGGCCATTTTCATTTGGCATGCCTTTCATTCATGTGTGTTGAAAAACACATTGCATGAACGGGCTTTTCATACAAGATATAGCATTTCATTTTTTCCAGATTTTGTATTCATGGCAGCACTAAAAGTTTCAGGTTTAGCCAACACAACTTTACTGACTAGGGAGAATTCATAAGGAACTCCAACTCACCATAGGTAAGTTTTGTCACCAACTCAGAGCCGAGACACAATAAACAGGGAAGCTCATCCAATACATAGGCTACAGTGGGGAAAAGATCCTCCATGTTACTAGTCAAGTAGTAAGTCAGGGTGATAAACTAAAAGTTAGGCAATGGATGGATGAAGACAATGAATAATGGAGCCAACACTAGCAAGCCAAGGTATGGTGGAATGATCACCTCTATTCTCTCTAAGGAGGGTAAAACCAATGAGTATGAATAGTGAACTTCTAAGTCTGAGTAAGGACAATATAATATATATAATAAGATCAACCAGGTCCACATATCTATATGATCGCCAGATCATGACACTAGGTGCTAAGACATGCTATAAGAATAAATATAATAGCAATATGAACAAAACACTATAATATACCTGCTGAGTCATATACCTGAATGCTTATCATTTGAACCATCATCTGTCCTCTGAAACTGCTACTGCAACTCTGGGCACTACTGACTGCTCCGTACAAATGGTATAATGGCTACATCGGTCATCTCTCTGAGTGTCCTGAGACTCAGTCATGGCATGGGGAATAGATATACTGCTGTCCAAAATCTGATAGTGATCCAATATAGATGCTCATCTTAGCATCTCAATGTAAGGGAACTGGCTGAATAGTGTACTGGAATCAGAAAAATAATGTATGGTAGCCCGGCTACTATATATGTGATAACATCTGGCTCCGGCTGGGACAAGTGCTCTACTGAAAAGAGCGCTTGAGAACCTCAGAATCTCTGGTCCTCGAACTCTGCTACTCGAATCCTCGATTCAACACTCTACCATTTTGCTTCCAGCTTTTTATTTTGCACGTATTTCTGCATTCACAAACATAAAAAATACCTCATGCAGCATGTATGGGAAAAATATAAAATCCAACGGAAATAAAATCTATTCTATGACATAAATATAAATGCAAAAAGTTAATTAAATTACTAACATCACTTGCAAAGTTTGAAATTTTATTGCGCAGGACAAAGAAAATGACAGGTACTCAACTAAATTAGGAGCTTAGGAAAAGAAAATAAAAAAAGTGACAGACTTAATGGCTGAAAAGACTAACTGCTGCCCAAGTAGGCTTATTCGGTTTCCTACCTACTCTAATCTACCAGGCAAGGCAATGCACAGAGATCCCAACTATGTGGGATCAGGGATATGATCCCTTAAGTCCCTCTGATTGACAGGATATAAAATACGTCGTCCACTACCAGTGGTTAGAAAACACTTGCCATCAATGCATTGCTCTACTGTAAAAGGTCCAACCCATAAGTCATCAGCTTGTCTCGATCTTATATGCAATAAATGGTTGGGAATGATGACTTGACTTCCTGTATGAAACCTATTTCTATTGATGGACTCAGGAATTACTCCAATATTACGAATAGGCATGGGATGGATTTCAGCAGGGTTTTGCGGTTGAGGTGTGACAATCCTCGAGCTCCTCCTGGAAGGAACTGCATCAACTCTGGGTGGACCACCATCTAAGGAAATAGCAATTCTGCCAACAAGGACCTCCCTAACTTCTTTTCTTGTTTCTTGGACTACTTCATTTGACTCTTCCTCATGAGGAGACACAACTCTTTTAACAACTTCACCTACAGTCCAGAGAACTCTATGTTCTTCTAAGGGAGGTGGCTCATGAGATATGACAGTGTTATGACTAGAGCCTTCCCCTGAAGGAACCAGGATGACCATATTTTCCAACCTAGTAGAAAATGACTCAGGATGAAATGTAGAGGAACTAGGAATGTGAGAAGAATCATGAATCTGATGACTAGGTGATTCAGATGGTAGAAGAAAATCAGGGACATGAGGATATGCAGATAAAGCATGGCTTTGAGAGTCTGAAGGAGTTTGAAAAATTGCAAGGTTTTTTAAATTATGCTCTCCTTCAGGTGCATCATTAATTAAGGCATCCTCTTCCCAACTTAAAGAGTTATCATGAACTTGAATTAAATTACCATCTTCTAGAGATAAATGAGATAGAGAATCTTCTACATCAGAATAATGGGAGGCTTCAGACTCTTCGTTTGTTTCAACCCTAGCAGGTGTTGCAAGACTGTTTTCCCATGGGTAAATAGGTGCAAGCCCTTGGCCTTCCCTTTCTCTATTATGATCAGTCAAGGAAAACCATTCCCTAACAGTAAAAGGAATTCTTTCTCCCCTCCTAATATCATCAAATTCATCTTCATGGATAGGATTCTCAATATTTTCTCCAATAATTGCTTGCTCATGAAGGCTTTCTAATGGGGGATTTGGTTCCAAACTTTGATCATTAGGCAAACGTTCATCTCTTCCTATATCTCTTAAGCCATCATCAATCTCCTCAGGTGCTTGGTTTTCAATAATTGGTTCTTGATTGATTTCATTGTTTTGTTCTTGACCTTGAGGTTGATTTTCACTTCTTCTCAATTCATTTATTTCCTCAGCAAATTCATTCCTAAGTAACTCCAAATTGATTATTCTTGCGATTTCAGCTGCTTGCTCTTCTTCCCAAGAGGAATCAGAATCTTCCATGACCATACACATACTTTGATCAACTTCATACAATTCATCCTCATCTTCAACAAGGTTAGTTTTGGCATTGTTCAACAATTCATCCCCATATGTGTTCTTTAACCCTTCATCAAAAGATTCTACATGCTCATTATAATAAGGTTCTCTGTTTACCCGAATCAAAGCTCCATCAGGATTGGGAACACAAATAAATGATAAATCCATCATAAGGTATCCACGTTGACCAGCCGCCCATTTTCTAGATAACAACATTCCATATGCTGGGGGCAAGTCAATGACAACTACATCCATCATGGTAGAAATGTCTGAACATGCAAAAAGATCAGCTCTAAGGTTTTTGATCAAACCATAAGATGGCACTCGTCGGGAGTCTATACCATAGACATTTCCATAAGGTCTAGTCACTTCAAGTCCCATTTCCTTCATAACTTGTAAAGGCATAACATTCATTGCTGCTCCAGAATCCAACATACAATTGTGAAGGAGCATGTTTTGAATGTGTAAGGTAAGGTAAAAGGGAGAGTGGCCACCACTCTTTCTCTCATAAATTGCTGAATGGATGTTTATCAGTGGATCTTTCTCTGTTTCACTAGGTTGTGTTCCACTAAGCTTTTGGATATGACATGATTCTAGGACCGTTCCAGGAGTTTTCTCTTGGCCAATACCATCGAAAAATTCCTCTACTTGGCATCTAACAGAAGGCACCTTCATCAACTCAGTGACAGCGATATTACACATTATCTTGCTTAACTCTTTCTTCATGTCAATTTTTAGATCATAATCATCCACAGGAAGATCTTCTTCTTCCTTTTTATCTTCATTAGTCTTCTTATGTTTATCAAGGAAAGAAGGTTGGGAAGTACTTCCTCGTTTATAAATTTGATACTTTGGTTGCTCTTTAGGTTTTGGGAGCTCTATGGCACAACATGAGGAGCTAGGTTCTTCGACTATGTCTTCTTCTTGCTCCCATGGTTCTTCTTCTAAAAGGATTCTCCCAAAATCTTCATCATAAGATAAGTCATTTATAAAGTTGATGTTATCTGGTTGGTCATCATGGTCAACGGTGTCGGAGGGTTCTTCTTCTTTTTCATCACACCAATTGACCTCCTTCTTTTCAGAATTTTCTGGATACTTAGGTCGTCGCCTATCCCTATCCCCTTCAGGCCTCCTACTGTTATTCCAGTAAGGTTTAGGGCCATAAGGATTTTTATGTCTCTCAGGGTCATTCAAACTTGCTACATTTTTTGTCAAGACAGTCAATTGCCTCATCATTTCTTGCATAACTTCTAACGTGTCCTTTGATTCCTTTGGCACATTCGCAGGTTCTTTTGGTTTTTGAAGTCTAGGGTCAGATCTGGAAGTGGATGGGGTAAATTGATCGAAAAAGTTTTGTTTCCCCATGGATGCCACATTTTGCTCATCCATCTTGGCATTTGATTGTGCGGTCTTCAAGTCATTTGGGTTTTTATCCTTTAGTTGATAACCAACCCATCCCTCAAAAGCATTCAAGTAGTGAATAACAACTGCTTGATCTTTTGGTCTAATCTTTTCAGGGATAACAGCTACAGTCTTGTTGAATTTTATGTTAAACTCATGGACTGTTTCATTTTCTCTTTTCTTAATGTCAAAAAGTTGATGTAAGAGAAATTTCCCATCCAACTTTCGGGACCACTCACTATTAAGCTTGTTGACAAAGTTGTCATACCCATCAATGGATGAGGCTGGCAACGTGTCAAACCACTTCCTAACATATCCTTCTAAAGATGCCAGGAGATCCCTCATGAACACATCTTCCTCAGATGCTCCATATGCTTCCATGTGTTCCCATACTTTATCAATGTGGTCTTCAATGGATATAGCAGATACTCCATCAAATCTGGGAACTTTTTCAAAATACTTCTCAGGCATATCATGGGGTGCTCCTTGGATTTGGGAAAAGTATAAAGGAGATGGTTTTTCCTTTCTTCCAAAAATCCTAGGATTTTGTGGAGGAGGAACATTCTGATTTCCAGAGTTTGTTCCGGCCATTGGATTCGGTAAGTTTGTGTTTAAGTTTGAACTAGGAGATGAGGGAGGAACCAGATTAAACAAAGGGGATCCTGAAGCTCGGTTTGGAGAATTGTTAACCAATTTCCAAAAGAAGTTGGATGATTGTGCTTTAGGATCTCTTTTACGATAAGTAAGTGGGGTTCCTTCAACTTGATTCGAGTTTGTCTTACTTCTAGTGTTATAAGGATGTAAATGAGCTCGCTCCTCAGCGGAGTCACGGTTGGGAGTTGCCAGGTAGATTTCTTAAACTCTTCTACCAAGATATGTGTCGTTGTATATGCAGGAGAGAGTGAATAATGACTACTAGGTTTATCCAAGGTAAGCCTATGCCCTTCAACACAAAAATGTTAGGCAAGAAGAACGGGAGTAAGGCTTGAGAAATATATGTCAAACCAAAGTAAGCCTATGCCCTCCCCGGCAATGGCGCCAAAATGTTATCACCTAAACTGTAGTTACCCCTGTGGATGTATCCATAAATGGATGGCAATAGGGAAGGGCAACTCAAAAGGTGCAACCACGATCACCTCGACCTTCAATAGATGGTTGTCACGCCAGTCGAGGCAACCTTCGCTTTATGTTATCTAGCCCAGACAACAAAGGGGGAGACCCGATCTACTCCCGACAGGAGAGATCAAAACCAAGACACCAAATCATGTTAATTCTAAGTGAAGTAAGGTGTATGGTTTATCCTAGACCTAAGGATGAAGTCACAAGACAAGTGAGGGGTTCAATGAGTATAGCTTTGGTTCATTGTTGATGTGAGAGTGACTTATAATATTTGAAATGGGATCCAGGATTGAAGTACTAGTTCAATGTGAGAAAATCCACTGCCTTGGGAACTGTGTCCAATGCAGGGTAGTTTAGGGGTTGAATTGGGGCTAATTAGTACAAGTGACAAGCCTGATCATGATATATGATGACATCAAAGGGTTTAGTCGACCACACAAGGGTCAAACCACAAGTTAATCCAACAATCTAGGAAAGTCGAATTGACTTGGAGAGAGACCAGTGCCTTGGGAATTGGGATAATGGAGTCAAAGTGAAGTTAACTTGTGGTTGATTGCTCCTATTGCATGAGACAAGTGGGCAATTAAAGTCTTGATGGATGAATAGGTCTAGATCTAGAGATTCAAGGTTTGACCTAAGTGGACCACAATCCCTTAAAACAAGGAATGCTATCCCCAAGGCAAGATTTGACAAGGTGACATACTAGACCTAGGTTTTGAATTATGCTCGTTCCAAATCCACCAAAATCTCATGTACCCATGTCCTAGAAGTGGACCAACTCAGTCTCCCAAGGAAGTGCGACTTTGCCCAAGGAGGGTAAAATGTGGGATAAATGAATCAAGACAAGTCCAATGGCATCCAAACTTTAGATCCAAGTAGGTTGATCAAGTGAGAGTGTGGATCTATAATTTCAACGCAATCCGATGGCTAGATCTTACTAGATCTGAGTTTAAAGATACCAAGTGGTCCAAAATGGGGATTAAATCCCTTAAAATGTGGAATAGGGCCCACAAGGTAGAAATTGCCAAAGTAAGAGTCTAGGGGTAGGTTTTAGGGCATGTAGATCATGAATCAATTGAAATCTCAACTACCCATCAACTAGATCTAGGTCAACTCATCCTCACCAAAAAGTGCACCCTTGCTTGGAGAAGCTGGGTTGGCTTGGGAAGAGGGTCAAATGGAGGCCAATCCTCACCAAACTATAGATCCGGGATGCCGTGGATACTATAGAGGTGGGTTTTTAATATTATACCCAACAACCCACTAGATCTTAGTAGATTTGAGAAATTGTAACAATGAAGGTTTGAATTAATTAGGTTTTCAATTATGTGTTGTGCCAATGGATTGGATCAAGATAAGAGAAACAAACCTGTGGATCTTACCTAGGTAACCTTGTAGATGCCTTGATGATGATGATCTATGCAAACCCGATCAATTTGAGAAGCTTTGAGGTAGTTTTCTATGAAATCGATTTAGTCCAAGAAGCCAATGCGCCCTCTCTCTTGCACAACAAACGTCAACAATATCAGATTTGATGCAATCAAGAGATAAGACTAATGCCACAAGAGAAGTAATAGAAAGATAGCATAGATCACAATGAGACTAATGATAACCCCCTGATACAAGCAAATGCCAAGAAGATTGATTTGAAGAAGCCTTGCAAAATCGCCCTCCTGTAGACAAGACGATGATTTCCAAAAAAGATAGATCTTACCACAAATTCCAAATGCTAGGTTGCAATAGATTTTCCAATCACTATCTAAGAACACCAGATGCAAAGGAGACCACAAGAATTTCCACTAGAAAGTTTTTCTATACCAATAATCCAAGAGCCAAAGACCCTTTACAATGAGAAGCTCTCTCCTTTAAATAGGAAGGAGAGGCATCAAAACCCTAACCACTTTTTGAATGAGTGGCTAAGATTAAAAGATACAAATGTCTAATAAATGGTTGAGATGAGCTCAACAATAAAATACATGGATCACTAATAAAATATAACATAAGTGGACAACATCACCCTAGGAGAGGGGAATCCCTCCATATCATGATGACAAAATATAATAAGAAGCTTATGGTGGGTCCAAGGGGTAATTTTAGCCACACTTGGTCAATCCCCATAGCACAATAATAATAAAATAGTCATCAATATACCAAATCGTGCCTCTATGGACAAATCGTGGGCCTTAAGAGGCCTCAGAAATCATCAGAAAGTGCTATAAGTGCGGGTCCCGATGAAGCTGAAACTGTTGGAGGAGGTGTGGAAGACATCAATCCATCATCACTGATCACCCCATGCCAAAACATTGCCTCAGTAGCCCAAATCGAATTCCTTAATAGCCATTTCTACCAATCCTGAAATGCCTCGGGAAGCATGAAACTGCCCCAAACTACCTCGTGGATTGCCTGTGCTATCAAGGTGAGGGCACCAGTGTGTCCGGGAGGGGGGTAATATGGTAAAAACTAGTGGTTGGACCACCCCCTCCAAGTACAATGCCCTAGGTCAACCAAATAAAAATCCTCTTTTCTCTGATAGGGTCTCCGACAGACCAAAACTGCACTGGGTTAGCCTGCTGAGGCTCAATCATCACTGTAATTGCCCGGAATTGAAAACAGACTGTCTCATTGGACTCAGAAGGTTCAAATCCATCCAAGATGTGTACTCATACACCATATGAGTCTCTGCATGATCATAAAATATATCCAATATACCAGAATAGGTGAAATAATAATAATCTGTAAATGATCAAATAATGCTGTAAACCATGAATCATCATCATAAACCTGTATCTGATGCATAGAATCATCATGTACATGTCATAGACCATATATCATCTATCCATATCATCACAAGGTCCAACCATCTCATGTCCTGTGGTTGACCTTGGTCAAACTAGGTTTGACCAAGTCAACATGACCAAATATAACTCAGACTATCATCAGAAGTTGCTACAAAGTGTCAAAGGTTAATGCATGCTCTACAATTTAATCAAATAGCAATTATAACACAAATTAATCATTACTGGCGATCTAAATCCAAATATATAATGTCATTAATTATTATTAAGACTCAGACTAGACTTTCAAGACCATACTCACTTCATAGCTGTGATCAATTTGCTAGTGAAGGGTGAAGGCTAAAATAACAGGCTATGTTAAGGGATGACTTGACTGACTTAACTTTGTGACACTTTGGCAAACGGAAAGGGAATGCACACCATAGTATATATTGAATGAGCAACAACATAGGGAATGGCGGTGCCTCACAAAAGGATAAGTTGTTCAAAGAGGGTTTATTCACCTTTAACAGATGCGCACAATCCATAATACAAATGAGGCCAGCAATAATTTAGATATAGCATTTAAGTTCCATTGCTTATTGGGCCTGAAGTTTCCATAGCCTTTGATCTATGTGTGTTTATAAATACATTGCATAGATTTACATTTATTTTAGGCTTTCTGCTGCAGGTGTGCTTTTAAGGCACTTGTTTACCTGAGCACTTCTAGGTGTGTCACAGACAGCTTGTTTACCTAGGTATTTACATTTCCAAAAGACAACATTTTATTTTCATGGCCATTTTCATTTGGCATGCCTTTCATTCATGTGTGTTGAAAAACACATTGCATGAACGGACTTTTCATACAAGATATAGCATTTCATTTTTTCCAGATTTTGTATTCATGGCAGCACTAAAAGTTTCAGGTTTAGCTAACAGAACTTTAGTGACTAGGGGGAATTCACAAGGAACTCTAACTCACCATAGGTAAGGTTTGTCACCAACTCAGAGCCGAGACACAATAAACAGGGAAGCTCATCCAATACAGAGGCTACAGTGGGGAAAAGATCCTTCATGTCACTAGTCAAGTAGTAAGTCAAGGTGATAAACTAAAAGGTAGGCAATGGATGGATGAAGACAATGAATAATGGAGGCAACACTAGCAAGCCAAGGTATGGTGGAATGATCACCTCTATTCTCCCTAAGGAGGGTAAAACCAATGAGTATGAATAGTGAACTTCTAAGTCTGAGTAAGGACAATATAATATATATAATAAGATCAACTAGGTCCACATATCTATATGATCATCGGATCATGACACTAGGTGCTAAGACATGCTATAAGAATAAATATAAAAGCAATATGACCAAAACACTATAATATACCTGCTGAGTCATATACCTGAATGCTCATCATCTGAACCATGATCTGTCCTCTGAAACTGCTACTGTAACTCTGGGCACTATTGACTGCTCTGTACAAATGGTATAATGGCTACATCGGTCATCTCTCTGAGTGTCCTGAGACTCAGTCATGGCATGGGGAATAGATATACTACTGTCCAAAATCTGATAGTGATCCAATATAGATGCTTATCTCAGCATCTCAATGTAAGGGAACTGGATGAATAGTGTACTGGAATCAGAAAAATAATGTATGGTAGTCCGACTACGATATATGTGATGACAGAACCCTTAGCCATGGTGTCTACAGAAAGAAAACCCACTCGGAGAACTACCTTCACTCTCACTCACACCACCACCCGTCTTAGAAATTCGGAGTAATCAACACCTTAGCCATGAGAGCCCTCCAAATATCTTACAAGGAACAACTTGAAAAAGAGAAGAACCATTTGGTCTCTCCGTCTTTAATAGCCTGGGTTATAAGAATAAGGACAATTATAAGGCTTGGAAAAAGGCAGAAAACTGGACTCAGCATATGAAGGAGAGGAAGACACGCAAGGCGTTCCTCCCATACATCCAGGGAGTAACGGACAAAGTTGCAAAGGTATTAGGGAGGAAAGAAGTTTGGACATCCTTCAGACCAATGGAAACTATTAGACAAAAAATGAGGTCGGTGAAAGACAAAATTGACTGGCATCAATATAAGGTGGTGTACAAGATAGACTGTTCGTGTGGAATGAGCTACATTGGGGAGACAGGTCGGTCTTTTCAAACAAGGTTGAAGGAACATGGAGCTAACATAAGGAAGGAAAGGACGAACACCTCCGCGCTCGCAGAACAAAGGACCATGTCTGCCTAGAGAACACAGAGATGCTCGCAATTGAGGACCACTACTACAAAAGAAGGGTAAGGGAGGCCTTAGAAATCATAAAGCATCCAAAAAACCTGAATAGAGATGGGGGGCTTGAATTAAGCGAGAGTTGGCTACCTCTAATCAGTAAGTAAGGTAATGGTTAGATCCAGGTATGTTCTGCAGGCTTGATTTTCTCATCATTATATATTTTTCTCGTTATAATCTTTCGTCGTTATAAATGATCTAGCCTCCTTCGTGTCTTCTTTGATAATGGTCTTATAAGCTTTGATTTCGAGAGTATAGTGATTATTACCTTTAGCAATTATTTTGAAATCATGAATAATTAGCTTGTTGAAGGTTGTAATAAATATTATCACTTTATATTTACCTCTCTTTCCTTACCCTTCATTACTTTATTCATATCCTCTTTGGTTTTAAAGTTTTAATTATTAATAATTCATGACTTGTTTTGTTTTATTGAATTATTAATATTTGCTTTGAAATTATTAATATTTGTTTTGGAATTATGATCTTTTGAGGGTATTAATAATTATAGGCTTCAATTATTTCTATGGTTTTAATTATTAATAATTCATGGTTCCTTAGTTTTGTTTTGTTTGAAGTTATTAATAATTCTTGATTTCCATAGTATTGTTTTTATTGTTATAATTATTTCCATCAAAGTATTATTAATTATTTTTATTGATCATCATGAATTATTAATAATTAATATTATTTTGGAGTTATTAATAATAATTATAAATTATTATTAATTATTGTTACCAGATTATTAATTTATCTTGAGTTTATTTGTTATTATTTGATCATCATGAATTATTAATAATTAATAATTATTTTGAAGCTATAATAATGGATCTATTTTATCATTGCTCTAGAATTATTAAAAATCTTTTAGTAATAGTCACAAACTAGGGTTTTGATTTTGGAGGTTCCTTTCTTTAAGAAGATGAAAGATGAAAGGTTAGAATGGGAACCAAGCTTCTCTAACTATTTATTGGCGTGGTGAGCAACTCTTCTACGCAATTTTTGTCCTGAAGATGAATCCAGCTGAGGATTCGAAACGTCAACGAATATAAAATGCCGACCGTGGAATTTCTGACAACCCACTCAAAGAAACCCTAGTTTTTGTCACTGCACAATGTCTTCTTCTAAAAAAAGCTCTGATACTATGTTAGATTTTGAGCATTAATTGAATATACTCTAGGATCTATACTGAGAGAATAACATGTACAACATATCAATCATATCAAGCATGTATCAAGCATATCAAGGAATCACATAAGACAATGGACACAGAGTTTCATTGGGGAAAACCATAAAGGTGAAAAAACCCACAACTTCCTCAGAGATAGATAGAGCAATGATACAACCAAAGTACAACCAAAGTACAAGAGATAGTCTTCTACTAGCAGGTGCTCCTCCTCCTCAACTAGTGCACCACTTTCCGAGTAATGTAGATGTCAATAATGAGATGATCAAATAGAGAGATCCCGCTCTCTATTTATACTTGTCCTGAACTACCTAATAAACAAGTGGGGCCGACTTCTCTAACTCAGTCTCATAACCCCTGGTTACATTAATCCGGGCCGACCCCTTACTAGGTGGTCTAATAACCCATCAGCAAGTTACAACACTTGCGACATTTATCAATACAAATGACGACACTTCCGTATAGAGGAATAATACATCTCTATAGGAGTACAATAAATACATAGATGAAATACATTCCGAAGTTACATGTACATCAACATGAAAACATGATCAAACAAGTTCGTAGTCTTCTTCAACTTAGGCTACCTGTAAACAATTGCAAAAAAATAGCAAGGGGATAAGAGCATATGTGTAAACAATAAATATACAGCAATGAAGTAATGAATTCAAGCATGAAATATCACTACTCTTTGCATCATAATATCATCAACATAAGTAAGTAAACTATAAAGTGTTACTTATAGATCCATAAGAAGATAGCTTCCCTTCACTAATCCCAACAATACTAATTCATGAAACACAATACAGTTTACCTCATAAGCATCAAGCATGAAGATCCAACCAAAGACAATCACTAGATTAGCCTCCAAAGCCTTCTTTGTTACTCAGAAAAATAATACAATGTAATGTAAGCAGTGGTTCCACCTTCCAGATGAATAATAATGGACCTCAGCTTTGTTTAAATAGCAAAATGCAGAGTGAAGGGGATCCAAAACCCTAAGGTAAGCGAATGAGTGAGAGGGAGAGTTGAATTGAAGTTTGAATGAGAGCCAACCCAATGGGATATGCACCACCTCAAGGGAGGTAGGTGCATCCCTCCTCTTTCATATCACAACCACAAGTTGGTTGTTGTGTGGAGAAGAAAGACCCACATGAAGGATGGCGCAATGGCTTGATGAGGTGGTTGACGTGAGGTTCCAACGTTGATTGGAAGCTGATTGGTAGTTAAGCCACAATCCTTACACCACCTCTCCATGATGTATGCAGACTTTCCAAAGGAAAATATCACCACCAATCGTGAGCTGCCCTTGTGGATGACTCCCACGTGAAGAAAGGGGGCGCTCTTCAAACTCGAAGCTTGGATTTTTACACTCAACCCTTTAACCTTTGACTTTAAACATATTCTTTGAACCTTAATTTAGTAGCCCACCATAATGCCAAGTCATTTGGCATATGTTTTATTTCATTTTTTAATATTTTAAATTTTTTGACCATGGTGCATTTTGATGCATTTTAGCATTAAAATGCCACTCTGTAGTAGTGTTATCGGAACCAGAAAAAACCGGCCGGTTCGACCGATTTACAGAGGTAACCGGTCTAGTCAAGGACCTGTTGAGGGCTCGGATGTGCAGGGTAGGTGCAAGGTGCTGGAATGGGTTCCAAGGCTCCCAACAGAGGGGGAAAACCCAGATTGAAAGGCTTCAAAAGATCCTACACAAGGACAGTTCTATCCCCAGCCTGTTTGGTATAGTAATCTCCCACGGATATTCGGCCTTCGCTGGCACTCTATGAGTTGGTGAAATTTGATCAATAGATCAGTCTTCCAATGAAGGAAAACAAGGGTGTAAAATTTTATAAAACAAATCTACCTAAAAGGAACTTAATCTAAGTTAGACCTATTCTAAAAGGTGGCTTGTTTATGTGCAGGTCAGCTTGATGTAGAAATAAATAAGTATTGTTCATCAACTTAATAAAAATGTTAAAAGACTTATCACTTATTTGCCCAAATTACTATTAATCAATTAAAATTAATCAACAGCAGTTTGAGGGTTACATGCATTCAAGATCAACCTGTAACTGATATGTTAATTGAAAAATTAACATCAATTAAATTTTACTGTAAAAACCATTTGCATAAATCAATAATGTTTTAATTAAATAAATTCTCTCAAAACATCATAAACACACAGATCATTAGCAAAGATAAACCAGAACTATAGATCATTGTGCTTAATAAATTGCAAAAAAGACTTAAACAACATTTGATAAGCAATCTGGAGTAAAATCAACATTCATCAAATAAACTTGATCAATAGACAAGAGAAAATCTGGGAATAACTTTACTGTATTAATGAAAGTCTGTAAGAAATTACAAGCTTTGTATCAAACAGGTTATCTCCAGTCTCTCTTGTTGATTTTCTCCAAAATTCCCTCTCCCTTAATGAGAAAATAACCCTTTAAATAAGAGTTACAAAACAATACAACAGAAAATTCCCACAAAATAGGGATTACACAATTCGAATTGGACTAATGGCCAAGAAAATCTTGCCACTTATCCCATATTCCTAACAACTCATCTACATTTTCATCCGTATTTGGCATAAGGAAAATTGCTCCACAGGGCGTTTTGGTCCCCTGAACCATGTAAATATTTAAATCAGAGATCACTACTCCCTTTGAATCGCTTTGAGATCTCAAGCGGTATGAGTCTCGATATTAATACAACATTAATATAAACTCAAACAACTAGATTTGCATTTACCAACTAAAAAATATAAATGCAATCACACATAAACAACAAATGTACCCTAGAACCCTTTTGGGGAAAAACCAACAAACTGTGGGGCTATCTTCTCTCTCGAGCCCAGAGCATATAGGAAAAGAGACAAGTACAATACAGGGTTACCTCAGAAATTTCTTTAGGCAAACTCTAGATTTGCATGCATCCAGCTAATGCATGCACTAAAGAGATGGGCCCTAACTGCAAAACTGGATCTGAGTATCCCTGCATCCGCCTCTGCCTGATCTGTCTGTCTCTTTCTCTGCTCTACTCGCTCTGAAGACTGCCTTTTGACTGAAAACGTCCTCCTCTGCATGCACAAGTGTGCCCTCCCTACAATGATGAATGACTCGTACTGAATCAGATCTCAGTAGATCTGAGCTCTGATCGTCACTGATCTTCCTCAATCTCTGAGACGAAGATACTCTGCAAGTTACAGACACTCAAACGCTCTGCCAGATGCGGTATGAGCTTCTTCCTCCTTGGAGAATGTGCCCTCCCACTCAAGGAAAGTCGTCCTCCTCTCTCATGACCTATCTCAGATCAATAGTCTCTCTGACAAAGACAGATACCTCCTGTCTTCCTTATAACATCTCACTGTGAAGTTAGGTTTACCAAAAACCTAAAAATAATTGCATGTGAAACTCACTTTTGCATGCATGCAAACCCTTGCATGCACTTCTCTCCGATCATTTTCCTGGTTAATATTTTAACACTCCCTCTTAACCAGGAAAGGATTCTGTACCACTCCCATCTTCTCTTGGAAGTGCTCAAACTTAGTCTTCATCAAGGACTTCGTCAGAATGTCTGCAACCTGCTCATCTGTAGAAATGTACTGGAGCTCAATTGCTCCCTTCTCAACATGATCACAAATGAAGTGATATGTGATCTCAATATGTTTGGAACGATCATGAAACACTGGATTCTCAGAGAGTTTAATGCAACTCTGATTGTCACAGTGAATCACCGTAGGTTCCAACTGCTGATCAAATAGACTTACCAACATCTTGCGAAGCCAAAAGGCTTCACAACTAGCTAGGCTAGCCGCCATATATTCTGCCTCAGCAAAACTCAATGCAACGGACTTCTGCTTCCTGCTGAACCATGACACAACTGCCGAACCTAAGTTGAAGCAAGACCCAAAGGTGCTTTTCCTGTCACCTGCATTCCCTGCCCAATCTGAATTTGTGAACCCCACAAGTTGGACTTCACCTTGCCTCACATAATTCAGTCCATACTTTGCTGTTCCACTGATGTATCTCAAAACATGCTTTGCTGCCACCCAGTGCACATCTCTGGGTTCTACCATGTACTGACTCAAGGTGTTGACTGCAAAGCTCAAATCTGGTCTGGTGTTGACCAAATACATCAAGGAACCGATGAGTTGTCGATACTTAGTGGAATCGGCCAACTTACTCTCAAAAGCCACTTGCTTCTTCCAGTTGGTCATCATAGGGGTAGTCATAGGCTTGCAATCCTGCATCTGAAATCTCTTTAGAATGTCCATTGCATACTTTCCCTGACTTAGGAAGATATGCCCATCCTCCTGCCAGACTTCCATACCTAGGAAGTAATGCATCAACCATATATCCTTCATCTCAAACTCAGATGTAAGATCCTTCTTGCAATCATTGATGAGTTTCTCTGCCCTTGTAATAAACAGGTCATCTGCATAAAGCACAAGAATAAGAGGATCCCCTCTCACCACAGTGAAGTAGAGATTTGGGTTTGCTTCACTCTTCTGAAACCCTAGCTGCTGCAAATAGGTATCTATCCTAGAGTACCAAGCTCCGGGTGCCTGTTTCAAACCGTACAGGGCTTTCTTCAATCTGCATACATGAGACTTTGCTCACGTACCTCGAAGCCCTCTGGCTGCTCAATGTAGACTTCCTCCTCGATGAGTCCATTGAGAAATGTCGTCTTCATGTCCATCTGGTGAATCTTCCATCCCATTTCTGCTGCAACAAAAATCACAGTCCTGATGGAAGAATACCTGGCCACAGGGGCAAATGTCTCATCATAGTCAATTCCTTCTATATGTGAGAACCCTCTAGCAACAAATCTGGCTTTTTACTTCTCAATGCTGCCATCTGCAACATACTTGATTTTGTAGAGCCATCTAGAGGTGACCACGGATTTTCCCTCAAGTCTGGGTACCACTTCCCAGACATCATTCTTCATGATGGAAGCATACTCTTCCAACATGGCATCTCTCCAGGCTTGCTTATCTGCTGCTTGTTCGTAAGAGGATGGCTCTGACTCGCTGATGCTGCTTACTAAAGCTAAGCAACTACAGAATTGCTATGGAGCCTTTCTTTCTCTTACGTCTTTCTTGGGAGTTGCCACTGCCTGGGCATCCTTCAAGGTATCTTGAAGCCACTTGGGCTTCCTCTTGCCTGAAACGACATCCTGTGAGGAGAACTCCTCATCCTCATCCCAATGTCCTGTATGAGAATGAGTGCCACCTGTAGAGGTACCTGTAGTCGTTGATCCTGTAGCTCGAGTACCTGTAATCTGAGACCCTGTAGCTCGAGTACCTGTAATCTGAGATCCTGATCTTAGTTGATCACCAATCTGAGAACCTGTGCTGGATCCTGCTCTTGTGCCTGTGGAACCTGTATCATGTGCATCAGTCACTTCTAATACTTGGGACCCTGTTGGTTGCTGAACAGTACTCTGACGTGTGTCATAGGCCTTCGAAGTCTCAGCATACCCAACATGAATTCCTCTCTTTGTAGTAGGTTCCAACTTTGCCCTTATCTCCGAGGGAACATGAGAGTAGGTGAGGCATCCAAAAATTCTGAAATGCCCAACTTCGGGCTTCCTTCCAGAAAAAACCTCCTTCGGGGTCTTGTCCCCCAATTCCTTATGAGGGCTCCTGTTCTGAATGTAGGCTGCAGTGTTGGATGCTTCAGCCCAAAGAAAGAATGGCAATCCCTGATCATGCAACATGGATCTCGCAGCTCCAATGATGGCCCTATTCTTCCTCTCAGCCACCCCATTCTGTTGAGGTGTATAAGGTACAGTCAATTGCCTCTTGATGCCTTCTTGAGTGCAAAACTGATTGAACTCATTGGAGGTATATTCTCCCCCATTCTTTGATCTGAAGATCTTAATCTTCCTTTCTGTTTGTTTTTCCACAAGGGCTTTGAACTCTTGAAACTTCTGCAAAACTTCCTTAGACTCTTTGCGTTTCAAGAAGTCGATCCAGGTCTTCCTGGAGTAGTCATCAATGAAATATATATAGTACTTGTATCCTTTCAGTGATGTGGTGGACATCAGACCACAAAGGTTAGAGTGAATCAAATCAAGAGCTCTTGTAGCTTTGGTATCGTTCTTAGGAAAAGCTGTCTTGACATACTTCTCGAGAGCACACCCTTTGCACACATCGGTGTGCTCAGTGCTGAACTCATGTACTCCTGTCACAATCTCTCCCAAAATCTTTAGGGCAGGATGGTGCAAATGAGCCATCCTCCTATGCCAAGGCTCACATGGGTCACATCCCTCATCACGGCTGCTATGACTTAGGGCATGATGTAGTTGGAAACTCATTTTGTACAGTTTCCCACTGCGGACTCCAATCCTCTCAGCTGAGGCAACATTGGATGCCTTGGGATGAACTAGTACATTTCCATCTCTGAACATTACCCATAGTCCTTGATCTTCAATAGTAGATACGGAGATCAAGTTTTTCTTGAGACCTGGAACGTATAGGACATCACGAACTCTCATCTGTTCTCCAAAGTATTTCTGAAAAGACACAGTTCCTCATCCTATAACTTTGACCGTAGAGTTATCTCGCAGGACAATCTTAAGATCTATCCCATCCTCTGCTAGGTCAGAAAGGTATCCTCGAACTCCCGTCATATGGCTAGATGCTACACTATCTATCTACCATACACTAGAAGTGGAGGCCATCAATGATTGACAGGAGTTGAGAGCCATCTCCCTGTCAATCCCATCGATAGCACACTCATCAATATCCATAGCGGAGCAAGAAGTGCAAGCAATATGATCCTCCCCCATAATTGCAGATTTGATGTTGTAGTTGTAGATCTTTGTGTGATGCTCTCCCTTATCTTTACCAAGGCTTTGATACCATGTAAATATTTGATTTAGAGATCACTACTCCCTCTGAATCGTCCTGAGATCTCAAGCGGTATGAGTCCCGATATTAATACAACATTAATATAAACTCAAACAACTAGATCTGCATTTACCAATTGAAAAATATAAATGCAATCACACATAAACAACAGATGTACCCTGGAACCCTTTTGGGGAAAAACCAACAAACTGTGGGGCTATCTTCTCTCTCGGGCCCAGAGCATATAGGAAAAGAGACAAGTACAATACAGGGTTACCTCAGAAATTTCTTCAGGCAAACTCTAGATTTGCATCCATCCAACTGATGCATGCACTGAAGAGATGAGCCCTAACTGCAAAACTGGATCTAAGTATCCCTACATCCGCCTCTGCCTGATCTATCTGTCTCTATCCTCTGCTCTGCTCGCTCTGAGGATTGCACTCTGACTGAAAATGTCCTCCTTTGCATGCACAAGTGCGCCCTCCCTCCAATGATGAATGACTCATACTGAATCAGATCTTAGCAGATTTGAGATCTGATCATCACCGATCTTCCTCAATCTCTGAGACGAAGATACTCTGCAAGTTACAGATGCTCAAACACTCTACCGGATGCGATACGAGCTTCTTCCTCCTTAGAGAATGCTCCCTCCTACTCAAGGAAAGTCATCCTCCTCTCTCATGACCTATCTCAGATCAATAGTCTCTCTGATAAAGACAAATACCTCCTGTCTTCCTTATAACATCTCACTGTGAAGTTAGGTTTACCAAAAACCTAAAAATAATTGCATGCAAAACTCAATTTTGCATGCATGCACTTCTCTCCGATCATTTTCCTAGTTAATATTTTAACAAAACATAGGAAAACTAGGTTTTAGGGTAAAGAGGATGCTCCGAGCTTGAAAACGAGTATCCCTACGCCAAATTCCGACTCCGGATCACACTTTTATCACCACTTGAATTTTTTCAATTAAACCATTAAAAAATGGCTTAAAAATTTGAAAAAAATATTTTGCTCGGAATTGACTGAAATTTCAGGGGGACCTAGTACATGACAAAACACATTATTTTAGCGTCTAGCATGTTTATAAATGTTATAAAATGGGCTCTAATAATCCCCTAAGGCCTAACCACCAGTTTGGGCATTCCAACTTTGGAGGAGCAGGAGAAAACCTCATCGGTTATACTCGGCTAAAGGCAAAGCATAATCTACAAGGGAAAAAACTCCTTGGAATACCTTCTTTGGTTGTCAAGTCCTAGGGAACCGAGTCACTCAAAGACCACCATGCTAGCACGCATTATTACAAACCCCGTGGGCATGGTCATTTATTACAGAAATGAAAAAGATGGCCAAAAGAGGCTAAGGATGGGACATCTGAACTCTGATAAGCACAAATAATTGTGCAATACTGGCGGCTCACTGAAGTCCAGTTGATGTACAATTCAGCTGGTAACATCTGGCTCCAACTGCGGGACGTGTGATTGATCTTTCCTAGGAAAGGAGATCATTCGAGAACTCCAGATTCTCAATTTCCTGCATGGAAACATAAGTGCATCAGTCCCATATACATGAAAAATAACCAAATGAAACATCTAAATTGCAACATTTATTCATAAAATGAAACTATTGTACATAAGCAAAATTCAAACCAATGTACGAAAGAAAGTAAAATTAGTATACAACAATAATATACATAAAATAAATCTAACTAAGAAATAAAATGCAGGAGTAGGGTTTAGAAATTTTGATACAAAGATGCCCCCATGGGCATCAGATATTTTCACTGTAAAATAGTTTGAGAAGGCTCCTGTTGACTGCGAGGGTACACTTCTTGCCATCCATACTGCTCAGGTGGAAAGAGTTTGTGCCTGCTACTTGATGAATGAGATAGGGGCCTATCCAAAGATTGTCAAATTTTCCATGTAGTCTAGGCTTTTCCCTTCTTTTATCCCATAGTAGAACTGTGTCACCAACTTCAAATATTCTTGGCTTAGATGACTTGTCAAAATTCTTTTTAACCCTACTCCTGATTCTTTATACTTTGATCCACCACCCTTCGTCTGATTTCATCCAATTCAACTAACTGATCCATCCTATATTGGGATGCATCCAGATCTGTGTTGCACTCCTCTAAAGATGATACACTGGCAATTTTAAATGAACAGGTAGAGTAGCATCCAATCCATAAACTAATTCAAAAGGAGACTTTCCTGTTGAACTCTTCTTCGTGATCCTATCTGCCCAAAGGGCAAATCTGATTTTGCTATCCCAGGCTCTCTTGGTATCTCCAACAATTTTCTTAACTATGGTCATTAAGTTCTTATTGCTAGATTCTGCTAGACCATTACCTTGGGGATAGTAGTTTGACGAGTGCGATAGGATGATGCCATATTTAAAACAAAAGGTTGACATTTCTGTTGAGCTGAATGCCTTGGCATTATCGGTGGTGATCCTAGTAGGCACACCGAATCTAGTGATTATCTTATCTTCTAAGAAATCCATGATCACTTTTTCGGTTGCTGCTTTAGTGGGGACAGCTTCCACCCACTTGGTGAAGTAATCAGTGGCAGTAAGGATCCAAGAATAACCATTGCTAGAATTATCCTTAAACTGACCAATGAAATCAAGACCCCATTGCTGAAAAGGGGCTTGGACAACCACAGGTTTAAGAGGTAAGGATGCTAACTTTTGTTTTCCAGAGAAAAGCTGACATTGTTGGCAACTTCTGACATGTTTGTGGACATCTGAAAACAAAGTGGGCAAATAATATCCTGCTCTAAGGACTTTATGGGCTGTTGTCTTGGCCACATGATGCCCTCCACAAAATCCAGAGTGAAACTCAGCCATGAGTTTTTTGGACTCTGGCTCATCGATGCATCTTAGAATAAGACCATCTGGATTTTTCCATCCCATCCCATCCTGGGTGATACAAAATTTTGTGGACTTCAACCTCAAAGCTATTCTTTTATGGCCCACAAGATGATCTGAGCAAGTGAGGTTGGTTAAAAAGTAAATGATATCAGAATACCATGGAACTTGTTCTAGACGTTGAAGCTCATCCGATCTGACCCGTGTTGACTCGGTGTTGTGATATACCATCCCTAAGGCCTGTTCATTTCTCTCAGCCATCATGCGGGCTAAACCCTGACCTTTAACTAACTTGGTGGGTTTGATTTCTAGGTCGTACTCTTGGATCTTGGAGACTCATTTACCCCTAATCCCAAGACAGTCTTGTTGTGATAAAATATCCTTAATCGCCGCATGAGGCACATACCCTATAACCTTAGAGTATCCGATATACATTCTGAAATGCTTAAGCGATTTGACAGGGGCATAAGCTTGTTTTTTCCATGATAGTGTACTTAAGCTCAGAATTCTGTAAGGCTCTACTCATAAAGGCTATGGGTTGCTCCTGGCCATCCTTATTCTTTTGCAACAAAACTCCGGCTATGGTGTCTGGTGATGCAAATCAAAAGATTTGGAAATCTTTGGAATAATCAAGACTGATTTAGACAGGTGATTTGCAAATAGCATCTTTAATTTCACTAAAGGCATTGTTATCACACAACTTGTAGTTGTCCCTAAAGGTATCCCATCCAGGATGGTAGAGGAGACGGACAACTAAAGAGGTGACCCAAGAGATGCCACGATTCCCAATGCAAGCTGGGAGTCACGATAGCTGAGGCACTCTTCACTTTAGATCAAGATGAATCAAGACCAAGGGGAGGCCCTAGCCAATCAATGAGTTACGGAAACCAATGAGTGAGTTAGATTAAGTGGACCCAAGAATTTAAGTATGGTTGAAGAGTCTTAGGAGGTGACAAGTGTTTCAACCAATGAATGACTAAGGCCACTTATGAAGCTCAAATGGATAGATCTAGTACCATGAAAATATACAAGTGGGGCCAACTCCTTAAAAAGTGGATAATGGTCCAAATGGGGCCCACTTGGTCAAATTAGGGGTGAGATGGCACTAAGGGGATGCAATGATGTAGATCTGTGGATCTAAGATGAGATAGACAACACCCACATATGGGATCTAGGAAAAGGCCACTAACCCAAGGAGTACTAATGGCCCAAGGGAGAGACTAGTGCCTTGAGATGAGGGGGCAAATGGAGTCCAAATTTTACTAAAATGTAGATCGGGGTAGTTTAGGCAATTATCAAGGTGGGTTTGAAATGGCATGCCCCAATATGAGCTAGATCTCCATAGATCTAAGATTGAAAATGCATCACCCAATGACCCAAGTGGGGCATAACCCTCAAAATGAGGAATGGGGCCCACAAGGCAAAAATCAAAGAGGCGAAGCACTAGGGGTAGGTTATCAAGGTAGATCTATGCAAATCAAGTGGGATCTCACCTACCCACAACTTGGAACTAGCCCCACTAGCCTTCCTCAAGGAGTGCAAATTGCCTCAAGGAGGGTTAGGTGCTTTGGAAAGTGTGTCAAATGGATGCCATTGACTACCAAACTATAGATCTGAATTGCCGTGGATGCTATAGAGGTGCGTTCTTAAAATTATCCCCAAAGCCAAGCTAGATCCAAGTAGATCTAGAAAAATGTAAAAATGAGGGTTTTAATCAATGAGGGTTTTGTGATCTAAGAGAATAGATGGATAGGATAGAAGAATGTCATACCTCATGGAACATACCTGGAAAATGAAGATGGAAGAGGCTTGAGACGAGGATTACTTCCCACAAAGATCAAATGCCAAATTTGATGAGCCCTTCTTGCCAACGTTTTGCCTCCTTCAACCAAATCGGCCTCCCTATTCTCGTCAATCAAGGACACAAAGATCAATCAATAGACAAGAATGGAAGTAGATGCAAACAAAGAGATGAAGAACATGAAATTGTTGGTACAAAGACAAAACAACTCCCTGTCACCCAAAACGTCCTCTTGAAGCTTGTAGTAGGCCTCCCCACCAATACGCACTCCTCAAAATCGTCTTCTTTGCCTACAAAACAATGTTAGTTGAAGATAAAATCAAGATGGCCACCAATGTCTATCAGTGCAGAGGAAGAAGCATTTACAATCACCACAAGCATTCCAACTCCAAGATCCAAGATGCCCAAGAAAGTATTTTTATTCCAATAGCCAAGAGCCAAAAATCTCTAGATAGCTTTTACAATAGGGGGGTCTCCACCTTATATAGGATAATAAAGACCAAAACCCTAAACCACAAAACCACTTTGTGAAATGAGTGGTTGAGATCAAAAGATACAACGTAATAATCAATGGCTAAGATGAGCCTAACAATATATCACAGGGATCACTCAAAAGAGAGATGACGTCATAGCTAAAAGTGACTAAGTGAGGGTGATGTCATCCTCCAAAAGGGGCTAAAAGACATGGGCCCACTAAATATGACATGGACATGACTCAAGACACACATGGTGGGGCTAGGAGGTATCAATCCTTCACTAGCTCATCCCCATGGCACAATAATATAAAATAATGGGACTATGACATGTCCACATAACACAAATGATCAAAATCTTGTCTCCAAAATTGAGAGAGACATGCAGTAAAAGGCCTCCTGTGGCCATTGTGGACCCCACTGACTGATGCCAACTGATCTGGAAGATGGTGTTAGTTTTTCAGAATTTTCAATCTGATCTAAGATCTTAACTGAGAGAATAACATGTACAGCATATCTACACCATATCTACAGCATATCAATCATGGACATAATAATGCAAGCACACAAGAGACACATAGTTTCATCGGGGAAAACCAAGAAGGTGGAAAACCCCGCAACTTCCTCAGAGATAGATAGAGCAATGATACAACCAGAGTACAACCAAAGTACGAGAGATAGTCTTCTCCTAGCAGCAGATCCTCCTCCTCACATGTGCGCCACTTTCCGAGTGTGAGAAGTGTGAGTAAAGAGTGATCAAATAGAGATCTCTCGATCTCTATTTATACTTGTCCTGTCCTGCCCAATAAACTAATGGGGCCGACTTGTCTAGCTTGGCCTAATAACCCATGGTTAACTTAATCTGGGCAGACCCCACACTTGGTGGTCTAATAACCCATTTACCCACATGACTCATACCGGGCCGACCCCATCAAGGTGGTCTAATAACCCATCAAGTATAAGTTACGACACTTACAATATAAATGACGACACTTCCGTATAGAGGAATAATAACATCTCTATATGAATACAAACACTTCCGTATAGAGGAATAATAACATCTCTAATACACGTGGGTAAAATACATTCCGAAGTTACATATACATCAACACTCCCTCTTAACTAAGAAGGTATTTCTCGACACAGATCAGCTAGCATAAGTCTTCTTCTCTGGATCATCATCAGCGAATCATCGTCCTCGAATCATCGTCATCGTCACTGCTGCTGCTATCTCAATCAATCTCTGAATCTACTCGTCATAGGAAGTTCTACAGAGCCAGTCCTTTTTCATACTGGATGTAGGCCCACCACTTGTAGGTCTTCATCGTCACTAGCCATACTGTGGAATACTCAGGACTGATTACGTGCCTTAACAAAACATTGAAAGAGCATCCCAGGACTGATTACGAGCACACTGCTCAACCTATCGGATCTCCCAAGATCTTTTACATGTTGACCTTCACAAAACCTACTCAGAGCATCCCAGGATGTTACGAGCAAACCGCTCTACCTGTTTGGATCTCGATAGAGAATCCCAGGATGTTACGAGCACACCGCAATACCTGTCCGGATTTTAAAGGGTCTTTTCTATGCTACCTGTAGCAAAACCTACTCAGAGAATCCCAAGATGTTACGAGCACACTGCTCTCCCTGTTTGGAACTCGATAGAGCATCCCAGGATGTTACGAGCACACCGCTCTACCTGTCCCGATTTTAAAGGATCTTTTCTATGCTACCTGCACAACCTGTCCACAGCCACATAGTATCAACCCGATACTCACCATACATCATCCTGATGTACATCATCACATGGTCAACCTGATCATCATCATAGCATCAACCTAATGCATATCATCTGGAGCAACATCCTGAAGCTCGTCATTTGTGATCATCCTGATCACCATCTAATGCATACAAAGTATCTACCTGATACATATCATCATACATGATCTACCTGATCATACAGTGCATCCTCCTGATACATACATCAGTACATGATCTACCTGATCATACATAAGTACATGATCTACCTGATCATACATTGCATCCACTTGATACATACATAAGTACATGATCTACCTGATCATACAATGCATCCACTTGGTACATAAATACATGATCCACCTGATCATATCAAGCATCCAACATGATGCATATACAAATACATGATCCACCTGATCATATCAAGCATCCAACATGATGCATATACAAATATACGATCACACTGATCAAAGCATCCAACTGATGTATATACAGAGCAGTAACTAGAGCATTGTCCTAATGCTCATCATCCAGTGCTTACAACCACAACCATGGGAAGGATCCTGCTCTCAGCATGCTTGGAATGGCTCCTGCAAATGTGTCCATCACTTCTTCCTCGAAGTGTCATCAATCTGAAGAACACCAAGCCTCTCTCTGAAGTACTCGAACTTCACTCTGGCTAGTGGCTTCGTCAGCACATCCGCAACCTGCTCATCCGTCGCAACATACAGGAGCTTCACTGCTCCTCTCTGCACCATATCCTTGATATAGTGATATTTGATCTCAATGTGTTTTGACCTGTCGTGGAACATCGGGTTCTCAAACAGCTTCACACAACTCTGGTTGTCACAAAAGATACCAGAAGCCTCCAGCGAGAGATCAAATAACTCAGACAGTAGCTTCCGGAGCCATATTGCCTCATAACTAGCCGAATAAGCTGCAACATACTCTGCTTCGGCTGT
The DNA here is from genome assembly GCA_027924585.1 of Larix kaempferi. NCBI lineage: Eukaryota > Viridiplantae > Streptophyta > Pinopsida > Pinales > Pinaceae > Larix > Larix kaempferi. The sequence continues at coordinate 1,375,849 of BSBM01000411.1, read as the reverse complement.
ACTTAGTGCCACATAGGACTGCTTCCTGCTAAACCAAGAGATCATACCGGATCCCTTACAGAAGCAGCACCCCGAAGTGCTCTTCCGATCAATGGCACTGCTTGCCTAATCTGAATCAACATAACCCTCCAGGTTAAACTTTTGATTCGCCTCATATTTGAACCCATAGTTAACTGTACCCTTCAGGTACCTCAGAATATGCTTTACAGCAACTAGGTGAACATCTCTCGGATCCGTCAGGAACTAGTTCAATGTGTTCACCGCAAAAACAAATATTTGGTCTCGTATTCGTCAGGTACATCAAGAACCCAATCATCTGACGATACACAGTGACATCAACCGGATCAGATGAAGCATCACACAGAAGCTTCAGGTTCGATGCCATAGGTGTGGCCATGGTCTTGCAGTCCATCATCCCGAACCTCTTCAGGATTTCTACTGCATACTTCCCTTGTCCAAGGAAGATTCCATCTGCACTCTGCCACACCTCCATTCCTAGAAAGTAGTGCATCATCTCCAAGTTCTTCATCTCGAACTCGGCAACAAGCTTCCGCTGCGTGTCGGCAATTAATCTATCCTCTCTTGTAACAAACAGGTCATCCACATACAAAAGTAGTATCACTGGATTGCCTTCCTCAACCTTGTAGTAAAGGTTGGAATCCTCTTTACTCTTGGTAAATCCCAAACTGGATAGAAAGCCATCTATTCTGCCATACCAGGTCTTGGCTGCCTGTTTCAAACCATACAGGGCTTTCTTCAGTTTGCACACATGTGACTCTCGGTCATGTGTCTCAAACCCGAGTGGCTGCTCCACATACACTTCCTCTTCGATTGCACCATTCATGAAAGCTGTCTTGACATCCAACTGGTGTATCTTCCATTTCATCACTGCAGCCAGAGCAAGTACTGATCTGATGGAAGTGGATCTGGGTACAGGAGCAAAAGTCTCTATGCTGCTACCTGCAGCATACTTGATCTTATAGATCCATTTGGAAGTCACAACAGACTTCCCTTAAGGTCTTGGGATTGCATCCCAAACATCATTCTTCATGATCGACTGGTACTTCTTAATCATGGCATTCTTCCCGAATCCTGGGAACTTCAATATATTCAGTATCTTCAATAGATAACTTTGTTGCTGAAACAAATGTTATAGTCCTTCTTTTGTAGGTGCTTGTATACGATCTTTCCTACAAAACAAGTTAAATTGCATGATTAGAAACTTCTCATAGTTTTCAAAACAAATTCTTACACATAAAGAAATATGTTATACAATCATGCAATTATTTTAGCCAATGCTTCAATACAACATTCATCCATATCCTGTAACTTTCTAAATGCCTTCCAATCTCTACCAGAGCATTGTTAAGAGTTTGCACTACTCCCAATATGTCAGCAAAGAGGTTTCATTCTAGATAAGTAGCAATGGAATGTTGTACAGTGCCATAGGCCACTTACCCATTACATGCATATTAGTAGTATGCTGTTTATTAATGCAATTATTCTAATATGCCAAAATACACAGCCTAATTCTAGGAACATCAGTATACACATCATTGAACAGTATTATTTAAACAATCAAATATGCAAGAAATGATAATTCAAATACTTATCTTTGTTTGGTTGTAGGGTTGACTCCCTCTCAGTCTTTGCTTCCTTTCTGTAACTCCATTCTGATGTGGATTGTGAAAGTGGTCAACTTCCTCTGAATATCTGCATCCTTGCAGAAACTACTGAAGTTTGCTCCCTCTTGATCTTTGCTTCCTAGATTATCTGTCCTTGAACTTATATCCATCTTTAATCACTATGCATGCTTATTAGTATCATCATTGTGTTATCCTCGAGGTCTCATACATAACCACACATTCATTAGTATAATCTTAATATTATCAAAACACAATAATCTTAAGCATGTATAGTTATGATCATTTCAAACAGAAATAATAAGCATTAGTATTCAAGGACTCTTATGGTTAGTCATATCATAAATTAAAGTAAGAAACATAATATGCCTAAACCCGTGATTACTCAAACCTATACTTTCATGACTCTTCTGGTTAGTCATATCATCAATTAAGGTAAGAAACATAATATGCATACACCCATGATTATTCAAACCTATGAATAATCATTATCAATCATGCCATGTATACTTATATAAGAGATCCTATCACAAGGTGGGATTCTAACTTGATATAGGAAAAACATACCTGGATTAGTATGTTAGCTAGTTATGTCTGCCATACCCACATGATGTCTTCTTGTTCTCTTTAATGACTTGTGCTAGTAACCTGCATATCTCATAAGTTAACCATTATAGAACCAAGTTATACATACCTCGTAAATAGATCTTCTAAGTGATCCATGACAATGGATGAATCTTTGTCTTCATGTCACCATGATCATATGTTCTTGAACTAGAACATGATTTGTCTTTCTTGGTGTACCTTTCATGTTAGCGGACAACATCAACCTCATACAACACCACAATGCATTAGTACAATCATAAGTGTCAAAGCCCTAATCAATGAATATCTGCATTCATAATTTTATTAAGGTGATATGACAAGTCTAAAGTTAATCAAGATTGTACTAAACTTAATGAAGACAAACATATCATAAACTTAATTATGAACAGATCTCGAAATTGGAACTTCAGATTATGAACAGATCAAGATTGTAATCTTCTTATGTAAGGTCTTAGCCTCATCTCCCTCTGAAACTGGAACTTCTTCATTTATGCAGGTGACCAATCCATTTTCTTCTAGGATTAACCCAATCCACTTGATTTGCAGAAATTGGATCTGAAGTTGGATTAGGGTTTGTCAGAGAAACCCTAAAAATTCAAACCTTGAATTTCAAACTTCTGAAAGAATAGAAAGATGCGCCTTGATGAGCTGATCAAGCTGGTATACTCAGAATTTGAAAACTGCAAAGTTTCACCCCTCAAAATTGCCTTTGAAACTTCCGGATCTTCTGGACAGTATCCCGAACTAGGGTTTGATAAAGCCCACCCTTCTGCCCAACCAAGGTTCGATCCAAAGCTCTAAACTTCTATTTTTCTGAGGAGCTTCCAGTCGTGGTCACAGACTTCAAAAATTCCAACTTTTGCAGAAGCCCTAATTTTCCACTTTTCCGAACAAAGTCTCGAACTAGGGTTTGATCAAGCCCGACCTTCTGCCCAACCAAAAAAATTGATCTTGGTCTCTAAATTTCGGTTTTGATGAGTAGCATTCAGCCGTGGTCTCAGATTACGAAAATACCAACTTTCTTCGAAACCCTAATTCTCGGAGCCATGAATGAAGGTGCTCAAAGTCCAATTCTGTTTTGATAGAAATATGCACCTGATTGTTTCTGGTGTAACTTCGAAATTACGAATCCACAGGGCCTGAAACTTCTACCTGTGGTAGCCCGACCTGTCATCTTTCAAACCCCAGAGGTCTGACCTCAATTGGATTCTCTGAGAGAGAGTTATGCTAAGTGTCGCAATGTGACCTGTTTATGAGATAAAACATGAGAGCCAACTTGTATGGAGTGCCACGTGCCACTGGTTCACTTTCGGCCTTTGAACCTTCGGCCTGAGAAAGTACAGTCCGTTCCCTACCTGTCACTTTTTACGAAATTTCATTTGGAGCTTCCTAGCCCAAGTTATGACCTTTTTTCCTAGATCACCTGTTTATGACTCAGATCTGGAAGAGGCAGAAACCCTAGATTGTACAGATCATAAAACACAAAGTACAACGAATTAGAAGTTGTCCTTTGGACACAAGGTACATGGGGATCTGATCTTCGACCTGTAAAAGTTTCAGATCCGAAAACTGCGCCAAAATGGATTTATAGCGAAAGTGCTATGATGACTGGTTTTTTCTATATCAAGCCCTAGCATCGCAAGTGCAACAAGTGTCATACATGCCATATCATGCCTTCTTTCAGGCTAGCTCTGATACCATGTTAGTTTTTTAGAATTTTCAATCTGATCTAAGATCTTAACTGAGAGAATAACATGTACAACATATCTACAACATATCAATCATGGACATAATAATGCAAGCACACAAGAGACACATAGTTTCATCGGGGAAAACCAAGAAGGTGAAAAACCCTGCAACTTCCCTAGAGATAGATAGAGCAATGATACAACCAGAGTACAACCAAAGTACGAGAGATAGTCTTCTCTTAGCAGTAGATCCTCCTCCTCACATGTGCGCCACTTTCCGAGTGTGAGAAGTGTGAGTAATGAGTGATCAAATAGAGATCTCCTGATCTCTATTTATACTTGTCCCGTCTTGCCCAATAAACTAATGGGGCCGATTTGCCTAGCTTGGCCTAATAACCCATGGTTAACTTAATCTGGGCCGACCCCACACTTGGTGGTCTAATAACCCATTTACCCACATGACTCGTACCGGGCCGACCCCATCAAGTTGGTCTAATAACCCATAAAATATAAGTTACGACACTTACAATATAAATGACGACACTTCCGTATAGAGGAATAATAACATCTCTATATGAATACAAACACTTCCATATAGAGGAATAATAACATCTCTAATACACATGGGTAAAATACATTCCGAAGTTACATATACATCAACAGATGGGGGGTTCACCTTGGAAGACCTCTGAGAAGACCAAGTGCCAAAACCTTGCCTCAATTGCCCAAATCGAATTCCTCAGTGACCCTTTTATTCCATTTTTAATCCTCCTGAAAAACCCTGAAACTACCCAAACTGCTACCCAGGGTGACTGCGCTGTCAAACTGAGGGCACCAGGCTGTCCAGAAGGGGGGTATAATGGTAAAACAAGTGGCTGGACCACCCGTTCCCTACACAGCGCCCTAGGGAACGACTGGCCTCCAAGCCTCTGATGGATAGGCCGGATCAGCATGCCCAAAATTGGTCAACAGGTAGATAACTGCATCTATCATCGTCATAAATGCCCGAAACTGAAAGATAAGTGTTTCAATGGATCCGGAAGACCCAAATGTACTAGAAATGTAAACTCATACACCATGGGTTGACATGAGGGGTCAATTGTAGGGTCCACCATACTTGGATAGTGTAAAATATGATGATCGGGAAATAATAACAAAACTGCTCAACTGCATCAATCATCATCTGAATCATATGTCCATCATATGGAATCATCAATAAGGATATATGAGACCATCAATCATTATCCATAAGCATAAATAGTCCATCTCATCGCGGATCCCAAGAATGGCCATGGTCAAACTATGTTTGACTAGGTCTAGACATAACCAAGGACAAGATCATAACAACAGACTAAGACATGTTTCTTTAATCACATTCACAGCTTAACATAAAGTATAAACATCATTACGTGGCAGTTAATAACTTAATACATATATATATATTTAATGTTATTTATATTTTACTTGCACAAAAGCTTTAATGACAGACTCACCCATTGGACTTGGCCTAACTGCTAGCTAAGGATGAAGGCTAAGGACAAGGCTAGGCAAAAGGGGATGACTTGACCAAACTCAACTAAGTGACACTTTGGACGGGGAAAGAGGGAGCCACACTCTGTGTTGGACAAATAACAAAGGGAAGGGCTGTGCCTCACAAATGGATAAGTTGTTTAGAGAGTGTTTATTCAACTTAGGCATCATGTCTACATCAAGTTGATCCAAGTTCATTAGGATCATTCATTTCATTTCCGTGGCTTTTTGGCCTATATGACCCCTTTGGGATTTCACATGTGCTAAGAAGCACAACTAATCGCAACTTGCATTCGGGGCATATTCACATATACAAGGTTAGCAATAATAGATATAACTTTTGAGTAACCATTGCTTTTGGACCTTTTCTATACCCTTCGAGGGGTATTTTAGTAGGTCATTGCTATAGCCTTTATTCACGTGTGTTAAGAAACACATTCTAGAATTTTAAGTTCACAGGCTTTCATAATACATTTCCAATACAAGTAGTACATGAGCTTTCAGTTTTAGCCAACAACAACTTAAGTGACTAGGGAGACTTCTGCATAGTGCCAAACATCGAGACAACCGACCAGAATGATTAGGCAGACAATCCAACTCACCAAAGGCAAGTTCCGTCACCAACTTAGAGCCGAGACACAAAACAAACATGGATGCGGTCCAACACAGAGGTAGAAATGGGGAAGTCCTCAGTATCAAGAAGTCAAGAAGGCAAGTCAAGGGTGAAAGACAAATAAGGAAGGTCATGGATGGATGGAGTCAAGTGAAAATGGTGCCTAGGCTTGCAAACAAGGATGTCAGGAAATACCATATTTATGCTTATGGGAGGGTAATGAAACCAATGAGTTTTGTCAGAAAACCTAAGTGTGCAAGTAATACATCCATTTTATATTTATAACATCATCCATGATATTTCGTTTTATTTTAAATAGTACTGCCACATCATGAATCATATACCAAGTCAATGCTACGAAGATGACTAAAACAACAAGATAATAATCCAAAGCCAATAATCAGAAGTCCATAGGTCACATCACATCATAATCATCAATAAACATCTGAAACACTGCTGCAATAACATCACTGGGCACTGAACTGAAACTGTATGGAACAAAGGGTCACACCGGTCATCAAATCTAAGCTCTCAAGGCTCAGCCTTGGCACAAGGTCTAATAAAAGTCTGATACAATATACTGCCTTGATCCATAAGTGATCTCAAATAATAAGCTCATCATAGCTGATCTCTGTAAAAGCAAAGCTCTGAAAAAGTGCAGATATCTGCTCAACAAGAATAGTAGCCTAGCTACTATGGTGTGATAACATCTGTCTCCAGCTGGGACAAGTGCTCTAAGGGAGAGAGCGCTTGAGAACCTCAGAATCCTTGGTCTCGAACTGCTATGCATCAATCTTCAATCCAGCGACTCATCATCCTTGCTTTCAGCTTTTATTTTGCACCTGTATCTACGCTCATGGCCACTAAAATACCACATGAAGCATGTATGGGAAGAACATATAAAATAAAGCTGAAAATGAAATCTATTCTATAACAGAAAATGAAATGCATAATAGAAAAACTAATCTAACATAGCATATAAATTTTATTTTCTTTACTGTGCAAGAGGAAGGAAAGCTTTTTCAAGAAGGCATACTCATCAAAAAGAAAAAGAAAAATCGCAATACTCAGCGCTCAGAAAAAGAAAAGCACACAAGTCCTACTGCTCAAATGAGCTTATTTGGAAACCTACCTACTCTAAGCATGCAAGCAAAGTCGTTCAAGATTTATAGGCGAGAAGTAATGTTCCAACAATCTCCCATTCATAGGTAATTCCAACTCATCACCATCCAAGGATTCTAGGAAGACCGAACCTTTGCCAGCTATCCTACTTACTCGATAGGGGCCCATCCATAACCTCTCAAATTTTCTGTGGTTTCCTAGTTTTTCTTTGTTTTTGTCCCAAAGCAAGACTACGTCACCAATTCCAAAAATCACATCTCTACTCTTTTGGTCAAAGGTTCCTTTCACTCTTTCTTGTTCTATGACCATTCTATTCTAAGCTTCTCTTCTAGCTTCATCCAATTCTACTAATTTATCAATTCTTGCTTGCAAGGCTTCTTGATCTGAGGAACACTGTTGCAAAAGCTCATACACAGGGATTTGAAGATTTATGGGCAATCTACAATTTTGGCCATATATAATTTCAAATGGAGTCTTACCTGTTATTCTTTTAACGGTAGTTCTATCTGCCCAAAGAGCATATTTAAGCTTAGTGTCCCAACTTCTTTTAGTTTCACCAATCATTCGTTTTAAAAGCCTTATTAGATTCTTATTACTTGATTCTGGCAAGCCATTTCCCTATGTGTAATAGTTGGAGGAATGAGATAAAGTGATTCCATGATCTAAGCAAAATGTGGACATCTCTTCTTTGCTAAAAGCTTTTGGATTATTGGTGGTGATTTTCAGAGGGCACCCTTATCTAGAAACAATATATTCTTCTAGGAATTTGACTACTACTTCAGCTGTTGCTTTCTTAGTAGGAATAGCTTCAACCCAACGAGTGAAATAATCTGTGCATGTCAAAATGTATTTGTAACCATCAGAAGAGGTAGGGTCTTGTTATCACATATATAGTAGCCGGGCTACCATACATTATTTTTCTCATTCCAGTACACTATTCAGCCAGTTCCCTTGCATTTGAGATGCCGAGATCAGCATTTATAATGGATCACCATCAGATTGTGGACAGCAGTTATATTCCCCATGCCATGACTGAGTTTCAGGACACTCAGAGAGATGCCCGATATAGCCATTATGCCATTGGTACAGAGCAGACAGTAGTGCCCAGAGTTACAGCAGCAGTCTCAGAGGACAGATGATGGTACAGGTTGATGAGCTTTCAGGTATATGACTCAGCAGGTATACTATTGTGTTATGGTTAGATTGCTTTTATACTTATTCTTATAGCATGTCTTAGCACTTAGTGTCATGATCTGGCGATCATATAGATATTTGGACCTGGTTGACCTATTATATATATATTACTGTCCCTACTCAGACTTAGAAGTTCACTATTCATACTCATTGGTACATACCCTCCTTAGGGAGAATAGAGGTGATCATTACACCATACTATGGCTTGCTAGTGTTGGCTTCATCTTTTCATTGTCTTCATCCATCCGTGGCCTACCGTTTAGATTATTACCTTGATTTGCTACTTGACTAGTGACATGGAGGACCTTTCCCCACTGTAGCCTCTGTACTGGATGAGCTTCCTTGTTTATTGTGTCTCGGCTCTGAGTTGGTGACAAAACTTACCTATGGTGAGTTGGAGTTCCTTGAGAATTCCCCCTAGTCACTAAAGTTGTGTTGGCTAAACCTGAAACTTTTAGTGCTGCCATCAATACAAAATCTGGAAAAAATCAAATGCTATATCTTGTATATGAAAGAAATGCCAAATGAAAATGGCCATGAAAAATAAAATGTTACATCTTTTGGAAAAATAAATACCTAGGTAAACAAGCTGTCCATGACACACCTAGAAGTGCTCAGGTAAACAAGTGCCTTAAAAACACACCTGCAGCAGAAACCCTAAAAATAAATGTAAATCTATGCAATGTGTTTGTAAACACACATAGATCAAGGCTATGGAAACCTCAGGCCCAAAAAGCAATGGAACTTAAATGTTATATCTAAACAATTGCTGGCCTTGCTTGTATTATGGATTGTGCGCATCTGTGAAGGTGAATAAACCCTCTTTAAACAACTCATCCATTTGTGAGACACCGCCATTCCCTGTGTTATTGCTCATTCAGTATATACTATAGTGTGTATTCCCTTTCCCTTGCCAAAGTGTCACAAAGTCAAGTTAGTCAAGTCATCCCTTAGCCTAGCCATTTATTTCAGCCTTCACCCTTCACTAGCAAATTGATCACAACTATGAAGTGAGTATGGTCCTGAAAGTCTAATCTGAGTAATAATAATAACTAACGACACTATATATTTGGATTTAGATCGCCAGTCATGATTACTCTGTGTTATAGAAGCTATTTGAATAAATTGTAAAGCATGTATTAACCTTGACACCTTGCAGCAGCTATGGATGATAGTCTGAGTTATATTTGGTCTTGGTTAGACCTAGTTTGACCATGGAGGACCATGGGACATGAGATGTTGGACCTTATGATGGTATGGATAGATGATATATGGTCCATGTACACATACAGGATGATTCTATGCAGCAGCTACAGGGTTATGATGATGATTCTTGGGATACAACAGTGTTTGGTCATTTACAGATCATTATTATTGGCCTTGTTCCGGTACATTGGATATTTATTTTGATCATGCAGAGATTCATATGGTGTATGAGTACACATCTTGGATGGATTTGGACCTTATGAGTCCAATGGGACAGTTTGTTTTCAGTTCCGGGCACTTACAGTGATGATTTAGCCTCAGTAGGCTGTCCTAGTGCAGTTTTGGTCTATTGGAGGCCCTGTCGGAGCAGAGATGACTTTTATCCGGATGACCTAGGGCGCTGATGATGGAGGGGGTGGTCCAGCCACTTGTTTTTACCATATTACCCCCCTCCCGGACACATTGGCACCCTCACCTTGACAGCGCCATCACTCCAGGAGGCAGTTTGGGCAGTTTCACGTTTCCCGAGGCATTTCAGGATTGGTAGAAATGGCTATTGAGGAAATCGATTTGGGCTACTGAGGCAAAGTTATGGCATGGGATGATCAGTGATGATAGATCGGGACCTTCCACACCTCCTCCTGCAGTTTCAGCTTCATCGGGGCCCGCATCCATCACTTATGGCACTTTCTGTGGATTTTTTGAGGTCTTTTGAGGACCACGACTTCACCTTGGAGGACCACGACTTCACCTTGGAGGCACGATTTGGTACTTTCATGATTATGTATTGGTTATTGTGCCATGGGGATTGACCAAGGAGGGATAAAATTACCCCTTGGACCCACCATGAGCCTCTTATGATATTTTGTCATCATGATTTGGTGGGATTCCCCTCTCCTAGGGCGACTTTGTCCACTTATGTTATATTTTATGTGTGATCCATGTATTATGTTGTTGAGCTCATCTCAACCATTGATTAGACATTTGTATCTTTTAATCTTAGCCACTCATTCAAAAAGTGGTTAGGGTTTTGGTGCCTCTCCTTCCTATTTAAAGGAGAGAGCCTCTCATTGTAAAGGGACTTTTGGCTCTGGATTATTGGAATAGAAAATTATTATTGCATCTATCTCCAGTGTTGTGGTGAATGTTTTTGGTGTTCGTTCGTTGGTTCTTCCTTTGCACTGAGTTATTGGAGATCTTGTTTGCCATATCTTTTGTACCACGATTTTGCATCTACAGGTGGAGGCCGATTTGCTTGGAGGAGGAGGTATTGGTAGGGGAAGACTCTCCCTACTTCTTCTTTGGAGCTCTTCGTTGGTAACAGGGAGTATTACTGTCCTAGGACCTTCTATTTCATGTTACTATTTGCATTTCTCTTGTATTTCTTCCATACTTGATCTTACTGATTGAATTCTGTTCCTTGGTTTGACAGGTAGAGGAAGGCGCACTTGTGGGCTAGGGCATCAAATTGGCAAGCAAATCAACAATCTCTCATTTGATCTCTGCGGGAATCTTCCTCAACATCAAGGCATCTCATCACATCACTCAGGTATGATCTCAAGGTAAGTTCTATCTCCATGATCTATCCAATTGTCAAAAACACTTAAAACCCTAATTAATCAAAACCCCATTTTTACATTTTCTCAGATCTACTTAGATCTAGTGGGTTATTGGGCATAATATTGAAAACCCACCTCTATAGCATCCACGGCATCCCGGATCTATAGTTTGGTGAGGATTGGATTCCGTTTGACCCCTCTCCCATACCAACTTGGCTTCTCCCAAGCAAGGCGCATTTCACTGATTGAGCCGGTTGACCTAGATCTAAGTGGTGGGTGTTTGAGATTCCACTTGATTTGACATCTACACATCCAATAACATACACCCAGGTTGTCCCTTTTCTGAAATTTACCTTGTGGGCCCCATTCCACATTTTAAGGGATTTAATCCCCATTTTGGACCACTTGGAACCCTTAAACTCAGATCTACTAAGATCTAACCGGTGGATTGCCACGAAATTATAGATCCATGTCCCTACTTGACTGATCTACCCAGATCTAAAGTTTGGATGCCATCCGACATGATTTGACCCACCTAAACCCCGATTCAAGCCTCCTTGGGTAAAGTCGCACCACCTTGGAGAAGTGAGTTGACTCACTTCCAGGAACTGGGTACTTGAGATTTTTGGAGATCTGAAACCGGAATAATTCAAAACCTAGGTCTAGACTATCACTTTGTCAAATTTTGCCTTGGGGACAGCATTCCTTGTTTTAAGGGATTGTGGTCCACTTGGGTCAAACCTAGATCTAGACACATTCAACCATCAAGACCTATATTGCCCACTTGTCTCATGTTGTAGGAGTCCTAAACCATAAGTCAACCCCACTTTGACTCCACTTCCCAATTCCCAAGGCACTGGTTTCTCTACAAGGTAATTCAACTTTCCTAGATTGTTGGATTGACTTGTGGTTTGACCTATGCATGGTAGACTATACCTTTGAAGACATCATGAACCATGGTCAAGCTTGTCTCATGTACTAGTTAGCCCCAATATAACCCTTAACTATCCTGCATTGGACATGATTCCCAAGGCAGTGGATCTTCTGACATTGACCTAGTACATTCATCCTAGATCTCACTTCAAACATTATAAGTCACTCTGACATCAACTATGAACCAAAGCTATACCTATTGAACCCCCACTTGGCTTGTGACTTCATCTTTAGGTCTAGGATAAACCATACACCTAACTTCACTTGGAAATACCCTGATTTGGTGTTTTGGTTTTGATCTCTCCTGTCGGGAGTAGATCGGGTCTCCCCCTTTGTTGTCTGGGCTAGATAACATAAAGTGAAGGTTGCCTCGACTGGCGTGACAACCATATACATTGGAGGTCGAGGTGATCGTGGTTGCACCTTTTGAGTTGCCCTTTCCTATTGCCATCCATGACTGGATCCATCCATAGGGGTAACTACAGCCTAGGTGATAACATTTTGGCGCCGTTGCCGGGGAGGCAATAGCTTACTCTGGTTTGACATCCCTTTCTCAAAGCCCTCTCATTCTCTTGGCCTAACATTTTGATATTGAAGGGCATAGGGCTTACCTTGGACAAGCTAGTAGTCATTATTCACTCTCTCCTGCATATACAACGACACATATCTTGGTAGAAGAGTTTAAATCTACCTGGCGACTCCCAATCGTGACTCCGCTGAGGAGCGAGCTCATTTACATCCCTATAACACTAATCTTATCGTTATCTAGAACCCATGGGGTGCATCATTTTGTTTTCAGGTTCTTGAATTTAAAAATAAATATAAAAATATAAAAAATAAAAAATAAAGAAAATAAAGAAAATTATTATCCATGGCTGCTTCTGAGCGACCTAGGACTTTTGGTCGATTGAAAGTTTTTGACTTTTCCAAAATTATTGGGTATCCTCATCATATTCCTCATCAATCCTATGAAAGGTTGCCTACTTTCGATGGAAGTTATGAAATCTCTGCTAGAAGGCACCTTGAAAGATTTCGGGAAGTTCTTAACGAGTTATCCATAACCCATGAGGATGTGTGTATGAGACTATTGGCTTCATCTTTCAAAGAAAGAGCTGGACTCTGGCTTTCGAATTTGAAACCCAATAGCATCTCTGGTTATGACATATTTGAAAACAAATTCCTAGAAGAATGGGGAAGTGAATTCGATGATATGTATCTTTCAAATCAAATCCAAGATCAAAACCTTCCCCTTTCCGATCCTATTGTTGAATCATTTAACAATCAAATATCAAGTGATTTGTCAACATCCGGAGATGACCTTTCCTGCCCAATTTCTTCTGATGATAAGTCTTCTACTTTTGAGTCAATCGAAAGTCAAATCTTTAATCATTGTACAAACCGTAAGTTTTCAAATTGCTTTTTAGGTAGCCCTAGTCCTGATCTTGAGGGAATTTCTGAGGATGAGCTCTTAGTTAACAGGTCTACTGAAATTCCTCCCTCAAAGAGACTCGTTAGTCATTCTGTATTTAGTGATCATTCAATTCCTTATCACCTTATTGAAGAAGAAGGTAGGGACATCGACCAAGGTCCTTTAGTGGTGACTTCACATGATCCTTGTGCAAATAATCAGGGTGTTTTAAATGAACTTGTTAATTTTCCCCCTGACAAATTAAATAAAAATGATCATTTATCTTCATATGAATTTAATGATGAATCAATAGAATTGCAATCTCAAGATGAAGATGAAATAATGAATCACACTAGAGGCTTTAATCATTGTTCCACCTCTTATAATGAGTCTTTAAATTTTGCCATCCTTAGTCAAGATAGGTTCATCAATTTCTTAGAATTAGAATCTTGTCCTCAAGTTGTAAATATTAAATTTGATCAAAAGCTTGAAATTATTCCTAGAATAAAGAATATTTTCTATTATCAAAATCCAAGGTCAAACTTGTTTATCCATTTGGGAGAATTTTCATATTTGCAATCCACCCTCCCTTCCCAACTTTTTCAATCATCTTTGGGTTGGTGCTCTAGTCAATCTTTTGCCTTGGAAATTTTTAATAGGAAGTATAAGCATGATTACATGTTTGGAGAAAAAACACTTCATGTCTCTTTTCAGTCACTTTGGAACCATAATGTATGTTGTCAAGTTATCAATCATTCTTGGTGGCTAGAAAAGGTGTTTAAAGATCAATTCCATATTTTCTCCATTTTTGAGCATCAAGTGGGTCTGACTTTGATTTTCCGTTTTTTAAGCTTTAATTTATCCCCACTTGAATTTTTGATCGTCAGTCCCAAGGAGAATCAAATTGAATATGTAAGAGAAGTAAATGAACAAGTTAATCTATGTGAAAGTGAATCGAATCACATGTCTTATGTCCTTCCTCTATCCATCTCTGAGTTTAACTTGCATAAATTTTATGATCCTATCAGTTCTTTGATGGAGGATGTTTGCATCAGTCAGTCTTCTCCTTGGCATAATTTCATATTGCATAATTCAAACCATTCTTCAATTTATGAACAAATCAAGAAGACTGTGCCCTTAAATTTGTTGATCTTTAGCCCAATCTTGACTTGTTCTATTATCAAAAATCAAATAAGAATCATTAACCTATTTGATGAATGGTTGCACTGGATTTATGATTTTACCTAACATTTGTGATGACTGGTTAGATTAGGGTAGGTAGGAAACAGAATAAGCCTACTTGGGCAGTAGTTAGTCTTTTAGCCATTGAGTCTGGCACCTTCTTAGTCTCTAAGCTCCTTTGTAAGCTTCTAGTTTAACTGAGTACCTGTCTTTTTCTTTTCCTGCACAATAAATTTCAAATTTTGCAAATTATGTTAGTAGTTTAATTTACTTTCTGCATTTATACTTCATGCACTTATATTTCTGACATAGAGTAGATTTTATTTCAGTTGGTTTTATATTTTTCCCACACATGCGGCATGAGGTATTTTCTTTAGATGTTTGTGAATGCAGAAAATAGGTTGCAGCAATAAAAGCTGGAAATAAAATGGTAGAGTGCTGGATCGTGGATTCGAGTAGCAGAGTTCGAGGACCAGAGATTCTGAGGTTCTCAAGCGCTCATTTCAGCAGAGCACTTGTCCCAGCCGGAGCCAGATGTTATCACATATATAGTAGCCGGGCTACCATACATTATTTTTCTCATTCCAGTACACTATTCAGCCAGTTCCCTTGCATTTGAGATGCCGAGATCAGCATTTATATTGGATCACCATCAGATTGTGGACAGCAGTTATATTCCCCATGCCATGACTGAGTTTCAGGACACTCAGAGAGATGCCCGATATAGCCATTATGCCATTGGTACAGAGCAGACAGTAGTGCCCAGAGTTACAGCAGCAGTCTCAGAGGACAGATGATGGTACAGGTTGATGAGCTTTCAGGTATATGACTCAGCAGGTATACTATTGTGTTATGGTTAGATTGCTTTTATACTTATTCTTATAGCATGTCTTAGCACTTAGTGTCATGATCTGGCGATCATATAGATATTTGGACCTGGTTGACCTATTATATATATATTACTGTCCCTACTCAGACTTAGAAGTTCACTATTCATACTCATTGGTACATACCCTCCTTAGGGAGAATAGAGGTGATCATTACACCATACTATGGCTTGCTAGTGTTGGCTTCATCTTTTCATTGTCTTCATCCATCCGTGGCCTACCGTTTAGATTATTACCTTGATTTGCTACTTGACTAGTGACATGGAGGACCTTTCCCCACTGTAGCCTCTGTACTGGATGAGCTTCCTTGTTTATTGTGTCTCGGCTCTGAGTTGGTGACAAAACTTACCTATGGTGAGTTGGAGTTCCTTGAGAATTCCCCCTAGTCACTAAAGTTGTGTTGGCTAAACCTGAAACTTTTAGTGCTGCCATCAATACAAAATCTGGAAAAAATCAAATGCTATATCTTGTATATGAAAGAAATGCCAAATGAAAATGGCCATGAAAAATAAAATGTTACATCTTTTGGAAAAATAAATACCTAGGTAAACAAGCTGTCCATGACACACCTAGAAGTGCTCAGGTAAACAAGTGCCTTAAAAACACACCTGCAGCAGAAAGCCTAAAAATAAATGTAAATCTATGCAATGTGTTTGTAAACACACATAGATCAAGGCTATGGAAACCTCAGGCCCAAAAAGCAATGGAACTTAAATGTTATATCTAAACAATTGCTGGCCTTGCTTGTATTATGGATTGTGCGCATCTGTGAAGGTGAATAAACCCTCTTTAAACAACTCATCCATTTGTGAGACACCGCCATTCCCTGTGTTATTGCTCATTCAGTATATACTATAGTGTGTATTCCCTTTCCCTTGCCAAAGTGTCACAAAGTCAAGTTAGTCAAGTCATCCCTTAGCCTAGCCATTTATTTCAGCCTTCACCCTTCACTAGCAAATTGATCACAACTATGAAGTGAGTATGGTCCTGAAAGTCTAATCTGAGTAATAATAATAACTAACGACACTATATATTTGGATTTAGATCGCCAGTCATGATTACTCTGTGTTATAGAAGCTATTTGAATAAATTGTAAAGCATGTATTAACCTTGACACCTTGCAGCAGCTATGGATGATAGTCTGAGTTATATTTGGTCTTGGTTAGACCTAGTTTGACCATGGAGGACCATGGGACATGAGATGTTGGACCTTATGATGGTATGGATAGATGATATATGGTCCATGTACACATACAGGATGATTCTATGCAGCAGCTACAGGGTTATGATGATGATTCTTGGGATACAGCAGTGTTTGGTCATTTACAGATCATTATTATTGGCCTTGTTCCGGTACATTGGATATTTATTTTGATCATGCAGAGATTCATATGGTGTATGAGTACACATCTTGGATGGATTTGGACCTTATGAGTCCAATGGGACAGTTTGTTTTCAGTTCCGGGCACTTACAGTGATGATTTAGCCTCAGTAGGCTGTCCTAGTGCAGTTTTGGTCTATTGGAGGCCCTGTCGGAGCAGAGATGACTTTTATCCGGATGACCTAGGGCGCTGATGATGGAGGGGGTGGTCCAGCCACTTGTTTTTACCATATTACCCCCCTCCCGGACACATTGGCACCCTCACCTTGACAGCGCCATCACTCCAGGAGGCAGTTTGGGCAGTTTCACGTTTCCCGAGGCATTTCAGGATTGGTAGAAATGGCTATTGAGGAAATCGATTTGGGCTACTGAGGCAAAGTTATGGCATGGGATGATCAGTGATGATAGATCGGGACCTTCCACACCTCCTCCTGCAGTTTCAGCTTCATCGGGGCCCGCATCCATCACTTATGGCACTTTCTGTGGATTTTTTGAGGTCTTTTGAGGACCACGACTTCACCTTGGAGGACCACGACTTCACCTTGGAGGCACGATTTGGTACTTTCATGATTATGTATTGGTTATTGTGCCATGGGGATTGACCAAGGAGGGATAAAATTACCCCTTGGACCCACCATGAGCCTCTTATGATATTTTGTCATCATGATTTGGTGGGATTCCCCTCTCCTAGGGCGACTTTGTCCACTTATGTTATATTTTATGTGTGATCCATGTATTATGTTGTTGAGCTCATCTCAACCATTGATTAGACATTTGTATCTTTTAATCTTAGCCACTCATTCAAAAAGTGGTTAGGGTTTTGGTGCCTCTCCTTCCTATTTAAAGGAGAGAGCCTCTCATTGTAAAGGGACTTTTGGCTCTGGATTATTGGAATAGAAAATTATTATTGCATCTATCTCCAGTGTTGTGGTGAATGTTTTTGGTGTTCGTTCGTTGGTTCTTCCTTTGCACTGAGTTATTGGAGATCTTGTTTGCCATATCTTTTGTACCACGATTTTGCATCTACAGGTGGAGGCCGATTTGCTTGGAGGAGGAGGTATTGGTAGGGGAAGACTCTCCCTACTTCTTCTTTGGAGCTCTTCGTTGGTAACAGGGAGTATTACTGTCCTAGGACCTTCTATTTCATGTTACTATTTGCATTTCTCTTGTATTTCTTCCATACTTGATCTTACTGATTGAATTCTGTTCCTTGGTTTGACAGGTAGAGGAAGGCGCACTTGTGGGCTAGGGCATCAAATTGGCAAGCAAATCAACAATCTCTCATTTGATCTCTGCGGGAATCTTCCTCAACATCAAGGCATCTCATCACATCACTCAGGTATGATCTCAAGGTAAGTTCTATCTCCATGATCTATCCAATTGTCAAAAACACTTAAAACCCTAATTAATCAAAACCCCATTTTTACATTTTCTCAGATCTACTTAGATCTAGTGGGTTATTGGGCATAATATTGAAAACCCACCTCTATAGCATCCACGGCATCCCGGATCTATAGTTTGGTGAGGATTGGATTCCGTTTGACCCCTCTCCCATACCAACTTGGCTTCTCCCAAGCAAGGCGCACTTCACTGATTGAGCCGGTTGACCTAGATCTAAGTGGTGGGTGTTTGAGATTCCACTTGATTTGACATCTACACATCCAATAACATACACCCAGGTTGTCCCTTTTCTGAAATTTACCTTGTGGGCCCCATTCCACATTTTAAGGGATTTAATCCCCATTTTGGACCACTTGGAACCCTTAAACTCAGATCTACTAAGATCTAACCGGTGGATTGCCACGAAATTATAGATCCATGTCCCTACTTGACTGATCTACCCGGATCTAAAGTTTGGATGCCATCCGACATGATTTGACCCACCTAAACCCCGATTCAAGCCTCCTTGGGTAAAGTCGCACCACCTTGGAGAAGTGAGTTGACTCACTTCCAGGAACTGGGTACTTGAGATTTTTGGAGATCTGAAACCGGAATAATTCAAAACCTAGGTCTAGACTATCACTTTGTCAAATTTTGCCTTGGGGACAGCATTCCTTGTTTTAAGGGATTGTGGTCCACTTGGGTCAAACCTAGATCTAGACACATTCAACCATCAAGACCTATATTGCCCACTTGTCTCATGTTGTAGGAGTCCTAAACCATAAGTCAACCCCACTTTGACTCCACTTCCCAATTCCCAAGGCACTGGTTTCTCTACAAGGTAATTCAACTTTCCTAGATTGTTGGATTGACTTGTGGTTTGACCTATGCATGGTAGACTATACCTTTGAAGACATCATGAACCATGGTCAAGCTTGTCTCATGTACTAGTTAGCCCCAATATAACCCTTAACTATCCTGCATTGGACATGATTCCCAAGGCAGTGGATCTTCTGACATTGACCTAGTACATTCATCCTAGATCTCACTTCAAACATTATAAGTCACTCTGACATCAACTATGAACCAAAGCTATACCTATTGAACCCCCACTTGGCTTGTGACTTCATCTTTAGGTCTAGGATAAACCATACACCTAACTTCACTTGGAAATACCCTGATTTGGTGTTTTGGTTTTGATCTCTCCTGTCGGGAGTAGATCGGGTCTCCCCCTTTGTTGTCTGGGCTAGATAACATAAAGTGAAGGTTGCCTCGACTGGCGTGACAACCATATACATTGGAGGTCGAGGTGATCGTGGTTGCACCTTTTGAGTTGCCCTTTCCTATTGCCATCCATGACTGGATCCATCCATAGGGGTAACTACAGCCTAGGTGATAACAGGTCTACTGGTCCTACAAAATCCATTCCCCATTCTTGGAGAGGGGCTTCTATAATAACTGGGGTTAAAGAGAGGCTAGGCAACCTAGGTTTTCCATAATAGAATTGACATTCTTGGCAATTCCTGACAAAGGGATGCACATCCTTAAATAAAGATGGCCAATAATAACCAGCTCGCATGATCTTGGCAGCTATAGTTCTAGGAGCATAGTGTCCTCCACATAATCCAGAATGCATCTCATTCATGATTCTTTGAGAATCATCATGGTTCACACATTTTAGTACAATTCAATCTGGATTCTTCCATCCTAATCCATCTTTTGGTTAACACATACTTAGATGCCTTCAACCTTAGAGCTCTCCTTTGGTGATCTAAAAGATGATCAGGATAGGACATATGCTTAAGATAGAAAACGATGTCCTTGTACCACTCATTATCTTCATCAATATAGAGTACCATAGCGTTTTGAATGCTTACCTTTTCATGACTTGGTTGCATTTTGGAATCAGTTAAAAGTTGGGCTAATCCTGGACCTTTTACTATCTTGATTGGCTTAATTTCAATATCATACTCTTGAATTCTTGAAATCCAATTTCCTCTAGTTCCTATGCCATCTGGCTGGGATAATACATCCTTGACAACTTGATAAGGGATGTAAGCTAAAACCTTCGAATAACCAATGTAAGTTCTGAAATGTTTCAAAGACTTAACTAAAGCGTAGGCTTGTTTTTCAGTGGTTGTATAATTTAACTCGTTGGTCTTACCCTCTTAGTAGTACGGAGTTGGCCATTTCCCCATTTATGGCTTGCTAGTTATGGTACCACTTGTCACCCTCCCCATCCATCCGTTGTCATTCGTATGTTTTTGTTTCTTGACTTACACTTTAGCTTGTGATATTGAGGACTGCCCCACTTATGCCTCTATGTTGGATAGACTCCCTGTTGTTATGTGTCTCGGCTCTGAGTTGTGCGACAAAACTTATCGAAGCCTTGATCCTTCTGGGCTAGGAGAATCCGCTGGTGTTGGTTCATGAGCTTAGGTGAGTTGGGTTCTGAAGCCTTGACCTCTCTGGTTGGTTGCCCCCGATGTTTGGTCTTGACTGTGGATGATCTCCCTTAGTTTCCTGAGTTGTGTTAATTTTTGAGCATTAATTCAACATACTCAAGGACCTTTACTGAGAGAATAACATGTACAACATATCAATCATATCAAGCACAACAAGCAATCACATAAGACAATAGACCCACAGAGTTTCATTAGGGAAAACCATAAAGGTGAAAAACCCCACAACTTCCTCAGAGATAGAAAGAGCAATAATACAACCCAAGTACAAGAGATAGTCCTCCTAGCAGCTACTCCTCCTTCCTCACTTGTGCGCCGCTTTCTGGTGAGTGTAGAAGTGAATAATGAAGTGATCAAATAGAGTGCCTCCTGCACTCTATTTATACATGTCCTGACTTGCCTAATAAACTAGCAGGGCCGACTTGTCTAACTCAGTCTAATAACCCGTGGTAATACTAATCAGGGCCGACTGCACACTTGGTGGTCTAATAACCCATCACATGCAAGTTGCAACACTTGCGACACTTGTCAATACAAATGACGACACTTTCCTATAGAGGAATAATACCATCTCTATAGGAGTACAATATACATAGGTGAAATACATTCCGAAGTTACATATACATCAACACTCCCTCTTAACTAGGAAGGTATTTCTCGACATAGATCTGCTAGCACAAGTCTTCTTCTCTGGATCATCGTCATTGGATCATCGTCATCGAATCATCGTCATCGTCACTGCTATTGCTATCTCAATCAATCTCTAATCTACTCGTCATAGGAAGTTCTACAGAGCCAGTCCTTTTTCATACTGGATGTAGGCCTGCCACCTGCAGGTCTTCATCATCTACAGAGCCAACCCTTTTTCATGCTGGATGTATCACATTTACAGAGCCAACCCTTTTTTATGTTGGATGTGACCTAGAACAAATCTACGATTTATCACCATAGAGCTAGTCCTTTTTCATACTGGATGTGACCTAGAACAAATCTAGGATTTATCACCACAGAGGCAGTCCTTTTTCATACTGGATGTGAACTAGAACAAATCTAGGATTTATCACCACAGATCCAGTCCTTTTTCATACTGGATGTGACCTAGAACAAATCTAGGATTTATCACCACAGAGCTAGTCCTTTTTCACACTGGATGTGACCTCGAACAAATGTAGGATTTACCACCACACAACCTCGAAAGAGCTTCCCAGGACTTATTACGGGCACACAGCCCAACCTATCAGATCTCCCAGGGCTACATTACATGTGGTCATGGCAAAACCTCAAAAGAGCATCCCAGGATTTATTATGGGCACACAGCCCAACCTATCGGATCTCCGAGGACTACATTACATGCCATAGGACAAAACCTCGAAAGAGCATCCGAGGACTTATTACGGGCACACAACCCAACCTATCGGATCTCCCAGGGCAATATTACATGTCCTCCCAGAGCAACGCCTCGAAAGAGCATCCCAGGACTGATTACGGGCACACAGCCCAACCTATCGGATCTCCCAGGTCAACTTACATGCTCATTTGCACAACCTGTCCACGACCACAGAGCATCAACCTGATACTTATCATACATCATCGTGATATATATCATCACATGATCATCCTGATCATCATCATAGCATCATCCTGATACATATCATTTGGGGCAACATCCTAAAGCTCGTCATCCATGATCATCCTGATCATACAATGTATCCACTTGATACATATTTAGAGCAGTAACTGAAGCATCGTCCTGATGCTCATCACACAACACTTACATCCATAGCCATGGGAAGGATCCTTCTCTCACCATGTTTGGAATGGCTCCTGCAAATGTGTCCATCACTTCTTCCTCGAAGTGTCATTAATCTGAAGAACACCAAGCCTCTCTCTAAAGTATTCAAACTTCACTCTGGCTAGTGGTTTCGTTAACACATCTGCAACCTGCTCATCCGTCACAACATACAGGAGCTTCACTGCTCCTCTCTGCACCATATCCCTGATATAGTGATATTTGATCTCAATGTGCTTTGACCTGTTGTGGAACACCGGGTTCTCAGACAGCTTCACACAACTCTGGTTGTCACAAAATATACCAGTAGCATCCAATGGGAGATCAAATAACTTAGACAGTAGCTTCCTTAGCCATACTGCCTCACAACTAGCCGAACAAGTTGCAACATACTCTGCTTCGGCTGTACTCAGTGCTACGTAGGAATGCTTCCTGCTAAACCAAGAGATCACACCTGATCCCATACTGAAGCAGCACCCTGAAGTGCTCTTCCTATCTGCAGCACTGCCTGCCTAGTCTGAATCAACATAACCCTGCAGGTTAAACTTTTGATTTGCATCATACTTGAGCCCATAATCAATTGTACCCTTCAGGTACCTTAGAATATGCTTTACAACAACCAGGTGAACGCCTTTGGGATCCGTCAGGAACTGGCTCAATGTGTTCACCGCAAAGCAAATATCTGGTCTCGTGTTCGTCAGGTACATCAAGGACCCAATCATCTGACAATACATCGTGGCATCAACTGGATTAGATGAAGCATCACACAGAAGTTTTAGGTTCGATGCCATAGGTGTGGCCATGGCCTTGCAGTCCATCATCCCGAACCTCTTCAAGATTCCTACTGCATACTTCCCTTGTCCAAGGAAGATTCCATCTGCACTCTGCCACACCTCCATGCCTAGAAAGTAGTGCATCATCCCCAAGTCTTTCATCTCGAAGTCGGCAACAAGCTTCCTCTTCGTGTCAGCAATCAATCTATCCTCACCCGTAACAAACATGTCATCCACATACAAGAGTAGAATCACAGGATTTCCTTCCTCAACCTTGTAGTAAAGGTTGGAATCTGCTTTGCTCTTGGTAAAGCACAAGTTGGATAGAAAACTGTCTATCCTACCATACCAAGTCCTAGGAGCTTGCTTCAAGCCATATAAGGCTTTCTTTAGTCTGCACACATATGACTCTCTGTCACGTGTCACAAAACCAAGTGGCTGCTCCACATACACTTCCTCCTCGACTACACCATTCAAAAAATGTGTCTTGACACCCATCTGGTGTATCTTCCATTTCATCACTGCAGCCAGAGCAAGTACTGATCTGATGGAAGTGTACTTGGCTACAGGAGCAAAAGTTTCTTCATAGTCTATCCCCTCTTTCTGGGAGAAGCCACGAGCTACAAATCTCGCTTTGTATTTCTCTATGCTGCCATCTGCAACATGCCTGATCTTGTAGATTCACTTGGAAGTCACAACTGACTTCCCTTCGGGTCTTGGGACGACATCCTAAACAACATTCTTCATGATTGATTGGTATTCCTCGACCATGGCATCCTTCCATTCTTTCTTTTCCGCTACTTCTTCATAATCGGAAGGTTCTTTGTTCATAATATCACAGAGTAAGGCAACATAGTTGGTATGAGATCTAGTTCTCTTCCTTTCTCTGTGTTCTTCTTCTGGAATGCCATATCTTTATGCATCTTGAATGAGCTCTCTGCCCATGCAGGTTTCTTCTTGTGAGAGTTCTTTTCACGGGGTGGATCTATAGGTTCTTGTGGATCTTCAGCTTCATGATCTGCTTCTGGAATTGCTTCAGTCATAGTGGTGTCTTGGAATCTGATTTCCTTTGGTTCTTCATCATCTTCAACAGGTGTCTTCCTTGATTTGATATAAGCAGAGTCTTCATCAAATGTTACATCCCTGTTGACATCAATCTTCTTGAACCTTGGAAAGTATATTCTGTAAGCCTTCGAGCTTTCACTGTAACCCACAAAGATGCCCACTGGACAACCAAATATTCTGAGATGGCTGACTTCAGGTTTCTTACCAGAAAAGATCTCTTCTGGTGTCTTGTGTTGTTTAGGTTGTCATTGATGCCAACAATGTCTGGTCATTGATGCCAACAGTTAAGTCTTGGCGCCCCTTGTGGAGCCCCTGAGGGTTAGTATTTGGTTTATGGTTGTCTGTGTCAGAGGAGACCTTTTGACTTTGTCCAAGCCCAAGCTTGAAGCCCTTGGAGGCCTATGGACATTGGCAAAAACCCTGGTTACCCATTGACGTTGTTGAGAACCCCTAAGTCGTTTCTTGTTCCCTTTTCAGTTCGTTGTGTTGGTGGTATCCTTACTTTTTGAAGTGGTCCTAACTTTTGTCACCCTAGCCCTAACATCCCTAAACTACAAGTATTAAAAACTAAGTCTAAACTTAAACTTAAGCCTAAGCCCTAATTAAAGATTGATAAAAATGATTAAATCAAAATAATTTTAATTTAATAAAAGTTTTTTTTAATTAAAATTAAATTTGAAATTAAAAAGAATTTAATAATTAAATAATTAATAAAGCATTTTTTTTAGTTAATAAAATACACTAAGAGATTTAAAAAAAATAAAAAAAATCATATAATAAAAGATCTTAAAATTCTCAATTAAATTTAAAGGGGGACAATGAAAAAGCACTTTAAATATAAAAATTATATAATAAAAGATCTTAAAATTTTAAAGGGGGACAATGAAAAGGTGCTTTAAATATTTTAATAGTAAATGTTACTTTTAAAATTGAGCAGTTTTATAAAAAATAATAAACAATATATTTATGGAATGATGATACCCCATTCAGAAGCTTGCAAACCCCGAACATATTCGTGGAGACATGAATGGGTGTGATGACCACCATATTGTGGGATCAAAAACAAACAATAATTTAATATATTAAAGGTCCAAACAAAAACTCATTTGCTGAACAAGTCATTGATCTATCATGAAGGAAGTCGGCCCCATATTAAATTAAAAATTCAAATTAAAATTAATTTAATTATTAAAAAATTAATTAATAAACAATATAATTTTTATTGCAAGGTCGGCTAATATAATTTTGGGGGAGAAAAACCTATATAAATACCCTAGTTGAAATTTGAAAAAAGGAGATAAGTGCACTTAAGAAGTTCGGACCTGATTTCTGAGGTATTTTTCGGTGATGAGAAGGAGAGCACTGATTTTTTGTTCACATCAATGCTGAAGGTTACGCTGGAAATAATGTTTTTGGTATAGGAAACGCTGGAGTTGAAGCTGTAATTCTTCTTTGCTACTTCTGAATAGACAAAAAAAAAAACATGCTGAGATAAAGCCCTAATTTCTGGTGAAGGTCACGCTGAAAATAAAGTTTCTTTTTTGGTATAGATTCGCTGGAGTTGAAGCCATAATTTTCTTTGCTGCTATTTCTGAAGAGACTCGAGGAAACACTGGAGATGAAATTTCTTTGCTGCTACTTCTTAATAGACTTGGTCCTACACTGAATTCTACAGCATGTTGACAGTCCGAGCTTGAATCATTCTCAGATTTTTGGTGAAGACTTAACTCGATTTTTAGATGAAGGCACATCAGTATTAATAGCTCGATTTTTGGTGAAGACTTAACTCGAATTTTTATGAAGGCACAACAGTATTAATAGCTCGATTTTTGGTGAAGAATAGCTCAGAATTTTTGATGAAGACATAGCTCGAATTTTGGTGAAGGAGCAGATCCAATCAGTCAACAGCTATCAAGTTCTTCTCATGTCTTTATGGTGTTTTATCATGGCCCTAATTTGTTACAGCTGATTCAAGTGTAAGAAGATCTGAGGTGACACAAAAATGCATGCACAGCATGAGAAAATAACTTTCAAAGTCTGAAAACAATGATGAAGTGTTGAAGGCATTATCATACTACTCAGCAGCAGCAAAGATTGAGAGAGGATAACTATATGACAGTGAGGAAGAGAAATTGACCTACAGTAATGAATGACCAAGTGGATTAAACCGGCAGTACTCATGGCAGCAGCAATTTAAGGATCAGCAGTGGTATTTTGGTATGACAGTAAGGCACATACAAATTGATGAAACAGCTTGATGGTGGATCAGCAGAGGTATTTTGGTATGACAGTAAGGCACATACAAATTGATGAAACAGCTTGATGGTGGATCAGCAGTGGTAGTTTGGCAGTAATCAGAAGGCAGCAGGTTCAGTGATTCGTCTTACAGGTCCACAAGTACAATCATACTTTTCTACAGGGTGGTAGGGTGGTGCTAGGGCTCACAATCTTGTGAGCTGAGCTGTTGCAGCAGCTTGTCAGTTGTGGCTGACGAAGCCTAGGGGTTGTAGCCCCTTCCAGTTGTAGCTGGAGAAGTTGTATTAAATTTGTAACCCCAGTTGTTGCTGGGTCAAATTTTATTATAAAAGGCTTCCGTGGTTTTACCCCCAGGACTTGGGTTTCCACGTAAAAATCTTGTGTACTGTGCATCTTGTTTTATTGTTGATGATATACTGCTATGATTGGTGATTAGCAACTTGCTTTCAGTTAAAAATTTTAAATGCTAATTGGCAAATACTGATTCACCCCCCTCTCAGTATTTCAACAATTGGTATCAGAGCGGGTTCCTTCAAGAACAGTCTAATCACTGGAAGGAAATTATGGGCAAGTTTGCCAGGCACAGTAAAAATGGAATACCCATGTTTGATGGGACTGGCTATACCTTTTGGAGTATACGAATGAAATCCTTTCTGCTAGCACAAGGAGTACAGGTATGGCAAATAGTTGAAAATGGATATAAAGTACCAACATCCCCACCAACAGATCCAGATGACTTAGTTCGTTATGATATAAATTCAAAAGCCACGAATCATATTTCAAGTGCATTGGATGAATCAGTCTTCATCAAAGTCATGCATTGTGCATCTGCTAAGGAAATTTGGGACAAACTCAAGACCATCTATGAAGGGGACAAAAAGGTCAAAGAAGCCAAACTCCAAACCTACAGAGGACAATTCGCACATCTAAAGATGAAGGATGACGAGAATATTGCAACCTACTTTCTTCGAATTGATGAACTTGTAAATACTATCAGAGGCCTAGGTGAAACGGTTGAAGAATCAGTTGTTGTTCAAAAGATACTAAGAACGCTACCCAACAGATTCAATCCTAAAATCTCAGCCTTGGAAGAAAGGACGGATTTGGATACTATGACAGTAGACCAGCTACATGGGACACTTGTGGCTTATGAAATGAGATTAGAAGATGAAGACTCACCTAGAAAAGAAGCAGCCTTTAAAGTTTCCTCCAAGCAAGCAATGAAAGACAAACAAGCCAAGAAGGACAATTCAGAAATAAAATCCAAATCCAAGACAGCATACTACTTCAACTGCAGTGACGATTCAGATGATGAGGAGATAGCAAACTTCGTAAGAAAGCTCAAAAGAGGCACAGGTAAGTACAAAGGTAAGTTACCTCTTAAGTGTTTTTCATGTGGTAAAATAGGTCACTTTGCTTCAAAATGTCCCTATGCGAAAGACTCTGATAGTGATGGCAGTTTTAAGAAACACAAGAAATACAGGAACTTCAAAGGAAAGAAAAATGGAAGGTTTGCAAAGAAGAAAAGTTTCTACTCTAAAAGAAACTCCAGCTCATCAGATGAAGATTCTGACAATGACTCAGATAGTGAGAGTGATTCAGACAGTGACAGTGATAACGAATCAAAAAGGGTACTCTTCATGGCTGTTGATTCAAAAGACTCAGATGAGATCACCGAAAACAAAGAAGAATCCGATTCAGAAGGTGAAGTAGACATGGAGGAAGAATTGATAAGTGCTTTGAAAGAGCTAAGTAGAGAAAGGAAAAAGAACAAACTATTTAAAGAGGAGATACAGGTGTTACGGGAAAGACCTCAGATATCTGAAGAAGCAGATCAACTCATTCAAAGTCTAACTATTCAATTAGAAGAAGCCAAAAGAATTCAAGACAATCTCAGAAAACAACTAGAAGAAAGTATGAATGAAGGTGAGAAACTAATGGGGGAGATAGTGACTTTAAGAACTCAACTACAAAAGAAAAATGTGAGTCAAGGCTATGACAACAGTTCCAAGATACTTGACCAGATCATCAATAATCAAAAGCCATATCTCGACAGAACAGGTCTTGGTTACAAGAAGCACAATGATGAGGGTTCAAGCTCCAAGACAGCTGAGGATAAACCAGAAACTATCAAAGACTCCGTCATCCAGGAAGTACCCATATATCAGCCAAAACAACAACCAGAACAGGCTCCAAGTGAAAATCAACAGGTTAATACAACAATACCTCTAAGAAGACCATTTCAACCTAGACAATCAACCTCAGAATGGACTCCAGTTGAAAATTGAAGTTTCAGATGGGTAGCACCTCCAAGAAGACCATTCGTTCCCAGGTATGAATATGCATTTTATGGTTATTGTTTTTCTTGCGGAATATTTGGGCATAAAGCAATGTATTGTACAAAAGGAAGATATGCAGAAAACAGAAACAGGTATGAAAATTCTAGATGGCAACGAAACAACAACAGCAGTTTTTCTCCCTTGGATTCTGAAGTCGAATGTCAGAAATGCAACAACTTTGGGCATACAGCCAAAAATTGCAGAATGACAATCCCTCCTACAGGCATTAAACAAGTATCAACCAATCAAACAGGTGACCAGCAAAAGGTATGGATCAGACAAAAGAACAACCTGAATATTCATGAATGTGGGATAGCTCTTCAAGCTCAAGCTCAAACTGGTAGCAACAAATGGTATGTTGACAGTGGTTGTTCTAGGCATATGACTAGTAACAAAGATGCTTTCATGTTTCTTGAAAAAGATAAAGGATCTGTTTCTTTTGGGAACAATAAATCAGCAAAAGTTGTTGGAAAAGGTACAGTAAATCTTGGCGGCAAAGATACAGTAGCAGAAAATGTGTTGTATGTCGACAGTATGAAGCATAATCTGTTGAGTGTCAGTTAGATGTGTGATCAAGGACATGAACTTACATTCAACTCAAAGTCTTGCAAAATAAGAAAAGAAGGATCAGGAAAGTTAGTGGCTACTGCTACCAGAACTCCAAACAACATATATGTTCTGGACGAAATCAAGGAAGAGAAATGTCACCTAGCAAAAGAAGATGAGAATTGGTTATGGCATAGAAGAATGGGACACGTACATTTTGATAATCTGGTCAAGATCAGCAAGAAGCTAGCCGTAAGAAACATGCCCCAGATTACCAAGCCTTCTGATACTATCTGCAAGCACTGTCAGCATGGGAAACTTATGAAAGCCAATTTCAAGACAAAAGAATACTCTTCTACAAAACCCTTAGAGCTTGTTCACACTGATCTATGTGGGCCAACCAAGAATAAAGGATTGGATGGTGAAGAATACTTCATGCTGCTCATTGATGACTACTCCAGGATGACATGGGTATGCCTTCTTAACAGGAAATCGGAAGCCCTTGAATGCTTCAAGATCTTTAAAGAACAGGTTGAAAATGAAACAGGTAAACGAATCAAGTGTCTCAGATCCGATAATGGCGGAGAATTCACATCAAATGAATTCTATCAGTATTGTGAAGAAAATGGTATAAAAAGACAATTTTCAGTTGCCAGAACACCTCAGCAGAATGGAGTAGCAGAAAGGAAGAACAGATCAGTGTTAGAAATGGCCAGAACTATGTTGAATGAAGCTAAATTAAGCGAAAAATTTTGGGCTCAAGCAGTACATACAGCAGTTCACATTATGAACAGAGGACTGCTCAAAAGCAACACTGATAAAACTCCTTATGAGCTATGGACGGGAAGAACAACTAATGTTCAACACTTCAGAGTGTTCGGAAGCAGGTGCTACATCAGAAGAGATGATAAGAAGATTAGAAAATTCGAATCTCGTGCAGATGAAGGAATATTTGTTGTGTACTCCTCCACAAGAAAGGCCTACAAATGTTACAACCTGAGATTAGGTAAGATAGTGGAAAGCATCAATGTAAAGATTGATGAATCTAGCTTGCCAAAATGTCAGGAAGACTCAAAAGACCATGAAGAAGATGAAGATGATGAAGTAGAAGAAGAAGAAGAAGAAGAAGAAGAATAGAGAAAAATTCAGCCAACAGATCCACAGGATCAACAAGTACAGGATCAACAACAAGAACAACAAAAATCTCCTAAGAATTGGTATCAAAAGAATCATCCACAGGAATTGATTATTGGTGACAAAAATGCCGGCATAGAAACCAGAAAAGATCGAAGACAAGTCCGAAGACCAGAACAAGTTCATTTCTCACTACTATCTACAGTTGAGCCGAGTAACTTTGCGGAAGCCAGTGCAGATGAACATTGGGTCAAAGCCATGGGAGAAGAACTTGATCAAATCGAGAAGAATGAAACATGGGAACTAGTTCCCAGACCCAAGGACAAAAATGTGATTGGCACAAAATGGATTTTCAGAAATAAGCTGAATGAAGATGGACAGGTAATCAGAAACAAGGCAAGATTGGTTTGCAAAGGATATGCTCAAATCGAAGGGATAGACTTTGAAGAAACATTTGCTCCAGTAGCCAAAATGGAAGCTATAAGAATGATATTGGCCCATGCTTGTGCTAAAAACATCAAAGTATATCAAATGGATGTCAAATCAGCCTTTTTGAATGGAAAACTAGAAGAAGAAGTCTACATTGAACAGCCAGAAGGATTCCAACTATCATCAAACAAAGACTATGTGTGCAGATTAAAAAGAGCCCTATACGGGTTAAAGCAAGCTCCTAGAGCTTGGTACTCCAGATTGGACGGTTACTTGCAGAAACAAGGTTTCAAAAGGGGAATTGTAGACAGCAACATGTATATCAAAACTGATCATAACAGCATAATTATTGTTGAGGTGTATGTTGATGATATTATCTTTGGTAGTGATGATGATACTCTGAGCCAACAATTTGCTAAGGTTATGCAAAACGAATTTGAGATGTCACTACTTGGTGAACTGACCTTCTTCTTGGGACTTCAGATATCACAATATGAAGAAGGCATCTTCATCTCTCAGACCAAGTACATTAAAGAAATGTTGAAGAGATTCAAGATGGAAGATTGTAAGCCTGTGAGCACTCCTATGACTACTAGCTGCAAGTTAAGCAAAGAAGATGAATCAAATGCAGTGGATCAAAAATATTACAGGTCAATGATTGGTAGCCTACTGTATGTGACAGCTTCAAGGCCAGATGTGATGCAAGCTGTTGGACAGGTTACAAGATTTCAAGCAGCTCCGAAGGAAACTCATGTTATTGCAGTCAAAAGAATCTTCAGATATCTTAAAGGAACTATGGACTTTGGATTATGGTATTCAAAAGGAAATGAGTTGGACTTATTAGCTTACTCAGACGCGGATTGGGCAGGTTGTGTGGATGACAGAAGAAGCAGAAGTGGTGCAGCATTTTTCTTAGGAAACTGTCTGGTATCTTGGTCTAGCAAAAAGCAATCCTCAGTATCCTTGTCAACAGCAGAAGCAGAATATATAGCAGCAGCAGTATGTTGTACTCAAATCCTTTGGATGAAACAGAACCTGCAAGACCTACAAGTAACACATGATGAGCCGATTCCAATTTTATGTGACAACACAAGTGCCATCAGCATCTCCAAGAATCCGGTCATGCACTCCAAGACAAAGCACATCCCTATCAAATATCACTTTCTTCGTGACCAGGTCACAGAAAAGCACATCAAGTTGGAATATATTGAGACAAAGGAGCAGATAGCAGATATATTCACCAAGCCACTTCCTAAAGGGACATTTGAGTACCTCCGAGAAAAATTGGGGGTCATTCCTTCTTTCCACTAAATTGATTCTTCTTCTTCACACAGAAGTGCCTGGTGTTTGGGAGAGCATGTTCTGAGGGGGAGTGTTACTTCAAGGTAGTACCCTTTGCCATTGATGCCAAAGGGGGAGAGAAGTTGTGAATAGGGGGAGCCTATTCTCAGGGGGACTCTGAGTGTTGTCATCAATGACAAAGGGGGAGATTGTTGTTTAGGTTGTCATTGATGCCAACAATGTTTGGTCATTGATGCCAACAGTTAAGTCTTGGTGCCCCTTGTGGAGCCCCTGAGGGTTAGTATTTGGTTTATGGTTGTTTGTGTCAGAGGAGACCTTTTGACTTTGTCCAAGCCCAAGCTTGAAGCCCTTGGAGGCCTATGGACATTGGCAAAAGCCCTGGTTACCCATTGACGTTGTTGAGAACCCCTAAGTCGTTTCTTGTTCCCTTTTCAGTTCGTTGTGTTGGTGGTATCCTTACTTTTTGAAGTGGTCCTAACTTTTGTCACCCTAGCCCTAACATCCCTAAACTACAAGTATTAAAAACTAAGTCTAAACTTAAACTTAAGCCCAAGCCCTAATTAAAGATTGATAAAAATGATTAAATCAAAATAATTTTAATTTAATAAAAGTTTTTTTTAATTAAAATTAAATTTGAAATTAAAAAGAATTTAATAATTAAATAATTAATAAAGCATTTTTTTTAGTTAATAAAATACACTAAGAGATTTTAAAAAAAAATAAAAAAATCATATAATAAAAGATCTTAAAATTCTCAATTAAATTTAAAGGGGGACAATGAAAAAGCACTTTAAATATAAAAATTATATAATAAAAGATCTTAAAATTTTAAAGGGGGACAATGAAAAGGTGCTTTAAATATTTTAATAGTAAATGTTACTTTTAAAATTGAGCAGTTTTATAAAAAATAATAAACAATATATTTATGGAATGATGATACCCCATTTAGAAGCTTGCAAACCTCGAACATATTCGTGGAGACATGAATGGGTGTGATGACCACCATATTGTGGGATCAAAAACAAACAATAATTTAATATATTAAAGGTCCAAACAAAAACTCATTTGCTGAACAAGTCATTGATCTATCATGAAGGAAGTCGGCCCCATATTAAATTAAAAATTCAAATTAAAATTAATTTAATTATTAAAAAATTAATTAATAAACAATATAATTTTTATTGCAAGGTCGGCTAATATAATTTTTGGGGAGAAAAACCTATATAAATACCCCAGTTGAAATTTGAAAAAAGGAGATAAGTGCACTTAAGAAGTTCGGACCTGATCTCTGAGGTATTTTTCGGTGATGAGAAGGAGAGCACTGATTTTTTGTTCACATCAATGCTGAAGGTTACGCTGGAAATAATGTTTTTGGTATAGGAAACGCTGGAGTTGAAGCTGTAATTCTTCTTTGCTACTTCTGAATAGACAAAAAAAAAAAACACGCTGAGATAAAGCCCTAATTTCTGGTGAAGGTCACGCTGAAAATAAAGTTTCTTTTTTGGTATAGATTCGCTGGAGTTGAAGCCATAATTTTCTTTGCTGCTATTTCTGAATAGACTCGAGGAAACACTGGAGATGAAATTTCTTTGCTGCTACTTCTTAATAGACTTGGTCCTACACTGAATTCTACAGCATGTTGACAGTCCGAGCTTGAATCATTCTCAGATTTTTGGTGAAGACTTAACTCGATTTTTAGATGAAGGCACAGCAGTATTAATAGCTCGATTTTTGGTGAAGACTTAACTCGAATTTTTATGAAGGCACAGTAGTATTAATAGCTCGATTTTTGGTGAAGAATAGCTCAGAATTTTTAATGAAGACATAGCTCGAATTTTGGTGAAGGAGCAGATCCAATCAGTCAACAGCTATCAAGTTCTTCTCATGTCTTTATGGTGTTTTATCGTGGCCCTAATTTGTTATAGCTGATTCAAGTGTAAGAAGATCTGAGGTGACACAAAAATGCATGCACAGCATGAGAAAATAACTTTCAAAGTCTGAAAACAATGATGAAGTGTTGAAGGCATTATCATACTACTCAGCAGCAGCAAAGATTGAGAGAGGATAACTATATGATAGTGAGGAAGAGAAATTGACCTACAGTAATGAATGACCAAGTGGATTAAACCGACAGTACTCATGGCAGCAGCAGTTTAAGGATCAACAGTGGTATTTTGGTATGACAGTAAGGCACATACAAGTTGATGAAACAACTTGATGGTGGATCAGCAGAGGTATTTTGGTATGACAGTAAGGCACATACAAATTGATGAAACAACTTGATGGTGGATCAGCAGTGGTAGTTTGGCAGTAATCAGAAGGCAGCAGGTTCAGTGATTCGTCTTACAGGTCCACAGGTACAATCATACTTTTCTACAGGGTGGTAGGGTGGTGCTAGGGCTCACAATCTTGTGAGCTGAGCTGTTGCAGCAGCTTGTCAGTTGTGGATGACGAAGCCTAGGGGTTGTAGCCCCTTCCAGTTGTAGCTGGAGAAGTTGTATTAAATTTGTAACCCCAGTTGTTGCTGGGTCAAATTTTATTATAAAAGGCTTCCGTGGTTTTACCCCCAGGACTTGGGTTTCCACGTAAAAATCTTGTGTACTGTGCATCTTGTTTTATTGTTGATGATATACTGCTATGATTGGTGATTAGCAACTTGCTTTCTGTTAAAAATTTTAAATGCTAATTGGCAAAAACTGATTCACCCCCCTCTCAGTATTTCAACATCTTGTGACACTGTGAGGTGTTTTGTTCTGTACATATACAGCTGTTCTAGCTGCTTTTGCCCATAGATGCATAGGCAGATCTTGATCATGCAACATTGCCCGTGCTGCTTCCATGATTGTTCTATTCTTTCTTTCTGCAACTCCATTATGTTGTGGATTGTAGGGAGCAATCAACTCCCTCTTAATACCTGAAACACTGCATAGCTTCTTGAAATCACCTGAAGTGAATTCTCCGCCATTGTTGGATCTGAAGGTCTTGATCTTCTTATCAGTTTGATTTTCCATCAAGGTTTTGAATTCCTTGAACTTATCAAATACGTCATCTTTCTTCTTCAAGAAATAAACTCAAGTCTTCCTAGAGAAATCATTAATGAAAGAGACATAGTATACATACCCACTCAGAGAATTGGATGACATCAGACCGCATACATCGGAGTGGATAATCTCCAAGATTCCTTTTGCTTTACTTTCACTGCTTGGAAATGCCTTCTTAATGTTCTTTCATTTTGCACATCCTTTGCAAACACCTTCATGCTTTGTCTTGATTTCAGGAAGACCCTCTACAGCTTTACTTGCAACTGGTAGTGCTCTATAGTGCACATGTGCAAGCCTTCTATGCCAAAGTTCACTTGGTTCCATGGATTCATGTACCATGGCATGTTCAGGTTGTCCCTTCAATTTGTACATTCCTTCCTCTTGCTCTCGAATCACTACTGCATCATCTATGGTCTTACCCATTGGCCACATGAGTACTTGGCCATCCACAAATGCAACTCTAATTCCTTTTGCATCCAGAGATGATATGGATAGGAGATTTTTCTTGAGCCCAAGTACATATAAAACATCTTTCATCTTCAAAGACTTCCCAGAATCTAGTTTGTAGGAGGCTTCACCACTTCCTTTGATAGGGTATTGATAGTCATCCCCAAGTTTCACTTTATGGGGTGACTCATGTTCAGATAGATCTACAAAAGATTCTTTAAACCCAGTCATATGTTTGGAAGCTCCACTATCAATAAGCCAAACATCACATCTATGAGAGATAGTACCTGTGAGAGCAGAGATTAGAACATATTCATCTTCACTAGATGAGTCATCACTTTTTGCTCTAGCTTTCTTCTTGGGAGGTTCATCATCCTCGGTAGCATGAGCATGATATCTCCTTTTGTTGTTGTTGTTGTTCTTGTTGAAGTTGTTGTTGTCCCTTTTGTTCTTGGGACAATCTATAGCAATGTGTCCCTTCTCATTACATGTAAAACATCTTCTCTTCTCTTTATACTGATGGTGGTGAGAAGATTTCTTGAAATGAGATGAATCTCTCTTGGGCTTTCCTTTCTTGGTATGTGCTGTGAGAGCTTGATCTTCATTCCCCATCTTTCTTCTTGGGCCACGAGCCTTGCTTCTTCTTGTGAGCATTTCTCCCACAGTCTACTGATGGAAACTAACTTTTTTTTTGCACAAATTCCTTGGATAAAGGAATCCAATGACCTAGGTAGGCCATTCAATGTGGTCATAACAACTTCACCATTATCCACTACTTCATCCACAGCTTCAAGTTGTTCCTTGATCTGAGAGACCTTAGAAAAATAGGATTGAATGGTCTCTCCATTCTGAAGCTTTACCCCTTTTAATTAGTTTCGCAGAGTCATCTTTCGATTTATGTTCTTCCCTTCAAATAGCTTGGTCAGGGAATCAAACATCTCCTTGGGTGTCTTTAGAGATGACACAGGTGGTATGAGATGGCCTTTGATAGAATCAACAATGATCCTCTTTGGCTTGACCAAGTTCTTCTTATGTAAGGGCTTAGCCTCTTCTCCCTCTGGAACAGGTTACCTCTTCACTTATGTAAGTGTTTAATTCATTTTCTTTCAGGATTAACCCAATCCTATACTTCCATGCTCAGAAGTTATTAGCCCCTTCAAGCTTATCCTCAAGCTTGGTGTGGTGAGATATCTTAAAGAGTACTTCAAATGGAAATAAAAAAGATTTAGGTCTTACCACTTGATTTGCAGAAATCTGGATTTGGTGCTGGTTAGGGTTTGTTAGAGAAACCCTAAAAATTCAAAATGTGAATTTCAAATTTATGAAAGGATAGAAAGATGTGCCTTGATGAGATGATCAGCCTGGTATACTCAGAAATTGAAAACTGCAAAGTTTCACCCTTCAGAAATGCCTTTTAGTTTTCCCGGATTCACTAGGGAGGACCCTGAATTAGGGTTTGATGTTCTCGGGGCTTCACCCAACCAAAAAGTTTGATCCAAAGCTCTAAACTTCGATTTTTCCAAGGAGCTTCCAACTATGGTCTCAAATTTCAGAAATTCCTATTTTGTGGAAACCCTAATTTTTAGGGCCAAAAATGAAAGTGCCCAGAATTTATTTCTGATTGGATAGAAAGATGCACCTTACTGAGTAGAGTCAATCTACCTTACTGCCTTTCCAAAATCTGTGGAGAGAAACCCAATAAACAAGAAACCCTAGTTTCCGCAACTGCATAGTGTTTTCTTCTCAGGTTAGCTTTGATACCTTGTTGATTTTTGAGCATTAATTGAACATACTCTAGGATCTTTACTGAGATAATAACATATACAGCATATCAATCATATCAAGCACAACAAGCAATCACATAAGACAATAGACACACAGAGTTTCACTAGGGAAAACCATAAAGGTGAAAAACCCTACAACTTCCTCAGAGATAGAAAGAGCAATGATACAACCCAAGTACAAGAGATAGTCCTCCTAGCAGCTACTCCTCCTTCCTCACTTGTGCGCCACTTTCTGGTGAGTGTAGAAGTGAATAATGAAGTGATCAAATAGAGTGCCTCCCGCACTCTATTTATACATGTCATGACTTGCTTAATAAACTAGTAGGGCCGACTTGTATAACTCAGTCTAATAACCCATGGTAATACTAATCAGGGCCGACCCCACACTTGGTGGTCTAATAATCCATCACATGCAAGTTGTGACACTTGCGACACTTGTCAATACAAATGACGACACTTCCCTATAGAGGAATAATACCATCTCTATAGGAGTACAATATACATAGGTGAAATACATTCTGAAGTTACATATACATCAACAAATTGTTCTACCATCATTACATGCATTATGTGATTCTTTGTTATATCTTTTGGAAATGCAAGCCCATGGTAAAATGAAAATAAACTGTGCTTTTAGGCACAAATAAAGAGGGATATAAAATGAAATGTAAAACACCTTGGATGAAAGCTGCAATTAGTTGTGCTTCTAAGCACATGCAAAATCCGAAGGGTCAAAGGATTAACAAGTAGTGGGTAAACAAATGCCAAATCTAAAGACTGTTGGCCATGATTGAAATGTAATGATTATTTCTTTATGGAGCCTACGGGTTGGGATGTGAGATGGAGTAAGGGACAAATAATTCTAAGTGTCCTCTAGAACCTCCAGTTACGGTTTACTGTGCACCTAGATATGGTGGTTCTAGAAAAGATCCTCACAGAGCTTGATTTAAGCTTGGATGTGAGTTGTAGACATTTGTTAAAGTTGAATGGCCATTCCTATGAACAACTTATTCCATTTGCGAGACACCGCCATTCCCTGTGTGTTTTCTATTCAACATATGCTTAGGTGGTTTTCCCTTTTCCTTTATCCGAAGTGTCATAGTGTTGAAGTTGTAAAGTCATACCATTAGCTTAGCCTTCTATCTTTCACCTTCACCCATTTCTAGCAAAATGGCCACGTCCATAAAATGATTATACACTTGAGGATCTTCTTTTAAGTAATTGGTTGCTTTAATTTGATGTTTTATTGCTTAATCGCTAGTAGAATGCCACTTTGTACTTTAGTTTTACTATTGAAATATTTAAAGGAGCATATCTTATCCATTTGCACTCGTAGATTCAGTCAGTTTTGGCTTGGGTCATTAGTTTGATCATTTTTTGACTTGGTCAACCTAGTTTGACCAAGTCAACCGCAGGATTTGGGATGAGTTGGACCGATGATGTCCGAGATTGATTATTTGTGGTCCTATGGTGCCCCATTAGATGGTTCCATGCGTCAGACAAAGGTTTCATGTGATGGTTTGATGGATTATTATTATTATTATTATTTATAGACCATTATTTTTATTGTCCAGGCATGGTTGAACTATCAGATGATTATCCTGATGCTCACATAATGTATGAGTACTCATCCTCACTTGATTTGGATCTTCTGAGTTCATTGGGACACTTAGTTATCAATTTCAGGCACATACAGATGAGGATATGGTCAGTTTATCACTTTATTGCATATTTGCCATATAAAATGGCCTGTTCAGCACTTTTGAGATTATTTTGGTTCTCCTAGGGCGCTACATAGGGAGTATGGGGTCCAGCCACTTGTTATGACCATATAACCATACTTCCAGACATATTGGTGCAGTCAGTTTGGTTCTCGGAGCACTTGGCAAAGATTTATAGGCATTTTTATCTTTTACAGGTGATATTCCGACATTAAAAAAATGGAAGAATTGGCTACTAAGGAAATCGATTTGGGAAAATAGGGCAAGGAAATGGCATGTGGTTTGATCATATATTTATCATGATGCATCCCACACCTTCCGACACAGTTTATAGCTTCAGTGGGGTCCACATGTCCTCCAAGTCATTATTTTGGGGTTTATATTGTATTATTGGGACAAAACTTCCTAGTGATTTTTATCACGTCATGATGTATATTATATTTGTAGTTGTGGCGTTAGTCTAGTGAATATATTATCTCCTAGACCCCTCCAACAAGTTGTTATGTTGTGTTTCCTAGTCACTTTATGTCATACGTCCCCCCTAGGGCATCATTGAGGAAACACGTTCCCCTCTCTTTGAGTGATTCATGTACTGTTATTTCGGCTCATCTAAGCCGTTGATTATTTGTGATGTATCTTATGATCTCAACCGCTCATTTAGAAAGTGGTTAGGGTTTTGGTCTCTCTCACTCCTATTTAAAGAAAAGAGCCCCCTCATTGTAAAGGGACTTTTGGCTCTTGGCTATTGG
Source organism: Larix kaempferi (assembly GCA_027924585.1). Classification (NCBI taxonomy): domain Eukaryota; kingdom Viridiplantae; phylum Streptophyta; class Pinopsida; order Pinales; family Pinaceae; genus Larix; species Larix kaempferi. The sequence continues at coordinate 1,335,680 of BSBM01000411.1, read as the reverse complement.
AATAGAAAGAAAGTGAGAAATTCTTGTGATCTTGGGTTGAATGTTGCCTATGGTGATTGAAACTATTTTTCAATTTCACTGAAAAATCTTGGTGGATATATCTTGCATATTCGTGGATCCATATTTTTATTTGCAGGTGAAGAGGACGATTTGGAAGAGGGGCGCACTGGCTGGGGAGACTCACCTTGTCTCTCTCTCTCAGATCTTGGTTCATTCAAGGAGTAATTTTGTCTTTGTACCAATTATTCTCTTCATTTTACTTCTTGCTTGCATCTACCTTCAGTTTTGTTTACTGATTGATTTTCCCCTTTGTTTTGCAGGAAGAAAGGGGTGCACTCGTGGTTCTTGGGCAAATCGTTGGAGCAAGAGATCCATCAAAGCTTTCATTTGATCTTTGCGGGAGTAGTGCTCGTCATTCCAGCTTTCATTCTCATCATCCAGGTACGCATCACAAGGTACGATTTTTATTCCTTTACTTTACCCATCTGTCATCTACGTTTCAAACCCTAAGCTAAAAGCTTATAAAAGTTCTTTGGGTTTAACTATTTGGAATTTTGGCGAACCATTTCTGGGTTTTCACCTCTAGGCCTAGCCCCAGGTGGGTTTTTTAGGGCGTCTTGCTCTATGGACTCCATCTGCCCCTTCCCTAGGCATTGATCTCTCTAATGCTTGCGCCATCCTTGGTTAGTCTTTCTTCCAGGTTGTTGATACCTTGTTTTTCAAGCTTGTGTGCTTTGATACTATATGATCTACATCCAAGCTATGCTAGGAAGCCCTAACTCTCTTAGATCTACTACTTGGGACCATTTTTCCCAATTTTAAGTTCATGTTTCCTAAGGCAGTTAGATTTGATCATTTACCCTAGCACCTACATGCTAGATCTACTCTTAATTTCAAAGTCATTGTGTCCAATACATTAAAGGTTGAATTCTCATCTCTCTTAAGCCTCTATAGTGACTTTGTCCCTTAGATCTAGGGTTCTTCACCCGTCACCTTATGTACCCTATTGATTAGCTTGATCTGGTGATTGGGTTAGATCTCTCTTGTCGAGAGTAGATCATGGTCTCCCCCTTTGCTATCTGGGGCTTGGATAACACAAAGCCAAGAGTGCCTCGATTGGCATGATAACCAATTCATTTGGGGATAAAGGCCCTCTTAGGTCACCTCATTAGTTTCCTATCTCCTCTACCTTTGTGAATAGGATCATCTTTAGGGGCAACTACAAGTTGTGTGATAATAGGTCCATATAGGGTTCATGCACAATTTAATTGCTTCTATGGGCCATGGGAGGATTTGCCTTTCTCTTGCTGTCTTCATCCTATTGATGTGCATTTAGATGCGACTAGTTTGGATCATTTGTTAATTTAGACTGTGACCTCTTTAGGCCAATCTATTTATTCTCCCCACTCTTCATTATTCAACTTGGATGGCTCCCATTTTGAGTAGGACTTTCGGGCCCTTGTTCAGAGAGTGTGGAACCTTTCCCCTCAAACAGTTGGGAACCCGATGGATTCTTTGGTGGGATGTTGCTGTGTGTCATACTGTTAACTTCATCAGAGGCCGGGGTAGGATGCTAGCACGAAAGTGAAACAAGGATTTGCAGTTGGCTTGTTGGGGTCTTGAGGAGGTACATATCTTTCTTAAGGAGGATCTTCATAATGTGTCTCTTCATGAGGAGGTTGCAATGTTGGAGATGGATGTTGTTAGGATATTTAGACACTTACGAGTTAGTTAAGATCAACTTGTGTAATATATCCGTTAGGGATAGTGTGTTTCTTTAGTATGCATTAGTATGCATTTCTGAATACTTAATCCGACGGTCACGATATGTTTCCGACATAGAGTGATCCGACGGCTCAACTTCTCTTAGATCAAACCTAACCTTGATCCGTGGCTTAACACCCGATTGGTCCATGATCTCTATTTAAAGAGCATGGAGGGTCATTGTTTAGTTGATCGATTATGAGAAGCTCATTTGTAACTTTCTTTCTTTGCATAATAAATTGTCCCGTAGAAGCTATTTGGCCGGGGCCGTGGAGTGTTTCCCTCTCGAGGGTTTAAACCACGTCAAAACATCGGTGTGTTGATCTGTGATCTGTTTGTGTGAAGTGGTTGCTCTTGGTGTTCGGTCCTTTGGTAGTACCCTGTGTACCCGAACATGGTATCAGAGCTTTTATGAAGTGCCGCTTCCGGTTATGATCTAGATCTTGAACTGCTGTTGCCGAAACTCGGAAGGGTTTCTAGTTCTGGTATTTTTGTGCATTTCTGGGCTGTGGGAGGTGTTCCATTGCGTCCGGAGCGTCGTTTCCATTGGGAAATAGTTTTCGTTTGATCGAAAACGGTTCCCGGTTGCTCCAGAAACGCGTTTTTCATCAGATCTGAAGGTATAATGTTACAGTGACGCATTTTTTTTATTTCGTTTTTGAAAAGAAAAAATCTCATATTTCATTTTTTTTACTGTTAGATTTTTTTTGGTTCGGATTGTTGCTTTCCCGTCTGCGTATGCTCTTTGCCGTGCACCTTGAGCGATCTCGGCAAATCAGAAACAGAAAGGGAAAGGGTTTTTTTCGGCTGCGTATGCTCTTTGCCGTGCACTTTGCGCGATCTCGGCAAATCAGAAACAGAGAGAAAACGTAGACTTTCCGGGCAAGCTAACAAGATCTAACTCCACAAGTGTGGAAAAGTTTTTTTTGTTTCGTTTTGTGGTTTGTTTTGCAGGAAAAAGGGCAAGCACGCAAACCGAGCAAGAAGAGTAAAAAAAAAAAAAAAAAAAAAAAAAAAAGCCCCCTTCCTCATTTCCATATTTTACATACCTTTTAAACTAGCTCACTTGGTCCAAAGTTGCTTTATTCCTTAATAGGTCTTGAGTTCAAGTCTTAGGAAGTTACTTTTAAAAAGAAAAGTGCATGCAATTTCTATTTTCAAGTTACTTTATTGTAAAAGTGCATCTCACTTAAATAATAAAAAATAAAAATACAAGTGAGTCACTTAAGCTTTTTATTTATTGTTGCACTATTTAAAAGTAATATCATTGTAAAAGTGAAATCACTTATTTTACACAAGTGATTCACTTAAAAGCAACTTTTTTGTAAAGTGATTGTCAAAAGGTTCATCTTGGGAAGAGGGGGGTTCTTTTTTTTGCTGGACATTCTCTAGCTGCCACGTCACTATTGGGGACATCTTCAACAGTTTCTTTGATCAAGCATAACTTCATCATACAGAGTCCGTTTTCAGTGCCGTTTTTTTTGAAACCGCCTATTTTTTCGAGCTCTTCACATCCAGACTATTGGTTTCTGCTTTTACAGCCATTAATTTACAAATATGGCCTCCCTTTGTGATATTCTACTTAACAGTTCCAACTATTTCTCATGGAAATCTCGTATGGAGGATGTTCTACGAAGTAGGGGACTTTTCAGAATTACAACAGGGAAAGAAAAAGAACCCACTGATGATGATAAGAAAATAAAATGGGCAAATAGATGTGATGAAGCTCGTGGATTGATTGGGATGTCAATCTCTACTGATTTGCGATTCCACATATCTGGAATTGATGAACTTAATGCTGCTTGGGACAAGTTGGAATCTGTGTTTGGTAAACACAATGAAATTCGGGGTCACCAACTCGAAAATGAGTTGATTTCTTTAAATCCAAGTGACTTTTCATGCATTCAAGATTATTTATCTAAGTACAAAACTCTCAAGCTCTTATGTGCAGAATGTAAGATTGAGAGGGAAGACAAACAATGCATTTATCATATTCTTTCCAAACTTGGACCTGCATATTCTGTTTTTGTATCTACATTTTACTCCATGAAAGCGTCATTGAATGCAGCTAGCTATCAAGACCCTAGTCTTGAATCCTTTTGTGATTCCTTGATTAGGGAACAAGATAAACTCATTCATCTTGGAATAATCAACAATGCAGATACATCTGGGAAAGCCTTATTGTCCCAACAGAAAGAAAAGTCCAAGCCTCCTAAGAAACAAAATTTTCGCAATAATAAGTCAAACAAGGGTCCAAAACCCTCTTAGTCAGCTCCTTCTTTAAAAAATGACAAAGGATCCAAGCCAAAAGGCAAGAAGACTGAGCGTCATTGCAACTATTGCGGGAAAGATAATCATGATGAATCTAAGTGTTTCAAGAAGATGGCAGCCTTGGAAGCAGCAATGAAGAAGCACCACATCAGCCTAGATTCGCCTTCAGAATCTGCCTCTCATGGACATGCACTTTGTGCTTCTGGTTATTCTTATAATGCATCTTCTTCTTCTACTTCAAATGAATGGCTCATTGATTCTGGAGCATCTTATCATATGGCTAAGGATCAAGCCATATTTTCTACTATGCATGAATGTAACACCAAACAAATATTTGTTGGTGATGATAGATCTCTAAGTGTTGTAGGAGCTGGAACAGTTCCAGTAGATAATGGTCATTTTAGTGATGTACTATGTGTTCCAAGAATTTCCTGCAATTTGTTATCAGTCTATCAGATCACTCATTCTGGTGAAGGTAAAACTGTGACCTTTACACCTCACCAAGTTGTAATCAAGGATTTTAAAGATCCTCAACAGGTTCTAGCTACCGGAATTGTTGATGATATTACCAGGTTGTACAAGTTTAACAACTTTGGGTCATCACCTTTCCCTTCAGTTTTTGTTGCTCATAGTGATAACTTGAGCAAACTTTGGCATGAGCGATTTGGTCACTTAAATTATCGCTCATTGCAACAACTATGTAAAGAAAATATGGTGACAGGTCTTCCGATGGTATCTTGCAGAGATGGTGTTTGTTCCGGTTGTGTACTCGGAAAACATCATCGGGACAGTTTTGACAAACGTGCCTCTTGGCACGCCTCGGTTCCCTTGGAGCTTGTGCATAGTGACTTGTGTGGTCCTCTCCATCTGCTTCCTTTTCTGGTTTCAAGTATTTCTTAACTTTCATTGATGATTACACCAGACGCACTTGGGTTTATTTCTTAAAACTTAAGAGCGAAGTATTTAACATGTTCTTGGCCTACAAGGCCCTTGTTGAAAAACAATCTGGTCATCAAATTATCAAGTTAAGATCTGACAATGGAGGAGAATATGTTAACAAACAGTTCACTACTTTCTGCACTGAACAAGGCATCCAACAACAACACACTGTTCCATATACACCACAACAAAATGGTGTAGCTGAGCGGAAGAACCGCACTTTAAAAGAAATGGCAAATTGTATGATCCAATCTAAGGGACTAAGTCTTCAATTTTGGGCTGAAGCCATAAATTGTGCAAATTACATAGTTAATCGCACCCCCACAAAAGCATTACAAGGTATAACACCGGAAGAAGCATGGAGTAAAGTTAAACCTGATGTAAGTCACTTTCGTGTGTTTGGTAGTGAAGCATGGGCTCACATTTCGGATGAAAAACGGAAAGCATTGCAACCTAAAAGTGAAAAATGCATATTTGTTGGATATTCTGAAGATGTAAAAGGTTATAGACTTCTTCGACCACCTTCTCATGCTATAATCATTAGAAGAGATGTTAAATTTGATGAAAATATCTTGGCCTGCGAGCCTAACTCGGCGAGTGTGCCATCTTTGGCCTGCAAGCCTGATTCGGCGTTTGTGCCTTCTTCTTCTTCTTCCAACTTCCTTGACAGGTTTCCAACTCCAGTTTCTGATGATGACAGTGAGGATGAAAATCCACCTCCGCCTGCTCATGTTCCTCCAGTTGCACCAGCACAAGTGCTTCCTCGATGGGTCCGTTCAACATGTGAAGCAGCTGGTGATCTTGCCGGTGATCCTAGAGATCAATGTCGAACACGTTCTCAGTTTCAGCGAGCCTCTTCTCTTTTGGCTCAAGTTTCCGAGAATCATGATCCAGAAACTTTTGCAGAAGCTTCAGGGAATCCAGATTGGGATGCAGCCATGGATGAAGAATATCGTTCCTTAATGGCGAACGATACTTGGGATCTTGTACCTCTTCCAAAAGGAAGAAAACTTGTCAGATGTAAATGGGTCTACAGAACTAAGTATGCATCAGATGGAAGTGTTGAAAGACTTAAGGCAAGGTTAGTTGCCAAAGGTTTTTCCCAAGTTGAAGGGATTGACTACAATGAAACCTTTGCCCCCGTTGCCAAAATGAACTCCATCCGCCTTGTTCTTTCCCTTGCAGCCTTACACAACTGGGAAGTCCATCAAATGGATGTCAAGTCTGCCTTCTTACATGGTGATTTACAGGAGGAAATTTATATGGAACAACCTCCTGGCTATGTTCAGAATAACTCTAGCCTTGTCTGCCGCCTTAAGAAATCCTTATATGGCCTTAAGCAAGCTCCTAGAGCTTGGTATGCCAAAATGGATAACTTTCTCCTTGACACTGGTTTTTCTAGATGCCATTCTGACCCCAATGTCTATACCAAGAAAGTTGGAAACCATCTCATCATACTTGTTCTATATGTTGATGACCTTATTCTTACTGGTAGTGACCCTAAGCTTATAACCCATGTGAAATCCAGTCTTAAACAAACTTTTGAAATGTCAGACTTAGGACATTTGCATTATTTTCTTGGTCTCCAAGTTCTGCAAACCAAAGAAGGAATCTTTCTTTCTCAGTCTAAGTATGCTTGTGACCTTCTTCGTCGCTTTCACATGGAAGATTGTAAACCAGCCCCTTCTCCCTTCCAGTCTGGAGTCAAACTTTCTGCCACTTGTACTTCACCTGAAGTAGATGCCACATTGTATCGTCAGCTTGTTGGTAGTCTTTTATACTTGACTCATTCCCGTCCTGACCTTTCCTTTGCCGTTGGTCGAGTTGCCCGTTATATGCAGACACCTCATGAAAGTCACTGGAAAGCAGCTAAAAGAATACTTCGATATATTCGAGGTACAGTTCAGTTTGGGATTCATTACAGTACAGGGGGGAAACCTTTGTTGGTTGGTTTCACTGATTCAGATTGGGCCGGCGATCCTGATGATCGAAAGTCTACTGCAGGTTATGTTTTCAGTCTGGGATCTGGACCTATTACTTGGGCTTGTAAGAAACAACAAGCTCTTGCTCTTTCTTCAGCAGAGGCAGAATATCGAGCAGCAGTTAATGCCAGTCAGGAAGCTTTATGGCTTCGACAGATCCTTTCAGAGTTTGGATTCGAGCAGCAGCAGCCTACTCCACTTTGGTGCGACAATCAAAGTGCCATCAAGCTTGCCAAAGATCCAGTTCTACATCAACGCAGCAAACACATTGAGCTACATATGCACTTCATCAGAAATATTGTTCATGATCGTGTTCTTGAAGTGCTCTTTTGCCCTACAGATGATCAAGTTGCAGACATCTTCACCAAGTCTCTTACAGAAGCGAAGTTTTCTAAACTTCGATCTATGTTAGGAGTTCAGGAAATTGTCATTAAGGGGGGATAGGCTCTAATGTCTCCTTCCTTCTCCTAATAGTGTCACTTTTGTAAATCCTTCAATCCTATCCCAAGTTGTTCTTAAGGGGGGATGTTAGGATATTTAGACACTTAGGAGTTAGTTAAGATCAACTTGTGTAATATATCCGTTAGGGATAGTGTGTTTCTTTAGTATGCATTAGTATGCATTTGTAAATACTTAATCCGATGGTCACGATATGTTTCCGACATAGAGTGATCCGACGGCTCAACTTCTCTTAGATCAAACCTAACCTTGATCCGTGGCTTAACACCCGATTGGTCCATGATCTCTATTTAAAGAGCATGGAGGGTCATTGTTTAGTTGATCGATTATGAGAAGCTCATTTGTAACTTTCTTTCTTTGCATAATAAATTGTCCCGTAGAAGCTATTTGGCCAGGGCCGTGGAGTGTTTCCCTCTCGAGGGTTTAAACCACGTCAAAACATCGGTGTGTTGATCTGTGATCTGTTTGTGTGAAGTGGTTGCTCTTGGTGTTCGGTCCTTTGGTAGTACCCTGTGTACCCGAACAGATGTTTGACGGGTTGAGGACTATATAGCCAAGGGTGTGCATGTCCTCTCTTGTCTTCAGTGGATTTAGGAGGGGAACTTGGGTTTAAAGTTTTATTTTGACTTTGTTCTCTTGTTGAGGATCTTGGTATGGCTCAGAGGTATGTTTAGCTTGTATTTTCAGAATATTTTTTCTCCTTGTGCTTTGACAGGTAGGGTTGTGGTTGCTAGAGATGCTTGTTGTCATGTGGTTCTTTGTAAGGTTTGTTGTGGTGGTAGGGACAGGTTGGATAGAGAATTTTCAAAAGAAGAGTTGTTTGGTATTGTTATCACATCCATAGTAGCCGGGGTACCATGATTGCAAACCATTTTCCTGGATATTTTTGAGCCAATCTTTTACACATTTTCGATGAGTTCAGCCTATGATGAGCAGTATTTTTGATGATCACTCATGTTTCCAGCAACCCCAGAGCAAACATGACAAGCCTTGTGCCATGACTGAGCCTCATGACCTCAGATTTGATGACTGAGGTGACCATTTTCTTCCATGCAGAGAAGTGTGATAGTGCCTAGAGTTGTACAGCAACAGTGTTCCAGTGACGGTTGATGGTCTGGATGATGGATACAGGTGTATGAGCCAACATGTATATGATTGTGCATTGGATGTGTTTACCTTGCTCTTTTGCTTATCTTAGTAGTTGAGTAGGTATTTAGTGGTCATGATCCGACGATATATATATATGTGTGTGTGTGTGTGTGTTGGTGTCGAATTCACTGGTGTAAATTAGACCTTAAGTTTATGTCAATCCGGAGCTTGTAAGACTTAGAGGCATATCCCAAATATAGAGACTTAGAGCTAGACTTAACTAGAAATTCAGTTTGCTTGTAAAAATAAATCTATTGAATACTAGAATGCTGTAACTTTGAAATGCAAAACCTCCCTCACAGAAGCAACTTCATTCGATCTCTTAGTTTAACCAGCAATTCATAGATGAAATATTCTGAGTTTAAAATGTTGAACCTAAATCTTAAAAATGGATCACAATACAATGCCTAATATCTCACTGTTGAAAACAAAATACCATTGATTTCCTTTACAGAAGACAATTCGCAATGTGTAACTATCTTTAACAGTTCAACATCAAATAAGTAATGCAATTTATATGATTTCTACAACATTTAATCATTCAAATGAAAGAGCTCATAATCCTATTCCTATAATCTAACGCGTTCTTCAATATATGATCTACTCGTTCTGCAATGTATGAGAAATCAATTAAAAACAAATCGAATCTACAGGTTTCAACTTAAAACATACCACATGTAATGACGCAGAGATAGGTGTGCAGGCTTGGAAAAGGGGGCCCTCCAATGCTTTGCTTACACACACAAAGAAAATTACAGAACTCTAAAACTCAATCGCATTCACCATATGGAAATAGGCATACACAACAATTTATCAATACTCCAGTCTTTATTTCAAAATCATGCGTATAATATCCAAGAAGTTTTTCTTTTACAAAACAAATAGTTATATATATCCCTCGTTCCTGAACTGAAACGCTATATCTATGGAAATTAATAATGACATTGACAATAACAATCTCCCTAAATTCGAAATTGCCCATCATCTCCAAGAAAATAGGCTAAATCGCTAGAAAATTGAACTGCCCTGTTTTTATGCTAGATGACTGCACAGGTGGTCATCGTTGATCAGCATTGACTCGCCACCTGTGAGAAACATGCCACAAGTTTGTTAGAAGTTTAACCATCCTTGGACATCGAGGGTCTTCCTTCACTCTTCAGTTTGTGCCCAGCTGGCCTGCAAGTATCCAACCTGGGAGAGATTACGGGAAGTTAGCACATTCTGTAATTTTGAAAAATCTTAATTTAAATGTCTTAAAAATCCCATAATTCACTTATTAAGAAGTAACGACATTTATACCTTTGACCAAGGTTTTGTGGATAAAATTAAGGTTTTATGGATCGAGTATGAAGGTTCATGGAGGAAACTAGAAGGTATTTGGACGGCAAAATAGGTGAAAAATGGTGCCCAACATCTCCCCCAAGAGGAAGCTGTTGCATGTCCTCATGCACCAAAAAAAGTATTTCCAAATTTTTTTTAATTGACCCTGCTTATGTTCTGAACAAAATCTTGTTGCTGAAACTCTGCTTCTATCCTCTGATGTACCTCCTGTCTGAGATGATGCATCTGTAGAAGTTCGAGCTGCATAAAGAACCTTCAGTTTTTCATACTTGGTCTGGTAAATCTTCTTATTTTATGCCATTTATATGCATGCTTGGAGATTCGTGCCCTTTGAACCTTAAGTTTCCTGTTCTTTTCTGTTAACTTTTCATTCCTCAGTTCTAATTCTCTTACTTCCATTTTCAACTTCTTAATCTTTTTATTGATTTTGGAAGTTTTCTTCTTTTCCATCTTCACTGAAGGCTGTTCAGAATTAGTATCCATATCTTCATTCTCTTGCACTGAATCTCCCTTCTTCTTTTTTTTTTCTAGAGTTTGTTGCTCCAAGAAAGGAGAAGCTTGATCATCTAAAATTTCCTGTCCTGGATGCTTTTTCCCTTCTTTTTCTTGTTGATCAAAGAAAAGATTTATCTTTTTAGTCTGCTTTATCACTTCATCTGAAATCTTTTCAGTTTCTTGGGTACTTTTACTTTCATGGACTTGCCCTATCTCACCTGTTGGATCTTCTTCTTGGCTTTCCAAGGATTGTATATATTCATACTGTTTTTGCTGGCTTTCATCATCCTCTTCTAATGCTGACTTCTTTTGAGTTTGCTGATGTTTCCTTGGCTTCTTCTCATGAGTGGTGAAGATTTGATCTTGCTTTTGAAGCTTTTTTTCTTCTTTCATCATGCTCCTGGTTCGTATTTTTCTCTGAGGCTGTTTTGGGCTTGCTACCTCAGAGTTATCTTCATCATCTGTGATTATTAACACATTTTCTTTCTTTCTCCCTTTAAGCAGTTTTGAGCTTGTTGCTTCAGGGTTCTGTTCTTCATCCTTGGGGTATGTTATCATCAACAGTTTGTCTTCTTCCAAGTTTTCTTCAGGCAGCTCTTCTAGCTCTTCAAACTGATTATGAATGATAAATTCTTGCCATGTCAACTTTTGTTTCTGTAACTCATATGTGATGATTATTTTAATGAGCCCACAATGAAAAAGGCTTGTTAGCTTGTCTTTTTCACGTTTTTGAATAGCCTTAGCCATCTTGGAAAGGCTTTGTAATAAAAAATGGGACATATTAATCTCACAATCACCCCTCAGGTGCTGCAACATCTTGATGTGATAAAGATATACAATGCTAAATCTCCCTTCACAGGTGATGAATCTTTGGATGATATATACTATTTCATCCCAGGGATGAACCAACCAACTCCTTGGTATCCCCTTCTTCCATTCCACTGAACCTGCCCTTGACCTGCATAGAAAGGGTGTCCATGCCTTCTCCTTGAATTGTTTTGTTTTAAAGAATCTTTCCCCCTGCTGTGGTAAGCCAATGATCTGTGCCAAAATATCTTCAGACAGTCTGAAACTTAAATTTCCTACTGTAGCCCTCTCTCCATCGAATGAGCCAGCAAAAGCTAGGCTAACATTATCATTGTGCCCATCAAATTTTTCAAAGAAAGACACCCATTGTTTCTTCTCGAAAATTTCCATGCATCTTTCATGAATGGCTGTGGGATCGAATTTCTCTGGTTCTAGTCTAGACACCATTTTACAACTTTAACAGGAAAAATCTCTCTTTTTATTTATATGCAATGGAAAATTTCAAATAAGACTGAACCCTAGCTTATAACTCCAGTTTCAAATTTTAAACTCTGTAAAATTTCTCCTTTCTTCAATCGTTCTTCTGATAGTCTGAATTGATAGCAAAAACCAGGGTGTCAAGCTTACCTAGCCTGCGTGGTTCCTCGATTTGCACATTCTGGATGAAATACGCATCCTCGTATCTGTATTTCTTCTTTTGTAATGCCAGTGGTGTTTCTTTTCATCACTCCAAAATTCGTGCCGAGGATTTTTAAAGAAAGGAATAAGCTTCGAGTTTCTGATTTGAGAGACTGTGCTTTCCCTCACTGTAATGCAACCAGTGCTTCCTCCTTAGATTAATAGAAGTCTGTCAACTCTCAGCATGGATGTGAGGTTTGGGGAAGAGCAAGTCAGCTGGACAACCACGGATATATGAAATATCATTTCAAATTTTTGAATTTTGTAAATTGAGCTTCCCTATACATGGGCGAGATTCGTGGGAGGTAATATCAATGATTCCCTCGTTTTATGCAATGATGTTTTGAACAGGCCACTTAATTCCCTGTTGATTCGCCACTTCATGATATGTTCCATGACCCCTTTCATATACTAATTTTTCTTTTTAACTTAATGCGTATCATGCAATAATGTCTTCATCTTTAGAGTATATGAAAGAGAACATGAAAATATTCAAATTTCCTTGGTAAATAAAACATGTATATATATTTTGTTTTTCTCTGCTTTCTGTTGAAAAGACCCGCCTGTAGAATGCAATCTAGGTTTTGATCAGTCAAAAATTTCTTCTGAGATTGATCCTAGCCACCATTTTAACACCTAGGGTAAGATAAAGAGAAGTGAATGGGCTGCTGGTAAGGATTATGAAGGTGATAGAGTAGACAGTCAAGTTTATGAGGATAGGTAGGTATTTTTTTCGTCATTATTTCAAAATAAAGAATCATGCAAACTTTTAAAGCATAAAAATTAAAATTCTTACAGACTTTGCTTTGATATTCCCTTGTGCTTTTCTTGTTGCTTGATATAATTGATCTGCTTGTCTGTTGAAAAGAGAATTTGCATGTTCCTGGTCCACTCACGTCCTTCCGATGTCTTCTAAAAAAAACTGTCTACTATCTCAGGTTCCTATGCAAAAGTTCCAATAAAATGTACCTTTCAGGTCCCTTCTGCTGACTTCTGATGTTGTCAGGTCCCTTTGCTAGGCTCCTTCTGCAAGACTTTGAGGTCTGTGAAATAAAAGTTGAAATTCTGGCATTTGAAAAGGGCTTGGAGATAGAAAGCATGAAATGCTTATCCCCCCAGGCCTATGTATGAACTTGTCCTCAAGTCAAGCAAATGTTTTATTGTACTGATAGTCATGAAAGAAATAATGCTGAAAAAGTAAAATAAATGTTTTTGTGAATTTGCAATGGCTAAGTAAACTTGGTTTTCCAAGGAAAATTCGAGTTTATGTTGTGCCAGTTGCCTGGTTTTCACAACTAAATGCCCTTTTTGTTTTTCTTTTTTCTTTTTTTATTTTTCTTTTTATTTTTTTTATTGTTTATTTTGTTTTTTTTTTTGTTTTTTTTTAATCAGAAAATGGCTAAGAAGGAAGTGAAGGAGAAACAACAGTGTGTTTATCCAGCACTTCCATCTGCCTTTGCTGTGAAATTTGCTGTATGAAATCTTCTTTGCTGATAGGCTTTGTGTAGAGTTTTAGCTGATGGCCATTGACTACAAATGTATGTGCTTCATCATCGATTGTTTGGAGTTTGACTGAGCCATTGTCATATACCTCTGCAATTGCATATGCACCAAGCCAATGAGTTGTAAATTTGGCTTTGATGTCTTTGAACTTTGAATCAAACAATAAGGCCCAGTCACCGATGTGAAATTGTTTCTTTTTGATAAACTTGTCATGCCATTGGGCTCTCTGTTGCTGTACCAAAATATTGTGTTCTATTGCTGCCTGTCGCATCTCATCTAATTGATTCAATTGTAGTATCCTTTCTTGTTGTGCTTCAGAAAGATTCATCCCTAAATCTGCTGCTAACTTAAAGGTATGAATTTGAAATTCTATTGGCAACAAGACTTGCTTACCATAAACTAACTGATAGGGTGAAAAACCAATACTGTTTTTCCAAGTGATTCGATAGGCCCATAGGCCCATAAAGCTTCTGTAAGCTTAGTTGACCAATCCTTTCTATGCATCTGAACAGTTTTGGTGATGATTCCTTCCAAAGTTTTGTTTGTAGACTCCACTTGACCATTGGCTTGTGGATGGTAAGGTGTAGATTTTCTGTGTGTAATTTTGTATTTGGCTGCTATTTCGTGCACTAGTTTAGAAGTAAACTGTGCACCCTGATCGGTGACAATCTCTCTAGGAACCCCAAATCGGACAAAGATCTCTTCAAAAAGAAAATTTACCACTGTTTGTTCCGTGGCTCTTGGTAATGGTTTGGCTTCTACCCACTTTGTGACATAGTCAGTACATACCAAAATGTACTTCTTTCCTTGTGATGGTGGATTGATTGGACCAATAAAGTCAAGAGTCCATTTTTCAAATAATTCAATGAGGATTTGTGGCTGGAGTGGCATTTCATCAGATCGTACTGGCCGTCCCATCCGCTGACAAGTATCACAGCTCCTAACATACTTCTTAGCATCTTTGAAAATAGAAGGCCAGTAATACCCCAAATTGAGTATCTTGTATGCTGTTCTTTTCTCTGCAAAATGGCCACCACACGGTTCATCATGACATGCTTTCAAAATATCTAAAATTTCATCTTGTCGTACACATTTCCTAATAATTAGATCATATCCTGTGTAAAAGAGATCGCCATTGCCCCATAGGTGTCTAGCACTTTGTTTAATAATCTTTTTCTTTTCTTTGGATGACATAGATGGAGGTAGCTGTCCTGATGATAAATAATTGGCGATATCAGCATACCAAGGAGTGATAACAGAAATTGCAAACAAGTGTTCATCAGGGAAACTATCTAAAACAGGAACAACCTCACCAGAATTGTGTAAGCGAGACAGGAAATCTGCTACTTGATTTTCTCGTCCAGGCCGATCTAAAACAGTGATATGGAACTCCTGCATTAATAGTAACCATCTGGTTATCCTGTCATTAGTAATAGATTTATTCATTAAATATCGTAAAGCGGAATGATATGCGTGGACACAAATTTCGTAGCCAGTAATGTAGTGACGGAATTTGTTCACAGCATAAACTACTGCCAACATCTCTTTTTCAGTCACTGTATAATTCAATTCTGCAGGTGTTAGATTTTTGCTGATAAAATAAATAGCATAAGTCATGGTCTGCTCTTTTTGTCCCAAAGAGGCCCCTATGGCAGTATCAGATGCATCAGTAGAAATATGGAAGGGAAGTGTCCAATTGGGTCCCCTTAGAATGGGAGCAGTGGAGAGTTTCTCTTTAAGTGTCTGAAATGCAGATTGATAGTAAGTATTCCATTTGAAATGGACATCCTTGGAAAGTAATTGAAACAATGGCAGAGCTATCTTACTGAAATTTTCAATAAATCTACGATAATAGCCTACATACCCTAGAAAGCTTCTCACATATGTTTGAGTGGTTGGTGCAGATAGATTTACAATAATGTGAATTTTGGCAGGATCGACTTTTATTCCAGATGAAGAAATGTGATGTCCTAAAACTATCCCTTCAGTCATCATCATAAAACACTTTTCATTGCTTAGGGAGAGATTTTATTCAACACACCTTTTTAAAATTTTCTCCAAGTTTGATAAGGAATCTTCGAAGGTATTTCCATGCACAGAAAAATCGTCCATATAGACCTCAACACATTCATGAATTAGATCTGCAAAAATGGCCAAGACTGCTCTCTGAAAGGTAGCTGGGACGTTACATAAACCAAAAGGTAAAACTTTGTAGGCATATGTACCCCAGGGACATGTAAAAGTAGTTTTGTCCTGGTCTTCTTTTGCAATGCTAATTTGATTATACCCACTGAAACCATCTAGAAATGAAAAATAGTTCTTCCCAGCTAGGGCATTAAGCACTTGATCAATAAATGGCAATGGGAAATAATCTTTTAGTGTTGCCTTGTTTAACTCTCTGTAATCTACACATATCCGCCATTTACCATTTTTCTTAGGAACAACAACTAAGGGAGAAACCCATTGGCTATCAGAGATAGGGTAAATAAATCCTACTTTTAATAACTTCTGCAATTCTTCCTTAACTATTTCTTTTAGTATGGGGATCATTCTACGTTGAGGTTGTCTAAGAGGTCTGATTTTATCATTTGTATAAATGTGGTGAGTGCATGTTTCATGATGAATGCCGGGCATGTCAGTGTATTCCCAAGCAAATGCATGAGAATATTTATTCAGTAAAGTAATCAACTGGTCCTCCTGTGATGTGGTAAGATGTGCACTGATATGCAAGTGTTTTCCTGGACTAATTTCAACTGTTTTGTGTTGCACATCAGTGATTGAATGAACATTAAAAATATCATGAAGTGCTAATGCTAAAGAATGTACTGTGCAATTTTCCTGAAAATTCCGTCGCAAAACGTGATCTGTGATAGCATACTGCATGTCTCTTAATTCTTCAGAGATATCAGGTTCAACAATGAAGTAATCTAGCAAATCTTCGTTGTTGTCTTCTTGAAAATCAAAGAACTGATTGATACTTAGGACAGGCTGAATGATTTCGTTTTCCTGTTCTTTGGTTTCATTTATCCATGACAACTGATCTGATATAGAAGGTCGCCAGGCAGAAGGATAAAGTGTGATTTGTTTTCTCTCTGTCCCATGTGAAATGAGCATGCTTCTTGACCTACACCCTATAAAAGCATCAGCTATTGCCAACCAGGGTCGGCCAAGAATCAATGGATGCCCTCCTAAATTAGACTTTGGTTGCAGCACTATGAAATCTACAGGATACTCCCAGGAATCTAAAGAAACAATGATATCTTCTAAGATCCCTTCAGGTGTGATTTTAGACCTGTCAGCTAGTTCTAGAACTGTAGTGGTTGGTCTGAGATTTGTCAAGTGTAGATATTCCATTGTTTCGAGGGTCATGACATTGATAGCAGCACCTAAGTCAATCAGTGTTTTTGGAATTGAAAAATTGTTGACAGTTATTGTGACCATTGGGATTTCTGGATCAACGTATTTTTCAATAAAAACAGTGTTAGACATTAGTCCTGCTAATTTTCCTACCACATGAATTGTTGGTGGATCTTTCCTTCTCTTATGGAGACATAATTCCCTAACTGCTTTCGTATAGATTGGAATATCCTTTATAGCCTGTAGGAGGGGAATTTTGACACATATGTTGGTTAACTCATTCAAAACATCAAAATCAGGTAGGGGAATTGAAAATTTTTCTTTGACCAACCTCTCTGGGAAGGGGGGTATGTGAGGTACTAATGTTTTCCCTTTGTGACTGTGATTTTCTGACTGTGGTGTTTCCATATTTGATTTTTTTGAAGTTTTCTCATTTTCTGTTTGTTGTTCTAAGATAACAGGAGATTCTTGTTGTAAAGTTTTGCCAGATCTTAAATTGATATTTTGAAGTGGGAGGATTGAGTAGGGGAGTGCCGTTCCTTCATCAACATTGTACATGGGTTTATCCATTTTATTATTTGGATTTGGTATTGGCTGGGCTGGCAATTGTGTTGGTCGAGGTGGAGGCTGGTTGGATGGCAATTGTAGTTGTTGAGGTTGTTGGCCTAGTTGAGGAGCAAAATTGGGTTGTTGGAAAAATGGGGTTTGATTCTGCTGATATTGGGGGTATGCAAAAGGTTGTTGATAAGGCTGTGGGTAGGCCTGTTGGTATGTTTGATTACCATGAGTGTACCCTCACCAGCTTGAAACAGGTTGGGATTGTTGTTGTTGTGGAGGAGACCAAGTTTGCCAGGGCATGGGTGCACTCCATGAGTTTTGAACAGGAGTTTGATAAGTTGAATGAAACTGCTACATAGGATCTTGAGACATACCTGAAAATCGTGGCTGCCAAGGTCTTCGTTGTCCCATAAAATAGAGAGGCTCCATGCTTTGATTCTCCTCCATTCGAGCTGCCTGCAATTCTTTCAATCTGGGGCAATCATCAGTTTTATGATTTTCAGTACATAAACCACAAATTTGAACAGTATTCAGAGGGCATTATCTTAATGGATGTTTCTTTCTACAAAGGGCAGAAAATAGACAGGGCTTGATCTTGTTGGTTTTGTTGTTCTTGTCTTTTCTTGGTTTTTGATGTTTCAACCTGTTCTCCCAAGGTACTCAATAAATCAGTCTTAAAATCTTCTAACAAGTTCCCAAGTTCAGCTCTGGATATGCCACTAGTTGTAGATTTTGTTACTTTGGAAGTTGCATCTCTCTTTCCATTTCTGGCTTTTCCTCTAGAATACTTTTGACATAAGTCTGTAATCTCTTCGAATGGTAGATAGGAGATGTCACCTTTGCCCATAACATTCAAAATATTTAGATATTCTTCTTTTATTCCTTTCAAAAAGATTGTACGAGTGATCTCAGATGTCAAAGAATTGTATTTAGATTTTTGCAAGTTATATGAGAATCTTTCAAGATACTCTTCCAAGCTTTCATCTTCCTGTTGAAACATTCTAAAAATATCATCTTTTGAATCTTTCGATCTACAGTAAGCTTGGTATTTCCTAAGAAATTTTTTTCTCATATCATCCCAACTGGTTATTGAATGCTCTCCTAGCCCCATGAACCATTTCAATGCAGCTGCCTTAAGAGTAGCAGGGAAGAGACGAAGTTTGTGGGTGTCATTAGTATACCCATAAGTACGACACAAGATATCAAATTCAAATAAGAAAGAGTCTGGGTCTTCAGAAGTCATGCCATAGAAATTTGGTAGAACACATGGTGGAATGTTTTTCATCCTTACTTCTTCTCCTAGGATGATGCTAGCGTCCAAGATGGGAAATTTAAAAGTGGCTTCTTGATCTTCTTCTGCTCTTTCATCTATTTCATACCTTCTCTCTTCTTCCCTTCTCTCTTGTCTTTGTTTATTTTCAATTTCTAACCTTCTCTCATACTCCCTTCGTTGTTCTGCAGTTGGCCCTTTTAATGTTTCTCCTTCAGCCATTTCTCTTCGTTTATTTTCAATCTCCATCCTACGTTCATATTCCCTACGTTGCTCGAAGGTGAGTCCTCCTTTCTTAGATGTTTCCTCTTCAGTCATTTCAAAAGTATCAACAATTGTAATGAATCCTTTGTGATCAGTTAAAGAAGTTCCTGTTACTTCTAGTTTTGGGGGGTTTTTGATAAATCTTCCTTTTTTCGTCTCGTTGTCTTGACATAAAACTAAATCTTACTCTGTGTTTTTGAATTTTTTTTTCTTCTTTTGAATAAGAGAACTAAGTTTCTTAAGTCTGTTTCTAAAATGCCTCCCCGGCAACGGCGCCAAAATGTTGGTGTCGAATTCACTGGTGTAAATTAGACCTTAAGTTTATGTCAATCCGGAGTTTGTAAGACTTAGAGGCATATCCCAAATATAGAGACTTAGAGTTGGACTTAACTAGAAATTCAGTTTGCTTGTAAAAATAAATCTATTGAATACTAGAATGCTGTAACTTTGAAATGCAAAACCTCCCTTACAGAAGCAACTTCATTCGATCTCTTAGTTTACCAGCAATTCATATATGAAATATTCTAAGATTAAAATGTTGAACCTAAATCTTAAAAATGGATCACAATACAATGCCTAATATCTCACTGTTGAAAACAGAATACCATTGATTTCCTTTACAGAAGACAATTCGCAATGTGTAACTATCTTTAACAGTGCAACATCAAATAGGTAATGCAATTGATATGATTTCTACAGCGTTTAATCATTCAAATGAAAGAGCTGATAATCCTATTCCTATAATCTAACGCGTTCTGCAATATATGATCTACTCGTTCTGCAATGTATGAGAAAACAATTAAAAACAAATCGAATCTACAGGTTTCAACTTAAAACATACCACACGTAATGACGCATAGATAGGTGTGCAGGCTTGGCAAAGGGGGCCCTCCAATGCTTTGCTTACACACACAAAAAAAATTACAGAACTCTAAAGCTCAATCGCATTCACCATATGGAAATAGGCATACATAGCAATTTATCAATACTCCAGTCTTTATTTCAAAATCATGCGTATAATATCCAAGAAGTTTTTCTTTTACAAAACAAATAGTTATATATATCCCCCGTTCCTGAACTGAAACACTATATCTATGGAAATTAATAATGACATTGGCAATAACAATCTCCCTAAATTCGAAATTGCCCATCATTTCCAAGAAAATAGGCTAGATCGCTAGAAAATCGAACTGCCCTATTTTTATGCTAGATGACTGCACAGGTGGTCATCGTTGATCAGCATTGACTCGCCACCTGTGAGAAACATGCCACAAGTTTATTAGAAGTTTAACCATCCTTGGACATCGAGGGTCTTCCTTCACTCTTCAGTTTGTGCCCAGCTGGCCTGCAAGTATCCAACCTGGGAGAGATTACGGGAAGTTAGCACATTCTGTAATTTTGAAAAATCTTAATTTAAATGCCTTAAAAATTCCATAATTCACTTATTAAGAAGCAACGACATTTATACCTTTGACCAAGGTTTTGTGGATAAAATTAAGGTTTTATGGATCGAGTATGAAGGTTCATGGAGGAAACTAGAAGGTATTTGGACGGCAAAATAGGTGAAAAATGGTGCCCAACAATATTGATATGGTTATTGATTGACTGTTTGGAATTAAAGTGGTCTAATTACTCGGAATAAGAATTTCTTGTTTAAACTCAATTGGTTTTACCCTCTTAAGTAATATGGACGTGGACATTCCCACCATTCATGGCTTGCTAGTTATGGCATCACTTATCACTTTCCCCATCCACTCATCCTCTTCCGTACTTGTTTCTCGACTCTGAGTTGTGCAACAAAACTTGTTGAAGCCTTGATCCTTCTGGGCCAGAAGAACTCGCTAGTGTTGGTTCCTGAGCTTAGGTTAGTTGGATTTGAAGCCTTGACCTCTCTGGTCGGTTGCCTCCGATGTTTGGTACTGATTGTGGATGATCCCCCTAGTTGCCTGAGTTGTGTTAGCTAGACTTGAAGCAAAATGTACTACCATCATTACATGCGTATGTGACTTAGTATTATATCTTAGATGCAAGCCCATGGTTATAAATTAAAATTGTGCTTTTCAGCACAATGAAAGAGGGCTATGAAATGAAACGTAAAGCACCCTGAATGAAAGTTGCAATTAGTTGTGCTTCTAGGCACATGCAAAATCCAAAGGGGTCATAAGGCCTAAAAACAGTGGTTAAATGTATGCTAAATCTAAAGACTGCTGGCCATAAGTAAAATGTAATGATTAATTCCTCACGGAGCCTACGGGTTGGGATGTGAGATGGAGTAAGGGACAACTAATTCTAAGTGTCCCGTATAATCTCAAGTTACGGTTAGCTGTGCACCCAATCACGGTGGTTCTAGAAAAGATCCTCACGGAGTTGGTTCAAGCTTGGATGTGAGCTATAGACATTTGCTAAAGTTGAATAGACACCTCTGAAATCAACTCATTCCATTGGTGAGACACCGCCATTCCTTGTGTGTTTTATGTCCAACATATGCTTAGGTGATTCTCCCTTTTTCCCCTTTATCCAAAGTGTCACAGTGTTGAAGATTGTAAAGTCATTCCGTTGTCCTAGTCTTGCATTTTCACCTTTACCCATTCCTAGCAAAATGGTCATGTCCATGAAATGAGTATACACTTGAGGTCTTTTTCTGAGTAATTGATTGTTTTGATTTTGGACTTATATTTGATGTATTAATTGCTTAATCGCTAGTGAAATGCTACTTTATACTTTAGTCTTGCTATTGAAATAATTGAAGGAGCATATCTTATCCATTTGCACTTGCAACATTAGTTGGTTTAAGCCTAGGTCATTATTTTGATTAGTTTTGACCAGGTCAACCCAACTTGACCAAGTCAACCGCAGGATCCGGGATGAGTTGGACCATTGATGTCCACGATTGATTATTTATGGTCCTATGTTGCCCTCTTGATGGTTCCATGCATCAAACACAGGTTTCATATGATGGTTTGATGGATTTTTATTATTATTATTATTTACAGACCTGTTATCACCTAAACTGTAGTTGCCCCTATGGATGTATCCAGTCATGGATGGCAATAGGGAAGGGCAACTCAAAAGGTGCAACCACGATCACCTCGACCTCCAGTATATGGTTGTCACGCCAGTCGAGGCAACCTTCGCTTTATGTTATCTAGCCCAGACAACAAAGGGGGAGACCCGATCTACTCCCGATAGGAGAGATCAAAACCAAGACACCAAATCAGGGTATTTCTAATTGAAGTAAGGTGTATGGTTTATCCTAGACCTAAGGATGAAGTCACATGCCAAGTGAGGGGTTTAATGAGTATAGCTTTGGTTCATAGTTGAAGTGAGAGTGACTTATAACGTTTGAAGTGAGATCTAGGATTAGTGTACTAGTTCAATGTTGGAAGACCCACTGCCTTGGGAACCGTGTCCAATGCAGGGTAGTTTAGGGGTTGATTGGGGCTAACTAGTACAAGTGACAAGTTTGACCATGATACATGCTGGCATCAAGGGTTTGGTTCACCACACTAAGGTCAAATCACAAGTTAATCCAACAATCTAGGAAAGTCGAATTGACTTGGAGAGTAACCAGTGCCTTGGGAATTGGGATAATGGAGTCAAAGTAGGGTTGACTTGTGATTGAGGACTCCTAATACTTGAGACAAGTGGGCAATTAAGGTCTTGATGGATAAGTAGGTCTAGATCTAGGTTTAACCCAAGTGGACCACAATCCCTTAAAACAAGGAATGCTATCCCCAAGGCAAGATCTGACAAAGTGACACACTAGACCTAGGTTTTGAATTATTCCGGTTCCAAATCTCCAAAAATCTCAAGTACCCAGTTCCTAGAAGTGAGTGAACTCACTTCTCCAAGGTGGTGCGACTTTACCCAAGGAGGCAGAAAAGGTGGGTTAGGTGGGTCAAGACAAGTCCGATGGCATCCAAACTTTAGATCCGGGTAGGTTAGTCAAGTAGGAGTATGGATCTATAATTTCGTAGCAATCCGACGGTTAGATCTTACTAGATCTGAGTTTAAGTGTTCCAAGTGGTCCAAAATGGGGATTAAATCCCTTAAAATGTGGAATAGGGCCCACAAGGTGAATTTCAGAAAAGTAACAATCTGGGTGTATGTTATTTGATGTGTAGATTATGGATCAAGCGGGATCTCAAACACCCACCACCTAGATCTAGGTCAACTCACAACCACCAGGAAGTGCGCCTTGCTTGGGAGAAGCTAAGTTGGCTTGGGAAGGGGATCAAACGGAAGCCAATCCTCACCAAACTATAGATCCGGGATGCCGTGGATGCTATAGAGGTGGGTTTTCAATATTATGCCCAACAACCCACTAGATCTAAGTAGATCTGAGAAAATGTAAAATGGGGGTTTTGAAATATTTAGGGTTTTAACAATTTATGAGCTATGTCAATGGATTGGATAAAGGAAAGAGAAACAAACCTGTGGATCTTACCTGGGTAACCTTGTAGATGCCTTGATGATGATGATCTATGCAAACCCGATCAATTTGAGAAGCTTTGAAGTAGTTTTCTATGCAAGTCGATTTGATCCAAGAAGCCAATGCGCCCTCTCTCCTGCACAACAAACGTCAACAATATCAGATTTGATGCATCAAGAGATAAGACTAATGCCACAAGAGAAGTAACAGAAAGATAGCATAAATCACAATGAAGCTAATGATAACCCCCTGATACAAGCGAATGCCAAGAAAGTCAATTTGAAGAAGCCTTGCAAAATCGCCCTTGTTGAAGTCGCCCTCCTGTAGACAAACAATGATTTCCAAAAAAAGATAGATCTTACCACAATTTCCAAATGCTAGGTTGCAATAGACTTTCCAATCACCATCTAAGAACACCAGATGCAAAGGAGACCACAAGAATTTCCACAAGAATATTTTTCTATACCAATAATCCAAGAGCCAAAGACCCTTTACAATGAGAGGCTCTCTCCTTTAAATAGGAAGGAGAGGCACCAAAACCCTAACCACTTTTTGAATGAGTGGCTAAGATTAAAAGATACAAATGTCTAATCAATGGTTGAGATGAGCTCAACAATAAAATACATGGATCACAAATAAAATATAATGTAAGTGGACAAAATCGCCCTAGAAGAGGGGAATCCCACCAAATCATGATGACATAATATCATAGGTGGCTTATGGTGGGTCCAAGGGGTAATTTTATCCCTCCTTGGTCAATCCCCACAGCACAATAACCAATAAATAATCATGAATGTACCAAATCGTGCCTCCTTAGTCAAGTCGTGGTCCTCAAAAGACCTCAGAAATCCACAGAAAGTGCCATAAGTGATGGATGCGGGCCCCGATGAAGCTGAAACTGCTGGAGAAGGTGTGGAGGACCCCGATCTATCATCACTGATCATCCCATGCCATAACATTGCTTCAGTAGCCCAAATCGATTTCCTCAATAGCCATTTCTACCAATCCTGAAATGCCTCGGGAAGCGTGAAACTGCCCCAAACAGCCTCGTGGAGTGCCTGCGCTGTCAAGGTGAGGGCACCAGTGTGTCCGGGAGGGGGGTAATATGGTAAAAACAAGTGGCTGGACCACCCCCTCCATCATCAGCACCCTAGGTCAACCGGATAAAAATCACATCTGCTCCGACAGGGCCTCCGACATACCAAAACTGCACTGGGACAGCCTACTGAGGCTCAATCATCACTGTAAGTGCCTGGAACTGAAAACAAACTGTCCCATTGGACTCAAAAGGTCCAAATCCATCCAAGATGTGTACTCATACACCATATGAGTCTCTGCATGATCAAAATAAATATCCAATATACCGGAACAGGGCCAATAATAATAATCTGTAAATGTCCAAACACTGCTGTAAACCAAGAATCATCATCATAACCCTGTAGCTGCTGCATAGAATCATCATGTATGTGTACATAGACCATATATCATCTATCCATATAATCATAAGGTCCAACATCTCATGTCCCATGGTCCTCCATGGTCAAACTAGGTCTAACCAAGACCAAATATAACTCAGACCATCATCCAAGGCTGCTGCAAAGTGTCAAGGTTAATACATGCTTTACAACTTATTCAAACAACAATTATAACACATAGTAATCATAACTGGCGATCTAAAACCAAATGTATAGTGTCGTTAATTATTATTATTACTCAGACTAGACTTTCAGGATCATACTCACTTCATAGTTGTGATCAATTTGCTAGTGAAGGGTGAAGGCTAAATTAACTGGCTAGGCTAAGGGATGACTTGACTGACTTGACTTTGTGACACTTTGGCAAGGGAAAGGGAATACACCATAGTATATACTGAATGAGCAATAACACAGGGAATGGCGGTGTCTCACAAATGGATGAGTTGTTTAAAGAGGGTTTATTCACCTTCACAGATGCGCACAATCCATAATACAAATAAGGCCAGCAATTGTTTAGATGTAGCATTTAAGTTCTATTGCTTTTGGGCCTGAAGTTTCCATAGCCTTGATCTATGTGTGTTTATAAACACATTGAATAGATTTACATTTTTTCTTTAGGCTTTCTGCTGCATGTGTGTTTTTAAGGCACTTGTTTACCTGAGCACTTCTAGGTGTGTCATGGACAGCTTGTTTACCTAGGTATTTATTTTTCCAAAATATATAACATTTTATTTTCATTGCCATGTTCATTTGGCATGCCTCTCATTCATGTGTGTTTAAAAACACATTGCATGAATGGGCTTTTCATACAAGATATAGCATTTCATTTTTCAGATTTTGTATTCATGGCAGCACCAAAAGTTTCGGGTTTAGCCAACACAACTTTAGTGACTAGGGGGAATTCACAAGGAACTCCAACTCACCATAGGTAAGTTTTGTCACCAACTCAGAGCCGAGACACAATAAACAGGGAAGCTCATCCAATACAGAGGCTACAACGGGGAAAAGATTCTCCATGTCACTAGTCAAGTAGTAAGTCAGGGTGATAAACTAAAAGGTAGGCAATGGATGGATGAAGACAATGAATAATGGAGCCAACACTAGCAAGCCAAGGTATGGTTGAATGATCACCTCTATTCTCCCTAAGGAGGGTAAAACCAATGAGTATGAATAGTGAACTTCTAAGTCTGAGTAGGGACAATGTAATATATATAATAGATCGACCAGGTCCAAATATCTATATGATCGCCAGATCATGACACTGACTGCTAAGACATGCTATAAGAATAAGTATAAAAGCAATCTAACCATAACACCATGATATACCTGCTGAGTCATATACCTGAAAGCTCATCAACCTGTACCATCATCTGCCCTCTGAAACTGCTGCTGCAACTCTGGGCACTACTGACTGCTCTGTACCAATGGTATAATGGCTATATCGGTCATCTCTCTGAGTGTCCCGAGACTTAGTCATGGCATGGGTAATACAACTGCTGTCCACAATCTGATAGTGATCCAATATAGATGCTCATCTCAGCATCTGAAATGTAAGGGAACTGGCTGAATAGTGTACTGGAATCAGAAAAATAATGTATGGTAGCCCGGCTACTATATATGTGATAACAAGACCATTATATTTTAGTTGTCGGGGCATGTTTAAGCTTACAGATGATTATCCAGGTGGTCACATGGTGTATGAGTACTCTTCTCTACTACATTTGGGCCTTCTGAGTCCATTGGCACACTTAGATATCAGTTTCAGGCACTTTCAGATGAGATTACAGTCAAATTATCACTTTATTGCATAATTGACATTATAAAATGGCCTGCCAACACATTTTGAGATCTATTTGGTTCTCCTAGGGAGCTACAGAGGGAGATGGCGTCCAACCACTTGTTATTACCATATTACCATGCTCCCAGACATTTTGGTGCAGTCAGATTTGTGTCCGGAGCACCAGGCAGAGAAATACATGCATTTTATTATTTTACAGGTGATATTCCGGGGATAAAAAATGGAAGAAATGGTCACTAAGGAAATCAATTTCGGCAATTGAGGCAAGGAATTGGCATGAGGTTTGTTCAAAGGATTATTGTGATGCATCCAACACCTTCCAACATAGCTTGCACCATTCAATGGGGTACACCACACTCTGGGCTATTATTTGGATATTTTATTGTATTTCTGAGGGGGCCACAATTTGGTCTTTTGGTCACTTTATGATGTTATATAGTCATATCATTTATTATTGTGCCATGGGGCCATGCTAGTGAAGGATGTGATTACCTCCTAACCCCACCATGTGCTTCTATCATGTGTTTTAGTCACTTGTCATGTAGTGCATCCCCCTAGGGCGTCTTAGTTAGTGCGCTCCCCTTTATTTGTGAGTTGATCCATGTATTGTATTTTTGGCTCTTCTTAGTCGTTGATTATTATTGTTATATCTTTTGATCTCCACCACTCATTCAAAAAGTGGTTGGGTTTTGGTCTCTCTCATTCCTATTTAAGGAAGAGACCCCCCTCAAGGCACTTTTGGGCTCTTGATCTCTTGGATAATAAAATAATTTTGCAAAAAATTCTTGGAAGCTTTGTCGAATGTCTTGCGTGGAGATTCTAAAGTCGTTTTCTTTCTAGCATTCTTGCGGATCTATGCTTTGCTAAACCATTTTTGCAGGGGGCCGTACCATTGATGGAGAGCGATTTGATGGGGACGCTATTGTGATTGAGCTCCATATCTCTTCCTCAAGCCGTTATTGGTTTAGGGAGTATCTTTGGATCATCTTGATGCTTGTTGAGTCTTCCTTTGTTGATTATCATCTCTTTTTGCAGGAGGAGGGCGACTTGGTCTCTTGGATGGAATAGCGATTTCACTTGGCATGGCATAGAAAAAGCTCGTAATTGATCGAAAATGGAAGATCATCACCATACAAGGCTAGTAACAAGTATTTCCAGGTACATTTGCATCTTATTTTATTTACCTGGGGTTTAATCCAATTGTCACCATTAAAACCCTCATTGTTAAAACCCTCGTTTTATAGATATGATATATCTGGCGATAATTTGGGCTTAATAACTAAAACCCACTTCTAAAATAATTAATAAACCTTAGAGACCAAGTTTGGTGGAAATCCGACTTCATTTACCCTCTGATCCAAAAGCACTGGCCATCTCTAGGGGAGGACGCACTTGTGGGTTTTTAGTCAATTTTCCAGATCTGTCATGTGGGTGTTGATAATTTGTCCTCTAAACTTTAGATATGTCATTTAGCAACCTTCCTAGTGCCTTTCCTATCCTAATTTCACTAAGTGGGCCCCACCTCACTCCATTTTGACCAAATCATAGGTGGATCTCACTTGGTCTTTTAGATCGGTACTAGATCTATCTAGATCTACTTGTTTAACTCCATTAGTGGCATACTCATTCCTTGGTTGAGCATTTACCTCTTGCATAAGCCTCCTCAATCAAGCCCTATCTCTATTTGCCACCCATCTTCCCTAGATCTAGATCTACTTACTCTTGGTCTCTCTTTCTCGTCCACTTCACATCTTTCTAGAGTGTCTAGAGTAGGTTCGCTAGACTTCATTAGCTAGCAAGGGTCTCCCCCTTGGTCTTGCATTAGCTTGATCTAAGGTGAAGACTGCCTCGATTAGCGTGACAACCATTTATCCTTGGGAATCGAAGCCATCTTAGGTCACCTCTTCAGATGCCCAACACCTCTACCATCCTGGATAGGATCACCTTTTGGGGCAACTACAAGTTGTGTGATAACATGTACATTGTCTTCTATGTAGAATGGTAAATCTCCAAGCATGGATGGGCTTCCTTGTGAGTTTTACAAGGTCACGTGGGATATTATTGGTGATGATTTCTACTCTTTGACTTTTGATATTTGCTTTTGGTCAACTCTCCAAATTTCTCAATGAGGGGTTGATCAAGATAATCCTGAAGAATGCAGCCAAAATGATTCCATTGGTTGTTGGTGGCCTATCACCTTGCTCATTGTTTCTTTTAAAATTATGGCCAGGGCTTTGGCATTGTGGATCCACTCGGTTGCAAGGTATTTGGTTCATCTAGAGTAAATGTGTTGATATTTGTACCTAGGAAAGTGTTCCCCTAGTGACTTTTTTGCCTAAGTCACTTAAAATGGAGAAATAAAGTGACCCTTGCATTAAATGACTTGAGATGAGCATTTAATTAGACTTTAGAACATAAAGTCACTTTTTGGAAAAATTTAAGTGAAGTGAGTAAAATTATTTTTTTATGAGATTTAATGAGAAATTAATCTCATCCACCCATCCAACTGAATCTCCACCATTGGATTAGATGGGCCCTCACTCACCCTAGGGTTTTCACCAAAAAGGCAAGAGGCAAATGAGATTTACTTTTTGCTGGTGAGAAGTGAAGGAGAAGAGAGCTGGAGAAGAGGCACAAATTTCGAGGCAGCTCAGGGAGCATTAAATGTGCAGCACATAAATCAAGAAAGTAGAGCAGAGCCGTACAGCGTGATTCTGGGCACAGAAACTGAGGAGTGCAGCTGGGAACAAATCCCAAGGCAGGCACGGTTTTCTAGGCAGTATTTGCTGGGAACATTTCCAGAGGCAGGGCACGATTTTTTAGACTGATATCTGGGCACGGTTTCCCAGAAAATTTCTGCACAGATTTCGAGGTCCGTACAGTCTGTATGGACTGTACCTTCTGCACAGTTTTTGAGACTGGTTTGGCACAGATTTCGAGGCAGTGGTTTGGCACAGAAACCGAGGCAGAATTTGGCACTGAAATTGAGGCAGTGTTGGCACAGAAATCGAGGCAGTGTTGGCACAGAAATCAAGGCAGCAACTTGGCACAGAATCCGAGGCAGATTCTGGGTGTGAAATTTTATGGTTGAGATAAGTAAAATTTTACTGTAAAATTTCTGTACTGAAGATTATTGAAGAAATAATAAATTCTCTTTCTTTGACTGGTTTTCCCCTTGGGGGTTTTTCCAGGGCTATTGGCCAAAAATTTGTGTCTGATTTTTTTTATGGTGTGCACGGTTAAATTAATTTTCTGCCTGTAAATTTTGATTTTCAGCAGTGTTTTACATGTCTGACATTTATGTGTAATTTCCAGCCATAAAACAATTTCTGGGTTGGGCATTAAACAATGACAAATTGACATTGAAACCGGGTGGGTTGAAAATCACAGAAAACTTACAAAATGGGATTTGTTCAGGGGAATTTCATAGGAAACAGCCCAGAATGGACTGCTGTTACAATGTTTATGCTTCTTGCTGCCCAGAACAGATATTTGATGCCTTTTTACCATTGTCACGACTTCAAAACCAGCCCAGAATTGATTTTGACTGCTGGTTATTGCTGCTGTTTTAGGGCTCAAGGATGAGGTTTGAGGCTGCTGTTGCTTGCACCCAGAAGTGATAGTAACACTGTTCATTGGCTAGGAACTGCCTGGAATGGAGAATTAGGGCCCGGTAACCCAGATCATTGCTGTTTGCTGCCTCTTGAGGTCTTCACTTTACCCAAAACTGCTGGTTTATTGCGCAGGAATCATGTTGCTTGCCGTATGAGATCAAGAATTAGTCCTACGTTTAACCCAGCATACCCAGTATTGGCCCAGCATTGAAGATTTAGGGCTGTTTCTTGCCCAGAATTGGGAATAAATGCCACTTTAACCCTCAAACTTAACCCAGAACTCATGCATTAGGGCTGTTTGCTGTTGATTTATGGGTGAGGTTCACCCAGAATCTTTTCTTACTGCTACAGTAAGGAAGAACAAAGCTGGAAGATGCCCAGATCACCTAAGACAGTGCCCAGCATTATTCAAACAGTCCATATACTCCATGAACATCAATCTCCCTACATCCTCATCATTAGGGCATCATCATCTAGGATCTAGCATTTAGAACCAAATCATCCAATCTCCATCACATACAATCCCCTGATGAGATTGAGATGAAGGTGGATAACCATGCAAAATGGTGGGTAATAAGTCTATCGAAATCTTTTATAACCATGAAAATAACTCTAATAATAAAGTTAGATTATAACCTTTATTAAGAACTATCATGATGTACTAACACTCAACACTAGGTAGGGTGAATGAGTGACCCTTGTTACATTAACATTATTTTCATGTTATTATTCTCATAGATTTTGTCGCCCTATAGGTGATCGGATTTGATAGAATTTACCAATTTTCTTTTTGTCAAGACTAGAAGGATATTTGGAAGTGAATACCAAGAATTTAAATTGTGATTGAATATCAGGCATGACTGAACACATCTTCTAGGCTTATTACAATGTTTGAGATGCTAGGATTTGAAAGACGTCAAGGATGCCACACTATAACTGAATTATAAGATATGTTTTGACTCTATAATATACACAAATTCATGAAACCTTAATTTGTGAATGTCCTTTGAGGGGCATCACTGGCTTATTCATGTCACTGGTGATTTGAACATTTGGTTCTTTAACAATAGGAATCATGTTATTTGGGAATCAGTAGTGTCCACAATGTTGTCATCTTTTTTGGTTGCTATATTCTCCATACTTTCTATTTCATGCATAAGGTAGTAAGACTGCCTTTTCTCTTGTCATTCACAATATTATCTTGAATGCTTTATAAAATTGATTTGTTTTATTCCTTGACTGTTCCTTTGATTAAATTGCAGCTAAAGTCTTTTCAGTCTGCTTATGAAGGTTATGTGCCCATGAGATACAAGGACTACTTGAAGAAAATGAAGAAGTATGTTTAATATTTCCCATTACAATCAAGGACATTGATATTAGTGGGATTGGAAACAATATAATGTTTCCTATTATTTATATTATCTTCTTCCTAGTTTAGTGCACCTTCCTGTTATCACATTAATCAATTATTGTTCTTAAATATTCAACTAAGCAGTATATAAATTTTGTTCAGGTCTGGAGAATGGGGAGATCACATCACCTTACAATCAGCTGCAGATCGGGTATGAGCTTGTTAATTCTTGCTGAGATACAGGTTATAACTTAAAGTGTCAAACATACAAACACACACAAAACTCTTGTTAGCATGTCTCACATTGCCAACATTTATTAGAAGTAAAGCCTGTTACACCCCATTTTGCCATGGGGTTCTCTTACCAGTACCACACAAACTAGCACCCCTAAAGTGCAAGGTCTTCACTAGGGTTTAGCTGAGGGCAACTCTTAGAAGTGTTGCCACTGTCATCTCAGCAACAACTTCTTTTCGGTTCAGTGTTTAGATAAGGATCTAACACAAGGAGGGATTCCCTAATCTCAACTAGGTCTCAAAGAATTGTTGTACATGTAAATGACTTGGAGGTGTGATTTAATAATTCAATCCCTAAGAAATACTTCAAAACCAAATTGGAATGATTGATTACAATTTGTGATCTGGATTAATGTATATGCAAGGTTGATTCAGGATTATTTGAGATCCTGATATATTTCAATAATTTTACCAATCAACCCATTAAAAGCAACATCCATAGCACGTTGAAAGGTAGCACCAGCATTAGTAAGACCAAAAGGCATTCTAAGGTACATGAAAGTGCCCCAAGGTATAGTAAAAGTAGTTTTATGTTGATCTTCCTTGCTTACTAGCACCTGGTTATATCCAGAAAATCCATCGAGAAAAGACATCATACCTGATCCAGTTACCTTCTGAAGTAAAGTGTCCATGCTTGGCAAAGGATAATTATCTTTTAGGCATGCCCAGTTCAAGTTTTGGAATTCAATACACAATCTGATATCCCCATTCTTTTTTCTAACAACCACCAAGTTAGAACACCAAGTAGAGTGTCTTGTTGGAGCAATGATGCCTGCTGCCAACATCTTTTGAAGTTCTTTGTAAACCATGGGGGCCAACTTGGGATTTATTCGCCTCAGTTTTTGGCGAAAAGGCTTGATACCTGGTTTGAAAGGGATTGTATGTTGAAAAATATCCTCACGATAAGCTTTAAGTTCATCATAGCTGAAAGCGAATATATCCCTATATTCATAGATCAAGTCAATCAAAACTTTTCTTTCTTCTTGAGATATTCCTTTTCCAATTTTTATCATTTTTGGTTCTTTTTCAGTTCCTATGTTTATTTCAATAAACTCCCCTGGTTTTATTGAACTCTTTTTCTTTTTATGGCCATCTTGTCTATCAAAAAACTGCTCTAACCGGGTGATGCTTTTGGGAATTTTATTCCTCGGCTGATCCTCTTCCTCTGGATATTCTTTCCCTTCTTCCTGATAGGTGATTTGACAATCAAAAAATTCTTGAAGATTATGGATGAAGTTGAGAATTTGCTTGTTCAAGAATTTGCTTGTCACTATCAAGCACTTGCCAATGATCTATGTTGTCAGGGATTAAAGGTCTAAAGTTGATTTCAAATTTCCCATTCCCCTTTAATAATTCCTCAGTTGGTTGAAGTGTAGAAGTTGCCATAGCTAGTTGATCTGCCTCAGTGTTTTTTTCTCTAGGAATTGCCATGATATTTAAAGCATCAAACCATTCCATAGCATCCCAGACTGCATTCCTATATTGTTTCAACCTTCGACTTTTGCAAGCAAATATGTTTTTAACTTGGGCAACCACTAATTCAGAATCACCTTTAATAGATAAAATTTTAATCCCCATATCTTTGGCGATTTCGAACCCCTGCAAAAGGGCTTCATACTCAGCCACATTATTTGATGCATCAAACTCAAGTCTGAAAGCAAATTTGAAAGTTTGCTTAGAAGGAGAAGTTATGACAATTCCAGCTCCTTTTCCGTATCTTGAAGATGCCCCATCAAAACTCATCCTCCATACCGTATCTTTCTTTTCATCTTTGGATACTTCTTTAAAAGGTGCTATGAAATTTGATAAGATAGCATAGTTTCCAAAGTTGTCTGTCTGATGCACAAATTCATTAGTCAGATTCTGTGGGTCTTCAACATGGAGCTTTCTAGCTTGTTCATTGTATAACTTAACCGTTGTATGTTCTGATGTAGGAATAGTAGCATATGACCAATCCATCCTTATGTCACCCCCAAAAGATGCAGCCCACTTTCTTGATAAAAGCATTCCCCAATTGTCTGGCACATCAATTACTACGACATCCATGGTTAAATGGACATCGGGATACTTGGGCAACCTAACAGGTAGATTTATAATTATATCAATAGTATCAACTTCCCTCGAATCCGTGGCACACACATTGTGATAGCGTCTAGTTGTTTTTAAACCCAATTGATCCATAACCCTTTTGGTCATAACGTTTGAAGAAGCCCCAGAATCCAACATGCAATTGTGCACAAGCATATTATTGACAAGCAAGGAGACATAGAAGGGAGGGTGGTCTTCCTTATGAGGATCCAAGCTATGCAAAATAATTGGGTCATCTTTATGATTGACTATGTTTTGAAGCTTAGGTTCTTCTCTAGTTTGGCTAAGATTCACTCTCTCTGAGTCCATAGGAGCTTTGCCCTTTTCTTGTTGAGGACGATCTATCACTTTCATAAGATTTTCTTTTAGGCTTGGGATTTTGATAAGGTCAGTAACAAGAACATGAATCTTTGCAGAAGATAACCATTGAGCCAAATCAACATGAAGATTTTCAGAGTTGGGAGAAGGTGTTACCTTACGAATATTCTGATTCGAGTTTGATGTTCCAATATTGTCCTTTCTCTGATATGTTAAACCTTTGAACTTTGACATCTCAAGAATTTTCTCTGGTGGAGGCATCTCACCAAATCTAAGGGTAGCTTTATCTTTCAAGTCCTGGCTGTAATGTCTAGCTTGTTCCCAAGTTTCTTTGGAGACAGGGTGAGTTTGACCCACAACATTGATATATTCAGGCTGGTTCTCAGGCTCGCTTGCTAATCTGACACTGCTACTGGATTTTGACGGATTTTGTTCCATTGACCATTTAAATATAGCACAAGTAGACTCCTCATGGAAGCTATCACATGCCCTACAAAAGGGAGGAATTTCTTCTGAAAGAGCATTTACAGTTTCCAAAGGATTTGGGGTCCTCTGATCTTGAAAGGGAACTTTTCTCTGAAATTGAGGCCTAGGAGCATACTGAGGCTTAGGCACATATTGGCTTGAGACTTGGTGGTTTTGAGATCTTTCAATGGAGATCAACCTGTTCTGTATGGCAGTCATGTTGGAAGCTTGATTTGAAACAGCTTCTTTTAAGAGTTGAGCGATTTCTTTCAAAGGTTCCTTTGAAGGATCCTTAATCTCAGTGTTAATGGTCTTTTCTTTACTCTCATTTTGCTTCATAGGAACATTGGCCCTTGTGAAACCAGGAAGATGAGACTTGCCACAATTTAGCATGTTCATATCAATTTTCTCAGCCAATTCCATGGCCTTCTTTAGATCAGCAGGTTCTTTATCACTCAATTGATATTTCAACTCTCCATTAAAAGCTTCCATGTAGTAAATGAGGATGGAATTATCAGGTGGCTTGATATCAACATGAAGTCTACCCACAATTTCATTGAATTTTTTGTTAAATTCTTCCATTGTCTCATTTTCACTTTTCTTAGTATTGGTCAAGGCAGCTAGAAGGTAGCGGTCTTCTTTGATGTCCCCCCATTTGGCCAGGAAAGCAGTTTCAATTTCTTTATAGGTTTTGTACTTGTCAGCTTCCAACTTGTTAAACCATTCATAAGCATCTTCCTCGAAAGATAGAGCAAACAACTTCATTTTTACATCTTCATGCTTGGCACCCAAGCACCACTTGTCAAAACAATGGCAAAAACGAGTTATATGGGATTTAGCACTAATAGCATTATTTCCTTGAAAAGATGGCAACTTATCAATAGCTTTTTCAGGAATATCATGGGGGTAACCAACTATAGCAGTAAAATCATAAGGACCAAACTCAGCCATTTCAACAGGAGGATTAGTCAAATTATTTTCTGTGAATATTATAAATTGACTGAGAACCAAGATCCTCAAGGGTTTTTTGAGAAGATAGCTTGCTTTTCCTTCTATGATAGACCTTTTCAGGCTCAGGAAAGAACTGACGCAAGTTCTGAGGATTCCTTCTTGTAAAACGCCTTGGTAAATTTGTTGACAGTGAAGTCGCCAGATGTTAGTCAATTTAAAAAATTCACTACATACATCAAACAAAGCAAAAACAAAAAGGAAAACTCAAAAGTCGTATTCCGGGAATAGAAAGACTTATCCCCGACAACGGCGCCAAAATGTTGTCGCCTGGTTCCACACCTGTGGAAAACGCAGCAGAAGTCTTCAAGCTGCAGGTGTGGCCTTGGGGGCAAGTCAGAGTCAAGTGCTGTCACTTGGGACTCGACTCCTCCGTTTAGGCTTTCCTAGCGAAGCCAAGGGGGGTGGACCCTAAGAATGAAACAAAACTAAGGCGTCTAATCTAGGAGTTAGAAAAATATTTTTGATAACCAAGACAAAGCAGCATATACTTTTGTAAAGCAAAGCAATTATTCATCAATACATCATTTTCTCTCATTCATTATCATTCATTTGCATCATTTGTCAATAACATGAAATAATATCAATATAGACCAATGCCTTATAATGGAGTCGAAATAGATGCATGAGCAGAAAAGTAAATGTTGTGCCAGTGTTCTTGGTGTATTTTAAGATTAATGTGAAAGTGATCTTTTTATTATGGCAGGTGGGTTCCCAATATACGCAAGGTACGGGGGAACATGTCCGGAATTTTGATGTGTGGCTTCCCTCTCAGGCTTGGGTTGAATCGGAGTCTCAAGGAGGTGTTCAGATGTTGTACCAACAAGGGCAAGCCTAACAGTTTCCAAGAGGTCACTACTCAGTTTTGTCCCAAGCCTTCTGAGAAATTTCCCCACAACAACAAAATGTTCGGGATGTGCCGGATTTTCACATAAAGGTTTTTTATTCGGGGCAGTGTTAGATCCTATTACTAGTCATCTCCCCCTTTCTGATGTGTACCAACTGGATCAGACTGAGCTGCAAGTCGGCCAGAGAGCATACAGGAGAAGATCTTGGTATTTTTTAGAAAATTTTTATGAACCAAAATTTTATCTTTTTTAAACCCCAGGAGTCTCTTTTCAGGCACGTACTCGGGCAAGCCCTTGTACAGAAACCCTACTTCGGGAAAGCAAGGGGGGCGTTTTGAGTTTGTAAAAAAAATGATAAAACTATGTTTTGAGTGAACTTGTGGCCCGCCAGTGGAATGGACCAACAAGGTTGATTTTAATCCTAATTTGATTTTATTGATTGCAGAAAAAATAAATCTAAACTAAAAAATTGCAAACCACGAAATTTGAGTCGACACAGTTTTCCCCCCTGGGGGGATGGGGTGTGGGCGCTTGGTTAGCTCACTTGCTCTTGTTTGATGCTTTAGTTACAATATGATAGAAATGCCCCAGTCTTAAATCGACTTAGTGGCTTACAAAATAGAAGAGAAAAGTGACCGGTTCAGGAAATTTTCGAACTAGATGCTTCGGATGGCTTGGATCCTGGAAAATTGGCCAGCAATTCTCTCTACCTGCTCTTTAAATGCTGCAAACCAGCAAGCAATAGATCAGTAAAGATGCCCAAAAACACTTTAAGAGTGTCTTTGGAACACTTCCTAAAAAACCCAGAAAAAACTAAGTTAAACTTCTAAGTTAAAATGACCGAAAGTAACCAAGCAAAACAAGCTATGGGGCTTGTCTACTTGGGATCTTTGCTAGCTTTTAATGGCTGCAAATTATATGCTCTAGGATAGCCAGGTAATACTTTGAAATCAGATCTAACACTACTTCAGAAAAACTTGAAAGATTTTGACAACTTGAACCAGTTTTCAAAAAGAAAGTGCTAGATAACCAAGAAGCTTTGATCTACGAACAATAAACTCTTTATGAAATGAAAGAATAAAACTTCTTGATGACATAATCTGATCTATTTAAGTTTTTATCAGCAGTATGTAAATCAGATCCACTTTTCGATTAGTAACTAGTAACCATAAAATTTGATTTTTTTTGGTGAATGAGAGAGAGAGATGGAACAAATCCTTGTTGAAAATCGAAGCTTTGAAGATGGTTTAGTGATGTTCGAAGGGACTATATCTACAAACAATGATTAGAAAAAAGGGGAAACAAACAAGATCCTCCTTCTTGCCAACTCAAGAAAACACCTGCACATCACAGACCTCACCAACAAAAATTTAAGTGTAGATATACACTCACAAGAAACTACTATTGCATATCCATAAACAAATGAAAAATACAAAAATAATCTCTTACCAAGCACACATCACTAAGCTGCTGCAATAAACAAATTGAAAACAACTTATCTCATAGATTGGTAACAATCTTTCCAATGAACACACCACACCCTTGAAGAATGAAGCTTATGCACAAGTCATCTTGGAAAAAGACACAAGATAGTACATCCACATATGACAAAAACGCCACAAGCTGACCTCCAAAGTCTTCTTTTATTCGAACTAGAAAAATATTACAATCATAGGTCTCTTGCTCCAATTCTCACTAGTGAACAATGGAGAGGAGCACACAATTTATAGAAAACCCAAGTGAGGAGAGGAGGGGCGCACTTGCTAAATGAGAGTGGGGGAATGGTGGCACAAACGGTGGAGGAAATAGGGTTGCCATAAATCAGCCCAAAACGTGCCCATATTGCAGCACCATACTAGCTGCCATAACAGCCCCAAATGTGGGCTGCCCACTTACTAAATGCGCCCAACGTGAAGGAAATGCGCCCCTCCTATTGTGGGGAGTTACTCCCACCTTTTTAACTGCCCACTTGTCATAAAACTCAGCTCAATACGCTCCCCAATACATGTTGATCCAAATCAGTCCATAAATCACTCCAAAAATT
This sequence comes from Larix kaempferi, assembly GCA_027924585.1. Taxonomy (NCBI): domain Eukaryota; kingdom Viridiplantae; phylum Streptophyta; class Pinopsida; order Pinales; family Pinaceae; genus Larix; species Larix kaempferi. The sequence continues at coordinate 1,297,108 of BSBM01000411.1, read as the reverse complement.
TAATATTTTTTTAATTCACTTTTCCCATTTTTTGATTTTTTCATGACTTTTTGGGGTTTTTTGGCCATAGGGAAAATATTAAGCATCCAAACCTTAGGAAAAGTGGGTTTAGGGATTTAGGGGGTGCTCTGAGTTAGAAAACGAGCACCCCTAAGGCAAAAAAGACCTCCATACGCCACTTCTAGGCCAATTACAAAATTTTTTAATTGAACCATTAAAAAATGGCCCAATTTACGGAAAAAATAAAACTTGTCGAAAATAAAAAAAAAAAACTAGGGGGACTTAGCACATGTCCATATGACTCAAAAGTAATGCCTAGCATGTTCATATACATTGACCCATAGACTTTAACAACCACCTAAGGTCCGTTAGCCTCCCCAGGCATTCCAGCTTTGGAGCAGGAGAAAAACCCAAAAATTATGTTATGCACTAATGCAAGACATAATAACTAGGTGAAAAAACTCTTTGGAATACTTGATTTAGCCAAAAAGTCCTAGGGAACCAAGTCTTTTACAAAACACCATGCTAGTACGTTTTATTAGAAACCCCGCAGGGCCATGGACATGTGGAAAAAAATTCAAAACCGGGGCCGCTTTAAAAGGCCAGCTGGATATCGAATCATCAAAAACGAACATGTATCATGTTCAACTCTGCCCGCTCGCTTGATAATCCAACCAAGTACAACTTAGTTGGCAATAGGTGTGTTAGACATAACTAGCTAGCATGCTAATCTAGGTATGTTTTTCCTATATCAAGCTAGAATCCTACCTTGTGTTAGGATCTTATACTGTTGTGTTGTTGATAATGATTATTCATGAAGTCATAGGTTTGAATAGTCATGGTTGTATGCATATTATGTTTCTTACCATAATTGATGATATGACTAACCAAAAAGAATCATGAAGGTATAGGGTTGAATAATCACGGGTTTTACACATACTATATCTCTTATCTTGATTGATGATTTAACTAACCAGAAGAGTCCTATGATCAAATAAGAATATGTATGAGTAAAAGAAGACTTCTCTGAAACCTCGAATACTAATGCTTATTATTTCTGTTTGAAATGATCATGACTATACATGCTTAAGATTATTGTGTTTTGATAGTATTAAGAATATACTAATAAATGTATGAGATTACAAGGATAACACAATCATGATACTAATAAGCATGCATAGGGACCTAGGATGAATATAGGTTCAAGGACAGGTAATCCAGGAAACAAAGATCAAGAGGGAGCTCACTCCAATAGTTTCTGCAAGGATGCAGATATCCAGAGGGAGTTGACCATCCTTCTGCATTCCACAACAGAAAGGTGTAGAAGAAGCTACTTCAGCAGCTCCTGCAAGGAAGCAAAGACTCAGAGGGAGTCCACCCAACAAACAAACAAAGATAAGTATTTTAATTATCTTTTCTTGCATATTTGTTTGTTTAAATAAAATTGTTCAATGATGTATATGCTCATGTTCCTAGACTTAGGATATGTATTGTGCATATTAGAATGATATGCATGTGATGGGTAAGTGCCCTATGGCACTGTACAACATTCCATTGCTACTCATCTAGAATGAAACTTCTTTGCTGACATGTTGAGAGTAGTGCAAACTCTTAACAATGTTCTGGTAGAGACTGGAAGGCATCTAGAAAGTTGTGGAACATGGATAAATGTTTTCAGCATTGGATTAAACAATTGCATGACTGTATGACACACTTCTTTATGTGAAAGAATTTGTTCTAAAAATTATGAGATATTTCTAGTCATGCAATTTAACTTGTTTTGTAGGAAAGACCGTATACCTTCACCTACAAAAGAAAGACTACAACATTTGTTCAAAGCAACAAAATTATCTATTGAAGATATTGAAGATATTGAAGTTCCCAAGATACGGAAATAATGCCATGATTCGTCGATCATGAAGAACGATGTTTGGGATGCGGTCCCAAGATCTGAAGGGAAGTCTGTTGTGACTTCCAAATGGATCTATCAGATCAAGCATGCTGCAGATGGTAGCATAGAGAAATATAAAAGTGATGAAATAGAAGATACACCAGAATGGTGTAGTTGAAGAAGAAGTGTATGTGGAGCAGCCACTTGGTTCTGAGACACATGACAGGAAATCATATATGTGCAGAACTTGGATAGACAGCTTTCTATCTAGTTTGGGCTTTACCAAGAGTAAAGTGGGTGCCAACGTTTACTACAAGGTTGAGGAAGGCAATCCAGTGATACTACTTTTGTATATGGATGACCTGTTTGTCACAGGAGATGATAGATTGATTGCCGACGCAGCGGAAGCTTGCTGCTGAGTTCGATATGAAAGATTTGGGAATGATGCATTATTTCCTAGGTATGGAGGTGTGGCAGAATGCAGGTGGGATCTTCCTTGGTCAAGGAAAGTACACAGTAGATATCCTGAAGAGATTCGGGATGATGGATTGCAAGGCCATGGCCACACCCATGGCATCGAACCTGAAGCTTCTATGTGATACTTCATCTGAGCCAGTTGATATCTCTATGTATCATCAGATGATTGGGTCCTTGATGTACCTGTTATCACATATATAGTAGCCGGGCTACCATACATTATTTTTCTCATTCCAGTACACTATTCAGCCAGTTCCCTTGCATTTGAGATGCCGAGATGAGCATCTATATTGGATCACTATCAGATTGTGGACAGCAGTTGTATTCCCCATGCCATGACTGAGTTTCAGGACACTCAGAGAGATGACCGATGTAGCCATTATATCATTGGTACAGAGCAGACAGTAGTGCCCAGAGTTACAGCAGCAGTCTCAGAGGACAGAGGATGGTACAGGTTGATGTGCATTCAGGTATATGACTCAGCAGGTATATCATAGTGTTATGGTTAGATTGCTTTTATACTTATTCTCATAGCATGTCGTAGCACTTAGTGTCATGATCTGGCGATCATATAGATATATGGACCTGGTTGATCTATTATATATATTATATTGTCCCTACTCAGACTTAGAAGTTCACTATTCATACTCATTGGTACATACCCTCCTTAGGGAGAATAGAGGTGATCATTACACCATACTTTGGCTTGCTAGTGTTGGCTCCATCATTTCATTGTCTTCATCCATCCATTGGCTACCTTTTAGATTATCACCCTGATTTACTACTTGACTAGTGGCATGGAGGACTTTTCCCCACTGTAGCCTCTGTATTGGATGAGCTTCCTTGTTTATTGTGTCTCGGCTCTGAGTTGGTGACAAAACTTACCTATGGTGAGTTGGAGTTCCTTGTGAATTCCCCCTAGTCACTAAAGTTGTGTTGGCTAAACCTGAAACTTTTAGTGCTGCCATGTATACAAAATCTGGAAAAATGAAATGCTATATCTTGTATGAAAAGCCCATTCATGCAATGTGTTTCTAAACACACATGAATGAGAGGCATGCCAAATGAACATGGCAATGAAAATGAAATGTTATATCTTGTGGAAAATAAATACCTAGGTAAACAAGCTGTCTATGACACACCTAGAAGTGCTCAGGTAAACAAGTGCCTTAAAAACACACCTGCAGCAGAAAGCCTAAAAGAAAAATGTAAATCTATGCAATGTGTTTGTAAACACACATAGATCAAGGCTATGGAAACTTCAGGCCCAAAAAGCAATGGAACTTAAATGCTATATCTAAACAATTGCTGGCCTTATTTGTATTATGGATTGTGCGCATCTGTGAAGGTGAATAAACCCTCTTTAAACAACTCATCCATTTGTGAGACACCGCCATTCCCTGTGTTATTGCTCATTCAGTATATACTATGGTGTATTCCCTTTCCCTTGCCAAAGTGTCACAAAGTCAAGACAGTTAAGTCATCCCTTAGCCTAGCCAGTTAATTCAGCCTTCACCCTTCACTAGCAAATTGATCACAACTATGAAGTGAGTATGGTCCTGAAAGTCTAGTCTAAGTAATAATAATAATAATTAACGACACTATATATTTGGATGTAGATCGCCAGTTATGATCATTATGTGTTATAATTGCTATTTGAATAAGTTGTAGAGCATGTATTAACCTTGATACTTTGCAGCAGCCTTGGATGATGGTCTGAGTTATATTTGGTCTTGGTTAGACCTAGTTTGACCATGGAGGACCATGGGACGTGAGATGTTGGACCTTATGATGATATGGATAGATGATATATGGTCTATGTATACATACATGATGACTCTATGCAGCAGCTACAGGGTTATGATGATGATTCTGGGCTTACAGCAGTGTTTGTATATGTACATCGCATTATTATTGGCCTTGATCCGGTATATTGGATATTTATTTTGATCATGCAGAGATTCATATGGTGTATGAGTACACATCTTGGATGGATTTGGACCTTCTGAGTCCAATGGGACAGTTTGTTTTCAGTTCCGGGCACTTACAGTGATGATTTAGCCTCAGTAGGCTGTCCTAGTGCAGTTTTGGTCTGTCGGAGGCCCTGTCGGAGCAGATGTGATTTTTATCCGGTTGACCTAGGGCGCTGATGATGGAGGGGGTGGTCCAGCCACTTGTTTTTACCATATTACCCCCCTTCCGGACACACTGGTGCCCTCACCTTGACAGCGCCAGCACTCCAGGAGGCTGTTTGGGGCAGTTTCACGCTTCCCGAGGCATTTCAGGATTGGTAGAAATGGCTATTGAGGAAATTGATTTGGGCTACTGAGGCAAAGTTATGGCATGGGATGATCAGTGATGATAGATCGGGACCTTCCACACCTTCTCCAGCAGTTTCAGCTTCATCGGGGCCCGCATCCATCACCTATGGCACTTTCTGAGGATTTTTGAGGTCTTTTGAGGACCACGACTTCACTATGGAGGCACGATTTGGTACATTCATGATTATTTTTTGGTTATTGTGCTATGGGGATTGACCAAGGAGGGATAAAATTACCCCTTGGACCCACCATAAGCCTCTTATGATATTTTGTCATCATGATTTGGTGGGATTCCCCTATTATAGGGCGATTTTGTCCACTTACATTATATTTTATTAGTGATCCATGTATTTTATTGTTGAGCTCATCTCAACCATTGATTAGACATTTGTATCTTTTAATCTTAGCCACTCATTCAAAAAGTGGTTAGGGTTTTGGTGCCTCTCCTTCCTATTTAAAGGAGAGAGCCTCTCATTGTAAAGGGACTTTTGGCTCTGGATTATTGGAATAGAAAATTATTATTGCATCTATCTCCAGTGTTGTGGTGAATGTTTTTGGTGTTCGTTCGTTGGTTCTTCCTTTGCACTGAGTTATTGGAGATCTTGTTTGCCATATCTTTTGTACCACGATTTTGCATCTACAGGTGGAGGCCGATTTGCTTGGAGGAGGAGGTATTGGTAGGGGAAGACTCTCCCTACTTCTTCTTTGGAGCTCTTCGTTGGTAACAGGGAGTATTACTGTCCCAGGACCTTCTATTTCATGTTACTATTTGCATTTCTCTTGTATTTCTTCCATACTTGATCTTACTGATTGAATCTTCATTCCTTGGTTTGACAGGTAGAGGAAGGCGCACTGGTGGGCTAGGGCATCAAATTGGCAAGCAAATCAACAATCTCTCATTTGATCTCTGCGGGAATCTTCCTCAACATCAAGGCATCTCATCCACATCACTCAGGTATGATCTCAAGGTAAGTTCTATCTCCATGATCTATCCAATTGTCACAAACATTTAAAACCCTAATTAATCAAAACCCCATTTTTGCATTTTCTCAGATCTACTTAGATCTAGTGGGTTGTTGGGCATAATATCGAAAACCCACCTCTATAGCATCCACGGCATCCCGGATCTATAGTTTGGTGAGGATTGGCTTCCGTTTGACCCCTCTCCCACGCCAACTTAGCTTCTCCCAAGCAAGGTGCACTTCACTAGTTGAGCAAGTTGACCTAGATCTAGGTGGTGGGTGTTTGAGATTCCACTTGATTTGTCATCTACACATCAAATAACATACACCCAGGTTGTCACTTTCCTGAAATTTACCTTGTGGGCCCCATTCCACATTTTAAGGGATTTAATCCCCATTTTGGACCACTTGGAACACTTAAACTCAGATCTACGAAGATCTAACCGTTGGATTACCACGAAATTGTAGATCCATACTCCTACCTGACCGATCTACCCGGATCTAAAGTTTGGATGCCATCCGACTTGTTTTGACCCACCTAACCCCACTTTTTAGCCTCCTTGGGCAAAGTTGCACCACCTTGGAGAAGTGAGTTCACTCACTTCTAGGAACTGGGTACTTGAGATTTTTGGAGATTTGAAACCGGAATAATTCAAAACCTAGGTCTAGACTATCACTTTGTCAAATCTTGCCTTGGGGATTGCATTCCTTGTTTTAAGGGATTGTGGTCCACTTTGGTCAAACCTAGATCTAGACACATTCATCCATCAAGACCTCTATTGCCCAATTGTCCCAAGTCCTAGGAGTCCTAAACCACAAGTCAACCCTACTTTGACTCCACTTCCCAATTCCCAAGGCACTGGTTTCTCTCCAAGTTAATTCAACTTTCTTAGATTGTTGGATTGACTTATGGTTTGACCTATGCATGGTGAACCAAACCCTTGAAGCTGTCATGGTCAAGCTTGTCACTTGTACTAGTTAGCCCCAATACAACCCTTAACTACCCTGCATTGGACACAGTTCCCAAGGCAGTGGATCTTCTGACATTGAACTAGTACACTAGCCCTAGATCTTACTACAAACATTATAAGTCACTCTTACATCAACCATGAACCAAAGCTATACCTATTGAACCCCTCACTTGGCTTGTGACTTCATCTTTAGGTCTAGGATAAACCATACACCTAACTTCACTTAGAAATACCCTGATTTGGTGTCCTGGTTTTGATCTCTCCTGTCGGGAGTAGATCGGGTCTCCCCCTTTGTTGTCTGGGCTAGATAACATAAAGCGAAGGTTGCCTCGACTGGCGTGACAACCATATATATTGGAGGTCGAGGTGATCGTGGTTGCACCTTTTGAGTTGCCCTTCCCTATTGCCATCCATGACTGGATCCATCCATAGGGGTAACTACATCTTAGGTGATAACAGTACCTGACGAACACGAGACCAGATATTTGCTTTGCGGTGAACACATTGAGCCAGTTCCTGACGGATCCGAGGAGTGTTCACCTGGTTGCTGTAAAGCATGTTCTGAGGTACCTGAAGGGTACAGTGGATTATGGGCTCAAGTATGAAGCGAATCAAAAGTTTAACCTGCAAGGTTATGATTCAGATTGGGCAGGTAGTGCTGCAGATAGGAAGAGCACATCTGGGTGCTGCTTCAATATGGGATCAGGTGTGATCTCTTGGTTTAACAGGAAGCAGTCCTGCGTAGCACTGAGTACAGCTGAGGCAGAGTATGTTGCAGCCTGTTCAGCTAGTTGTGAGGCAGTATGGCTACGGAAGCTACTGTCTGAGTTATTTGATCTCCCATTGGATGCTACTGGTATCTTCTGTGATAACCAGAGTTGTGTGAAGCTGTCTGAGAACCCAGTGTTTCATGACAGGTCGAAACACATACAGATCAAATATCACTATATCAGGGATATGGTGCAGAGAGGAGCTGTGAAGCTCCTGTATGTTGTGACGGACGAGCAGATTGCAGATGTGCTGACGAAGCCACTAGCCAGGGTGAAGTTCGAGTACTTCAGGGAGAGGCTGGGTGTTCTTCAAATCGAGGACACTTCGAGGAAGAAGTGATGGACACATTTGCTGAAGCCATTCCAAGCATGTTGGAAGGAGGATCCTTGACATGGCTGTGGATGTAAGCGCTGGATGATGAGCACCAGGATGATGTTCTGGTTTCTGCTATGTATGATCAGTTGGATCATTTATATATGTATATACGCATCATGTTGGATGCTGGATATGATCAGTTGGATCATTTATATGTATATGTATGTGCGCATCATGTTGGATGTTGGATATGATCAGTTGGATCATTTGTTTGTATTTTTGTATATGCCTCATGTTGGATGCTTGGACCATGTATCTGTATCTGTATCAGGTGGATACATTGTATGATCAGGTGGATCATGTATGGTGATATGTATCATGTATTTGTATTTGTATCAGGTGGATACACTGTATGATCAGGTGGATCATGTATGATGATATGTATCAGGTAGATACTTGGTATGCATCAGGTAGATGCATTGTATGATTAGGATGATCATGATGACGAGCTTCAGGATGTTGCTCCAGATGATATGTACCAGGACGGTACAGTGATGATGATCAGGATGATCATATGTATCAGGTAGATACAGTACATAATCAGTTGGATTATGTGTGAAGAGTTCCGAAGACACAGATGCACAGAGCCTTTCTGACATGGTGGTAGATGCGTTCTCCCATGTGCGTTGATGTAAGTGTAGAGCCTTTCCGACATGGTAGTAGATGCGTTCTCCCATGTGCGTTGATGTAAGTGCAGAGCCATTTCGACATGGTGGTAGATGCATTCTCCCATGTGCGTTGATGTAAGTGCAGAGCCTTTCCGACATGGTGGTAGATGCGTTCTCCCATGTGCGTTGATGTAAGTGCAGGGCCTTTCCGACATGGTGGCAGATGTGTTCTCCCATGGTCGTTGATGTAAGTGCTGTGAGCCCTTCACGGATGGTGGTAGGTTGGTCCTCCCATGCCATTGAGTGTAAGTGCTATGTGTGTGCATCTGGGTTGTGCTTCGTGATACTCTGTGGTCGTGGACAAGTTGTGCAGTAACATGTAAAAGATCCTGGGAGATCCGATAGGTTGAGCTGTGTGCTCGTAATCAGTCTTGGGATGCTCTTTCGAGGTTTTGTTGACTCACGTAATTAGTCCTGAGGATTCCACAGTATAGCCAGTGATGATGAAGACCTGCAGGTGGTGGGCCTACATCCAGTATGAAAAATGACTGGCTCTGTAGAACTTCCTATGACGAGTAGATTCAGAGATTGATTGAGATAGCAGCAGCAGTGATGATGATGATGACTCGATGACGATTATCCAGTGACGATGATCCAGAGAAGATGACTTGTGCTAGAAGACCTGTGTCGAGAAATACCTTCCTAGTTAAGAGGGAGTGTTGATGTATATGTAATTTCAGAATGTATTTCACATATATGTATATTCTATTCGTATAGAGATGTTATTATTCCTCTATACGGAAGTGGTTGTATTCCTATAGAGATGTTATTATTCCTCTATACGGAAGTGTCGTCATTTATATTGTAAGTGTCGTAACTTATACTTGATGGGTTATTAGACCACATTGTTGGGGTCGGCCCTGTATAAGTCATGTGGGTCAAAGGGTTATTAGACCACCCTATTGGGGGTCGGCCATGTGGGTCAAAGGGTTATTAGACCACCCTAGTGGGGGTCGGCCCAGTCAGCATTATGTTAAGTGGTTAAGTTGAGGCCGACCTAGTTGAGTAAAGGTCAAATCAAGTTAGTGTATAAATAGAGAGTGTGTCTTTCTCATTTTACACATTCTATTCTCTCACTCACACTTTGGGGAGTGGCGCACTTGTGGAGGAGGAGGCTCTGCTGCTAGGAGAAGACTATCTTTGGTATTTTGGTTGTATCATTGCTCTATCTATCTCTGAGGAAGTTATTGGGGTTTTTCACCTTTATGGTTTTCCCCAAGTAAACTCTGTGTCTCTTGTGAGCTTGCATTATTGTGTCCATGATTGATATGCTGTAGATTTGTTGTACATGTTGTTCTCTTAGTTAAGATTCTAGATCAGATTGAAGTAAATTCTGAAAATTTAACAGTTATCACACAACTTGTAGTTGTCCCTAAAGGTATCCCATCTAGGATGGTAGAGGAGATGGACAACTAAAGAGGTGACCCAAGAGATGCAACGGTTCCCAATGCAAGCTGGGTGTCATGATAACCGAGGCACTCTTCACTTTAGATCAAGACTAATCAAGATCAAGGGGGAGACCCTAGCCAATCAATGAAGATTAGTTAACCCAAGGGTTCCTAGGGAAATGTGTAAATGAGTTACGGAAACCAATGAGTGAGTTAGATTAAGTGGACCCAAGAGTTTAAGTATGGTTGAAGAGGCTTAAGAGGTGATTGGTGTTTCAACCAATGAATGACTAAGGCCACTTAAGAAGCTCAAATGGATAGATCTAGTACCATGAAAACACACAAGTGGGGCCCACTCCCTAAAAAGTGGAAAATGGTCCAAATGGGGTCCACAAGGTCAAATTAGGGGTGAGATGGCACTAAGGGGTATGCAATGATGTAGATCTATGGATCTAGGATGAGATAGGCAACACCCACATATGGGATCTAGCAAAGAACACTAACCCCAAGGAGTGCAATTTACCCAAGGGAGACTAGTGCCTTGATTTGAGAGGGCAAATGGAGTCCAAATTTCACCAAAATGTAGATCGGGGTAGTTAAGGCAATTATCAAGGTAGGTTTGAAAAGGTATGCCCCAATATGAGCTAGATCTCCATAGATCTAAGATTTAAAATGCATCACCCAATGACCCAAGTTTTGAGTGACAGTGTCTCAACTCGAGACTTGCCCCCAAGGAGTGGACCAAGCGGCTTGAAGATTTCTGCCGCGATAACCCCCAGGTGCGTGTTCTGGCAGCAACAGGTCCTTTGGCTGCCCTTTAGACATTCATAGGGAGGATCATAACAATTTACTACCCAAACCAATTGTTGCTTTGTAGGGGCCTATTTGGAGAGATTGGTGGTGGGCAGTGGGGCCCTTGATAAGCCCCGTTTTTAATATTACAACAGAAAGTTGCACCTCCCTATGCATAAGAAAGCCTTGCTAGTCCCTGTTCTAAATGTGAGATGGTGCTCTACTGATGGGGAATTCCAATGGATTACTAGAATGGGCAATGTAAGGTTGTACAAGGTGTCAGTTCAGATCTTCCCCTGGTTGTTTTTGCAGCAAGGGTTTCCTAAAAAATTGAGACTTGCCAATAGTGAATTTACACATGACAAGTGCCTTCATTGAGGCAAATTGTAGACTCAAACACCTCCAATCACCTCTATTGGGATTGCTCCTCTTGTCATTGCTGTTAAAATGTGGAACGGAAATTTTCTTCTTTACTGCAAGAAAACATTCTTTGGTGAGCAACTGTGCTTAGGGATTGCAGTCAGCTTCCCTTTAGTCACTAATGTGAATTATATTCGAACTTTGGTTTTGTACTCTCACTGTAAGTATGTGTTTGAAGTTTGTAGGAGTTGTCATTACTGTCTTAGATCTCTGCTTTTCAAAAAGTGCTCCTAGATGAGGTATGTGCTTAAGCCAAAGCCAAGGGATTTTTGCTAATTTTTGATGCTAAGAATGTATCTGCCAATGTTCATTCTAAACTTTGTTGCATTGGTAACTGCATTAAGATAAATGTTCCTTGCTGTGTAGATATATATTGTCTGTATAATATAAGTAGTATTTTCCTAGAATTTGTTTTTTTCCACGTATATTTAATTTTATTCTACTTTTAATGGAGATGCTTAAAACTCTTGACTGTATCAAATTTTGAGTTCTTTTTGTCCCATTGATTTTTGTTGTCATCCGTGAATGTTACTATATCTTCGTTTGTTCGCTCCTTACTTTTTAGTTTTGTGCAACAATGGATATCTAGGAATTTGCTGAAACTATTCTAATCTTCTCTCTAGTCTTAATCCTTTGTTAACTTTAAGATTAGTGCTTTTGCCTATTGAGATTTGTGATATTCATTGCTTTCTTTGTAATTATGGCATTCTATTTGTTTACAAAGAAAATTATGCCTTTTTCATTGGGACATGTTTTCATGCTTTAAATGCAAGGAACCATTTTTATAATTTTTCTAGGAACTAATGATGGATGGCTAAAATTTTGCCATGGCAATGCTTGTTCCCTTAATGTGTGTAGTTTGGAGCCAAAATATGTTTGGTTACTTCGTTCAGAGACACATGCTTTGTTGAAATTGTGCCAAAACAACCAGTTCAAAACAAAGGTGATGATTTTTCTTCTACCTGGAGTTATTGATTACTTGATTAAAACAATTCCCTTTCCTGTACACATCTGTTAGCTTGATAAAATATGGTGAGTTTAATGTATGGTTCTTATCTAAAGGACAAACATATTTTGTGTTAACCATCATGCCGATAATTCTTTTTATGGCTTGCCTCATGGAAATGTGCATTTTGATTCAAAATTTAATCCTTGAAAGGGAATAAAGGATAAAATGTTGTAATATCTTGTTTATCTGTGAATTGTTTGAGTAGCCTTGTTGAAAAGAACCCCGTTGCAACATATTTCTCTTGCAAGTTCTTCAATTTGCTGAAGACAAATCATGTGAGATTTGGAGACATATGCCTCCTTATGACAGAAAATGCATATAGGTTTCTTCCTTCTCTGATTGACCCAAAAATAAGAAGCTCCATTCACCGGTGAAAATATGCACGTTGAGTTCATTATGTTCAAAGTTGACGCAAATAGATATGCAAAAGACCCAGTGATTAAACCCAAAGAATAAATATGGTATTGGCTACGTCCAAAGAAATATGTAATGTACTGAGTGTACACTAGGATGGTGGAAGCCTTAGCTGAAGAGCACAGCCTAGAGAGAAAAATATTGCTAAACATTAGAGACAATTTGGTTCAAAAGTGGGCCTCCTAAGGAAATTATAAAATAATAAGTCATGTAAGCTATGTTAATCTAGAATTATGAGGTGAGAGTTAAAGATGATAATGATAAATTTTGATCCTTTTGCACACAAAATAAATGATAATGGATATCATACATTAAATAATGTACTATTACTATATAGTAATAATGGAAGTACAATAAAATAATATTATTAATTTTTTTTCCAAAGAAACAAACCCTTTTTTTTATTCATAGGTAGAAGGAAAAATACATTCTTAAGGTGCCTTAGGCACGATATAAAAAGAGATCTGTCATTATACTGTAAAACAGTATAGCAGGTGAGAAAAAAGGGAAAAAAACTTTCTAGTTTCATATCAAGGAATAAAAAAAAGCAGTCTTCAGTGTCATAGACTCATAAAAACAGAGTTGATAGCGCACAGTGTTATCCAGGTATTGAGAAATATATATGGGCCAGTAGATTCTATTAAATTTGAAACCCTGGTTCCGCAATCACATTTAACATTGATGCAACTACCAAATAGTCTTCTGATCTGCTGCTAAAAATTCCTGAAATAAAAGTCATCAAAGAAACCCTAATGCTGGGCACACCAATTTATGGACAAGATCTCCTAAAAATGTACACAAAACAGTGCAAACAGCACCAAACAAAGTGCTTTTTTCCATCCAACACTAACACCATGATAGACAGTCCCAAAACTCCTTGATTTAGAGATTCTTTTATAAGCTAAAATCTGATCGCAAAGCATACCAGTATGAACAGCCAAGGAGAAAACCCTAACCAACAATGAAATAGGTAGAGATTTGAGAAAGGTTAAAACCCACTCTGATATAATGTTGAGATCACAAAAGAATGAGAGGATTGAATGGAACCAAACTGTAGATCCTAAAAGCTGCGAAGGTAAAATAGAAACAATGCTAAACAAGTGTGTGCTAGAGCTGTACAAGGCTCCAAAAGATGTGCTAGAAAGAGAAAAACAAAGCCATAAAATATGAGAATGCAAAAAAGATACTGCCTGTAGGCTTAATCATTTGTATAAAAGAATGATGCATGTAGGCTAAATAATGATCACAAGATCACATGGTTGCCCAAGATGATATTACAAGGTTTGAGTTGTGTATTTATACACAAGTGAAGTAGGGCATCCTCCCAAGAGGGGCTAATTGGCCCACATAAGTAGGGCACATTCCCCAAGAGAGTTATTGAGCCTACGTATCAAAGTTGATTATTAGGTCGATCTTAACAATAACCTAGTATTACAATAAATGATGTCCACTACCATAATTAATGCCTAACAAAAATGCATTGATGACAAAATATGTGATGGTTGTGGCCACATGTGAAGATTACACCATTCTCTAGAGTGATGGGGAAATTTTAAAGCTTTATATCCAGTGATTTGCAGTCATGTTTAATTGTTGTTTGTAAAAAAATCGATACTCAGAATCAGATTACCCCATGACTTGGAATATAAGAATCTCGTGCATATCATTGTGGCACATTTGCACACACCATAGTAGTATAGGAAGGCAGTCTTGGAGGTACAGTTTGAAAAAGTAGCCTTTTTGATAAATTATTTTATTGAGCAAATTATAAATTGAATAGCAAATTATCAGATCTGGAATCATAACTAGGCCGAAAATCCCTTTGTTAGAATACAAAATTCCAGTTTGGTATAAGACCCCTTCTTTATAAGACAGTCATGCTTGAAGTAGAAAATTCATATGCTATGCTTTGGTTCCATAACCTGTCAGATTTAAGTTGCTTCTAATATTTAGCTGAGTTTGGTTTCATTGTATGAATGCAAAATATTCTCTATTTTTACAGTATATGCCTCATGGACTCTAACATCATTTCGATGCCTTTCTTCAAGGATTGACAGACATTTTTTTGTATTGCCAGAACTTTGGTTGAGCTTCTGGTCTGAAGTGCACTACAACTCTCTTTATGAAATTGGAGGTAAATGGAATTACAACAGTTATAAACTTTTTGACATGGGACAGTTAAATCTTGTGAATTTGTATTCCTCTGATTTAAATGCATGACAACATAAGTGACTGGATAGTTCAATAACCGAATGGCCAAATAGCATTGTTATTGGTGGAGAAAGAACTTAATATATTCTCCTTATTTGTTGTTACCTCTGCAGAAGTTCCAATCCGTGTCAAGAAAAAGAAACATTGGTTGTTTTAAAGAAGCCCTGGAGGTTCCCTGTCCTGCTCTTAACAAAAAAATGGCAGCGACCTTATCAGAGAGAAATGAAATGGGATTTCCAATGATATCAACCTCAATTGTAATGCAAATAATTCATATCTGGAGCATAGCCTGGATCTGTATCAGTCAATTCTTGATTCAATTGTAACTTAACTGGATTTTTGCCTATGAGGGCAAAGCCTCAGTGCTAAACCAGAGTTAACAGAAGGAGGGGATGCTTTGAGTTATGTGGGCAGGTTATGATGTTTCGACCAAAATTTAGTAGAGGTAAGCAGAGAATACCTGGTTCTTGGCCTCTATTTATAAATACCATAGTGCTATTTTCTTTGCTTTCCTAGTTTTTACATCTTGTAATGGTCTTGAAAAGAAATGATGTTTTCTCATTTGTGCAAAGCAGAAGTCTTGATTTAAATAATCTAGCTGAATCTCACAATGAGTTTTTTTAACATTTGACTTGTGCATTCCCCCCGTGAACATAGATGCGATATGTTTTTTTAAGGCTTGACTTGTGCATTCCCCCCGTGAACGTAGATGGTATATTCTTAACAACATTTTTTGTTACAATAACAGTTAGATTTTGTATTATGGGGGGCTGCAGCCGAACTGGTCAGCTATGTAACACAAATTATAAAATCTGGCTGAAGCCATCGATAACAAGTAGGCCTAGCATTGTCCAAAATATTATATGCTAGTCTGAATGACAAAAGACCAAGTAGTTATGGTGAATAAATTCCCTTACAAACTGAAATGCTAAAGACAGAATATGACAATGCATTGAATTTCAGATATAAAACTAAGAACTCTACCCTAGAACGACAATAGGATTCATATCCACCTGGGTTCCCTAGCATCTCCTAGAGCTGGCATTTCTTCATTTGCTTATCCTTGGGGTTGGCTGCTTCAGGACACCTCTCTGCACCCACATGTGAGTTCCTCAGAGGTCTGTACCCCCATATCTCCAGTAGTGAACTCCCCAATCAGTGAGTCACTTGCAGACATAAAGGTCGAGGGAATAGGAGATGCAATGATAGTTGGACGAAGATCGAGGTGGGCTAAAATTCAAAGCACTAGAGACTTCAGTGAACTGAGTTGTAAATCCATTTCCAAATGTGACTTGCAGGAAACGTGCATCAAGGCTTGGTATTCCTTCTCAGTTTCTTCAATGCAAGAAGTTGAGAGGTGAGTTCCAATGCACAGCCTTTCCTACCCTTATTCCCAAAGTTCATTTTTCACTCTATCTCCTCCCTCCATTGTTTCCATTGAGTGTTTGAAATCACCGCACTACAGTTAACCTCTGCAATTTCTTGCTGACACCACTGAATCCTATTTGAACGTCCCTCAAATAACAGAGCATGCAACAACTATTGCAACAACGACAATGTCCTATGGTATTCATGAGGGAGAGCACACAAAGATAGGTATAGACAAACACCAAAGCAAAACAGACACCACCACTAACAATCCCATGCGCAATTCATAGCGTTCCATAACCGTCTACCACAACTACGAAGCTATAACAGCCTTGAGAAAAGGCAGACCTGAGATAAGTAGTGAAATCCAACAAGAACCAAAGAATTAACCCACTGCAAATCCCCCACACCACCGCCCTCACATCCATCATACCATACAAGAGTGAGTTCATTGTCAAGAGAGCCATACAATGTATGGGCTCTTGCGGTGACCTTAAATTCCATTCAACTTGATGTCGCTTGGCATTGCACATGGTTAACATTAAACCATTCACATGGGGGTTCATTATGTCAAAGTATTGGTGTGGGGAAGGGAGCCTACATTTATACTCAACAATCCTTCATCCATTAAGAATCCAACGTTGATCTGGTGGTTGACTAGGGCCTCACCATTTTGCATCCTTGGGACCTAATAGAAGGAGATTGATTCGAATTGACGACACACGGTAGTGGCCCTTTGAATGAGGTGTGAAAACTTGGAATGATTCCATGTGGTTTGTAGGAACAATGCTCTTATTTCAATTGGCGAGTCTCCTACCACTGTGATCTTGAATACCCCTTCTCTTCGAGGATAGAATCATAGGTAATCCTTGAAGAACAACTAGAATCTCTACCTTGTTTTTAGTTGCGTGACATAATCCTCAAGCGTAAACTATGCCTTTTATTTCATTGGGATCATATATAACCCTATTGCACTTATCGCCCCTAGATTGTCTTTTAAGGTTCTATGAACAAATAAATGTTGCTTTCTACATTTTTGGAATTCACTCTTTACCAATGAAAATTGCCATTTGTAATTTGTATTCCGTTTTCTAATCTAGAGCATGGAGATTGCTTGAGCACCTGCAATTATATCCTTGAGCCAAGCTTGCTCCTCTACCTCATGGATTGCCAGCAATAGTTTCTGTACACCTTTGGATCTTACGGTTTCATGAAGGAGATCCCTAGCATGAGAAACTACTCCCCTAGGAGTAAACAATATTTGATGAAAAATAGAATGGTTTTGAGCTAGCGAAATATTCCTTGAGATGAATTTCGACATGACAACCCATACTCTTTGCATCAAAGATTTATTTTCCATACTGCTAGGGTATGATGTTGTCCAAGTTAAGAACATTTGTTCCTAGTGGTTTAGAATTGCAATTGGTCTATGCCAATGTTATTAGAATTGGATCGGTCATCAAACCGACAGAGAAAAAATCTGAATTGTCCCGTAACTAAAAAAAAATTGGACCAAAAAACTAGTTGACCAGAAAATACATAAAATATTCAAATTTTGAAAAAATATATTTCATGTGCATCCATAAGAATCCAAACAATTGTACACAAATATGCAAATTTCCCCATGTATATAGAAAGTAAGGGTGCATATAACTAAAATCGCATCAAGTGGAATCTATATCTGACCCAAAATACATAAACAAAGAGGCTCTAAATGGCCTCTAGAGTCCAAGAAACTTCAAAACTTCATGCTACAACAAATAACTACATATCATGAAAATCATTGCATATATTGGGATCCTATTCGTCAATAGCACCCTCTGCCCCCCACCTCTAGGCTCTAACCCTTGCAGGCTTGCCTCTATCTTGAATCTCAAAGTTGATCCTCCAAAGACATTAGTGAACACCCTACGCTTAAAAAAAAGTAGAAAAACTTCGCATGCCTAATAAGTAATTTTGCTCGAGTGAAGGGTACATTTTTACTAATGTCATGAGAATGGAGTTAAACAATTAGCGCCATCAACATCTAGGTACATAGAGGGGTTGATGCGCTTGATTAAACGCCAATCCCCTACCCTCATACATGATAGAATCCAATGTAAACATTACAATCACGAAACCATGAATACTGTTAAGTTTGCTGAATTCTTAATGGGATATAAAATTCTACTTTCTGCATATGAAGTTCGATGAGGTTGGAACCACTCTCAAACATTTTGACACAATTAATGGTAATGTTAAGAATTTAAGTAAAATGATAGAAAATGAAAGATAAGGAGAATGCCACTTTTACTTTAAGAATCTATTATTACCATTCACTGTTATTGATGATTATTCTTTAGATTAGGTTAGGTATGGTTTTTGTTGATTGCATTTTATGGGCTCACAGTTGTGGTTATACAAGGCCATGCAAAACTGGTCAGTTTGTTACAAAACCGGTTGATTCGATGAAAAAAGGTCAGTTTGGTACTGAATCGGCCATTTCTGGTTTGGCTAGGTGGTCCAGACCGTTGGAGCACTGAAACCGGCCGGGCCGATCAATTTTGCATGACCTAGACTTGTTCCAATAACATTGGTCTATGCAATTCTTCAAACAAAATTGTCCAAATTTGATGGGTAAAATCACATTCCAAGAACAAATGCTTAGTTTTCTACTCAACCAAATGGCAAATTAGACATTCTTGAGGGACCCTTGATTTCACGTTTTTTCAAATTCTCAACGGTAAGGGGTTTTCCATGAACCATTACCCATTCAAAGAGACTTACCTTTCAGAGGAAACCTCCTTTCCATATATGATTCCAAATCATTGATTGAGCAAGGAGTTCCAATGTCTCCAACACTTCTATGTATCCTTGCTTGACTAGATATGGATGCCCCTTGCCCCAACCTTGAGAATCGTTGCTCTGTCAAATGCCCAATGGGGAAGATCCATAGAGAGTGCAAGATGCCCTCGTATTTTGTCCCATAATTAGTTATTTTTACCATTTCTAGGGTCCAATCTTAACATCATTAATATTTTAACAAGTATTTAATTAAAACAAATAGAACTCCATGTTAGAAAGTGACAACAAGGAAGGTCTTACTGCATTGCATGTGTCCTTGCATGTATAAGACTTAAATAAGAAACCAAAGCCAATTGTATTTAATATATCTTTTCCTAAGTTTACTTTGGAAAAATTAATTAAAGTGATCTAATTATTAATTGACTTATTGGAATATTTTTTATGAAGTGAAAGTGAAAAAATAATAAAGTGATGGCTAATTTAATCTTGGCCATTGATCTCACCGAAGGATCTCATCCATAGATCTATAATGAGATTAAGTTTTTCTCTTAGCCAATGAGTTATAAGAAATGCCAATTGGTGGAGAGGACACACACACTAAGTTTTTTTGACCCAAAATCCGACGGCGAAAAAGTTGAATTTGCTACAACCTATGGTCGACTATCCGACAATTCCAGTCTTTTTTAATCGTTGGTGGTGTTATCACACAACTTGTAGTTGCCCCTAGAGGTATCCCATCCGGGACGGTAGAGGAGTTAGGCAACTAAAGAGGTGACCTAAGAGATGCCACGGTTCCCAATGCAATGTGGGAGTCACGTCAACCGAAGCACTCTTCGCTTTAAGTCAGGGTATAACCAGACCAAGGGGGAGACCCTAATACCCCAATCACAGTTGATTGGACCCAAGCAAAGGTTTCAAAGGGTGAATAAATGATAAGTTACGGAAACCAATGCAAGGCTAAGTGGACCTAATGTTTGAGGTATGGTTGAAGGTGGTATCATGGATAGTTAGTGTTTCAACCTATGTATGGTTTAGGCCACTTGATGGGGTATGATTATTAAGTATAGTACCATGTGTTTACACAAGTGGGTCTTGTTGCCTTGGGAAGTGTGAAATGGTTCTAGGTGGGGCCACAAGGTGAAGTTAAGTGTGAAGATGGTACTATAGGCTAGATCTAGGTTAGATCTACAAGTTAGAGTTGGTTCTAGGATTACCCATGTGCTAGATCTAGGGTTTGACACTAATCCCAAGAAGTGCGCCTTGCTTGGAGAAGGACTAGTGCCTTGTTTAGTGGGCTAATGGAGTCAAGAAAGATGTCAAAGTGTAGATCGGGACACCTAGAAGCCAAGTCAAGTGAAATGGATGTGATCCAATGGTTAGATCTTACTAGATCTAGGTTTTTGAGTGATGACCAAAAGTGGACCACAATTCCTTAAAACAAGGAATGCAATCCCCAAGGTAGATCGGGACAAAAGGACAGTCTAGACCTAGGTTTCAAGGCATGGGCATTCCAAATCCACAAAAATTTCCAACACCCACTTCCTAGAAGTGGTCCAACTCAAAACTCCAAAGGGGTGCGACTTTCTCAAGGAGAGGCAAAAAGTGGGTTTGGTGGACCAAACCAAGTCCAATGGCCACCAAAATGTAGATCCGGGGTGTTAGTACCCCGATCTATGTTCCTTCAAAGTTTCAAGTGAATCCAATGGGTAGATCTTAGTAGATCTAAGTTTTAAGGTACCAAGAAAATCAAAAGGGGGTTTCAACCCCTTAAAACATGGAGAGATGTCCACAAGGTAGTTTTCACCAAAGTAAGGATATGGGTATAGGTGATCAAGTGTCTAGATGTCAAATCAAGTGGGATCTCACCTACCCATGTGCTAGATCTTACCCAACAAGCTTCTCTTAGGAAAATCGATTTAGGTTCAAGAAGGCTTTATGCATTGAAAGGTGTGTCAATTTTTAGCCAATCACCACCAAACTATAGATCCAACTAGGGGTGGATCCTATAGAGGTGGGTTCTTAAAATCTTTTCAATTGCAAGGGTAGATCTAAGTAGATCTAAAAAAATACCAAAATTGGGGTTTGATTTAATTAGGGTTTTATGACCAATGGAGATAGAATGGATGAAAGAGGCACATACCTTGTAGATCTTACCTCAATTTGCTTATGGCCACCTTGCAAGTTGATAGCATTCTCCTATGTTTATATTCAAGAGTGAGATCCAAGTGCTCCAACCAAATCTCCCTTCTCCAAGATAGCCAAATCGTCCTCCTCCTACAAGACAAGATCAAAGAAACAAGTCAAGCAAGATGATTATGAAAATGGTAGAAAGATGTAATAGAAAGCATCAACTATGTCACGAAGATACAATAATGATACTCCCTGTCACAAGATCAACCCAAGAGAGAATATGTGGATCCCTCCAACAATAACCCTCCAAAAGTCGCCCTCCTCTCTCCAATTCGACTTTCCTGTCAAAAGGTTAGCAAAAACACAAAAATCCACAATGATACATAGAAGAGATACTTTATATTCAATATGCAAGAGAATCCACAAGCCAAGAGAGATGTGCTCCACAAAAAATCTTCTATTCCAATATTCCAGAGCTCCAAAGGTGAGCTTTACAATGGGGGGTCTCCTCCTTATATAGGATAATAAAGACCAAAACCCTATACCACTCTACAATACTACATCAAATGAGTGGTTGAGATTATAAGATCTCATCATACAATCAATGGCTAGGATGAATCCATAACATAATATCACATGGATCACTCAACATAACAATAGCGCCCTCACTAAATGGTACAATGAGGGTGACGTCATCCCATAAGAGGGGTATAAAGTACAATAATCCACCTCATGATGACTAGGACAAGATAAAATAAGCACATGGTGGGGCTAGGAGGTATAAATCCTTGCTAGCTCACCCCAAGGCACAATAAAATAATAAAATATGCCCAATATAATGATAATGACCAAAACTGTCCTCAGAATCCATGACAGTCAAGCAGTAAATGTCCTCCTGTGATCAATCTGGAGATACCCACATGGTGAAAACTGACTGGAAGATAGTGAGATCACCCTGGAAGACCTCTGTGAAAACCAAATGCCAAAACCTTGCCTCAATTGCCCAAATCGATTTCCTCAGTGACCACTTTATCCCATTTTTTAACTGCCTCGGGAACTGTGAAAGTGCCAAAACTGCCTCCTAGGGTGCTAGCGCTGTCAAACTGAGCCCACCAGGCTCTCCGGGAGGGGGGATAAATGGTAAAAACAAGTGGCTGGACCACCCCCTCCATCATCAGCGCCCTAGGTGAACCGGCCTCTCGGGGCCCCCTGCTGCTCAGGCTGGGAAATCAGCCCCAAATCTGGTCAACAAGTGTAAAACTGCATCAATCACTGTCAGAAGTGCCCGGATCTGAAAGATAAGTGTCTCAATGGATCCAGAAGACCCAAATCCACTAGGAATGAGTACTCATACACCCTGGGTTGCCCTAATGGGCCAGCTGTAGGGTCCACCATATATGGACAATGTATAATCTGCTGATCTGTAATGATAATAACCTGCTGAACTGGATCAAACATCATCTGTATCATATGTCCATCATATAATATCATCATCAAACATGTGGGACCATAAATCATCATCAATAATCATCCATACATGGTCCACATCATCACGGATCCCAAGAATATATATAATCAAGGATAAATCACATCAGTAGACTAAGACAATGCTTTTTTAATCATTTCATAGCTAAGCTCAAAGTACAAATTCCATTCAGTGGCATTAATTATATTAACATATTCCGTGGTTATAATAAATCACTTGCACCATAGTTCAAATGACAAACTCACCCATTGGACATGGTCAAACTGCTAGTGAAGGATGAAGGCTAGGCAGCAAGGTTGGGCCAAGGGTGTGACTTGTCTAACTCAACTCAAAAATACTTTGGACTGGGAGAGGGGGAAGCTACAAACTCTGTGTTGGACAAAAGAACACGGGGAATGGCTGTGCCTCACAGATGGATAAGTTGTTTAGAGAGTGCTTATTCAACTTAGGCATCATGTCTACATCAAGTTGATCCAAGTTCATTAGGATCATTCAATTTATTTCCATGGCCTTTTTGGCCTACATAACCCTTCGGATTTCAGATGTGCTGAGAAGCACAACTAGTTGCAGCTTGCATCCAGGGCATGTTTTTCATATTTTCACAAGGTCAGCAATTGTTTAGATATAGCTTTTAAGAACTATTGCTTTTTGGACCTTTCTTTATACTCTTCGAGGAGTATTTTTTAGCTTTTCATTGCTCTTGCCCTCTTTTTGTTTCCATGGGCGAATTTATTTAATTTCCACAGGTAGAACATGAGCTTTCAGTTTTAGCCAACAACATCTCAAGTGACTAGGGGGAGTTCGAGCCAAGGCCTACAATCCAACTCACCAAAGGCAAGTTCTGTCACCAACTCAGAGCCGAGACACTGAATAAACAGGGATGCGGTCCAAACACAGAGGTAGAAAAATGGGGAAGTCCTCAGCATCAGAAAGTCAAATAAGACAAGTCAGGGTTTAAAGTCAAACAGGAAGGTCATGTATGGATGGAGACAAGTGGATATGGAGCCTACACTAGCAGACAAAAGGTGTCGGGAAAGACTATGTCTATGTAAGGTGAAATACCAGTAAGTTTTGTTAGATGACCTAAGAGTGCAAGCAATTGTCCATTTTAAGGTTTACAGTTCATTTTAAATATTTTGCCACATCAGGAATAATATACCAAGCACATGCTATAATCATGATTAAATCAACAAGCTAATAATCCACAGTCAGTGAGAACAATATCCATAGATCATACAACATCATCATAATAGCAATCATCATGCATCATCTGAAACACTGCTGAAGTAAATCTCTAGGCACTGAACTGAAACTGTAATGGGAAAAGTGGTCACATCAGTCATCAAATCTGAACTCTCAAGGCTCAGCCTTGACACAAGGTCATACAATCTGAATAATGTACTGCTCTGATCATGAGTGATCCAATATATGTAGCCATGCTCTGGAATAAATGAAGCTCTGGAATGTGCAGATATCTGCTGTACAAGAATAGTAGCCCTGCTACTATGGTGTGATAACAGGTGGGATATCGGCTAAAATCCGACATAGTTCAAGACGTCGGATATTCGACTAACAAACACGTCGGTTAACCGACTTCCTCCAACTTCACAGGAAGTCGGATAAGCGACAACGTCAACTTGCAATATTTGTCGGATGCCATCTTTTCCCCGTCGATTATGCGTCGAAAAAGTCGTCGGTTAAGCGACGTGTTTGCCCAAAAAAAAAAGACAATTCCGACGTTTCGAGCCGTTGGAAGTATAGCACAATCGTAGGATATCACCATGCAATTGTCGGAAAGGTTGTCGGTTAAGTGACGTGGACAACATAGCCAAAAAAATGGAACCGACGTTCCGAGCCGTCGGATATTACCCTAGGGTCGTTGTTATTATGTCGTCGGTTAATCGACTACCCAATACATTTTAGAAGAAAAAAAATAATACAGGAAATCAATATATTCCATCTCTATTGTGGAAATATGTAGAATAATTACATATATATATAACTAAGAACCCCATTATGCTCTTCCCATTATGTTAGCATCGGAGTAGCCTAACGGAATAGAGCCGTTGTAATAAAGCCATTGTATTAGAGTCATTGTATTAAGCGACGGAGTCAATCATTATTCAAGTGGACCTACAGGCTAGTGGGTGCCTATTAAGGTGGCACAAAAGACTGTACTCTAAGTCTCAAGTGCTAGTGTCTATGGAACTTACTTTATGGACTACAGGCTTTCCACGTAGCAGAATAAAAGGACGGGGAAGTTATGTAACATTGTGGCATATTCGTCACAAAGAGATGGTAGTGTGCTTCCATTGTGTCAAGGTACTCTTACCTAACTTCTCTAATTTGGTATACTGAGGAGTCTGTATATTCATGTATGAGATCATATTCTTTGAATAAGGCTCATTAGATAGTTAATGGGTAGTTACTTAATGTAAAAGGCTCATTTTTATTCAATAAGAACCAGTAGGTGGTTGGTAGTCATTAATTTTGAGATTGCATGTAGTTAGGGTTTTGGTAGTTATTAAGAAACTATTTATAGCACTAGAAGGATGTATATTGTTTTGTCAAAGATTGGTATTGTATTGAAGCTTTGCTCAAAGGAGCTCATCCTCTCCAAGAGGCCCATGAACATTACTCTCTCTTTTTGAATTTATTAATACAAGTGTTATATTTTGCAAGTTTAATATCTTTCTTGCATTTTCTTTTGTTCACTTATATTTATTTGAGGTTAAGCTGGATATTGATTTCAAGGAAATTAAAGAGAAGGTTAAGGATATTGATTCCAGTGCATCATTTACTCAACCTTTGAAGTTATGGAAACTCGAAATTGGTTATGAGGAGCAACCAAAAATCACAACAAGCTCCAAGAAATTGTCAAACGTGTGTGGGTTGTAGAAAGCTAGCATCGTAGTCATTCATTGAGCTCCTCTCTATTTCGAGAATAATTTCATATTCTCTTCTGAACAGAGCCAACCACGTGAAGGTGGAAGCTCTTATGGCCTCTGGCTCCCCCCCTCACATCACTCTCAATTCCCCATACCCAATGCATGCAATCGAAAAAAACAAATATGTCCAAATTCATCCATATTTTATCATGAACTTTCATCCATTATTCATTCAATAAATGCTAACATTCACTAAACCATTGTTTCTGTCGATACACACATTCATTCAATAAAAGATAACATTCAATAAACCATTCATTAATCAACCAGTCAACACATTCATTCAATAAAAACTGAAATTCAATAAAGGTAACAGTTTACTACACTTATTCATTAAAACATTAGAATATTCATTAAACCATTCATTCATTAATTAGGCCAAAAATCGTGGACGATATATTGTTATCAAAAATATTTAGATGAGATTTGAACCTGCGATCTATGTCTAGTCCCAAGGATACCACCTTCAAGCTTGACCTTATCAATCAATTCCCATCGCCATTTCCTCTCATACGACGTCCCAAAACCATTTCTCTCGAGACCCACTCTTCATTTATTCTGCATGCATTTCACTATGCAACCGTCTCAAATTCCCATTGCGTTTTCCATCAATTAGTTGATCAATTCAGTATGACCCACGTCCGTCATCCAATGAGTGTTTCCGTGGTCTTCAGTTTCAGCCTGGAAACGGTTGACGATTCATGGTATTACGTTTCCCTTCGATTGCAAATGACAAACTCATAGTTCACTATTAAGGTTTGTTTGACAAAGCTGACGGTCAAAGAAATCTTGATAATGAACTATGAGTTTGCCATATTGCAGCTTAAGGGAAGCGTAAATATAGAATGAATCATCACCGTTGTCAGGCTGGAACTCAAGACCGCAAAAACACTCATCGGACGGCGGGCGTGGGTCATACTGAATTGATAAACTAATAGAGGGAAAACGCAACGAGAATCTGAGACAATTGCATAGTGAAATGCATACTCAATGAATCAAGGTTGAATGTGCTAGCCCGCAATCTCCCATTGTGAAATGCATGCAGAATGAATCGAGCTTGAAGGTGGTCGCCCTTGCCAGCTGCACTTCAAGCTTGAAGGTGGTAGCCTTGGGACTAGGCAAAGGTCACAGGTTCGGATCTCCTCAGTTTAGTTCGTACCCTGTTATTTTTTCGATGCAAACTATATGTTTTCTTTAATTTGCTGTTGACTTTAATTCCCTAGCGTAGGAGGAGCCATTATGGTCAAGTTGCATTTTTAAAAAAAAGATGAACATTCACAACAAGGAGCATGTCTCTAATTGCTGTCGGTGTATGCTAGCTTAGTTGCAAATATCATGCTTCAGATGAAGCCAGCCTTGAATGGTAAATATACCAATTTGGAAGGGTTTAGTGTGAGGTTAAGGATATTGATTCCAAGGAAATTAAAGAGAAGATTAAGGATATTGATTCCAGTGCATCATTTACTCAACCTTTGATGTTGTGGAAACTGGAAATTGGTTATGAGGAGCAATCAAAAATCACAAGAAGCTCCAAAAAATTGTCAAAATTTAGACAACATGCGAGTGGGTTGTAGAAAGCCAGCATCGTAGCCATTCATTGAGCTCCTCTCTGTTTCGAGAATAATTTCATATTTTCTATTGAACAGGGCCAACCACGTGAAGGTGGAAGCTCTTATGCCCCCCCCTCACATCACTCTCAATTCCCCATACCCAATGCATGTACTTGAAAAAAACAAATATGTGCAAATTCATCCATATTTCATCATGAACTTTCATCCATTATTCATTCAATAAATGCTAACATTCACTAAACCATTGTTTCAGTCGATCAACACATTCATTCAATAAAAGATAACATTCAATACACCATTCATTAATCATTCAGTCAACACATTCATTCAATAAAAGTTGAAATTCAATGAAGGTAACAGTTTACTACACTGAATCATTAAAACATTAGAACATTCATTAAACCATTCATTCATTCATTAGACCAAAAATAGTGGACGATATATTGTTATCAAAAATATTTAGACTCTGTTTTTCCTGTCCTTTTTATAAGTTTTTCTTCTCTTGATCAATGGTATATAATCTATGACAGGACCATCTACATCATCTGGACTTTCTCTTCCTCTTCTTGGTTCTTTAGCAGGCGCTTTTGGTGATGTTTGCAATATCCTAGCTGATTGTTGTTCTAGACCTGGATTTTGCGGCAAGGGGTTCGGATTTGCTACAACGATGTGAAAATGTTACATCGTTATATTTTGCTATTCTAATGACAAGTTTTTCATTTAAAAAAATTCATTACGAAGGTGTTTTTTTACCAGGTGTGACCGAATCATGTTGTTGATGTTCTTGTCTAATCTCAACCTGTACAGTTTGACCCTCTACATGCTCTGCAGTTGAAATACGATGAACTACAATTAATGGTCACCATTTGCAATGCTATACATAAAATTGTAGCATATGAATAAATTCATTACCGGGATTTGAAGCTTGATCATCGATTTGTTGTTGTCCCTCCTCAACACTAACTGAATCATTATTTTCCTGTTAAAAACAGAGTCAATATTTTACATCAAGTATTTGGAACGAAAATATTCCACAAGCGACAAATCTTCATTAAACTATATAGATTCTATATACCTGTGCACCGAATGGATTGGTACCACAAGACTGTGTTTGCCCAAATAAGCTTCTTCTACGTTCAACAACAGCTCCAAAGCCTTCCTGGAAGCCAAGCTTCATGTCTTCCTCTGTGGGTACTTCATTGAATCGATCGGCCTGCATATTTGCTTATCGTCGTTAATTAACATTTTACGGTGCAATAAAACAAAAAATAATTTTCAATTTATTATTTGTATTCATTGTTGGTTTCTCGAAACTTGCAAACCGTGCCGCCAAATTTGAATAACCACCAGGGCCAAGCTTGTGCTGACCTACTTTTTCTAGTCTTGCCTTTGTGGCCTTTGATGTGTCTGGTAGCCTATGCAAGTGTTGAAATATCTTAGATGTTCCAAGTTCGATATAGAAATCAAGGATAATAAGGTTTAGAATTACATTGCGGAAAGTATTGCATACCTCCCTATGCCTGGTGTTAGCTTGCTTTCTCTTCTCAGAGCCTTCTCCTTTCCGTCTTCCACTAGAGCTCTCCACTCTATTACTGGAATCATTGGTGGGCACTCATACCTATGGTTTCTTTCGAGGTGTGTCCTATATTGGTCTCGAACAACCTTCACATGTTGACAAGCTTTTTTCAAGACATTGGCATGATTGAAGGTTTTCTCCCCGAACAGGTCAACCAAATGATTAGTGAGTTCATCTTTTAAATGTTTCGGTTGTCTATCCCACCTTGAACAGATGGTGGGCCTGAAGATCTCCAAGCAAAAGTCATTCATATATTTATAGAAAACATTGTTTCCTACAAAACGATCATGCCATGATCCTAATTAGTTGATAAAAAACCTTTTATCGGTATATTATAATGAAATTATAAACACTAATTAACCTGATCAACTATGATTAATTACCTGGGATCATTGGTATCTTTATTGGGATAAGATCTTCGTCCACCAAAAATGTTGTCTCCAGTGTTCCCGTGCTTTTGACATAAGAAGATCTTGGAAATGTAGCTTGTTCGACATCAAAATTGATAGGGGACTCGGTGTCGACCCCTTCTTGTGGAGGATCCGTTGTGTGTTGGTTAGTAGCGGTTGTTGCGCTCACAGCGGGGGTCCGTGGTGTTTCAGGACGTGTTGCCGATTGTTCGGTCGACAACAATGGCGAAGGATTCGAACTACGTGGAGTCGTTTGGTCGTGATGCGAAGTCTCTCCACGAGCCTCGCTGGGGCCAACACCACCTTGACCAATATTGTGTGGTCCCTTATAATTCTGTAAATACACACCACGTCTTATACGTTCAATACTATCATATAAAAGAGAACATTTGCTAGATTTAAATGAATTATTCTATGATTCAAGATTCCTCAATTTACTCGCAAGTTATTAGATTTATGTTCCAACAATGCAATCCTTTCTTTAATTGCGCTTGTCTGCGGAACCTAGATTACTAGAGAAAGGATTTTCGCAGTATATCTATTCAACAATTTATCTACCATCTTTAGCGGGTGTGCGGCTTCACCAATTTTTTCGCAATCATAAAGCACCTCTGCCACTTCAGGGTCTAACGTAAAATCTTGCGATGCTGATTCATACTGCGATTCACTAGTTGGCTGCAACAAACAAATATAAAGCACTATTAAGTTCTCTACTGATAGATTCCAAATTTTATATTAACGTATATAACATATCTATCATGATAGATTCGTAAAATTACAACACGGTTTACATTATCATAACGAAACCAGTATATCACACGAAAAATACATAACAAATTTAACATTATGATATGTATTATATTGGTACAATTGAAATGAATTATACCTGCGACCTCGAGGATCACGATCCACTCATTGGATCAATGGTCATAGGCGACTTGCCCCAATTTGCTAATATCTGGGAGTTGCCTCTAACAACACCCTAATAAAAAAACATAGTGAAAGTCACCTAAACGATTCCAAAACTATTCATGAGAAAATACATCAAAAAAATTATTATTTATATTACATTTTTAATATTACAAAGATGTATATCCGTTGCGCGGACCCTGGTGTGGCCGACCTTACGGAACCAGCCTGCATAAAAAACATAGACTAGAAAATTACGTAAATGAAACCAAAATATTCATTGAAACATTAATATAATGCTAAAACATTTTGACATATTTTAATTCTACAACTCAAATCAGATCTACCTGTTGCCCTGAGGGTGTTGTCGTCTGATCAACATTCGACGGGTGTATTTCCCGATCAACGTTCTGCATCAAATATAAATTTCATTATATAAAACAAACCAAGTTATTAATAATGGAAAAACAAAGCAAATAAAAACTCTTTTCTCTTATTATATTTGTACTATTAGAAATATGTATACCTGCTCCGTCGAGGAAGAAGTTCTCCTCCGACCATTTGTTGGCAGGGATTTATCCCGATCACTGGCCTACAAAGTAAATATGGGAAATTTAAACGAAATAAACTAACAAAAAATCCTTATGATGTTTAATTTATTACTAAAAGGTTGGGTAAAATGTTATATAGTAACCTTGTTTGTATCTACTCGGTTGACAGGGTAATTAATAAGCAACTCGTCTCCTACAGATATTGTTTTAATAGCAACTACAAAAACACGGTTTCCTTCACGCCCTTCAAATTCGCAGTTTGGTTGCTTAATTGTAGATCCTGGTTGTGTACTGTTTATAAACCCCGCAATATTCCTTGTGGCCTTTGGCCTTCCGTCCATGTACAACATTCCTCCTTTATTTTGATTTTTGTCTTTCAATTGTAAATAGTTTGTTGACAATCCATAGCTACGCATACTTTTTGTATATCGGACAAGGCGCATCCAATCGTTGTAGTTGTATATGGGTCCAACATACTCCATCAATTCTGTACATGTCCTGTAATCGACCAAGATGCAATCTGTGAAAATCCTCATAGCAGATCTAAGAGATGATGTATACCTCACAAGAGTAATTATGATTAAGCAGGAAAATAGAAGAAGAGTGAACAATACAGTATAATGAGTGTAACGCAGTGTAACTGAGTGTAAACTGAAGACAAATGGACTGGTAGGTGAAGAAGGGCGAGTTGCTCCCTAAAATCAAGGAAGAAGGGCGCATTAAGCAACTGGAGGGCTAAAAATGAATAGTGAGAAGCTCCTGGGGGCTGGCTAACTGAGGGCTAGGTGTTGGACTAATGACTGAGATGCATGCAAAATGCATGCAAACCCTAGAATGCATGCAAACCCTAAAAGTGCATGCATGACTGAAAATGTAAATGATCAAAATACTGGTGGGACTAGGATGGAGTATATGAAGATCCTAACACCCCCCCTTAATCCATCGTGGGCCCTGGTAACTAAGACCAAAGGTCACCCAATACAATGAATAATAACAATCAATAAACCAAGGAAGTGGGAAAATTTCATGGGAAACATACCCCCTCCTCAAAAAATAGACTGTAAGGCACACATAAAAATAAATGCTCCAAACTCAAGCATGTGTGATGCTTGGTCATATGTCTGGAGGTATCTTCTTCTTGGGAAGAAGTGGATCATGCTCAAAAAGCATGTGCTTGTACTTGCTCTTCAGATCGAATGTGATGAGAACAAATCCAACAGTATGAGAATGATCCTTGAACCTGTGATTCGAATCAGCTGAGGTAGGATCAAATCTATGAAAGTGCATATAGTCTTTTGTCTTCTCCTTCAAACCACCATGGGTGAGATTATGCCAAAAATAACTATTACGTGTTTGCTTGAAATCAAAATCAGATTTAAGACTTAAAAAACAGTTTATTGAGATCTCCTTTGAACCGGTAGGGGTGAGATCAAAACTATCATATGCATGAGAAATTATCCCAAGCAGTAATTGCTTAGAATCCAAATTAGATCCAAGACTTGAATCATGGTTTCTTGAGATCTCCTTTGAACCATGAGAGGTGAGATCAAAACTAGTAGATGCATGAGAAATTATCCCAAGCGAATGGCAATGGCCATATTCTTCAATGACCTTCTGAAAGCATGGAATTATGATCATATAGTAGTATAAAAGAGGAGTTAGCTGGAGAGGAGCGAATGCATTACCTTCAAACGCTGTTTTGACCTCCGAAATAATCATGTGATCATGATGCAAACCAACAGACTCTGGTGCAAGAGAGGATTTAGGACCTTCTGCAATATCTAGAGTGTGAGCTGGCACAGAAAGAGAAGAAGGTTTGAGCATGAGTGTAGAATCTGCAAGTTCTTTGTCAACAACTTCAATATGGATGATACCGGTGCATGATCTGAGAGACCATCAAGAGGAGCAAATGCGTCACTTTGTTTTCTTTCGAATGGGTTGGGACCAAGTCCTTCATTCTCTCTGCCAAATTTTCCATCCAGGTGAGCCCATATCTCTTTTGGAGTTTCAACACCATTACGATATTTGAATTGGAATCTCTGGCATGCAAACAAAGAAAACATTATTGCTTGAAAGTGCATGTCACTTTTATTTAACTAGTCAATCTTCTCTTCAGGGGATTCGAACTCTCTTTCAAAATAACAATAAAAAAGATCATGGATCTTCAAGTTTGCTATCATTCTTGGTTTCCATTCATCATAGTTGAGTGGATCAAGAGGAGTAATTCCTGATGAATACATAGAAGCTGTAGAGGACCTGCAAAAACAATATAGAATAACTGCAATTGCTACTGCTGCAAAAATGCAGAAACTGCTGCACTCGAAATCTTGGTAATAACCTGCAAAAAACTCTCAAGAATGGAAATAAACAATACTCTCAACATGCTCTGATACCATGTGAAAATCTTCACAGCAGATCTAAGAGATGATGTATACCTCACAAGAGTAATTACGATTAAGCAGGAAAATAGAAGAAGAGTGAACAATACAGTATAATGAGTGTAACGCAGTGTAACTGAGTGTAAACTGAAGACAACTGGACCGCTAGGTGAAGAAGGGCGAGTTGCTCCCTAAAATCAAGGAAGAAGGGCGCATTAAGCAACTGGAGGGCTAAAAATGAATAGTGAGAAGCTCCCGGGGGCTGGCTAACTGAGGGCTAGGTGCTGGATTGATGACTGGGATGCATGCAAACCCTAGAATGCATGCAAACCCTAAAAGTGCATGCATGACTGAAAATGTAAATGATCAAAATACTGGCGGGACTAGGATGGAGTATAGGAATATCCTAACACAATCCATGGAAAACAACCCGAAACCATGTATCGACGACGATGCAATTCAATATCTCCTCTCATTCACACAAAAATCAGTGTTCGGTGGAGGAAGATCCTTCGGTACCCATTGTTTCACTAAATGTCTGTACCTCAAGGGCACCTCTTCGTCGTCTTTTGTCTCATCACCATAGGAACATGCCCCCCCTTGACCGTGAAAAAATTCATTGCGTCTATGGAATCTTCTTTTGGTTTTTTGACATCTAGTTGATACAATTCTTCTAGACCTACTGGATGTCTCACTTTCCTCTAGCCTTCCTAAACTCCCCTCGCTCGAAGAAGACAGATCAAACAAATACCTATTTGGTTCTACCTGCACCATTGGAAAAAAGTTTAGATTCGACTGCAAGGCATAGCGCCTCTTAAAAATTGACGTGTATTGCCTTTTATAATTTTACTTGATCCTCATTCCCTTTGTCAACATGTAGGCATTCAAGTGATGATCGGAAGACGACCAATTTATGTTTCTTAAGAGTAGAAAGTCATGCAATATTTATGAGTTGTTTTTTACTATTTGATTTAACGCTACATCACACATGTAACACACATGTAGCACACATGAAACACTACACATACATGTTACAGGATCTCCTCTAATGCTAAAAGTCTTGGCTACTTAATGAAAACTATTTACCACATATTTGATTACCTTAGTGTAGACGTTCCCTGTAATATACTCATAAGAGTTACTTTCAGAAATGATTGTGCCTCTTAGAGGCCAGTCAACTCTAGGAACCAAGTGACCCTATGATAGGGCTAGTACAAACCAGAGAGAGAGATGACTGGGCTATGGTACGGTCAATCAAAGAAATTTAGTGACAGTTAAAAGGCTCAGTACAAAGACCAACCAGTAAGGTACAAGTAAAAAAAAAAAGAATGGGTATAAAGACTCACAACCCTTGGGACTAAGGGGGTGTACACTACCTCAAACGTGGACAAACTACCATAGTTATAACCACAAGAACAAAAACCTAAAAGGCGGTCCAAATCAATATATGCAATATCTCCTTGTAACTACCTCATATATGCAATAGCTCCTTGTAACTACCTCATGAAACTCAAATAGTACCACCAAAAGGTATGATACAATGCAATCTTCCAAACTAAGGTTGGGAGGGTGGTATCCAGTAAGGTACAAGTAAAAAAAAATAATGGGTATAAAGACTCACAACCCTTGGGACTAAGGGGGTGTACACTACCTCAAACGTGGACAAACTACCATAGTTATAACCACAAGACCAAAAACATAAAAGGCGGTCCAAATCAATATATACAATATCTCCTTGTAACTACTTCATATATGCAATAGCTCCTTGTAACTACCTCTTGAAACTCAAATAGTACCACCAAAAGGTATGATAGCATGCAATCTTCCAAACTAAGGTCAGGAGGGTGGTACGAAGTGGGTATAAAGACACATAACAATTTGGAGAAAGTGGGTGTACCTCAAATGTAGACAAACTACCATAGTACCCACAAGACCTATAACATAAAAGGTGGTACAAATCAAATGATATCCCAATATCAGTAAAACACCCAAAAGGTAAAAGGCAAGGTACCACAAAAATATTATAGACAAAATGAAAGGACCATAAGACAATCGACCAAGGTGGGGTACAACTATTCATCTCTCTCTCTCAAACGTACCATTGTTCCATATAATTTGAAAGACCATCATCACAGTAAATGGAAAAGTCCACACGGGTGATGTGATCACGTGGTCCTCTAGACTACTCCTATAGTTAAGCGTTAGTGGCTCCATGAAGGGGTGTTCAATCCCTTCAGAAAACCATCTAACTCAACCATCTCGAAGACCTAGGAGAAGAGGACATCACACATCATCAAATAAGTATTGGTAACTACCGTGTATGAACTCAAAAACCCTAAAGCAACCGAGCGTACAGAAGGGGAGCTATGAAAAGACAAGGCTCGCAGGCCAAAAAAACAAGCTCAAAAAACTATACTGGGACCGATGTCACAGTAAGCGAGCTGAAACAAAAGTGGCTAGAATGCCAACAAGTAGCACTAAAAAGAGAAAGACCCTCTAAAAAGGTGAAAATGCAAGCAAACTTCCTAACTAGGAGCTGGAGATGTTGACAAATTGTATCCTTCGCAAGGTGATGAAATCTAAGTCAAACAATATGAAGTGAGAGACCGAATTTGAAGGATATCCCTCTACCGAAAGGGATCCTGGGTAAAAGAGCCCTAGTAGAAAAGTCACTAAGCTACCTCGTTCATGACACTTCGGAAAAGGTTTTCGGCACTTCTGCCTTATCACCCTTGTATCACCAGTATGGTGGCCGGAGAATACAAGAAAGACAATGATCGATGTTGCCTTAGGGCTAAGTGGAGTGCGGCATTCCACATAGTTCGTCCGGTTCTCGATCTCGCGGCGGTTTAACCCCTGAAACAACAGGAGGCCTCTCCACAAACTGGTTGTGACCATGTCAACAATTACTAGATGATTTTGGTTCCCTAAAGACAACGACTATGTCTCAGATGAAAAATGACAAGGGGGAATTATTTGGATGCCTATCCCCGGTGTCCTACCTAACTACCAAATTCTTTTGATTTCCTCAAGTGAGGTTATGGTGTGTTTAGTTAGGGGGTGTAAATTTTAGTGGTTGTATTACTCAATCGGGTGATGGAAGTGAAACTCGTGGTGTGATGACTGCCTCAAACCATGCAAATGCATATGAATAAAATAAGCATTTCCTTTCAATGAATGCTAGTTAAGGTAATGAGAGAGTTCTTTCAAACTATAACTACTCTTTCAAATTAAATGAATGCAACAAGTGTTCAAATTCATTCATGGGACCTCAATGAGAGCTTCAGATATACTCAAGTCATGCAAATGAATTCATCACATAAAACAAAGTGATAAGAAATATAAGGAATTGTACATATCCATGTTCATAATTCTCTAGGAACACTTATAACCTTCTTCAATCATTCTTCACAAAAACACAGGGATAGTAGAAACAATAAACTGCATATAAATCTTCATGAGCTTAATAAAAAAACAGTAACCACAACTGGGGAAGCTATATCACAACTTGTTTTTTTATGACTATAAATACAAGAGTATCCTAATCATGAGCAATACATCCTTTACTTTTACATCATGAGCAATACTAATCATTTCCCCTTTAACTTGCATTGAGTACCTTGACATGAATTCCCCCAAGCTACTATATTCTAAGTGTTAAAGCTGCTACAATACTACCCTAGTTGAAGACTAAAATTGCCACAATCCAAGTCATGATGGTTTGATTGAAGTTTGAAGTATGATGATGTATGCTTACCTTTTATGAATTTACTAACCTTGATCAATGATACAATGAAAGCCAATTTTAAGAAGATGAAGACTTTAAAACAAACCATAATAGCCTGAAATACTTCCAAAACTAGAACACCAAAAATGGGTAAGCAAAATCGAAGTTCCGTTTTCCGTCGAGGTGGCTTACAAATTGATTTAAATTTGACCGCAATGGCACCAACCGCAATTTTAGGCCTATATAATTATGTTCCTTTTATATATATACGTTTCCAATCCATCAAATGTTTCGTTACTTTGTACCTTGGGGCCACTTTCTGGAAATTATCATCTACAAGCAGCCTCGATGGAAAACGAAACTTCAATTTTGCTTATATCGTGATGCTAATGGTGTTATAGGATCTATCTCACATGGTTCTACTTCAAAATGGGATGGGGCCAATTAATCTTACTTTCAAAACTCATATGGTGGCAATGATTGATACATTCTCATTCCTCACATTCTACACTTCCCAAACTTTTTTAATTGTATGAAAATTGAAGCTTTCAATTTTATCCAAACCATGTAAGGAGAACTTGACCTAATTGCAATTTTTATAATCTACATGGAAGGATATGTCAATTTATAGACAGGGCAATTTAATTTATAGACATGGCAATTTTTAGCCGTAGTATAGTTATCAACCTAATCCTTCGCATATCAGGGCAATCTAATTTATAGAGACAGAGCAATTTAAAGAGGATGACGATTTGGTTGACATCCATACCAGATTGATCCTTAATTTGTTGCTGAGTTATTTAACACGCAGACCGTATGACTTGAATCTGGGTGAGATCCAATTTTGCAACAAATTTCAAAAGATAGAAGAGCAAATTGAACTCACCCATATTGTTTTTCCTAGCCCCCAAGTAGGATTTATCTATGAAGAAATGGCTATCAGAGATATATAGAGAAAACCCGATCTTGCACTACTCTATGGAGCCTTGACAGGCCCCGTGAAAAAAACTCCAAGTCATATATGGATTCACTGCTACTTCACTAATAACACATGGAACCTTCAAAACTACAATGTGGGTGGCCTTAAGTCTTGCTTTTTGCATTCACGGTTTGGTTGGTTAACTTAACATCCCTCCATTCACAACAAATTTTTGTGGCATTCATTTAATTTGGTGGAGGCTGAGGCATTCATTTCAAAATCAGAGATGAGGCTGCTTCCATGCCGAGACTTGAGGAAATTTCAAAGTATGGTGATTTTAGTTTACAAAAATTACTACTTGGGGATTGTTTTGGGACTGAGGTTTGCTCAGGAGAGGCTATAGCTTGTTATATGAGTTGAAAATTGGATTAGGTTCAGGGTATCTTTTAAGGATTCTAATATTATACTGAATTATAGTATTCTAGGCGATTATTTTGGATTGAAAAAAGCACATATATAGATATGTAGGCGAATATTAAATATGAAACATACAATTTACTACTGAAATTTGTAAATTTTGGCGAATATTATGATAAAAAAACACATTTTATGTAAATATAGACGATATTAGAGCCTAAAAATGACTAAATAACGAATTTATTTTTTGAAAAAAAGCCCCCAAAATAGCCAATTGGCAAAATTTCGCCCCTAAAAATTTCCCTCGTTCGGTTATAGGGTTTGGAGCAGAAAATTAAAATATTTATACTTTAATGCATAAATAAATTCCTAAATCAATGCTAGAAACAAAATAGTACAGTTGTGGCAAGGTAATATAAATTTAAACATAATTTTCATCTTTTCAACTTTAACACTCCCAAAGGTCCCTATGTTAAAGTTGAAGTAGACAAGGACAATAAATAACAACAACATTAATAAAGTAATGAACAAGTTAAACAGAACTAACAACTAGCATCAGTAATGCTGGTTTAGACCTTCCTTATAATCATATATATTTTTCAATAAACCCTTTCTGCAATAGCTGATAGCCACCAGGGATCAACGACGTATGCCCCAGCAAGGCCCATAGGCTCAGAGTAGAGGCCAAAAACAGTTTGGATAGTCCTGTTGATATGGATACTGATTCTGAAGATAAGCATAATGACAGGGTTGGAACTAGTGGATTGTCTCTTGAAAATATGAGTAATGAACGCTTTCTAAAATTAATCATTTCACATGCCATGGTGTTTGTGCATTTGGCAATGGAAAATGCTGAAACTTGTAGAATATTTGTTGAGTAAAAGGGCATTGAAGCCCTTATGAGGTTCTTGACTCTTCCAAGTATTCCGCTATCTTCAAAAGGGATGTTTGTAGCTGTGCACATGGTTGCAGTTTGCAAAGCATTCACACAACAACACTCAGTTGCCCTTGCAAGGGTATTTTGTGCTCATGTGAAGGAACATCTCAAGACTACATTAAGTGTCTTGGATCATGTTGCAGGGACTAATTTATTAGCTTCAAAAGATGGATTGAATAGGAAAGTATTTTGGTGCTTGTTTGTGGTACAATTTTTTGTCTTTCTAGTTTATTTGCTTGGACTCCAAACCGCCTCCAAACCGCCTCTCCCAATGCTTGCTCGTTGGGTCACTCCCACTGCTTGGTTGTTGGGCCACTCCCTCTCCCCTGCCACAATCACAAACTGCCTCTCCGGCCACAATCGAACAATCCAACCCAAATCGATAGCAGGTCCAAATCGCAGAGGCGCAGCTCCAAATCGAGGGCCACTCCAAATTGAGGTCACTCCAAATCGCAGGTCACTCCAATTCGAGGTCAGTCAAGGTCACTCCAAATCGATAGTAGGTCGGAACAATCCAACCCAAATCGCAGAGGCGCAGGTCCAAATCGCAGAGGCGCAACTCCAAATCGAGGTCAGTCGAGGTCACTCCAAATCCAAATCGCAGGTTTGTGAAGTGCATATGGCCGCCGGCTTTTATATTTGTTGAATATATATGTTATGTAATGTTTGTGTTTTGGTTTTTTTAATTATATATATATATATATAACATTATATATAACAATTAAAATTTAATTGTTATATATAATGTTATAGATATATTTAATTAATAACAAATTAAAAAACCATTGTTATATATTTATGTTGTAATTGTTTTTATTAATGTTTAAATTCTATTTATTATATATTCATTTTTTTAATTTTAATTGTTTTTTTTTGTTATATATAATGTCTTTTTTTAATTGTTATATATAAGGGGCTTAAAAACAATGATACAATATTTTTAATTTCATATATTATTTTGTTCAAAAGTATGACAATATGATCACACATTGGATGGGAGGATACGTCGATGAAGCAATGAGATGCTATGATCATGCTCTCTAATTTGTAATTCCAATAAATCCATGGTGATTTGACAATCTTATTATCCATTCACACCGAGAACAATATCATGCCCACCCGTTTCAATGGAAAACATGTTAGTTTTCCGGGAGTAATCACCCATTTGAACATTAATGAGGATAAATAAATACTAGTCAAATAATTAAGGGAGATATAGGGTTCTTCACAAGGTTAGGAAGAAAAACTTCCTCAATGATGGGAGGGGATTCCTTTTGAGTTCTTCCATCAAGTTCATCATCATAAATGTCCTCAAATATGTCCACAAATAATTGATGTTCCTTACATCTATGCTCAAGAGAACATCTTTCATTACAATTGTAGCATAGAACCTTAAGTTGATGTTCCTCCATTTTGTCCTATGCCAACTTATGGACCTTGAAAGGTGGAAGAGGTTGTTGAAGAGCCACCATAGTTGGGGAAAGGAAATGAAATAAAGTTGGGGATTTTGGACTGAGCATAGGATATAACACAGGCATGGCAATAAATATTATTGTCCTCCAACCAAGTAGTAGGGTGGTTCACCTCTAAGTGGGATTTAATTTCCTCTTTAAGACCACTAATAAGGAATTGCTTAAAAAATAATCATTTAATTTTTGTGAAAAAACAAATGAGCTTTGATGACTCCTATAATGAATTTTATTAAGTAATAAAATATTACATTAAGGGAAAGTTAGTGCTTCATTTGATCAATTGAACCAACCAATCGGATCTGACCCGCCAAACTTGTTTAGAATTACTTCAGAAAAATGAGGCGTCATACTATTGGAAGGGTCGAAAAATGAGAAGTGATTCTTGGTTTCCATTTTGCTAACTAATTGGGTGAGAGAATCAACCATTTTTTGTATGTTCTCTATAGTTTACATGTTATGAGTGTTTATCATGGGACCATTAGGTCCATCAAACAAGTTAGTGATGATTTATCCCAACACAATCAACGACCTAAGAGGATTTCCTTGTGAGGGTCCATAAGCAATGGTACTAGCGAGTCCACGAAAGAATAAGTTATTTCAGAGTGAAACCATGATGATCAAATTACTCCTTGATGAGTATCATTACATGGTTTTTAATGCTCCATTAATGGTTGGTGTCAGTCATTTTTGAGTCTAGAAACCCTCCCACACCGTAAATGCATGCATCTAGTCTAACCATGCCAAATTTAAGTCCAAGCCAACACATATTTAAAAAATTTCAACGTTGGCCCCATGTATCACATTATTATTTAATTTATAGGTATGGTTTTTGATGCTGCAGTGGTGAGTGTCATTCATTCGAGTCTTGAAACCCTCCCACACCGTCAATGCATGCGTCTAATACCAGACTTCTGACTTCAAAAGAATCCGACGAGATCGCTAAATCACCGACGACAAACACCGTTGGTTTTTCTAGGTAATAGCTGCGTCGGATATCATATAACGATGATGATCATGATGATGATGACGATGATGAAGAAGATGATAGATGATGATGACGATGATGATGAATATATTGCTGCTGATGATGAGGAAGATGATGATGATGATGATGATGGCGAGGATGATGACGATGATGCTGATCACAATGATGATGATGATGATGGTGGCCGTGACGACGATGATAAACATGATGCTACTGTTGTTGCTGATGATGAGAATGATGAAAATCATGATGAAGATCATGATGATAATGAAGATGACGATGATGATGAAGACGATCGATGATGATGACGATGATCATGAAGACGATCGATGGTGACGATGATGACGACGACGACGATGATCATGATGACGACGATCGATGATGATGATGATGACGATGAAGACGATGATGATGAAGACGATGATGAAGACGATGATGATGATGACGACGATGATGATGATGATGATGATGAAGACGATGATGATGACGATGATGATGAAGATGATCACGATGACGACGACGACGACGACGATGATGATGATGTTTGAGTCTTGATAATTGTGCATTTCTTTACTAAGATTCTCTTTGTTTTAAGAATAATTTAATATTCTCTACTAAACAGGGCCAACCACGTGAAGGTGGAAGCTCTTATGGCCCCTCCCCCCCCCTCACATCACTCTCAATTCCCCATAACCCGACAAAAATATCTATGTACACTAGAAACTTTAAATGTGTTTTTTGACATATTCTAAAACAAGCAATGTTTCTAAGTATATCATATAGGAAAATGGAAACTCACTATGAAACAATTAATTTATTATTTCTGCATACCTCGTAAACTTCAATGGTCTTCATCATCTTCTTTATCTGGGTCATCATTTGTACTATCATCCGATGATCTAGATTCAACATTGTAAGGATTGGCCATATCATCCTCGTCGTCGATGTCAGTTACGATCAACATGTCATTGTCGATATCATCTTCATGGACATTGTATGATAGTACATCATCTGATTCAATAAGTTCTTCGACATCTTCTTCTGGACCATGATCATCTAACTCATGTTGATCATGATCATCTTCTGCGGCGTCTTCTTCTTCGAGAACGTCTTCATTACCTTCATCAGCGTTATACTTTGCCGGCCTTCCCCTTGGATTGTGTCTCACAGCAAATGACCAACCCGCTCTACCTGGAACCTCAGAGTAAAATACCTGTTCACATTGGGTTGGAAGAACATAGGGCTCCGTTCCTGGCTCAAACAACCTTGTATTTACCATGGTAAAACCATTATCATGTTCAATAATTGTTCTATCGGAATCACGTTGATTCAATCTACACATGTACCATTTGACAACGAACATAAATACCTTGAAGGAGTTAAAGTCACAATGAAGAATGTCTTCCAGATACCCATAGTATCAATTTTCAGATAGTTCTAGATGTCTGTCACTTCTAGAAGAAACATTGGTCACCTCAAAGACTGCAGATATCCCACAATTAGATGTTTTCTTTGTTTCATCCAACTTTTTGATGCGATATCTACATCCATTGCACCACACAGCCTTATGGTGTTTTACCTAGTACAACAAGCCATATAGGAAAATATTACATAATGATCACACCATATTTATGATAAAGTAGTGCATGTTTATTATAATGCCATAAAAGGAAAATAACCAGCGTGACGTACAACGAGAATATTTAAAGAAATAAATAAATAGTGTCGTTGATTAATATGCTTACCTGCTTATCTTTTAAATCTCTTGCTAAATCGATTTTCCTTTGTGTTACATTGGTGTCTCCATTGTGATGTGCAGCTTTAACCAATGAAAACACACATTCCCATGATATTCCATGACCAGATTGTTCACATTTTTTGATCCATACCTTCATCCAGTCAAGATTGTTTGCGATGTATAAATGAATCGCATCCCACTCTCGACCAACTGTTTGATGACAATCAAATTAAAATTCAATGAAAATGTATATTAGTCACTTAAAAAAGTATATAATACAATATAAAATGATGCAAAATACTAAATAAAAAAATAGGATATATATGTATGATATATAAACATAAAAATCACTAGTGAAATGTGTTATGTTACCTTTCACCTTCCTCGATCTACCTTTCTCCTTTGGGTACTCCCCTTCGAAATCATTTTTGGAGTATGGATCACAAATGTGACGTAAATTGAGCTTTGATGCCAATATAGGAAGATATTCACTAATGTATAACATGTTTTGGTATACCATATCCCTCCATCATAGAACCCTCAGCATATGCTCGTTGTCTGACTAAACCCTTCATAAATTTCAAGTGCCTCTCAACCATCCACATGACCTTGAGTGCGCAGGTCCACACAGTTCAATCTCCTCAACTTGGTGTATGAGGTAGTGTTCCTGTGCATTGAAAAACGCTGAAGGTAGATGCTTCTGCATTTCACACATGAGACGAGAAATTTCTCTCCTCCAATATTTTATGTCTTCTTTATGGAATTCTTTAGATGAAAACCATCTACAAGTGACATGACAACCGACCAATCAAGAGATTAAAGAAAAAAATCATTATATTACGTAACATGAAGTAGAGAATGAAAATCAAATTAAGAATAAGTTCTATGTTGAATTAAACAAACAGTAAGCACATGGAAAAATCACCACTTACCTCATGTATTTCCCAAGACTATATATTATTTGCTTGACATTGTTGTCAAAGTTGTCCGGGATAGAGAGAGGTAGAACATACTGTAACAATAATATCCAAATAGTTTCAATATATCGAAAAAAAAGTACTAGAAAAGAAAAAAAATACTTTTTAAATGCATACCATATTAATTATTACCTTTATGAAGACATGCCAATCATGCGTTTTCACCCTCGCGAAATCACCTTTCTTTGTTATGATATTCTTCATGTTCGCACAAAATCCGGTGGGAAATTTAATTTCTCGAATGACTTCTTTTACAACATTACTTTGATGGTCCGTTAACAT
Organism: Larix kaempferi; assembly: GCA_027924585.1. Lineage (NCBI taxonomy): Eukaryota > Viridiplantae > Streptophyta > Pinopsida > Pinales > Pinaceae > Larix > Larix kaempferi. Next base: position 1,252,873 of record BSBM01000411.1, on the reverse strand, counting down.
CCATGGAAGTGAGTTTATATTAATTTGCTCTCCGTTGCTATGAAATTGAATGACGTCTTTCATTGCATGGTTGTTATCTTGAATGTCTTTGCAAATTTTGACAATTTTTTCTTTGTCACTCCTTCCATCCAATATTCGCCATAATGTTTCAGTCACATTCTTTTTGATATGCATTGTATCAAATAGATGAACAATTTGTAGGTGCTCATAATAGGTCAACCTACTAAATTGTCTAGGATAACTTTTCATTCCTCGTGGAAGCCCATTAATGGCTTCATGATGATCACATGAACGACAATGATGAAATTAAATATTAAATCAATGTCAATTACACTAAACAACAAACAATATAATAAAATACAATATGATCATATACAATGATTGATTATACGTACCTTGACGATTTCTATTATATTGCAACTTCCATAGCTGAGGTGTCATTCTCTTTGGTTTTAATGCAGTCTCTTGCTTGCCATTGAAAAGATGTTTTTCGGTAGTTCGATATCTGTGATTCTTGGAGAGGAAGTGCCTATACTCATCAAACATCTCCTTTCCTAAGCTTTTTGAACGACGAGATTTGATCTTAGGACCACAAACTGGACATGCAAATTTCCCCTTTGTCTGAAGACCTAAATAAAAAGATGGAATATCAATATTAATGTCTATTATAATTATATAAAAAATGATTGAATTATTTAGAAAAACATGCATGCGTATTATATTAACTAGTAGTTCGTAAAATTAAATGCAACTAAAGTGGAACTTATAACTACATACCACAGAAATGGGTTAATCCTGGGGCATCATGTATTGTCCATACAAGCATTGTATGGAATTGGAATTGCCTTTGTCGTATTGGTCTAGATAAGTCATACATAGTGATGCCATTCCATAACTTTAGTAGCTTGCCAATAAGAGGTTCGATATATACATTCATATCTTTGACTTGGTACTTACCTGATTGATTTGAACATATAAAATAAATATTCTGATTATGAGACGTACCGTTTAGATATATAAACCATATTTCACAATAGAAAAACTCTAAATATATATATAACATTATGAGACAAAAAATGACAAATGAGAATATACCACTACAATAAAAAAAAACTGCAGTGTTCGTACCTGGAATAATCATTGACAACATTATGTGCTCCCTCTTTATTGTCAACCATGGAGGAATGTTGTTGTTGATAACAAAAATAGGCCACACCAAGTAAACAGATCTCATCTCTGCAAAAGGATTGACACCATCTGCTGCCAAAGAAATCCTAAGATTACGAGGTTCGTCTTTAAAGTGAGGCCATTTTTCCTCCATATCTATAAATGCAGACCCATCTGCAGGCATCCGAATAATGTCGTCTTGACTTCTGTTCTGTGCATGGTAATCCATAAACTGCGCTATGTTTTTGCACCTGGACAGTCGTTGCAAACGGGGAATAATGGCAATATAATGTAGAACCTTGCGAGGCACCTTTTTAGTTACTTGATCTATGCGATATCTACTGATATGACATTCAGGACATTCTGTTGCAAATTCATGCTGGTTGTAATAAAGAACATGATCATCGGGGCATGCATGAATTGCTTCATACTGCATTCCAATTTCTTTCATGATGGCAGATAAATCTCGATATGTGCGAGGTAAAATATTTGAAGGTGGTAACAAATATTCACCTATCATGCTACAACAAATAAAAATAAAAATCTAGTTAATATAATATAGAAATAATATTAATGAAACAAATTTCATCCATAGTAATTTGACTTATATATGAATTAACAATAAAATACATGACAATCATATATATTTTGTGATGGAATATATTACATACCTTAACATCCGTGTGACTGATATGTTTGAAAGACCATTCATAACCTTCAAGTTCATTACCAACAATATAGCAGAGAGAAGATTTGTCTTGGAGCCGTCATAAAGGGGTTCGTATGCCTTGTCAAGAAGAGGTATATCATGAATATCATCAAAATGTTCATCATTTTCATGATCATCATCATCATCCATTCCAACATTAAATGAATCATGGATCAAAGTATTTGTAACATCATCTTCAACTATGTTATCAGTATGATCATCTTCTTCAATGTGATCATTAACTTGTTCTCCATTAATATTCATAGCTCCATGTTCCGTCTGTACTTGTTCTGGAAGCACTTGCTGATCCGGACGATATGCCGTAGGATGTCTTTCCTTTATAATTACATGAAACAATCAATAGATAAAAGTTACAAAGAACAACGACCAATTGTACTGTTGGTAAAAAATAAGAAATATTATAATAATACATAAATTTACAAAAACAATCAAAATAAAAACATATATAATGAAAACTTACAAATGGATGGTATTCATGTCCCCCCTCGGTGTGCCCATGCTCCCTACAATGTTTTGTGGCTGTTGTGATCAAAATTCTTCTCCTCTTAAAGCCTCTGCATTGATTACATGGACAATAGCATTTACCATCACCCCTTCTTTCAACTCCTTCCCACAATCTAGCAAGCAATTGTCGATTTTGTTCATCTGGATTAGGAATATTCGTAGTTGACGTTTTCTCGTAAAGAGCTTAAATCAAGATTATCGATCTTAGAAAATGAAGCTCCAGAGTACTTTGCTCACTTGAATAACAAAACAACAAAAAACAGTCCACTAAACAAAAAAAACATCCGCAAATCTTCGCTGGTATGGCAAACATGTCGGAATGGTTTCATATTTAAAAATTGTAAAAGTAAAAAAGTCAAACCTACGTTGGATATCCGATGACACTAATCTAGTGACCGTTGGGAAAAAATATGTCGGTTATCCGACCTCTTTGGGTTCAAAATGAAGTCGGTTACCCGACATCTAAAGCGTCGGATATTAGCAGAGCCGTCGAACAGCCAACCAGCTTCGTCGGATATCCAAAAATACCTCGGATATCCAAAAATACGTCGGATATCCAACGAGCATCTCTCAAAATTTATAAAAGAAAAAAAAAAGTAATTTTCAAAGAAAAATTTGACGACACAGTCCATTTCGTCGGAGGTCGTCGGATTTGCTCGTCGGATTTTGGGTTCAAATCTACTAGTGACACATTCCGATAGAGACGGAGATAAAAGTTTGAGAGAGAGAATTTTGCAGAGAAGACAGAGAAGTTAAAATTCAGTGAGATCGACAAAGCATCCAGGTAAGAGTGACTGTACAGATTCGCAGAGGAGAGAGTTGAGGTCGAGTTGCAAAGGTGGACCATACAACTGCAGGCCGTACACACCATACATCAGACGACAGTATGGATTCCATACAGTAGGCCGTACGAATTTTGTACAGGCCGTACAGCTGCGTTGGGGACTGTGCCCTTCCATACGTTTTCTTGGTGAGTTTTGTTGTGTTTCGATTTTGCCAGGTTGGGCATAAATAGATTTTCTCATATTGTAAAAGCTTCATAAATCGATTTTCTCATATTGTAAAAGCTTCATATTTTCTCAATAAAATATATTCTCAAATTGCTGCACCAGTTTTCCCATCTTGGGTTTTGTCCGGGCGTTTATACCTAAAAATATCGTGTTGTCTCTATTGGTGTGATTGATTGGTATTTATTTCAGTATTTATTTTCCGCTGCATAGTGAAGAAATCCATGTGTGGTTAACATTATTAATTTGGGTTTAATTAATTAATCCAACATACTCTATCCCTAGAGTGGATTTTGAGGAAATTTACATGGTATCAGAGCTCTTTTGAGCAGACATAAAGAAAGCAACAGGTTGGTTGGATGGATCATAGGCATATCTATCCAAGGGTTTACAAACACTATTCACTCTGGCCGTACAGTTGAGAGTTGATGATAGACTCCAGGGGGCACAAAACTTTCCTACTTAGAAAGAGAGGATCACCAAGATCCTAGATGTCAGTGATGATGAAGAGCACATTGATGATCAGAAGTCTGCTCCCACGGATCCGACAGATTTGGCTAGATAAAAGAAGATAGAATCCAGAGCTATGTTGATCATCTTAGATGGGGTGAAGGACCATATAGTCCCACATCTGTCTGGGAAGAAGACCACATTATGTTAATGCATTTGTAACTTAGGATGATATTCACTTATATAAATTATATTGTATTCATATGTCATTGTACATCCGACGGAGAGGTTTTATTCCTATGACCGGGAAAGTTATTATTGTATTTGATAGGGTTATTAGACTCCCCTAAAGGGGTCGGCCCTAAGTTAAGTGGTAATGGGTTATTAGACTCTCCTAAGAGAAGTCAGCCCAGTTACGGTAAAAATTCAAGTGAAGGTAAAGTATAAATAGAGAGGAGCATCCTCTCTATTTTATCATTCATTCACTCACTCATTTGTGCATTAGTGAGAGAGAGCAGGAATTCGCACAAGTAAAGAAGAGAGAAACCACTGGAGACCATTTTTATCTTTTGGGGTTTTGTATTGTCGCTTATTCTATCTTTGAGGAAGTTGCGGGGTTTTCTCCTTTATGGTTTCCCCGATGAAACTCTTTGTGTCTCTTGTCTTTTGTGTTTGATTTGCTATGCATGTTATTCTCTCAGTTAAGATCCTAGATCATATTGAATTAAATGATGAAAATCTAACATGGTATCAGAGCTAACCTGAGAAGAAGACACTATGCAGCTGCGGAAGCTAGGGCTTCTTAATTTTTGGTTTTCTCTCCATAGATCATCAACAAAGGAGGCTTGGCTAAATCCCCTAAGGAAGGCGCATCTTTCTGTCGAAGCAGAATTGGATTCTGAGCATTTTCATTTTTTGGCCTGTCACTATTGTGGGAAATTAGGGCTTTTGACAAAAGTGGAATTTTGGAGTGCTCTCAACACATGATTGATCTCCTCATCAAAATAAAATTTTTGAGACCAAGATCGAAGTTTTTGGTTGGGTAGAACCCCGGGATACGTCAAACCCTAGTTTGACTTTTTGACTAGAAAAACCAAAATACTAGAAATTGACAGAAGCTGCAGACCCGAAATTTGCAGGTCACTTTTAAGGGGTTAATTTTTGGAATTTTCAAAATCCAAGCACACCAACTTGCTCGCCTCAGTCAAATACATCTTTCTATCCAGACAGAAGTTCGAAATTCCAAGTTTGAATTTTTAGGGTTTCTCTGTCAAACCCTAGCCAACTCCAGATCTAGTTTCAGCAATCAAGTGGTAAGACCTAAAATATTTTCTATTTCCATTTGAGTTTCTCATTAAAGATGTATCTACCACACCAAGCTTGAGGATAAGCTTGAAGGGGATGATAACTTCCGAGCATGGAAGTATTGGATTGGGTTAATCCTAGAAGAGAATGAATTGGACACCTAAATAAGTGAAGAGGTTCCAGTTCCAGAGGGAGATGAGGCTAAAGCATTACACAAGAAGAACCTGGTTAAGGCTAAGAGAATCATCGCAGATTCCATCAAGGACCATCTCATACCACACGTGTCATCTCTGAAGACACCTAAAGAGATGTTTGATGCCTTGAACACCTTATTTGAAGGGAGGAATATAAATATGAAGATGACATTGAGGAACCAATTGAAGAATGTCAAAATGTAAAATACAGAGACCATGCAGTCCTACTTTACAAGGGTCTCTCAGATAAAAGAACAATTTGAAGCTGTGGGAGAAGATATAGAGAATGGAGAAATAGTGATGACCCCTTGAATGGTCTTCCTAGGTCATGGGATTCCTTTATTCAAGGAATCTGTGCAAGAAGAAAGTTGATGACCTTTTGTAAACTATGGGAAGAGTGCTCACAAGAAGAAGCTCGAATTGTAGCTCGAGAAGAAAAGATGGGTAATGCAGACCAGGCTCTCACAACACACACCAGAAAGCATAACACCAAGAGGGAGCATCCCCATCACAAGAAAGAAAGACACCACCACCAGAATCAGAGGGATAACTTTAGAAGATCCAAGAAAGATCTATCCAACATTAGATGCTTTACATGTGATGAGAAGGGGCATTATTCCAGAGATTGTCCCAGAAACAAAAGTGGCTCCAACAAGAAGAAAACCAACAAGAAAAGGCACCATGCACACACTACAGAAGATGATGAACCTCCAAGGAAGAGAGCCAAAGAAGAAAGTGAAGATTCTTCAAGTGATGAAGAATATGTATTGTAATGAAGGTAACCGGCTACATGGGTTTATTCAGAAGGTTCCACCTCATAAGGTGAAGCTAGAGATGACTTTCAGTATTATTGAGAGGGAGTCCACCCAACAACCAAACAAAGATAAGTATTTGAATTGTCATTTCTTGTATATTTGATTACTTAAATAATATTGTTCAATCATACTCATGTTCCTAGATTTAGGATGTATATTATGCATGTTAGAAAAGTTGCATTAATGAACAAGATACTACTAATATGCAAGTAATGGATAAGTGGCCTATGGTACTATACAACATTCCATCGCTACTTATCTAGAATGAAACCTCTTTGCTAACATGTTGGGAGTAGTGCACACTCTTAACAATGTTCTGGTAGAGATGGAAGGCATCTAGGAAGTTACCATATGAATACGGGATATGGATGAATGTTGTGTTGAATCATTGGCTAAGATAGTTGCATGACTGTGTGAACTATGTCCTTATGCATAAGAATTTGTTCTGGAAAATTATGAAATGTTTCTAATCACGCAACTAAATTGACTTGTAGGAAAGATCGTGTACTACAAGAAAGACTTGTTTCGAAGAACAAGTGACGATGAATCAACTAGAAGATTTATGAATTCAAGAAGAAGAAACTAAAGAACCTGAAGTTCCCAGGATCCAAGATACAACGATGGAAGGAGTAATTCCAGAAGAATATGAAGAACGCGAGATGGAAGACCCGCATGAACCTGTAGATCCACCCCGCGAGAATAATTCTCACAAGAGGAAGCCAACATGGGTATGAGAAGCAATTCAAGATGTAGAGAGATATGGTGCTCCAGAAGGAATGCACAGAGAAAGCAAGAGATCGAGGCCATACTCCAATTATGTAGCCTTGTTGTGTGACATCATTAATAAAGAACCTTACAACTATGAAGAAGCAGAAGAAAGGAAGGAATGGAAGGATGCCATGATCGAGGAGTACCATTCGATCATGAAGAATGATGTCTGGTATGTGGTCTCGAGACCAGTAGGGAAGTTTGTTGTGACTTCCAAGTGGATCTACAAGATCAATCATGTTGCAGATGGAAGCATAGAAAAACACAAGGCGAGATTTGTGCCACATGGCTTCTCCTAGAAGGAAGGGATAGACTATGAGGAGACATTTGCACTTGTAGCCAGATACACTTCCATCAGATCAGTACTTTCTTTGGCTGCAGTGATGAAGTGGAAGGTTGTAACATCTCGAAAAAATCACAAAAATTTAAATTTTTTCTACGTGACAATAATTGCTTATTTAATGTATGCAGAACTAGAACAATGCGTAAAAGATTATCTTGATGTGCTAAATGCCATGTTGGTTCATAGTATAAGAATTTGCGAATAAAAGATTCAAGCTTATGTCTTGATGTTATTTATGCTCGGTTGTACTATTGCAAATTTCTATTGATATTGTTATGATTGATGAATCAACTATCTTTGACTAATGTGCTTTTGTTGATTGATGAAGGGGTCCTATGAACGCCCCGAGGCTTACTTAGCATTAATGCTAAAGCATGTGAATTCGTACTTGTGGCAGTTTACAAGTAAGGATTTAAAGTTGTGACAAGTGACCATACAGTTTTTCAGTAATCTCCTTTGTAATCGTTTGAAGAGATAAAAATTTGGGCATTCTACCGGGTGAGAATCTTGGTTCGAGACTTAAAGTCGTTCAAGATGAGGACATCTTAAAAAGATGGCTAAGGCAAACAGTGCATCTTAATTAATGTAATTATAAGCTGGTATTTAAATCATGAAAAGGTCTGTATCGATCGTGTCTCAGTTTTGTACTTAGAAATATATATAACTTTCATTTAAGTTTCGTGTTGAACTGTATGTAACTGTCTATCTTTTTCCTCCAAGCAATGTGTAGAAATTCTATGTATAATTGTTTTAATATTATGCTTAGGGACTATACTCTACAATAGTTGTGATAAATTGATTTATTGACATGACTTTCATTACACCATACAATAGAATGTATCACCATACAATAGAATGTATGTGTAAACAATCTTCTTTGATTATTTATATAATCTAATTGTAATGTATTTTGAAACATGATCAAAACTCTAAATATATATATATATATATATATCACATTAGGAAATGTGCGTTGTGTGCACTAGTGTAACCCTATGTGACACTATGCAAATACGTGATACTATGCAAATATGTGATACTCTATCCTAACTTTATAAAACAATGTCGTGACAGGGTGGTTCATCACGACCTTACCATATGCAATGTCCAAAGTATTGAATGTTATGATGTGAATGTTAAATGTTATAGGTTGGAAGATGTAACCGTAACCTATGCATTGAATGCATGGAACTTTCGAGATATTGGAGTTCCATCGTGGATGGTGTAAGAGCTCGATCACGTGCCAATACCGTGGTGATAACCACCCTTGTGATGATGTGTAGACACACTGGTTCACTAGTTAATGAGCTGGCTCCTTCGTGGCTCCTTCGTGGAAATTGCAATGATGGCTCATTTAATAAGGTAGATGGCTTTTGGTTTCGTGAATCTAACCAGTGATCTCCACTGTTGATCTGGCAGGGCAATGATGGATTAGGGTTAAACCCTACCTCCGTCACATTCATTGTGTTTATTGTGATCTTGGGCATTTGATAGTGGTGGCTCTGCGTTTGGCTGACAGGCAGAGGGTTTTTAGGGTTATGGTTTTGTTTGTAGAGGCATAGCTTTTGCGTTTTGAACCCGTGACCTATGAAAGGCTTTAGAGCCGAGCTCTCCATTTTTTTGTACAGTGGATATTTATCATGGTTTGCAACTTGGGTTTGTTTTCTTGATGTGGTTCGATACTCAGACCAGTTGAGGGTTTCTCCTTTGAAAACAATGGTTTCAAGTGAGAGGCCAGGTCCTCGTCATGGTTGATAGCTTGGTGTGGTTCTCTTTCATCTCAACATTCGATGATATAATAGTTTACAATTGCGGTTGCACCTGTCTGGATTTTTTCTCCTAAATGCCAACTTTGGAAGGTAATGTACTTTGCACTCATTCCTGTAGCTTTCATAATTGAAGATTAACACAGTAGTAGTTTATTTGTTTAATGCTGAGTTTCGTTTCTTGAAAAGATAACTGTTTTGACCACAATGTCGTAGTTGTTTTGCAGGTGCAGAGATTCGACGGCTTCTCTAGTCCGAGTGATAATGGTTGGCCACTGCTACCCTATCCGGTAAGCTTCAGAGGGTGCCTTGTAACTTTGGTTAGATGGAAGTGTTGGCCGACATGTGTTTGTTCTGTGTATTCATGTTTATCTCGGAGAGTTTGTAGGTTACTGTACAGTGTATCGGATTCTAGGTTGTACTGGGCAATGTATTCTCTATCTGCGAAGTTTTCAAGCTCTATCGAAATTATAAAATGAACAATGTGTTACAGGTCTAATTTTGCAGTCGTTGTTTGTGTCATTAGTTTGGGACTTGACCCGTGAACCTAACTTGTGACTCAATTATTTTAAAAGTTAATAAGAACCGTTTTCTAGCAGGTCTCTGTGTTTGACTTCGATGTAATACATTATGTGATTTGTAACCTAGTTTTCAATACTCTGCTGCTATCGTTTTTCTTTTGTGAAGGGTGAAAGTTGAAATGTAAAAACGATGGGAAAAAAATGTATGAAGTCTATACAAATGAGAAGACTGTTGCTAATGGGTAGATGTTTGTATCTTTGGAAGGCTTGCGGCCTGTATGCAATTCGTTGATTTGTAACAATTGTTGCTGTGTTTCAAACTTATGAAATTTCCCAAGGGTTAGGGTTTGTCTTCGTTTTGGAATGTATAGTTGTTGATGTTGCTCTTTAATAAGATATAGGCATCCAAGCTTGCCCTTCTAGTTGATCCTGTCTGGTTTGTTGTATTGTCAATGTAATAAAAAAATCTTGAAAGAAAAACATAGAATTGTTGTTTAGTTTGGTCTTATATGAACGATTACGGTTTAAATGTTATCTAAGTACCAAGAGTTGTTATCTAGATTTTACAGTTATAAATGTACTGATAACAGTTTCATTTCCTACTCTAGGAGAGTAATGTGAAACTAGAAACGCATAACTGTTTGTGTTAAGGAAACCATAACTTGGCTCTGTTTAGAAATGTAATGATTCTATATCTTAGTTAAAATCACGTAATAGAGAGATATAGAATTTAATTTGTTTAAAATGAAAATGTTGACTATATGCTGAAAGTTGATAACACTGTTTAGAGTTATAGCATGAATCGATAAATGTTTTGATTTCCACTATGAAATTTATAATATAAAACAATGTGTAAATCGTGTGCATGTAATAGTTGGAATTTTACTGACTGTACACTGTTTTAAAAAGAGAAATATCACTCTATTGTATATTGAAATTAAATCTATAACTATCTTAATATAAACATTTACATTTTAAATACTGAAATACAGAGAAACAATTCTTATATTGTTTGAATATAAATCTAATTATTTTGAGACAGAGATGTTTATAAATGAAGAAAACATTACATATTTATTAGGAAGACAGTTATCTATAAATAAATGATAATAAGGACACTGCAAATGTATATACAGGAATTTGAACAGTAAACATAAAACTTGAGAAATTATAATAATTTTATCTTCTCATTCACTTGGCTATTTGCCTATCTTGATCTATCCGACTTAATTTGTCTCTGTACTAGAGTACGATGCAGTTCCTATAGCATGGGAAAAAATGCAGAGAATATTTACTTCATTCATCAATTCTATTCATAATTTTAATTTGTTTCAGAAAACTAAAAGTAGGGGTAACTAAACCAGAACACATTCTGTAATTAAAATTAAATACTTGTAGTGAACAGATTTAACTACTTAATAACAGATAAACAAATAGAACATGTAGATGACGATAGGGCCAGCAAACACCCAAGGAGGCCTGTTCCTCCCAACCTTTTCCAGAAGAAGTAGCTCAACTGTTGGATTCTTGTGAATCCCCGAGCCTGATTACTGAACCACTAAGTAGATGGAATCTGTGTATAAGCAAGGCACTCAAAATGCCTTCAGCACTCAGCATCAACCTCCTGAAATAACATGCCGTCTCCACTAAGCATCAACCTCCTGAAATAACATGCCTTATCCACTCAGCATCAACCTCCTGAACTCAATAAGAGTTTGGCAGACTCACAACATGATCAACAACATAGCATATCCCCTTATCAAATCTCTTGGGTGCAAACACAGCAAAACCCCAAGGTAAATTTCCTCATCAGGAAAAGTGATAAACCTCAGTTCAAAATTTGATGGCTATTATATAGACTGCCTAGGTCTTTAGTGGTCAGTTTGGAATAAATGAGCCTCAAGCTCCAATCCCATCTTTCAGGGCACTATGACCACATTTCAAGGGAGTTGTCCCATACCAACAGCTAGTTAGTTGCATCATGATGCTGCCACTTTTCCATTGCCTTCTACCCCAGATTTTATTCCACCTAGTGGATCAGTAACCACTCTTTCAACAGTCCTCTTAGGTGTTTGTCTCCTATTTTATTTATTTAATAATAATATATTGTGCAAATTACAGTAATCTTTGGACACCTGTCCAACATAAAACTTTACAATAAAAGTTATCATAATGTTTGCTAACACAAAATGTTTTCCAGCAGAAAGGGTATGTTACAAACACCCTCATTTAAGCTCAACATTTTCCTCAATGTTGCTTATTCATCATCAAGTTCCTCATGGAACAGAATTGGATATGTTGCTCGCATATTACTTTCCAGTTCCCAAGTAACTTCATCAGGGCTAAGGTGCTTCCAGTGCACCTTTACTTGCCCTATGGTGCGATTCCGAAGCATAATTTCCCTCCGGTCAAGAATACAGTCCGGTTCCACCTGAAAATATCCTTTGGGTTCCATCTGTATGTCATTCCAATTCAGCACATGAGTAGCATCATGCACATACTTCTTTAAAACAAAAACATGAAAAACATTGCTGATTTTTAAATTATATGGCAATGCCAATTGATATGCAACAGCTCCAATCCTTGATAGGATTTTGAATGGTCCACAATACCTTGGTGCTATTTTAGCACAACTCCCAAGCTTCAAAGAACTTTTCTTGGGCTTTACCTTTATAAAAACATGGTCTCCTACCTGAAATTCTCTTTCAGTGCGTTTCAAATCAGCATAGTTTTTTTGCTGATCTTGGGCAACCTTTAAGTTACTTTGAACATGTTTCACGATTAGCTCCATTTCTTTCAATAAATTTGGTCCTAACATCAATCTGTCTACAGGATTATCTCAAGAAATAGGAGTACAACATTTTCTTCCATACAAAATTTCAAATGGACTTAACTTAGCAGATGCTTGATAATAATTGTTGTATGCAAATTCTGCTAAATGTAAGTAATCTTTCCACTTAGATGGTTGATCTTTAACATACAATCTTAACATGTTTTCTAAAATCTGATTTACCCTTTCTATTTGACCATCAGTTTGTGGGTGGAAAATACTGTTGAAATTTAGTTTAGTATTTAATCTTTTAAACAGTGTTGTCCAAAAATTACTGGTGAACTTAAAGTCCCGGTCTGAAATAATTACCTTCGGAATTCCGTGTAAACAAAAAATTTGCTTCATAAAAACATCTACAATATTATAAGCCTTGAAAGTAGTTTTAACAAGTATAAAATGAGCAACTTTACTAAGTTTATCAACAACAACCACGACTGAGTCATTCTGCTTCTGATTTTTAGGCAAACCTGTAATAAAATCAATGCTTATAATTTCCCATTTCCATTCTGGAATTGGTAAGGGCTGCAATAGTCTAGCTGGATGTTGATGTTCAACTTTAATAGTCTGACATTCAAAACATCTAGTTATATATTCATCAACTTCACTCTTCATATTGGGCAAAAATACTCATTTCTTAACACAGTTATCATTTTTTGATAACCAGGATGTCTTGAATAAGGATTCTTATGAATTTCATCTAAAATCAACAACTTAACCTCGAAATATTAGGTACATAAATTCTGTTTTTATACGTTAAAAAGTCTTTTTCATTAATACTGTAATCTGTTATAAAATTTTCAGATGAATTTTCAGCCACTTTATCATGTAATTTTTGGTAATTTTCGTCTTGCTTACTTCCTTATTCGATCTGATTTTCTAGATCAGTCTTAAAAGTACTGATTGTTGCCACAAAACTCAATCTAGCATTTCTGCTCAAAGCATTTGCAACCTTACTTTCCTTTCCATTAATGTGATGAATCTCAAAATTGTACTCGATAAGGAAAGCTAACTATCTAGCTTGCCTTGCGTTAAGATTTGTTTGATCCAATAAATACTTCAAGCCTTTATTATTAGTCATTAAAATAAATTTTCTTCCGATCAAGTGATGGTGCCACATTTTTAATGCATGTCTCACGGTTGCCAACTCAAGATCCTAAGTAGCATAATTCTTTTCATGTATTTTTAACTTCCTTGACTCAAAAGCAATTGCATGACCTTCCTGACTTAAGACCTCTCCAAGTCCTTCATTGCATGCATCCGTGCATACGACGAAATCCTTATTGGGATCTGCAATTTTTAAGATGGGTGCAGTAGTTAATAATTCCTTTAACTTATTAAAACTTTCTTGACTTTTTTGATCCCATACGAATTTCTTCCCTTTCTTCTGCAAAGAAGTGATAGGGTTAGCAATTCTAGAGAACCCTTCAATAAACTTTCTATAATAACCCGCTATTCCCATGAATGACCGTACATCAGTTACATCTTTTGGGACATGCCATTCATTAATTGCTTTTATTTTATTAGTATCAACATAAATACCATATTTAGAAATTATATGACCCAAATACTGTATTTTATCATTATAAAAAATTACACTTACTGAACTTAGCATAAAGCTGATGTTCTCTAAGTATTTGTAAAATGATTTTTAAATGTTCATCATGCTCTTCTTTAGTTTTTGAGTAAACCATAATATCATCAATGAGTACCACTATGAACTTATCCAAATATTTATGCAGAACGTTGTTCATTAAACACATGAACATTGTCGGTGCGTTGGTTAGCCCAAAAGGCATAACTATGAACTCGTAGTGTCCATAACGCGTTCTGAATGCAGTTTTGAATATGTCCTCGTCTTTTATCCAGACTTGATGATAACCCGACCCTAAATCAATTTTAGTGAATATCTTTGCTCCGCATACTTAATCAAATAGATAATCTATGTGGGGCAAGGGACATCGGTTCTTAATTGTCATTTTATTAAGCTGACAGTAATCGATGCACAAATGCACGGTGGCGTCCTTCTTTTTAACAAATATTACTGGTGCTCCCCAAGGAGACACACTGGGCCTTATGTAGTTTTTATCTATTAATTCTTTCAGCTGATATTTTAACTCATTTAAATCCAGAATATTCATCCTATAGGGGTCCTTCGAGTTTGGTACCGCACCTAGTACTAACTCAATGGTGAAATCAAGTTCCCTTTTCAGAGATAATCCTGGAATTTCTTCCGGGAATATGTCAGAAAAGTCCCTAAGGATCGGAATATCCTTTAGCTTTAATTTGTCTTCTTTAGATGTGCACTCGTCATTAATAACATTAACAACAAACATTTTACAGCCTTTTCTGGCAGCTCTCTTTACTTGTAGAGCAGAAATCTGCCTTACTGGAATCTTTCTATGAATTCCTTTTACTGTTTCTGAATTACCTTCATTATTTACACATGTAAAAGATTTATCATAAGAATTCAGTAAAACTCTATGCTGTTCAAGACAGTATATACCAATCAACAAATCATATGACCCTAAGGGTAAAACATTCAGATTAATTTGCATTTTCAACTGACTTAAAAATACTTCACAATTCTTGACATAATCTATAACCTTTCTTTTAGTTCCTGTTGCAAGCTGAACTAACCATGCATTATCAAATTTCTTTGTTTTTATCTTGCAACGGTTTACTAAAGTAGGTGAAATATAACTCAGATTTGCACCTGGATCTATTAGAATAGAAATAGACTCTTTTGGTATCATACCTTCAATTTCGACCATGGATGTTTGATGGTCCACTTGACAGTTCTCCAGTGCTGCATTTATCCTGGGCATTTTTCTTGTGATATCTCCAACTGTAGGTTTTGCTTGCATAGTATGAATATTGTTGGCTGTCCTCTTGTTGCATGGACAATCTGCTCTCTTATGTTGTTCGCCACATTCATAGCACTTTATGGGTCCGTTCTGTTCAACATACCTGTTGTTGTTATTATTGTTGTTGCTGTGATTATTATTGTTAGGTACGTTTCTTGCAGCAGTAAAGTTCTGAGATGCATTATTCCAGTAATTATTAGGAAAATTTCTGTTATTAAATTTTTTCTTAAAACCTCCAGCATTATGATTAAAATTCTTCTTTTTTAAGTCATATTGATTAGTCTTATTGTTCTTCCAGACAGTTGTTCCTTCTCTTTTTTTGTTTTGATCAAAACAAAAATTTGTCTTCCTCATGGCCTCTTCCAAAGTGGAAGGATTATCATACTCAATACGGTCTTTTATATTAAAAGGTAGACAACTGAGAAACCTTTGCACTTTAGGCTTTTCCTTGACCATATAGGGCACATACCTCAGCAAGCTAAGGAACTTGCTGCACAGTTCTTTCATGTTCATTGTACCCAACTTTAAATCGTAAAACTCTTTTGACTTATCTTCAAAATATTGTTCCGACAAAAACTTCTTTTTAAACAAACTTTTAAACATAGTCCAAGTTACTTCTTTTTCTTTTATACTCTTAATTCTTTTAAGATCCTACCACCAAATATCTACCTTCCCGGTCAGATTGTAAATAGCCATCTTGGCTTTCAGTTGAGAAGAGTAGTCGTAAATATTAAAATACTTTTTCATTCCAGACAACCAAGCTTTTGTTGTCTCACCCTTCTCACTTTCGCCGTTAAAAGTGGGTGGCTTAATATTTTTAAATTCCCCAGTAATCTGTTCATGATATTTATGTTTTCTCTTTTTAGAGCAGCATTCACTGTTACAGCTGTCATAATTTAAGTCATTATTACTTGAATTAGATTTAGAGGATGAGTAACTGTTCCTTTTATCATTTCTTGTCTTCTTATGCTTATGTTGATGGGACATTGTTTTAGAATCAGCTTTTAATTCTAATTTTCTGCCTCTTTCATCATTATGACAATCCCTTTTTAAATTCTGTTGTAACTCTCTTGTACCTTAAGGATTCGTTCATTTTCTTCTTTAACAGCTTTTAACTTAGATTTTAAATCCTGTACAATGCGTAAAATTTCAGAAGACTGGTTATTTAATTCAACATAGATTCCTTCAAAATTATTATGATTAATACGTTCATTACAGGGAGATCTGTCCTCTGCTAATTCTTCTGGTATTTCCATACCTGCAATTTAAAGGTCAATCTGTTCTGTGCAAAAATAAAATTAAATTGTAAAAGTTAGTAACATAAATTTTTTGATTTGTTTTCTGTTTGCGCGCATGAGCCTAAATCAGGCCTAGAGTTTGAATTTGCGCTCTGATACCACATGTAACATCCCAGAAAAATCACAAAAAATTAAAATTTTTCTACGTGACAATACTTGCTTATTTAATGTATGCGGAAATAGAACAATGCGTAAAAGATTATCTTGCTGTACTAAATGCCATGCTGGTTCATAGTATAAGAATTTGCGACTAAAAGATTCAAGCTTATGTCTTGATGTTATTTATGCTCGGTTGTACTATTGCAAATTTCTATTGATATTATTATGACTGATGAATCAACTATCTTTGACTAATGTGCTTTTGTTGATTGATGAAGGGGTTCTATGGACGCCTCGAGGCTTACTTAGCATTCATGCTAAAGCATGTGAATTCGTACTTGTCGCAGTTTACAGGAAGGATTTAAAGTTGCGACAAGTGACCATACAGTTTTTCAGTAATCTCCTTTGTAAATGTTTGAAGAGATAAAACTTTGGGCATTCTACCGGGTGAGAATCTTGGTTCGAGACTTAAAGTCGTTCAAGATAAGGACATCTAAAAAAGATGGCTGAGGCAAATAGTGCATCTTAGTTAATGTAATTATAAGCTGGTATTTAAATCATGAAAATGTATTTATCGATCGTGTCTCAATTTTGTACTCAGAAACATATATAACTTTCATTTAAGTTTCATGTTGAGTTGTACGTAACTATCTATCTTTTCCCTCCAAGCAATTTGTAGAAATTCTATGTATAATTGTTTTAATATTATGCCTAGGGACTATACCCTACAACAGTAGTGATAAATTGATTTATCGACATAACTTTCATTACACCATACAATAGAATGTATCACCATACAATAGAATATATGTGTAAACAATCTTCTTTGTTATTTATATAATCTAATTGTAATGTATTTTGAAACATTATCAAAACTCTAAATATATATATATATATCACATTAGGAAATGTGCGTTGTGTGCACTAGTGTAACCCTATGTGACACTATGCAAATACGTGATACTATGCAAATATGTGATACTCTATCCTAACTTTATAAAACAATGTCGTGACAGGGTGGTTCATCACGACCTTACCATATACAATGTCCAAAGTATTGAATGTTATGATGTGAATGTTAAATGTTACAAGTTGGCAGATGTAACCGTAACCTATGCATTGAATGCATGGAACTTTCTAGATATTGGAGTTCCATCGTGGATGGTGTAAGAGCTCAATCACGTGCCAATATCGTGGTGATAACCACCCTTGTGATGATGTGTAGACATACTAGTTCACTAGTTAATGAGCTGGCTCCTTCGTGGCAATTGCAATGATGGCTCATTTAATAAGGTAGATGACTTGTGGTTTCGTGAATCTAACTGGTGATCTCCACCGTTGATCTGGCAGGGTAATGATGGATTAGGGTTAAACCCTACCTCCGTCACATTCATTGTGTTTATTGTGATCTTGGGCATTTGATAGTGGTGGCTCTGCATTTGGCCGACAGGCAGAGGGTTTTTAGGGTTATGGTTTTGTCTGTAGAGGCATAGATCTTGCATTTTGAACCCGTGACCTATGAAAGGCTTTAGAGTTAAGCTCTCCATTTCTTTGTACAGTGGATATTTATCATGGTTTGCAACTTGGATTTGTTTTCTTGATGTGGTTCGATACTCAGACCAGTTGAGGGTTTCTCCTTTGAAAACAATGGTTTCAAGTGAGAGGCCAGGTCCTCGTCATGGTTGATAGCTTGGTGTGGTTCTCTTTCATCTCAGCATTCGATGATATAACAGCTTACAACTGTGGTTGCACCTGTTTGGCGTTTTTCTGCTAAATGGCAACTTTGGAAGGTAATGTACTTTGCACTCATTCTTGTAGCTTTCATAATTGAAGATTAACACAGTAGTAGTTTATTTGTTTAATGCTGAGTTTCGTTTCTTGAAAAGATAACTGTTTTGACCACAATGTCGTGGTTGTTTTGTAGGTGCAGAGATTCGACGGCTTCTCTAGTTCGAGTGATAATGGTTGGCCACTGCTACCCTATCCAGTAAGCTTCGGAGGGTGCCTTGTAACTTTGGTTAGATGGAAGTGTTGGCCGACATGTGTTTGTTCTGTGTCTTCATGTTTATCTTGGAGAGTTTGTAGGTTACTGTACAGTGTATCGGATTCTAGGTTGTACTGGGCAATGTATTCTTTGTCTGCGAAGTTTTCAAGCTCTATCGAAATTATAAAATGAACAATGTGTTACAGGTCTAATTTTGCAGTCGTTGTTTGTTTCATTAGTTTGGGACTTCACCCATGAACCTAACTTGTGACTTAGTGATTTTAAACGTTAATAAGAACCGTTTTCTAGCAGGTCTCTGTGTTTGACTTCGATGTAATACATTATGTGATTTGTAACCTAGTTTTCAATACTCTGCTGCTATCATTTTTCTTTTGTGAACGGTGAAAGTTGAAATGTAAAAACGATGGGATAAAATCGTATGAAATCTATACAAATGATAAGACTGTTTCTAATGGGTAGATGTTTGTATCTTTGGAAGGCTTGCGGCCTATATGCAATTCGTTGATTTGTAACAATTGTTGTTGCATTTCAAACTTATGAAATGTCCCAAGGGTTAGGGTTTGTCTTCGTTTTGGAATGTATAGTTGTTGATGTTGCTCTTCGATAAGATATCGGCATCCAAGCTTGTCCTTCTAGTTGATTCTGTCTTGTTTGTTCTACTGTCAATGTAATAAAAGAAATCTTGAAAGAGAAACACAGAAATGTTGTTTAGTTTGGTCTTATAGGAACGATTACGGTTTAAATGTTATCTAAGTACCGAGAGTTGTTATCTAGATTTTACAGCTATAAATGTACTGATAACAATTTCATTTCCTACTCTAGGAGAGTAATGTGAAACTAGAAATGCATAACTGTTTGTGATAAGGAAACCATAACTTGGCTCTGTTTAAAAATGTAATGATTCTATATCTTAGTTAAAATCGCGTAATAGAGAGATATAGAATTTAATTTGTTTAAAATGAAAATGTTTACTATATGCTGAAAGTTGATAACACTATTTAGAGTTATATCATGAATCGATAAATGTTTTGATTTCCACTATGAAATTTATAATATAAAACAATGTGTAAATTGTGTGCATGTAATAGTTGGAATTTTGCTGACTGTACACTGTTTTAAAAAGGGAAATATCACTCTACTGTATATTAAAATCAAATATATAATTATCTTAATATAAACATGTACATTTTAAATACTGAAATACAGAGAAACAATTCTTATACTGTTAGAACATAAATCTAATTATTTTGAGACAGAGATGTTTATAAACAAAGAAAACATTACATATTTATTAGGAAGACAGTTATCTATAAATAAATGATAATAAGGACACTGTAAATGTATATACATGAATTTGAAAGGAAACAGAAAACCTGAGAAATTATAATAATTTTATCTTCTCATTCACTTGGCTATTTGCCTATCTTGATCTATCTGACTTAATTTGTCTCTGTACTAGAGTACGATGCAGTTCCTTTAGCATGGGGAAAAATGCAGAGAATATTTACTTCATTCATCAATTCTATTCATAATTTTAATTTGTTTCAGAAAACTAAAAGTAGGGGTAACTAAACCAGAACACATTCTGTAATTAAAATTAAATACTTGTAGTGAACAGATTTAACTACTTAATAACAGATAAACAAATAGAACCTGTAGATGACGATAGGGCCGACAAACACCCAAGGAGGCCTGTTCCTCCCAACCTATTCCAGAAGAATCAGCTCAAATGCTGGCTTCTTGTGAACCCCCGAGCCTGATCACTGAACCACTAAGTAGATGGAATCTGTGTAGAAGCAAGGCATTCAAAATGCCTTCAGCACTCAGCATCAACCTCGTGAAATAACATGCCGTCTCCACTCAGCATCAACCTCCTGAAATAACATGCCTTCTCCACTCAGCATCAACCTCCTGAACTCAATAAGAGTTTGGCAGAATCACAACATGATCAACAACATAGCATATCCCCTCATCAAATATCTTGGGTGCAAACACAGCAAAACCCCAAGGTAAATTTCCTCATCAGGAAAAGTGATGAACCTCAGTTCAAAATTTGATGGCTATTATATAGACTGCCTAGGTCTTTAGTGGTCAGTTTGGAATAAATGAGCCTCAAGCTCCAGTCCCATCTTTGAGGGCACTATGACCACATTTCAAGTGAGTTGTCCTATACCAACAGCTAGTTAGTTGCATCACGATGCTGCCACTTGTCCATTTCCTTCTACCCCAGATTCCATTCCATCTAATGGATCAGTAACCACTCTTTCAACAGTCCTCTTAGGTGTTTGTCTCATATTTTATTTATTTAATAATAATATATTGTACAAATTACAGTCATCTTTGGACACCTGTCCAACATAAAACTTTACAATAAAAGTTATCATAATGTTTGCTAACACAAAATGTTTTCCAGCAAAAAGGGTATGTTACAAAGGTACACCAGATGGATGTCAAGATACCATTCTTGAATGGTGTAGTAGAGGAGGAAGTGTATGTGGAGCAGCCACTCGAATTTGAGACACATCATAGGATGACTCATGTGTGCAAACTGAAGAAATCCTTGTATGGATTGAAACAGGCACCCATGAAATGGTACGATAGGATAGATAGCTTCCTGACTAGTTTGGGCTTTACCAAGAGTAAAGCGGATTTCAACCTTTAATACAAGGTTGAAGAAGGGAACCCAGTGATACTTCTACTTTATGTAGATGACCTGTTTGTGACAAGTGAGGATGGGTTGATTGCTAACACGAAGAGGAAGCTTGCTTCCGAGTTCAAAATGAAGAACTTGGGTATGATGCACTACTTTCTAGGTATGGAGGAGTGACAGAGTGTGGATGGAATCTTCCTTGGACAAGGGAAGTATGCAATAGATATCCTGAATAGGTTCGGGATGATGGACTGCAAGGCTATGGATACACCTATGGCATCGAACTTGAAGCTATTGAGTGATGCTTCATCAGATTCAGTTGATTCCACGATGTATCATTAGATGATTGGATCTTTGATGTCCTTAACGAATACAAGACCATATATTTGCTTTGCTATGAACAGATTGAGCCAATTCTTGACGGATCCGAGACATGTTCACTTGATTGCTGCAAAGCATATTTTGAGGTACCTGAAGGGTACGGTTGATTATGGGCTCAAGTATGATGCGAATCAGATTGATTCGGATTGGGCAGGCAGTGCCATTGATAGGAAGGGAACTTCGGGGTGCTGCTTCAGTGTAGGATCAGGTGTGATCTCTTGGTTTAGTAGGAAGCAGTCTTGCATGGCACTGAGTACAACCGAAGTAGAGTATGTCACAGCTTGTTCAACTAGTTGTGAGGCAGTATAGATGAGGAAGATACTGTTTGATTTGTTTGATCTCCAGTTGGACGCGACTTGTATATATTGTGACAACCAGAGTTGTGTGAAGTTGTCTGAGAACCTAGTGTTCCATGACAAGTCGAAGCACATTGAGATCAAGTACCACTATATCAGGGATATGGTGCAGAGAGGAGCAGTGAAGCTCCAGTATGTTGCAACAAACGTATAGATAGCCGATGTATTGACCAAGTTGCTGACCAGAGTGAAGTTTGAATACTTCAGAGAGAAGCTTGGTGTACTTCAGATTGAGGTTCCTTCCAAGGGGAAGTGATGAGTCTGGAAGACGCAGATGCACATGGGATTTTCTGACATGGTGGTAGGTTGGTCCTCCCATGGTCGTTGATGTAATTGTCAAGCTTTTTCGACATGGTGGTAGGTTGGTCCTCCCATGGTCGTTGATGTAATTGTTGAAGCTTTTCCGACATGGTGGTAGGTTGGTCCTCCCATAGTCGTGGATGTAATTTCTGAATCTTTTTCGACATGGTGGTAGGTTGGTCCTCCCATGGTCGTTGATGTAATTGATGAGCCTTTCCTGGATGGTGGTAGGTTGGTCCTCCCATGCTGGTGGATGTAAGTGCTGTGTGATGTGCATCTGGGTTGTGCTCTATTGATGATGAGATGATCTGAAGATGATGAGGTGACAGTAGGGTACACAGGTTTTGCAGAGGCATATAATCAGTCCTGAGATGCTCCTTCAGGTTTTGCAGAGGCATATAATCAGTCCTGGGAGATCTTACAAGTTTTGCAGAGGCATATAATAAGTCCTAAGATGTACCTACTTGATGGCTTGCTCGCAGAGATGATGAAGACGTACATGGACGCTGGGCCTACATCTAGCATGAAAAAGGGCTGGCTCTGTAGAACTTCCTATGACAAGTAGATTGGAGACTGATGGTCGAGATAGTAGCAACAGTGACGATGATGATCCAGTGACGAAGACTTGTGTTGATGAACCGTGTCAAGAGAATACCTTCATAGTTAAGAGGGAGTGTTAATGTATTTGTAACTTAGGATGATATTCACTTGTATATTTTATATTGTATTCATATGTGATTGTACTTCCGATGGAGAGGTTTTATTCCTCTAATCGGGAAAGTTATTATTGTATTTGATAGGGTTATTAGACTCCCCTAGAGGGGTCGGCCCTGAGTTAAGTGGTAATGGGTTATTAGACTCTCATAGGAGAAGTCGGCCCAGTTAGGGTAAAAAGTCAAGTGAAGGTAAGGTATAAATAGAGAGGAGCATCCTCTCTATTTGATTATTCATTCACTCACTCATTTGCGCATTAGTGAGAGAGAGGAGGAGTTTGCACAAGTGAAGAAGAGAGAAGCTGTTGGAGACCATTTCTATCTTTTGGGGTTTTGTATTGTTGCTCATTCTATCTCAGAGGAAGTTGCGGGGTTTTATCCTTTATGGTTTCCCCGATGAAACTCTTTGTGTCTCTTGTCTCTCATGTTTGATTTGCTGTGCATGTTATTCTCTCAGATAAGATCCTAGATCATATTGAATTAATTGATGAAAATCTAACACATTAGAGATGTGGAAAGCTTCGGAAAGTCTCTACTAGAGCAAGAATGAAAACCGGAAGATGGTGTTGTAGGAGAGATTGCACAGTACTAGGATGGTCAAGGGTGAAGGAGTGGTGCCTTATCTTACAAGGCTCACATAGATTAGGGATGAGCTTGGAGCAGTGGGATCTAAGACTGAGGATGAGGAGCTAGCTCATATAGATCTCAATGGCTTCTCTAAGCCATGCGACGTCTTTGTTAAAGGCGTGGTGGCTAGGGAGAAGCTCCCTGACTAGCAGAGATTGTGGGATGACTTCGCACTGGAAGAGACCCGCATGGGTCAAGGTTTAGCTTCATCCAACGGTACTACACAAATCATGGATGAAGAGGTTCTAGCCCTAACAAGCAAAGGTAAGGGGAAGACAAAGAAGAAGAAGAAGGGTGGCAAGAAGAACTTGGACATGTCAAAAGTCAAGTGCTTCATATGTCACAAACATGGACACTTTGCTTCCCAGTTCCCAGAGAGGAAGAAGAAGAACAACAACAATCAGATGGCAGGTTCTGCAGAGGTGGATGATTTCAACAAAAGTTTTGATGAATACTTTTGCTTGATAGCTTGCATGGAAAGTTCCGTAGACAACAATATTTGGTATGTGGACAATGCTGCATCTTGTCACATGACAGGACATAGGTCTTTCTTCAAGAGCTTGAAGAAGGGTGGAGTGAATATCCATATTGAGTTAGGAGATGACGCGCGGTATCAAGCGCAGGGTGTTGGTACTGTTTCATTTCAGAGGGAGTCTGGAAAGCCCGTCAACTTTGCTGATGTGTTATATGTCCCAGGGATGAAAAAGAATCTCATATCAGTTTCTACACTAGAAGACAAGGGTTTTCTGGTGAATTTCCGAGATAGGAAAGTATATATCAGGCCACATGGGTCAGATCAGAGATTGGACAGGATGACTGGGGTTCAGAATGGGAAGGTTTATAGACTACAGTTTGAGCATGTAAAGGCTCTGTTCAGTAGCAGCAGTAGTGATGGTGATTTATGGCATATGAGGATGGCACACTTACATCATGGTGCACTGAGGCATCTGAGACAGGCGGTTATCGGAGTTCCTTCAGTATAGGAGGAGAAGCACAACCACCGCAAGGGTTGTGCATTGGGGAAGAACATCAGGAAAAATTTCCTACATAGTGAGCACAAGTCTGAGGGGGCCTTAGACTTGGTGCATTCAGATGTATGCGGACCTATGAGCGTCCATTCTTTCAATGGTTACAGTTATTGCATCACATTCATTGATGACTATTCCAGGAAAACGTGTTGCAACTCAAGGGGTTGTACCACATTTTATATTGAAAAAAAACCATATGTACTGAAAAAAGGTTGTTGCTACTTAGGAGTTGTAGCACTTCAAAGAATCTACAGTTATCATAAATTATTGGTCTAAAATCAAAAGAAAATAGATTTAGAAACAATTTTATTTGTGTTTTTTTTTGTACAAATGCCAACTGCCAGCAAGCTGGTTTTTGGATGGCATTTGTATAACTGCACCCTGAACGGGTGTTCAGTCATATATGTATATTTTTAGAAACCCATAAAAATCATGTAAATGGAGGTATGGGGGAATGCCCCTCTCCAACTACCACTTCTAGACGTGAATTGGAATAAATCTGCTTGATGAAAGAGTCCTTTGACGATGGATGATGGTACAAATGAAGTCCATGTACATTAGTTAGGAGAGGCATGTGTGCATCATCTATGGTTGTAAGTTTGACAATTCCATTATTGAAAACTATATCTATCTCATATGAAACCAACCACCCGGTGCGAATATTTCCCTTGAAGTCTTTGAACTTGGAATCTTATAACAATGCCCAATCTCCTGGTTGAAACTTTTTCTTCTTGATGATTTGATCATGCCACTTTGCATGTTGTTTTTGTACAATGGTAGTGTGTTGTATCACTGCCAAGCAAATCTTATCCAGCTCATTTAGTCGATGCTTCTGTGCCATAGTTAGATAGAAACCAACCATCAAAGAGGTTATGAGTGTACCATTTTCAAATTCAATAGGAAATATGGGATACTTACCATATATGAGCTTGAATGGAGAAAAAACTGTGGTGTTCCACCAAGTAGTACTATAGGCCCACAGAGCTTTTGGGAGTCGATCGGCCCAATCACAACAATGATTAGCCACAGTCTTTGTGAGAATATTTTCCAGTACCCTATTGGTGCTCTTCACTTGGCCATTTTCTTTTGGGTGGTAAGGAAAGGTGACCCGATGCCAAATTTTATACTTCATATTCAACTTCTCAATCTCGTGTCCTGTAAATTGTGCTTCTCCATCTGTGAGTATCTCTCTTGATATCCCATCGCGGACAAAGATCTATTCAAATAGAATGTCTAAAACATCCTTATATGTGGTCCTTGATAGAGCCTTCGACTGAACTCATTTGGTAACGTAGTCTGTACACACTAGAATGTAGGATTTCTGGAGAGATGAGGGATTGATCGGTCCCATGAAATCGAGTTCCCACTTCTATAAAGGTTCCACTACTGGCTAGATTTGTAACAACATTTCATTAGATTGAATGGGTTGGCCCATCTGCCGGAAACTTCCACATCCTTGTACATACTTCGTTGCATCCTTGAATATAGTCGGCTATAAATAATCTATGTGCAACACCTTACGACTTGTTTGCTTGTTAGGAAAATTACCCCTATAGGGCTCACCATGACAGGCCTTAAGGATGTCATGTATTTTTTCCTCTCTAACATATCGTTAAATTTCTTGATTTTCTTCAATAAAGAAGAGATATCTCCCTATCCATGAATACCTGGAACTTTGCTGAATAATCCTGCATTGTCCCCTTAGAGAGAGATGGTGTGGAAACTTCCCTGCACCAAGATAATTAGTGATATTTGCATACCATGGTGTGTGAGTTGACAATGCGAACAAATGTTCATCCGTGAAACTATCTTCTACAGGTGAAGTATCACTATCAATGGTAAGTTTAGAGAGGAAATCCGCAACAATGTTTTTCTTCCCATGTTTATCAATAATAGTGATGTTGAATTCTTGTAGCAATAAAAACCACCTAGTTGTAACAGGTTTATTTGCTAAATATTGTATGGGCGAGTGATCAACATGCACAAAAATGGGGTAACCAATTATATAGTGCTAAAACTTGTTAATTGCAAAAACAACAACAAGAAATTCCTTCTTTGTTACCATATAATTTGACTCAACGAGGGACAAATTATTGGTGGCATAGTAAATGGCATAAGGCTTCTTTTCCTCCTCTTGTCCCAGTACAACTCTTATATAGCAGTATCAGAGGCATCTGAATAGATGTGGAATGGTAATGCTTAGTTAAGGCCACACATAACAAGGGTTGTAGACAATTTTTTCTTGGGAATCGTAAAGGTAGATTGAAATATATCAATCCATAAAAATTCTATATATTTGTCCAACAAAAAAAATAGAGGAGATGCAGTCTTAGAAAAATTCTCAATAAAGCGTTGATAGTAACCAACATGTCCCAAAAAATTGCGTACCTCATTTTTCTTTTTTCGAATAGTATTTTTTAGGATTACCTCAATCTTGGACGGATCAACCTATATCCTTGCAGAAGAAATATAATGTCCCAAGACCACCCCTACAGTCATCATCATATGGAATTTTTATGTGCTCAAGGAAAGATTACTCCGTTTGCAGTGCTAGAGCACTTTTTCCATATTAGATAACACTTCATCAAATGAAGCACCATTTGGGCTAAAATCATCCATATATATTTTGACATTGTCATTGACCATATTAGAAAAAAATCCTAACATGCCTCTCTCAAAATTAGCAAGTGCATTGCAGAGCCGAAAAGGAAGGACACGATATGTGAAGCTACCCCAAGGGAAAGTGAAGGTAGTTTTTCCTTGATATTCAGGAGAAGTCTGTATTTGGTTGTAGCCACTAAAGCCATCAAGAAAAGAAAATAACTCCTTCCCCCGCAAGGTGTCAAGGACCTGATTGATGAATGGCAAGGGGAAGTGGTCCTTTTGTGTTTCCTTGTTTAGTTCCCAATAATTGACACAGATTCTCCATTTACCATTTTTCTTAGGAACAATAACGAGTGGTGATACCCATTTGCTGTTAGAGATTAGGTAAATAAATTTGACATCCAATAATGTTTGAAGTTCTTGTTTGACAATGTTTCTTAGGACAAGGTTCATTCTTCATTGGGGTTGGTGAGTAGGATGATAGTATTCTTTTATATAGATGTGGTGGGTACATAGATCTGGGTGGACACCCTTCATGTCCATGTAATCCCACACAAAGGCTTCTTTTTCTGTTCACAGAATTTGCATCAATTGCTCAGTTTGAGATGGAGACAAATTTGGATTGGCATTCGATGATTTTCCTGGTTCTATTTCTACTGGAATGTTGTTATGGACAACCGTAGTTGGTATTCCCTCTTCACCAAGATTAGTTTCAGGATTTTCTTGAGCATCATTATCCATTATAGCTTCAAGTAACTAAAACACAAGCTGGAGACTAAATGAGGATTGATGATAAAGTTGTTAATGGTGTCAACTTTTGTCTCATCCAAAAAGTACATATCTTTTTCAATCATAAGGATAGTCCTAACATCCCCCTCTTTAGGTTCAAATTCATCCCACACGGGACTCTCATACCCCATACTAGGTTTATTTGGGATAAAGGACCAGATTATTCATAGTATCCCAATGGGAAATCGTCATATTTCTTGATCTACACCATGTGTATGTGATGGCTATGGATAACCATGATCTTCCCATGATCAATGGATGACCCTCCAAGAAATATTTTGTTTGTAGTACCAGGGATTCAATTGTATATTCCCCGAAGTCTACAAAAATAATTACATCCTCTAAAATTCCTTATGGTCTGATGGTAAATTGATTGACCAATTCTAAGGATGAAGGAGTTGGTATGAGATAAAAAAATACCAAGTGATTCCCATGTTTCCTTGGTCATAATATTGATGGCCACCCCCCATGTACACCAATGTGTTTGAAATTTTTTTCCCTTGAATTGGATAGTGACTGCTGGATTCCCAATCTCATCATACTTGATAGGTGTAATTCTACCCATGATCAAATCAGATAGTTTTACTAACACATGGATGGTAGGTGGGTCTTTGGGATTCCTTCCAGGTCTCTTGAGACATAACTCACCAACCATCTTGGCATAGATCGACACATCCTTGATTGCTTGTAATAATGGGATTTTAATGCA
Organism: Larix kaempferi; assembly: GCA_027924585.1. Lineage (NCBI taxonomy): Eukaryota > Viridiplantae > Streptophyta > Pinopsida > Pinales > Pinaceae > Larix > Larix kaempferi. The sequence goes on along the minus strand of BSBM01000411.1, from coordinate 1,224,050 downwards.
TAGATTCTATAGTTCTCCCACACAATCAAAGTTAGGATGTGAAGGTACGTACCTTTATCGTGGATAAAATTTCTGGATATGGAAGAGTAATAGCCTGTGTTTGGGCTAAGCCAGTAGAAACTATGTTTTGTGTGATTGTTGAATCTCTAGGAATTGTGGTAGAGGGAAGGTTTTCAATTTGTTCATGATGAGGATTTGTTTTAGGGGGCAGGATTCGTTCTTCACAATGTTCAATAATCACATGTGTATTTTCTGAGTTTATTATTCTCCTAGAACTAAGGTGTACATAGTTACATTCATGAGGGGTAATGCAATACGCTAGGAAATTGGATGTTTTAAAGTGCTAAACTATTTTATTATTTGGGTTTGAGTCAGCTTGTGTAGGTAGCCGGGGTCACAGGACATTAGCATTTATTGGTACATTTGAAGGAAGTTGCAACTGTTATTGTATGGGTAATTGTGGTTGTTGCATTGGAAACTAATGTCCATGGAAAGGTCCCTTCCAGTTTTGTGGCCAAGAAGGATTTTGAACTGACTAGGGTGACCATTGTAACCATGGTGAAGGGTATTGGTGTTAAAATGCTAACCAGGAAAATGTTCGGGAAGAAATGCATGCATGCAAAAGTGAGTTTTGCATGCACCTACTTTTAGGTTTTTGGTAAACCTAATTTGATAGTGAGATGATATAAGGAAGACAGAAGGTGTCTGTCTTCACTACTGAGATAATTGATTTGAGATAGATGAATTGAGAGGAGGACGACTTTCCTTGAGAAGGAGGGCACATTCCTTAAGGAGGAGGAAGCTTGTACCGCATTCGGTTGAGCGATTGAGTGTCTGTAACTTGCAGAGTATCTTCGTCTCAGTGATTGAGGAAGATCAGTGACGATCAGGGCTCATATCTGCTGAGATCTGATTTAGTACGTGTCATTCTTCTTTGGAGGGAGGGCGCACTTGTGCATGCAAAGGAGGACGTTTTCAGCAGTAGGCTTCTTCAATTACAGAGCATATAAGAGCAAAGGATAGAGAGAGACAGATCAAACAGAGGTGGATGCAGGGATACTCATATCCAGTTTTTTAATTAGGGCTCATTCTTCTAGTGCATGCATCAACCGATGCATGTAAATCTAGAGTTTGCCTGAAGTGATTTCTGAGGTAAACCTGTATTGTATTTGTCTTATTTCTTATATGCTCTGGGATCGAGAGAGCAGATAGCCCCACAGTTTGTTGGTTTTTCCCGAAAGGGTTCGAGGGTATATTTGTTGTTTATGTGTGATTGCATTTATGTTTCAGTTGGTAAATGCAAAACTAGTTGTTTGAGTTTATATTCATATGATCATATATTGATATCGAGACTCATACTGCTTGAGATCTCAGGGCAATTCATAGGGAGAAGTGATATCCGAATCAAATATTTACATGGTATCAGAGCCCTGGTAAGGGTCAGGGAGAGCATCACACTCGGATCTACAACTACAACATCATATCTGCGATTATGGGGGAGGATCATATTACTTGCCCTTCTTGCTCTGCTATGGATATTGATGAGTGTGCTACCGATGGGATTGACAAGGAGATGGCTCTTAATTCCTGTCAATCATTGATGGCCTCCACTTCTAGTGTATGGTATAGAGACAATGGAGTTTCTAGTCATATGACGGGTGTTCGATGATACTTTTCTGACCCAGTAGAGGATGGGATAGATCTTGAGATTGTCCTGGGAGACAACTCTACAGTCAAAGCTATAGGACAAGGAATTGTGTCCTTTCGGAAAGACTTTGGAGAACAGATGAGAGTTCGTGATGTCCTATACGTTCCAGGTCTTAAGAAAAACTTGATCTCCATATCTACTATTGATGATCGAGGACTATGGGTGATGTTCAGAGATGGAAATGTGCTAGTTCATCCCAAGGGATCCAGTGTTTCCTCAGCTGAGAGGATTGGAGTCCACAGTGGGAAACTATACAAACTGAGTTTCCAACTACATCATGCCCTAAGTCATAGCAGCCAAGATGAGGGATGTGATCCCTGTGAGATTTGGCACAGGAGGATGGTTCATCTGCACCATCCTGCCCTAAAGATTCTGAGGGAGATTGTGATAGGAGTACCTGAGTTCAACACTGAGCACACCGATGTGTGTAAGGGGTGTGCTCTCGGGAAGTATGTCAAGACAACATTTCCTAAGAGCGATACCAGAGCTACGGGATCTCTTGATTTGATTCATTCTAACCTTTGTGGTTTGATTTCCACCATGTCACTGAAAGGATACAAGTACTATATATCTTTCATTGATGACTATTCCAGGAAAACCTGGATCTACTTCTTGAAAAACAAAGAGTCTAAGGAAGTTTTGCAGAAGTTTCAAGAGTTCAAAGCTCTTGTGAAAAAACAGACCGAAAGGAAGATTAATATCTTCAGATCATATAATGGGGGAGAGTACACCTCCAATGAGTTCAATCAGTTTTGTACTCAAGAAGGCATCAAGAGGAAGTTGACTGTACCTTATACACCTCAACAGAATGGGGTGGTTGAGAGGAAGAACAAGGCCATCATTGGAGTTGCAAGATCCATGTTGCATGATTAGGGATTGCCATTTTTTATTTGGGCTGAAGCATGCAACACTGCAACCTACATTTAGAACAAGAGCCCTCATAAGGCATTGGGGGAAAAGACCCCCGAGGAGGATTTTTCTGGAAAGAAACCCGAAGTTGGGAACTTCAGAATTTTTGGATGCCTCACCTACTCTCATGTTCCTTCGGAGAAAAGGACAAAACTAGAACCCAATGCAGAAAGAGGAATTCTTGTTGGGTATGATGAGATTTCGAAGGCCTATCACATTTACATCCCTGCTCTCAAGAAGACTGTTGTGAGGCGAGATGTGAAGTTTGAGGAGGATCGGGCCTTTCGAAAATCATGTGAGTCAGAGAAGGGAAAACAACAGGTTGCTACTTCCCTTCTTGACACAGGTCAGAATATTGTTCAACAACCAATAGGGTACCAAGTGTCAAGAGTGACAGATGCACAAGATACGAGTTCCATGGGCACAGGAGCAGGAACTAGCGCAGGTTCTTAGATTGGTGATCAACTGAGATCAGGGTCCCAGATTACATGTTCTCGAGCTACAATATCGACGGCTACATGAACCTCTACCGGAGGTACTCATTCTCATATAGGTCATTGGGACGAGGATGAGGAGTTCTCCTCACAGGATGTCACTTCAGGGAAGAGGAAGCCTAAGTGGGTTCAAGATACCTTAAAGGACGCTCATGCAATAGGAACTCCCAAGAAAGACGTAAGAGAAAGAAAGGCTTGACAACGATTCTATAGTTACTTAGCTCTAGTAAGCAATATCAGTGAGTCAAAGCCATCCTCTTATGAACAAGCAACAGGTAAGAAGTCCTGGAGAGATTCCATGTTGGAAGAGTATGCTTCCATCATGAAGAATGATGTCTGGGAAGTGGTACCCAGACCTGAGGGAAAATCTGTGGTCACCTCTAGATGGCTCTACAAAATCAAATATGTTGCAGATGGCAGCATTGAGAAGTATAAAGCCAGGTTTGTTGCTAGAGGGTTCTCACAGATAGAGGGAGTTGACTATGATGAGACATTTGCTCCTGTGGCTAGGTATTCTTCCATTAGGACTATGATTTCTGTTGCAGAATAAATGGGATGGAAGATTCACCAGATGGATGCCAAGGCAACTTTCCTCAATGGGCTCATCGAGGAGGAGGTATACATTGAGCAACCAGAGGGCTTCGAGGTACGTGAGTGAGAGTCTCATGTATGCAAATTGAAGAAAGCCCTGTACGGTTTGAAACAGACACCCAGAGCTTGGTATTCTAGGATATATACCTATTTGCAGCTGCTAGGGTTTTAGAAAAGTGAAGTAGACCCAAATCTCTACTTCATCGTGGTGGGAGGGGATCCTCTCATCCTTGTGCTTTATGTAGATGACCTATTTATTACAGGGGCAGAGAAAATCATCGGTGATTGCAAGAAGGATCTTGCATCCGAGTTTGAAATGAAGGATATAGGATTGATGCATTACTTCCTAGGGATGGAAGTCTGGCAGGAGGATGGGCATATCTTCCTCAGTCAGGGCAAGTATGCAATGGACATTTTGAAGAGATTTCAGATTCAGGATTGCAAGCCCATGACTACCCCTATGAAAACCAACTGGAAGAAGCAGGTGGCTTCTGAGAGTAAGTTGGTTGATTACACGAGGTACCGACAACTTATCGGTTCCTTGATGTATTTGGTCAACACCATACCATATTTGAGCTTTGCAATCAACACCTTGAGTCAGTACATGGTAGAATCCAGAGATATGCACTGGATGGATTCAAAGCATGTTTTGAGATACATCAGTGGAATAACAAAATATGGGATGAATTACGTGAGGCAGGGAGAAGTCCAGCTTGTAGTGTTCATAGATTCAGATTGGGAAGGTAATGCAAGTGACAGGAAAAGCACCTCCAGGTGTTGCTTCAACTTAGGTTCGACAGTTGTGTCATGGTTCAGCAGGAAGCATAAGTCCGTTGCATTGAATTCTGCTGAAGCAGAATATATGGCGGCTAGCCTAGCCAGTTGTGAAGCCATCTGGCTTCACAAGATGTTGTTGAGTCTATTTGATCATCGGTTGGAACCTACGGTGATTCACTGTGACAATCAGAGTTGCATCAAACTCTCTAAGAATCCAGTATTTCATGATCGATCCAAACACATTGAGATCAAATATCACTTCATTCGTGATCATGTTCAGAAGGGAGCAGTTGAGCTCCAGTACATTTCCACAGATGAGCAGGTTGCAGACATTCTAACAAAGTCCTTGATGAAGAATAAATTTGAGTACTTCAGGGAGAAGATGGGAGTGGTGTAGAATCCTTTCCTGGTTAAGAGGGAGTGTTAAAATGTTAACCAGGAAAATGTTCGGGAAGAAATGCATGCATGCATGCAAAAGTGAGTTTTGCATGCACCTACTTTTAGGTTTTTGGTAAACCTAATTTGACAGTGAGATGATATAAGGAAGACAGAAGGTGTTTGTCTTCACTACTAAGATAATTGATCTGAGATAGATCAATTGAGAGGAGGATGACTTTCCTTGAGAAGGAGGGCGCATTCCTTAAGGAGGAGGAAGCTCGTACCGCATCCGATTGAGTGTTTGTAACTTGGAGAGTATCTTCGTCTTAGTGATTGAAGAAGATCAGTGACGATCAAAGCTCAGATCTGCTGAGATCTGATTTAGTACGAGTGATTATTCTTTGGAGGGAGGCCGCACTTGTGCATGCAGAGGAGGACGTTTTCAGCAGTAGGCTTCTTCAGTTATAGAGCAGATCAAAGCAGAGGATAGAGAGAGACATATCAGACAGTGGTGGATGCAGGGATACTCAAATCCAATTTTCCAGTTAGGGCTCATTCTTCTAGTGCATGCATCAGTTGATGCATGCAAATCTAGAGTTTTCCTGAAGTGATTTTTGAGGTAACCCTATATTGTACTTGTCTCATTTCTTATATGCTCTGGGCTCGAGAGAGAAGATAGCCCCACAGTTTGCTGGTTTTCCTGAAAGGGTTCCAAGGTATATTTGTTGTTTATGTGTGATTGCATTTATGTTTCAGTTGGTAAATGCAGATCTAGTTGTTTGAGTTTATATTCATATGAGCATATATTGATATCGAGACTCATACCGCTTGAGATCTTAGGGTGATTCATAGGGAGTAGTGATCTCTGAAACAAATATTTACAATTGGAACTATTGAGGGTTCTGCCATGGAGGCATGGGGAATTGCATCTGTTGAGGATTATATTAATTATTCCAAGTATTAAAAAATTAGGAGGGATCTTGATTCATACCTTGTGGCCAAGCTTGCCATGGATTCTTTGGATTTATAAAATAGGCTTTCTTAGTTTCTTCACTGGTACCCTGATATGTTAGAAAAATAAGATCGCAAAGCAATAAAAATAAACAAGATGCATATATAAAACACATAAACACAATACAAGAGAGACACTAATATACTTGGTTCACCCAATCTAGGCTACATCCACAGAGAAATTGCCAGTCATTTTATTAATATATCCAGCAAATGAAGGGATACAACCTACAGCACATCCGCTACAATTTCCTCTTCAATCTCTCACAGTCTCTCTATAGATATCTTTACAATACTACAACACACAACCGTATTACTCCTTCCTTTTGAAGAGTGATTACCATGGGAAAATACCACAGGATACCCAATACCATGGGCCCATAAATCACCCATTATTGACCAATTCATGGCTATAAAATTACAACATTTTACAAGTCATTTTTCCGAAATCCCCCCCCTAGGAAAGCTCCCCCGTCATGGGTTGGGATCCAAACATGACTAAAACACGACCTATGAATAAGGAAGATTAGGATCCACAACCAACATGATATACTGCTTTCAACCTTGGTAATGATGGGCATGATTTCATAGGATGATCATGTTCAGGAATCACACAAACTTCAATAGTATTAAGTTGACATTCCTTTGAAGAAATTTTTTTCCTGCAACGTGGACATAAGATATATAATTCCTTTTTAGCTTCAATCTTCCTTTGTTTATCCCGAAAAAAAATCCAGTTGCGAAGCCACTGTGCTAAGGATATCGGTCTTAAAATCATCTAGTAGGGTACAAATTTCCACACGTCTTACTTCTCCATTGGTTGAATTTGTAGATTTGTTGGAAATATATCTTATTCCAAGTTTGTTTCTAGAATATCCTCGTGAACACATTCTGCATAGTTCACAAATTGTATCATATCTTTATTTTGAAATGTCACCCTTTCCCGTCAAATTCAACATGTCTAACCATTCATCTCTCATTCCCTGAATCAGGATTGTCTTTAGAATATATTTTCCCAAGGTATCCTGTGGAGATCTCTATAGACTATATTGAAAGCGCTCAACGTAATCTTCTAGATTTTCTTCTTCCTTCTGGGTCATTTTGAAGATCCATTCTCTCAATTCTCGCGCTCTATAGTAATCTTGGTATTTTTCGAGAAAATCCTGCTTTGTCTCGTTTCATGAAGTTTTGGTTCCACCACTGATTCCCATGAACCACAGTAATGCTTCTCCATTCAAAGTAGAAGGAAACAACTTCAATTTTTGTAGGTCTGTGGTATAGTCATATCTTTGGCATAACACATCAAACTCAAAAACAAATGTGTCCGGATCTTCAACGGCTATACCATTGAAGTTGGGAAGGGATGATAGGGAAATAGGATTCATTGGTGCATTCCCATGTGTCAGGAATTGGAAATTCAATTATGAATGTTGGGATGGTCAATTTTTCCCACAACATAGAATATTCTCCTAGGATCCCGTAATCAACAAGCACCCGCTTTGGTGAATCAAGATCATTTTTCTCTACTGCAAGTGGTTTAATAACGCTTCCTTGGTCTGGGACAATAGTAGGTATCTCAAGAACTGGTTCATGTGTAGGGTTTGGGATTTGACGTTCAGGTGTTGATTCTCTTGTCTCCACTTGTCCTTCTGTTAGAATTTGGAACTCATCTTCTATTGTTATAGAGGATCTTTTTTATGGAGAGAGATGTGGGTTAATTTCTTCCTTTGGTATAGGCCCCATTGTCTCTCCCCGTCCCTTTGTCCATTCCTCGATCTTGTGTCCCACTACTCCATATGACTTGGATTAAGAGGAATATTGAAGATTGTTTCCTTCCCAAGATGCCACCATGATGGATTACAAGATGTTGCTCCCTATTCTACCCTTTATCTGATTTCTTGCATGTATGTTAGTCATCCTTGGTATTTATAACCTCAACCTCTTCTACCTGTAGTATTGTTAGATTTTGGGGGTCTTCCTCTTCCTCTAGGTTCCGCAGTTCTATTCATGCATTCTAAGTGTTCTAATACCAGTGAGATGGACGAATTCTACCAGATAATTTCATGAAAGAAACTGGTGATAGATGTGTAGGTTCTTACCTTCTGTATTTATGGCTTAGGCCTTAGCAGAACTAGAAACAACTCTAAATCATACTATATGCTCCGATACTGGTGACATAGGATTCCGCCATGGAAATATCACTACATAGATTGATTGAGGATGTGTAGGTTATTACCTTCCATCTTTATCACTCAAGCCTCAGCAAGGCCAAAGACAATGGAGCTAAAACCAATGCTAGGTTTGTACTTTTGCGCCTTCAATAACCTCCCCGACAACGATGAAAAAATGTTGGTGCTTCTAATTTTATTTTAAAACATATAATTGGCCCTTTACATTAATTATTAATCCATGGTATGTCTTGTTATTTCAAGGTTATCATGTACGATCTATGTAGGAAATAGTTTCATTTTTAGCATTGGTTATCCTATATGCTCACACAACTGGAATTGAAAGAAACACTCTTGCTGTAAATAAAATCACACTTTTGTATTGGAAACACACAACTATAAAAGCACTCTTGCAAAAATAAGAAAACACTTGCATAAAGGAAATACACACTTCAGAAAAGATACATCTGCTTCAAAGAAAGAAATACTTATACTTAGTAAATCATGACAGAGTACTAACAAGATGCATAGTAACAACAAATGAATTAGTAAAGGAAATAATACAATAACAACAATTAGTAACTAACAGTTGAGAATTAATTAACAAATGAACGAACTATTCATAAATCCATCTATTTAAATAAATAACACAGCAACATCACCAACTCAAGGTAGGGGGGCCTTCCTTCTCTGAGCATGGATGCTGAGACAACTCACAATCTATGTTAACAGAATGTAGAAACTTGCATACTCCTATTATCGAATTCAGAAAAGTTATAATAGAGTCACAACACTACTTTGTTCACAATTTATTTATTGCCCAACTCCTTTTGGAAGGAGCTATCATTTTTATACATTTTCAATTTATTTTTTTTCCTTGGAAAAAAGTGTAATTTTATTTCATCTTCCGAGAACAAAATTACATTATGATTATACATTTTCAATTATAAACTCAATAAATGAAATATTGAAACAGTCTTGCGAATCTCCCTATTCTAAAGTCATTCCCATCAATTTATAGGATAGCGTTAAACCATTCATTGAGTTGTTACAACTTAATTAATAAATATGTATTCATTTATCTTGTTGAAATGTTATGACAACTGGGCAATGATCTTCATGGAATAATTAACTCAGTGTAACCACGCTTATCCCCTGAAAATGCACTTGCCTCCATACAAGTATTGGTCGTAGACCAGATACGAGTATTAGCATCATAGCTATGGAAGAGTAACATCATTGTAGCTATAGAGGAGTAACAACATCCAATATTTTCAACCTGCCAACATAGATTCTACACAAACACTTCGTGAGCAATCACAAGTAGTTAATACTAAACTCGTCGATAACCTCATCATTTATTAAAATAACACAGTATATGAATAAAGTTGGATCTTAAGGAAAATCATGGAATCATGAGGGATATGGGATCAAAAGGATGGAAGGAGAGACTCAAGTGTCTTCAAAATAGAGAAAAAGATGAAAAAAGGGGTACATTTCCTAGACCCAACAGCTTGTATGGCTATTACATGGTATTCCACTTCATCTATTCTACTCATAGTATTCCACTACATTGCTTTACAAAACTATGAAAAAATATTTAATACAACAAAAACAAAATCCCCTCCTTTGCTAGTAGCCTAGTATTTGACATGTCCTAATAGTTTCCGTTAGAATTGGGATATTTGCATCCCTCAACTCCTAATTAGGGTAAGGGTTTTGGACCCTATAGAATCTTCTTGAAATTCTAGTACTGACTTGCTTGACATTATGAGTAACGGGAAATGATGTGGCATCCACTTGGTACCATGGTGATCAAAATCTTAGGTTAACATACATGAGGCATAAGTTCCTCATATAAACTCCAATTATGTTGATCTTTGCATCAATGAAAAGATATCAACATTTCGAATATCATTAAAAGTATGGGGACTATGTTCACAAATTTTGACCCCAAAAATTATTGTTTAATGCCCCAAATGGGATTCAAAAGTTTCAAGACTCCAAATCATTGAAATAGTACATGCCCCTGAAATGGGCCCTACAAGTGAATATCTCCATTTTTTCCACTCAAAATGTTCCAAAATATATGAAAAATTATGTAGTGATCCAACTTAAATCATACATCCCCATTTTGGGAGGATTTTGTTCACTAAAATATTTTATTGAAGGAGGTTATGAGTTTTTTCTTCTCCCTTCTCCTTGGAGTATGATTTGGCATTGCCTAGAAGTTGTCATTTTAACCTAACCTACCACAACTCATTCTATCCCCATCTAGTTGTTTATGATTTTACAAATGGAATCTTATGCTAATTTGTTTGAGATTTTGGTTCTATCTCTTCTATGGTAGATAATACTTTCCCATTTTTCATGGTCTAACATGGATCCTCATAAAATTTTTAGATTTTCCACATTTGCACGGAGTAAATACACATAAATGGAGTTAAACTGAGTTTATAGGAATGATCACCTATCTTATCCAACACTTCAAAGAACAATACCATAGAGCCTTGATATTTTTACTAGCAACCTATAGCCTATATTTTTTTAAATGCAAATAGAATCGGTCTCCTCCTTTGAATGTCTTCTCATATTGGTGTTGGTCATGTTGGGCCTTGTACTTTTCCTATGAATTCTTCAATATCTCTTATACTTGGTGTTAAATTTTCAGAATTTACTTCAATCTGATCTAGGATCTTAACTGAGAGAACAACATGTACATCATATCTACAGCATATCAATCATGGAGACAATAATGCAAGCACACAAGAGACACAAATATTTACTTGGGGAAAACCATAAAGGTGAAAAACCCCAATAACTTCCTCAGAGATAGATAGAGCAATGATACAACCAACCACAAGAGATAGACACAACCTAGCAGCAGATCCTCCTCCTCCATAAGTGCGCCACTCCTCCTTGAGTGCATGTGTGAGAAGTGAGTAAGTAAATAGAGTGCCTCCCGCACTCTATTTATACTTGACTTGACTTGCCTTTTTACCTAACTCATGTAGGCTCGAACTTAACCACATAACATAATGCTGACTGGGCCGACCCCCAATAGGGTGGTCTAATAACCCTTTGACCCACATGGCCGACCCCCAATAGGGTGGTCTAATAACCCTTTGACCCACATGACTTATACAGGGCCGACCCCAAACAAGGTGGTCTAATAACCCATCAAGTATAAGTTACGACACTTAAAATATAAATGACGACACTTCCTTATAGAGGAATAATACCATCTCTATAGGAATACAATATACATATATGTGAAATACATTCCGAAGTTACATATACATCAACACTTGGAAATGGATTTTCTTGATATTTCAAATGAAACTCTTAGCTTCAATGCTTCTCCAATGGTGTCATCCATAATTTATCCTTGTTGTCTATATACAACATCTAAATTCAAGGGTGGAAAATATCCAAGCAATTTTCAAAATGGACTTACTAATGGATTTTTGGATTGATATGTTATTAGAGTGTTGAATATAAATCAAATTTTCATCACATGTCCTTAGATTCCTCTGATTGTAACCTATAAAAATATGAATCGATTCCCTACTCACTCAATATTCTATCTATTTATTCATCTATGAATGGAAACTAGTAGATTTCTTTAGCTCGTTGCCCATCTTCTCCTAGAGTGTAGACCAAAAGTCATCATAAATTTGGTAACTTTATATTAGATTATGCTCCTTGGTATCCCGATGTACATCCATACCTTTTCAAAGAACTTGATTTCTATATCTTCTCCCTTGATGGTCCTTTTACAAGTCATGAGGATGCACATCTTACTAAATCTATCCACTACCACAAATACATAGTCATGTCCTCACCTAATGCATGGAAAAAAACCCAAAAAATCCATGGAGATACTCTCCCATGGTTTAGTAGGTTTAGGTAATGGATGGTATAAACCCTGTTTCATATTATTCAATTTTCTAGTACAATAAAGTATGCATCCTCTAATAAATTGAGTTACTACTTTTATTTTGGGCCATTACACATAACTCTATATGTTAGCCACTTTCTTCCCTAAAACTAAAATCCCAATCCCATTGACGATAGTTATCCTTGGTATCACCTTCTTCTACAAAAAATTGACTTTATATTTGATAAAATACCTCCATAAAATCCTCATCTTCTATGTACTCCTCACGATTAGATTATGCTCCTTGGTATCCCAAAGTACATCCATACCTTTTCAAAGAGAATGATTTCTATATCTTCTCCCTTGATGTTCTTTTTACAAGCCACGAGGATACACATCTTACTAAATCAATCCACTACCAAAAATACATATTTATGTCCCCACCTAATGCTTGGAAAACAACCCAAAAAAACCATGGAGATTCTCTCCCATGGTTTAGTAGGTTTAGTTAATGGATGGTATAAAACCTGCTTCATATTATTCAATTTTCTAGTACAGTAAAGTATGAATCCTCTAATAAATTGAGTTACTACTTCTTTTATTTTGGGCCATTACACATAACTCTATAGGTTGGCCACATTCTTCCCCAAAACCAAAATTCCAATCCCAATGACGATAGTTATCCTTGCTATCACCTTCTTCACAAAAAAATGAGTTTGTAGTTGATAAAATACCTCCATCAAATCCTCATCTTCTATGTACTCCTTTTTATATGCATCATGGGTGAAAGGATACACATGCATAAGAGTACCCTAAGTTATAATATTGTGTGTGGGTGGACTTGAAAGCATGTCTACCAACTTGTTAGTACTACCCATATTATATTTGATGATCAGAATAAATTGTTACAAAAACCCCATACTACTTGGAGTGTGTGGTTTGTTGAAGCTTACTTTAGGCTTGGAATTATTGTAGAGGCTGATTACCAATGTGGATGATGGCTTGGTTTCCCATTAGATATTTATTCCATTCCTTAATAAGTTGATATAGAGCATATGTTTTCTTTTCATGTGTGGGTAGTTCAGGAATATCCTATTTAACATTTCAAAATGATAACATATTGCCTCACCTCCTTGCATCAAGACCACTCCCATAGCATATCCACTTGCATTAATCTCCAGTTCAAGTGAATTCTACAAATTAGGTGATGGGATAACTATTTCTTGAGTAATCATTTGTTTTAACTCTTCAAAATACTTTTGTTGTATCTTTTCCATCCAAAACCATTTTCATTAGTTTTTATGGCATGAAGTGGTGCAACCATAATTTAAAAACATGATACAAACTTCTAAAGGTACCTTGTCGCTCCCACAAAGATCCCAACTTCAATGAAATTGGTAGGTTTTGACCACTATATGATGGCCTCCATATGCACAATATCAATATTGAGTTTGCCTCCACTAATCACATAACTCAAGTACACCAAGGGCTATGAGGAAAAAATCACATTTATTAATATTTGCAAGTAGTTGATACTTTTTAGGGTCTCTAACACCTACATGGGAGTTTATATATGCTCTTCTCGAGTAGAGATAAAACTCAATATATCATCGAAGTACATTATTATAAATGAATCTAGTAAGGGACATGATACATCATTCATCAAACACATAAATGTAGTTGGTGCATTAGATAAAACAAAAGGCATTACTGTATATTAATATAAACTTTGTCTCATCTTGAAGGTGGTCTTCCAATTTTTTTCTTATTTTAACACAAGGTGAGGTACATGGTCAAATTACTCCTCACTCTAATAGTTGTTTCAATGCTTTCTTCACTTTATCCATCTATAATACATTGTTTATGTAGTCCTATGTTTGGGAACAATTGTATCTCATGCTCCACTTCCCTCTTAGATGGTAACCCTTTAGGATCCTAGAACACTTATCTATATGCTCACAAAATATCCTCTAATTAGTGATTTTTATATTTAGTACATCCATATAGAGATTTGTTTACCTTTACTAATTATTCTCCTAGTTGTTGACTGTGTCTCAAGAAGAGAAATGCAAAATTCTTACTTGAGATAATTAGTTTCTTGGCATGGTTGTCACTTACAAGAGAGGTATTGTATTTACCTTTATGCGCATCAAGGATGAAGGAATTCCCAATATTGATTAGGTGGTAATTGTTTGATCTACTTGTAAACATCACATTCTTTGTGTACAAATAGGGTCTCCCAAACAATACACCACACAAATCAAGTGGTATTACATCTAACTCTATTTCATCAAATAGTTTTCACTTATAGCAAATTTGAGCTTACATTGCTTAGTGACCCTAATCTCTATATACTTATCTACCCATCCCAGTGGGTATTTGTTTAAGGAATATGTTCCTAATGAATAGGGTTGACTAACCAACAAAGTGAGTGTGAAGCATAGCAAATCAACTTACCTAATTCACTTATTTATTGGGCCGAGAGGTGCTTTACAGCCCAGGATGGGGGAGATCTTGTCACATGTAACGTTCCTCACATGTCACATGTAACATTCCTCACATAGTGGATGGGGGAAATGTAACATGTAACGTTCCTCACATGTAACATGTAAGTTACTTTTTACTTGCCGATTATGGTGTAGATGTTGTCACATGTAACGTTCCTCACATGTCACATGTAATGTTCCTCATGTAACAAATTAAAGTTAAAAGTTGTTTTTAGAAAGTATTTGGCTGGCCATTTAGAAAGAATTCAGAAACAACAATAACTATAATTAAAGTTAAAAGTAAAGTCCATAATGTAACAAATTAATTTTAAGAGTAACAAATATATTTGGTTGGCCATTTAGAAACAACGTGAATTTAGAAACGGTGACTATATATAATACAAAAAATGAAACATAATACAAAAAAATTCATACCAATTTGTAAAACACGATTATGCGGAGAAGAGAAATCATTCTGAGCAGAGAATAGCTAATTTTAAATCTTAGCAAAGTGTAATTTTAAATCTTAGCTAAGTGTTCTGAGCGTCGAATAAGTAATTTAAAATTTAAAATTTTAATTTCTCTTAAATTTGAAATTATATTTACATCTTATTGATCCACTGAAATCAAAATATACTCACTTTGTAAATTTTGTTTAATAATTGTAAATTTTGTTTAATATACTCACTTTTGAAAATAATAGTTTTAATTGTAGTGCTTTAAATTTGAATTTAGTTTTCTAAAAATAGAATTCTAAAATTTGTTTAATATACTCACTTTTTAAAAATAATAGTTTTAATGGCAGTGGATGTGTAAAAACATAAATTTGTTTAATATACTCACTTCTTAAAAATAATAGTTCTAATGGCACTGGATGTGTAAAAACATAAAGAAGTAAAAAAAAATATTATAGCTAACATAAAAACAAAAAACATAAAAAGTAAAGAAATAAAGAAGTAAAAAAAAATATTATAGTGGACATAAGAAGTAGAAACTAAACAAGTAAAAAGAATATTATAGCCGACATAAGAATAGAAAATAAAAGCAGCCATAATAATAGTTAGATTTGTTAACTAATAATTAGAATTGATAACTAAATATAATTCCAAACAAAAATAGATTTGAATCTTGGTATCTACATTAAGACAAGCCCAATCACCTCACTACTTACCAATAGATCACACACAAATGATGTTAAAAAAATAATATGCCTATTGATTTGATTAATTGTATTGATTTCAACAATGCATTGTTTTTTACATGTATGCATTGAATTTATCAATTTCATAAAAAAACATGCTTGCATTGATTTAAAAAATGCATTGGTTTTTGTTATTTACATCTATACATTGAATTTATCAATCTTATAAAAAGATGTAAAAAAATATATTGTAGCCAACATGAAAAATTGAAATATAAGAAGTAAAAAAATATTATAGTGGACATAAGAAGTAAAAAAAAACACAATGCATGCTGATTTGATTCGTTGCATTGATTTCAACAATGCATGTTGTTGCATTAATTTCAACAATGCAATGTTTAATAGACCACAAACAAATGTTCTTAAAAAACACAAGAAAATAAACATTGTTGCATTGATTTCAACATAGTTAGACTTGATAACTAACTATAACTCCAAGCAAAAAGGGTTTTGAACCTTGGTCTCTAGGTTAATACAAGCCCAATCACCTTAATTCCTACCAATAGACCACACACAAATGTTATTAAACAATAGAAGACGCATATTTATTTCATTTGTTGCATTGATTTGAACAATGCATTTTCTTTTGTTTTTTACTTGTATGCATTGAATTTATCAATTTAATAAATAAAAATAATTCATTAATTTCAGCAATGCATTGATTTTTTTTATTTACATCTATACATTGAATTTATCAATTTAATAGAAAAACTACTCTGCAATGATTTCAACAAATTAAATTTTGGGGTTCTATATTTCAGGGTATATCGTGGATCGTCATGATAATATTATAAATAATGAAGATATTGATTATCAAAGAAGAAACATACGACAAATGTATATAAGAGAAAGAGAAAAATAATCTTTGTAGCAAGATTTCTGTGGTTGTTGATTTCAGGAGGTTTTGGAGAATCCATAGTATCCATGTTCTTTAGTCAACGTTTCGAATCTATAATAGAAAAAGAAGCATCGGAACATACAGAAGAACAAAGAAAACACTACCGTGAACTAAAGAGATTGTGGATAAGTGTTATTTGTGCAAAGGGATTCTCAAAAGTATGAATGAGAGATAATATCAGGGTTATATAGGAATCAATATAACTACCAATAAATATGACATACTTGGATACATGGAATGTGATAACAAGGAAAATTTGATTTCTAATTTTGTTGATATGGAAACTTCCAATCGTGCACTGCAGTTCATATCTGAAAATTGACAATATCGATACCATTTGAATAAATGTATACTAGACATCGAAAATTTCGTGAACGAATTGATCAATTAGAAGAAGTTCAAATGTGTCATGTCTGCCAGAAATCATATGCTGGAATACAAGTACGTAATACAAGTACAAGTCCAATGTAGATTCACATATGATTGATATGAGAAGATGTCAAAACTACCAGGTGTGAAGATAAGAAAAGATGAAGAAGATAGACTGAGAATGATCACGATGTGAACCATATTTTCATTTAATTAATCCTTACAAAATTATTGTCTCTATTTTCTAGTTTAACAATTTACTCATACTTATTACTTACATTATTATAATCCTCATAATTCTTTCTGTGTTTTCAATTTAACCTGTTCCTTACAATGTTGAAATTTTTTATTGCATATTTTTCAGTGTAGATGTCATTCTGTGGACGCATTGATTTCAGTGTATGGACGCATAGATTTCAATGTATGGGATTTTTTATTTCATATTTTTCAGCGTAGATGTTATTCTGTGGATGCATTGATTTCAGTGTATGGACACATAGATTTTAGTGTATGGACGCATTGATTTCAATGTATGGACGCATTGATTTCAGTGACAACAAAAGAATGAGAATAAGACTTGAAACGAAAAAGTAGAAGAACAAAAAGAATTTTGAAAAAGGAAGTTGGACGAAATGATAGTAGAAGAACTAGAAGAATGAAGAAAACGAAACGCAGATCGACAAAAATAATATCGAAAAAGAAAGTTAAACAAATTGACAGTAGAAGAACGAGAGGAACAAAGAAAACAAAGCGTTGATTGACAAAAAGTGCATCGAGAGAGAAAGTTGAAGTAGTTGGAAGAACAAAGAAATCAAGTTGTAGAACAACAAATAAATCAAAATGTACGAAATGGAGAAATGACGGCATAAGAAGGAGAAGAACGAACAAAACAAAATGCAGATCAACAAAAAGAAAATCGAAAAAAAAATTAGGTGAATTGACAGCCGAAGAATGAGAAGAACAAAGAAAATGAAATGTTGATCGACAAAGAGTGTATCGAGAGAGAAAGTTGAAGCAATTTGAAGAACAAAAAAATCAGTTTGCAGAACAACAAATAAATCAAAATGTATGAAATGACGAAATGACGGTAGAAGAAGGAGAAGAACAAACAAAACAAAACGCAGATCAACAAAAAGAGAATCGAAAAAAAAAGTTAGGTGAATTGTCTCTATTTTTCAATTTAACAATTTACTCAATCCTTAATACTTATTACTTACATTATGATAATCCTCATAAATGTATCTGTGTTTTCAACTTAACTCGTTCCTTACAATGTTGATCAAACTCCAGTTTTGTGTCGCCACCCATGACTGAAACCAGCCTAGATCCAAATCCTAGGCTCTATCAAACGCCGAGAGGGATCAAATCTCCCGAGGTGCAAACCTCTCCTAGAATAGCTCCTTGAGTGCAATACTTGAGAAGAGATTTGCACATCGGGAGATTTGATCCCTCTCGGTGCTTGATAGAGCCTAGGATTTGGATCTAAGCTTGCTAAGAAATAATGCAAAGAAAGTAGTTGAGAAGTACCTACCTTAGGCTAGTTGGCTAGCCTCTTTGCTGAGATATGATAATTCAAGTTATGATCCTTACATGTACATAGATTTAAAAAAAAAACCTTCTTGAATCCATTTAACCATATTTAATAAAAATAATCAACAATAATGAAAAATTATAACCAACTAAAATAACCAACTCTTTAGGTGAATTGGTTCCATTACTAAATATACTAATGATTGCGCACAAATAATTTAACACTAGATTTTAGGCATATTTTAGGGTGGGGGGGAGGGGGGAGAAGAGAGATCCTAATTTTATTAAAAGGAGTGACAACAAGGTAGTTTATTCTTGAATTTGCACGGCAACACCTCCTTCACCAGGTTTTGGATTCCCCCATCCTAAACACTAATAGATTACCAATCTTCTATTGCTTATTGATATTGAAAAAGGGGGACAATTATGGGAAATTGAGATCTTGTCTCGAACTTGAAATGGAAAATGATCATAAATAGGGGTTTCTGATGGCGATGGAACTGTAAAAGCCATAAACATTCACTACTTGATTTCTCTAGTATGAGAGTACAGAGTCAATACGGTGCCCTTTCTACAACTTAATGCCTTCTTTTATACTTGTGAAAGGTGGTTTATGTATTTAGTATGAGCTATATCCATGTCTAGGCGTACAAACCATGAAAAACCCATTCAATGGTACACAATTAATGTAATTTTTATTATTTTTTCATTTTTTGGATATTCCCCATGTGTTTTTATATGGAAACACATGAGGCCATGTGAGTTTCTCAAGGGAAACTTGTGAGGGAAAAAAAATAGCTTTTAGGAGAATTTTTAGTGTCTTTGATGGAACAAAAGGTTAATGCATGTTTAATAATTATATAATAGATTCCCCCAAATGTTTGAGGTTATAAGGCTGACATACATTATAAAAAATGAATGAAAGTCTAATGAGTGGATATAGGTGGAGTGCATTGAAAACTATATTATAAAAGGTACCTACATACGAAAACAAGGTATTAGATTAGTCTCATCCTCAAGATAGGAAATACCCATGTTCATATGAAAAATAAGCATTCCCACCAAATCAAGTACACTATGAATCCATGTAGAATGCAAAATCATGGCCATGAAAAAGATACATGGTGGATCCATGTCAAATATAGATCATAGCCACGAACATATATGGAGTGGATCTATGCCTTGGTATACACCAAGAGAATTTCTAATGATGGATGCAATCGAAAGTTAATCCTCCCATAAAATACCAATTCCATATGATTGTGTGGTATGATTTGTGCAAGTTGGGTAGCAACATAAGATAAATGCTACTATAGGCCCAATGTATTCAATCCTAATGTATTAAAATGTATGAATCTACCATGTGAATAAATGATTTGAATGCATTATGAGAGAAACCATTTGATTACCAGTCATTAATGAATATCATTATTAAGCATGGGGGAACCCACCTATAATTATAATGGGTGTCAAGGTATATTAATACAATCTAGTAAGTGAATAAATGTGTTAACATTGAACACTTATTATAATCTATCAAATAGGAGAAATTAATAAATTCTCGCTATAAAATATTTCCACTAATGACTACTAGCCCCATGGTATTGAAAAGGACTCTAAATCCCATTCCTAGAGTAATTGAGTTGATGTCAATAGGATGATATTTGTTGAAAGGAGGGAATTAAATAATCCCCCATCAACTAACATGAGAAGGATTTAGGAACATGATTTAGGTTGAAAAGTATTGGAAAAAATGTTGCACAAACACACCCCGAGTACATCTCTCGCATGCACCGAATGTAAATTGCACACACAAATACCTTCCGAGTGAGACCTTTTAATGAAAGTCATTGACAGAGGCAAGGAATTCCACCAATGATGAAAATGGAACTTGAGATACAACATGAATCCCACTATGTGAATATATGTCTTTACATTGAACATAGAGGTAAACCACTCATTCGGTGACTAATGATGGCATATCATATATTAAGTGTAGGGAAATTTACCAATAATGAAAGTAGGCCCCTGGGTGTTATCATCTCTAACTCTATCTCTTAGAATAATGATTTGAATTTGATGAGAAATACTTGTTAACAAGAAGGTCGTGGATACCCTTCCATACTTAGCATGAGTAAACATTGCATATGATTTCACTAAGAACAACTTGACAATAGGGAAGGCTGACATGTGAAGTCAAAGAATTTGAGAAATTACTAACATAGGTTTTAACTTACTTTGAACATAAGCACAACACATTTGATGAATTGAGCAATAATTAAGACCCGTAGATAGAAAAATGATATAGAGGAAACAATGCAATAGGCATTGAAGGTTGCTTCATAGCGGTGGGAAGAGTAACCCACCATAGGAGTTACAAACTTGGGATCATGGTTAAACATCTAAGGTTAAGAATAAAACCCAATTTGTGAAGGAATGCATGATACAAATGCTTTGTTCAAAGGTGACACAACTTTGTTGCTAAAGTAACAAACATATAAGATCTTGTTTCCCCCGTCATTTTTTATAATAATAATAGTAGTAGTTAACTAAGGGACACATCCCTTCATGAATAGTTGTTATAAGTGCCTTTAGGATTTGTATATATACAAAACTATCATTGTATCTTCAATCACCTCATACTTTTATCATATTATATATTTATCAGTGTGGATTCTTTTATACTTGTACATCTATTTTGGATATATAATATTTGAACCAGAATGGTAAATCTCATTGGTATTGGAGCTATGTTGTTGCTCCAGCCTTTGGCCACCCTCAAATTTTAAGAGCTTCTCTAACTTGGGTTTTGGCTATCCCTAATTCTATAGAGATTCTCTCACTTGGCTTTTGACCATCCCTAATTCTACAGAGCTTCTTTGATTTCAAGGTATTTGAGCACAATGGCCCTTGGCCATTTCAAAATCAAATTCTGTGAAGAAGAAATGAGGTTGAAGGAAGACCATGTTAAAGAAAAATACCTTCTCGATAATATAATTCTCCTACGTAGTAACCTAGACCTTGAATTCATGACTCTAGTGGGCCAAGCCTCACTCATTTTGACCACCTAAGTCATCCTAGATCTTGATTCTAATATCTAAGGGTACTAAACCACCTTATTTGTCACTTACATAAAAACCATAATGTCTATTGTGGATAACCTAGGCGCAATACTAGATTTGGGGTGCCTCCCTTGGTTTGGGGAGTGTTTCCCTGATTTTAAGGCTATTGGAGTTTATCTTCAATTAGTAAGTAAGAGTGCTTCCCTAACTTAGGTTCTAACTCACCATTCCTGTCCAAATTTATCCATTAGCACCTTTTTTGACCTAATTAGGGTTTTACATGCTCATTCAGTTACTTAAGTGAGCATCCTTCAATTATAACTATGGTTATGACGTCATGTGTCAGTGTAACTTAGTTAAGGAGAGTTATCATGGCTAACATATGGTTCTTAATATCGAGTTAAGCCTAAATCATCTCAAACCACTACATGGGAAATTCAAATTGCCTCTAACCCTAATTCGAATTGTCTCCTTATAAATATTATTCACCATCACTCATTCAAGTTAAGGAAATACATCATTCTTTTATTCTTATTTGCTTCTAGTTTTTGTGTAATGATCTATGATATCTCATTTGTTACACAATTAATTGATCACTGATTTGATTTTCATTATATAACTCTTTAGTTTATGTGCTTGGATCTATATGCTCAAATTTCATATGGTATTAGAGCAATAGGGGTACTAAACTAGTTAGTGTACTAGTGATTTTTTGTCAAGGATAAAGCTTTTGCAAGTTAAAGAATGGCTTTTGCATCCATCAAAAAGGATTTTGTAGCCATCGAAGAGCTCATTTGAAGCTTATTTATAGCCATTAAAGTGCTCATCTACAACTATCAAAATGCACATTTGCATCAAAGAAGTGCATTTATATCCATCAAAGAAGTGCTCATTAATAGCCATCAAAGAAGTGCATTTGAAACCACCAAAGAAATCATTTGTAGCCATCAAAAAGTGATTTTGCAGCCATTAAAAATATCTTTTGTATCCATTGATCTCCTATCTCCCCAGCTTAGTTTCTACATAGTTAGGATGCTCAATCCAGTCTTGTTGAAGGAGGCCCCAAAAGCTTCACAACACATGTCCTACGAGGACATATTCACATACATTGAGAGGATGAAAGAGGCCCCAAAAGCTTTGCAACATATGGACTACAAGGACATATGCACATCCATGATCCACCACTCAACTAAGGAAGACCCTTTTACAAGCCTTGAAGAAGAGGTGATCTACAAATTTATTCTCTCCAAATTTTATTTTATTTATAGTATCTTTTATGCTTTCCATTCTACTAAATTGGCTCTTTGAGCCTCCTACAAAATGTCTTCTTTGGATTTATTTGTTTCCTCCCTCCTTCAAGAGAAAGATAAGATCTCACAAATGGACCTCCAAAAGACCTTAAAAGTACATGCACTTGTAGCTTATGAGGGGAAGAAGGGTGCAAGCAAGCAAAAGCCCCCATATAAAGGAAAAATGAGCAAAAACCAAGGATCTTTCATGAATATTTCAACTCCAATGATGGAAATATCGAAGAGGAGCAACCATAGTGTCCTTAATGCAATAAAGGACCACATAAAGAAGAAGATTGCAGGTACAAATAGTTCAAATTTAAGAAACCATTAAAGAACTTGTCCCAAATCAAGTTTTCATTGAAGAAGACCTCCTAATTAGCAGCTTCTTTGACCTAATTAGGGCTTTGCATGCTCATTCAATCATTTTTAACTTAACATCCTTTAGTCAAAAATGTGGTTATGAAGTCATGTGCCAGAGTAACTTAATTAAGGAGAGTTAGCATGGCTAAATAAGGGTTCTTAACCTCTAGTTAAACCCGACTCATCTCAAACCACTGCATAGCTAATACAAATTGCCTCTTACCCTAATTCAAATCGCCTCCTTTTAAATATTGTTCACCATCACTCATTCAAGTTAATAAAATACGTCATTCTTTTCTTCTTATTTGCTTCTAATTTTTGTGTAATGATCTATGATATATCATTTGTTACATGATCAATTGATTGATCTGATTTGATATTCATTGGACATTGAAAACAATGAAGTCCATAAATTAAAAAAAAAAGTTATAACAGAAGGATATATAATGATAAATCCTAACCCTACACCGCTGCCAATAGTCTCTATAAAAGTGTTCACTATCCAATAGTTGTGACAGATGTGGCGAGTATAACCATTGGTCCAACAATTCCACAAACAAGGAGAATGGTGTAAAAAGGTAGCGATTAAGCTACAAATTGTAGAGTCAAACTATGAAGCTATTATTTCCCCACAATTGAATGATCAATTAATTTAAGCCTCGAAGGACTATTGGATCACTAACGAGGGCATTATATTATTGAACCGCGACATTATTTCAGACATTACCGTGTTAGAGCATTGCATTAGTAACATATTCAACACCAACAGAATTACATGAATCATGTACAAGCCATCGTATTCCACTTACATGGTGGTTATCCTCGTCAGCTTGTAAAAGAATTGGGCGCCACCCGTATCAATTTCCAAATGCCACCATAAATAGTGGCATAAATAGTTCTTTTCACTTGAAAGTTGCGATCATTAGACCCGTTTTTTTATGTCAATTCATCAATAATTGAAGGTATATTATATGATGTTATACTTTACTCATATGCCAACTATTAAAAAGGATGATATCAAGTGATTAAATAGAGGAAGGTATATATATATAGCTCTTAAAGTACATTTAAGTGGAAGAAGTTAATATAAAGGGATGAATTTCCAGATTCAGTAAGTTTAGTGAAAAAGTATAAGGGGAAGTGGAAGAAGTTAATATAAATGGATAAATTTTAACTTTAGTGAAAAAGTATAAGGGAAAGTGAAAGAAGTTAATATAAATGGATAAATTTCAATTTTATAGAGGAAGGTATATATAGCTCTTAAAGTACATTTAAGTGGAAGAAGTTAATATAAAGGGATGAATTTCAAGATTTAGTAAGTCTAGTGAAAAAGTATGAGGGGAAGTGGAAGAAGTTAATATAAATGGATAAATTTCAACTTTATGTAAGTTTAGTGAAAAAGTACAAGGGGAAGTGGAAGAAGTTAATATAAAAGGATAAATTTCAAGGTTCTTTAAGTTGAGTGAAAAGAATAAGAAGGAGAAGTATACTTCTTATATCCTGTGCACATATTTATTATCCAAATTGTGTATTATGGATTTCATATATAAGTTCAAATTTTGGATTAAATGTTATTTTTGTGAAATGGAGTTTGAGTATATGAAGATTTTTAAAATTACAATCGCTTTTGTCCAATGTGTGGAAATTGTTTATTATGGAAGAATATCAAGGTAATCTACAAATACAAATACATAAATTAGAGGGCGAATTAGGACATTATAAAGTGAACAATTAACAATTACAATTTGATATTAAGAAGGGGGATTTTTTTATGAGTTATCACATAAAGAGAACCAATGACTAAAAAATCAAAATCAAAAGTTAAGCCAAGCTAATGAAGATTTTGAGAAGAAATTATAAGAGAAGGATGAAGAAATATTATGCTTAAAAAATCATAGTCAAAATTTGCGAACACATATCAAGAAGTGAAAAGACAAAAAACAAGACAATAAAAATTTAGAACAATAAAATCAAGGTCTTGAAAATAAATTATCTAAACAAGATGAAGAGAACTTCTGCCCAAGGAACCTTAATCAGAGATTGCTTGATCAAATTAAAATATTAAGGGACAACAAAATCGAGAATCTAGAATAAAAAAAATAAAAACATGTGAGATAATAAGGAAGAACTCTTATGTTTAAGGCTACATAATCAGGACTTACACAAATTAAAAAGCTAAAGCATGATAATAATTATTTACAAGAAGAGTTAGATTACAAAGGATCATTAGTCAATAAATGAATGATGACCGAACCAATAGAAATGTTATCAAACACTCAAATTCAGACATCAGAAAAGGTAACCAGTATAGAGTTAGTTGACACTCAAATTCAGAACAATGCTTATATTGACAAATCACTACAAACATAAAGAGAAGATGGTTCCAAGGAACAATCACAAAAGATTAGGATGCCTTATCATCATCCAAATCACAATAATTGATATAGACAATGATAAGATCAAAAGATATATAAATTTATTTTTTCTTTCAAACAAATGAACTGTTGGAAACCTAATCTGCAAGGATTATGGCTCCATGTAAATATTGTACAAATAGTTTTTTAGTTTTTATTAAGAAGATGAAAACCTTCAAGCACTCCAATGGACCTATTGGAAGATGAAGTCCAAGGATTTATTTTCTATTATATAAATAAATGAGTTTGCTTGTTGGAAATATTAATTATGAGCTTATTGGATATCTAGTATGCATTGTCTACATCAGTCATTTAGTCATTCAATCTGTGAGTCTGCAATGTTAGTCAATCTGTCACGATATGGAGTTCACGCGCTCATCTTATTTAAGCAGCTGCATAGTAGTTCACAAATCAAGTTTTTTAGGTAGATGTCACTAAGAAATTTAATTACAGTATTTAATGTTACTCGATATCTTCCAAGAGAAGCCATTTTCCTGGTTTTTGTATTTAAGATGAAAATTAGAGTCATTTTGAGAGGATGCATGTAATGTAAGAAGAAGAAGCGAGGAGCCGAAGTCAGTATTTAGCACTCTGTGAAGTCTTGAAGCTCAGGGTCATGAAAATCAAGTTGTTGAAGCTTGAAAGCACAAGATCTGTGTAAATATCCATAGTCGTCGTTGTTATTTTGGTCCGGTAATATATATTTGCACAAGCTTTGTTTATTTCACATGTCACACATATATCCTGGAGCATCAATGTTTAAATGTTTTATTTTATAAAGAATGAAAAATATATGGTTTAATTTTACTATGACGTGAAAAGTGAAAAGTGAAAGATTGCAAAATCAATGTGCACAAATTTAGGATCTGGTCATGAAATATCGCGCACCAAGTTATAAGTTTATGGGTTCGCAAAAGTTTACAAGTAAAATTTTTTACTTTTGTTTATGCGCAATAAATATCATTTATCTCAAAAGTGAAGTAAAGTTATAATTAAAGTTATTGCGCAGATTCCTCAAGGAAATATAACTTCGTGGAAAAGGTATTTGTTGAAAAAGTTTGCGCAAGAAAGATCAACCTATGCAGTAAACTGTGAATAGTAAAATTTGCGTAGTAATTCCCAGTAAATTGCAAATTGTGAATTGTACAAACTGCACAATGAAATCTTGGTCAGCGCAAAATTTGCGTAGTAATTCCCAGTAAATTGCAAATTGTGAATTGTACAAACTGCACAATGAAATCTTGGTAAGCGCAGTTCTCCCTTGATTTGGTATCAGAGTGGGTTATCAAAGTTTGGTTTAAGAAGAGCATCAACTCTTTTTTATAAGAAGATGACTTTAAAAATTAAAAGATGGCCTCCACTTCTGGTGAAAGTCTGCAAACTCTAAGTTTTACACGTAAGAATTATGAATATTGGTCGCTTACCATTAAGGCTCTATTCATAGGTCAAGATGTATGGGAGATAGTTGAAAATGGCTATTCTGAACCAGCAAATCAGGAAGCATACAATGCTCTCACACAAGCTGAGAAGGATATCTTGAAGGAACCGAGGAAGAAGGATGGAAAAGACATGTTTTACATACATCAAGCAATGCATGAAAGCATACTCCTAAGAGTAGAAACAACAAAGATAGCCAAGGAGGAATGCGATACACTACAAACTACCTATCAAGGTTTCGACAAAGTAAAGACTGCTAATTGCATATTCTTAGAAGCAATTTCGAATATTTGTCCATGAAAGATACATAATCGGTAGAATCATTTTATACACGAGTTATTGGATTGATAAATCAAATGAAATCTCATGGAGAAGATGTAGAGGCTAGGAAAGTTCTTGAGAAGGTGCTTATGAGACTTCCCCCCAAATTTGAGTCTTTGGTTGTTACTTTGGAAGAAAACAAAGACTTGAGAAATTTTAGCATTGTTGAGTCGCAAGCCTCTCTCATAAATCATGAACATAGAATAAATAGTTCAAATACATCATTGGAAGGTGCATTTGCAACACAATCATCCATCAATCGTGGAAGAGGAAGGGGGAGATAGAATTTCATACACAGAGGAAGAAGTTCTTCTAGAGGAGGGCATAGCAGTAGCCCTACAAATGTTGCTAGTAGAAGTCAAATTCAAATTCTGGACAGTCAAGTGGTCAAAGATATGATAAATAAAAAATACAATGTCATTACTGCAAGAAATTTGGACATTTTGCATATGAATGCAGGAAGAAACAACCTGACCTGAGCAAGCAAGGTCAAAGCTAGTTATGAAACACTAACACTTCCACGAGCACAATGATTTTAGGATGTGCATCTCCATTTGAATGTAATATTGCACAAGAAATCCCATGTGATATATGGTATTTAGATTCAGGCTGCGACAATCATATGTCTGGAAATTTAGTTTTTTTTCCAGTCTAGATAAATCAGTTCAAACTGATGTTACACTTGGAAACAATATCCATGTCACTGTTTTCAGCAAAGGAGCTGTTGGTATTCTGACCAAACAGGGAGAGCATAAAAATATGCCTGATTTTTATTATGTCAAAGTTTTAAAACACAACTTAATGAGTATTGGACAACTGTTACAAAAAAGCTACAAGGTTTACATGGAAAACAATCATTGTGTAATTTTGGACTAGTATTCAAGCAAACCACTGATAGCTAAGGTGAAAATGGCAAGCAACCACTTGTTTCCTCTAAGGATAAGGCATGGTATGAAGGGAATGCCAACTCAAGTTGTTCATGAAGTAGAGAATGAGCATTCTGGAGCAGCATTCAAGGCAAAAAGTAAGAAAGAAGAAAAAAACAGTGGTGTAGAGATACAAGAATCATTTCAATCAGAGGTTCAAGATGAATCTTGGAGGTGGCATTTCATATTTGGAAATCTGAATTTTGGTGGGATGAAATTATTACACATGAAAAATATGGTGAAAATTTTTCCACTAATTGAAAAACCAGAAAGAACATGTGAAGACTGCATTTTTGGCAAGCAACATAGAGAATCATTTCCAGTGGGAAAGTCATATAGAGCGCACACACCACTTGAAATTGTGCACTCTGATATTTGTGGACCAATGAAAACTCCATCCATAGGCGTTTGCAATTATTTTCTTACATTCATTGATGATTTCACAAGAAAAAATTGGATTTATTTTATTAAACACAAATCTGATGCATTTGGATGTTTTCAGCAGTTCAAGGCACTTGTGGAGAAGAAAAGTGGTCACTTCATCAAAGTATTAAGGACAGACAGAGGTGGTGAGTATGTCTCAAATTATTTTATAAATTTTTGTAAATCTCATGACACAGATAAGAAATTCACTGCGTTGTATACATCTTAGCAGAATGGTGTCGCAGAAAGAAAAAAAACTGAACCATTATGGAGATGGCGCATAGTATGATGGAAACTAAGCATTTTCCAAATGAATATTGGGCTAAGGTAGTTGCAACTGATGTATACATCATGAATAGGTTCCCAATAAAGAGTGTGAAGAACAAAATTCCTCAAGAGGCATGGACAGGTATGAAACATAGTGTTTCTCACTTAATTTTTTTTGGTTTTGTTGCATATGCACACATTCCAGATGAGCTGAGAAAGAAATTAGACAATAAAGGACATAAATGCATATTTGTGGGTTATTCAAAAGACAAAAAAGCATACAAATTTTATGATCCCATCATAAAGAAGGTCATAATCAACTGTGATGTTCAATTTGTGGAAAACGAAGCATGGGATGGAAGTGTCGAAAAGACAGTGAAAATTGTGAATCATGTTGCACATGATGATATGATGGAAGAAGTGGTTCAGACACCACAAGAAACTCAACATGTCGTAGTACCATCCACCCTCAGGATCTAGTCTTTGTCTAATTATGAATTGATTTCGTATTTAGTCTTTGTCTAATTGATTTCGTATCTAGTCTTTGTCTAATTATGAGTTGATTTCGTATTTAGTCTTTGTCTAATTGATTTCGTATCTAGTCTTTGTCTAATTCTAGTTTTCAAACATATGAATTGTGTATCATAGAATTTGTTCTTAGAGGCTTCTTGATATTTTTTGGGTCATATGGCTGTGCTCTCACTATCTCTGAAATGTTGTTGTAGTTGCTTCTGCAAAGTGCTCACTGTTTTGTGTATTGATGAGAAATCAATTTAAAAAGGTGGAAGAGACAATAGACCCGCAACTTGTATTTCCACTACATTATTTTCCATTTTGAGTACACTAGTCAAGAGATTATTGTTGTGTAGACTATTGCAGAATTGTAAACTTCTTTGCAGAGCACTTGGAGATTATAAAGCATGTCGGTATGCATTCTTAGAGAAGACGGAGAAGAAGGACTGTCAGAGGCAAGGGTAGTAGTGATAAACTTGATCTTCATTGTGTAAGTTGAAACAGAGATGGAAACAAGGAAAAGACATGCATAATTCCATGGGAGAAGATCACAAAGAAGAAGCAAACAAAAGCACAAAACAAATCTGTTGATGTGTATAAACCTATTAAATACACTCCTTTTGTTGTTGCACACTGTAACATTTGCATAAATGAAGTTTTATTCAGCACTTCATTTGTATCTTGGAGAGATACATGGCTTCTTAACACAGGTGCAACTTGCCACATGATGTTTAGGAAAGAGTTTTTTGAATAATTGAATGGCAATGTAGATGGTGTAGTATATTTTACAGATAAGTCCAACCTCAATCCGAAAGGAATTGGCACCATTCGGCTAAAATTGCCTGGATTCCCTAACTTTTTGCTACATAATGTTATCTATCTTCCATAGTTGCAATGGAACTTGTTTTCCCTGGTGTAGATTCTACAGCAAGGCCATTCCATCCACACGATCAATGAGAATGTTGATATAAGGAGATCCTTTGACAATCAAGTCATGATGAATTGATATGAAGATGAGAAATTGTTGAAGTTGAAAGGGACATCTACAAGAGCACAGAATTTTGCTTGCCTCTCTCAACAAAAATAAGGTACATTGTCCTCTAGTCTTTTGTGGCATGATAGATATGGGCACATAAACTATGATAGCCTCCAATTGTTGAAGAAGAATAATGTTTTTGGTTTTCTTACCATTCCAAAAAAGTTGACACAATGTGATGCTTGTATTCTTGGAAAACATAGTAAGCATCCTTTCCATGATTCCAATTATAGAGCATGTAGAAAACTAGAACCATTCACTCTGATTTGTGGCCATATGCCTATTGTATATTCTAATGGTAACAAGTATATCACAAATTTTATCAATGATTACACGAGGATGTGTTGAGTGTATTTGCTGAAAGACAAATCTCAAGCCTTTGAATCTTTTAAGAACTTTCATGTATAGATTGAAAGTGAAACACAATTGCATATTGGTTCCCTTCGTGTTGAAAATGGAGGAGAATATACATCAAATAAATTTGAATCCTATATTAGACAACATGGGATTAGGCATCAAACCATAGTTCCATATAATCCTCAACAAAATGATGTGGTTGAAAGAATGAACAGGACTCTTTTGAATATGGTTTGTTCCATGATGTTTTTTAAGAATGTAAAATTTGTGTTTTGGGATATTGAGGTTTATTTGAGAAACATAAGTCCCACTCATGCTCTTTCAATCAAGACTCAATACAAAATCTTGTATCGTTGCATCCCTTCATTGAGACATCTCAGGGTCTTTGGTTCCACCTACTATGCCTTGATACCAAAGGAACAAAGAAACAAGCTCGGTGCATAGAGTTGGAAATGCATTTTCTTGGGGTACTCAAACACCACCAAGGAATATTGTCTTTATGATGAGATCATTTTTTTTATCTTTCCAAATATGTCATTTTCTTGAGATGAATAAAAATGACAAGTCTATTGAGAGGCATCTTAATCGTCTAGAGAATATTATCCATGTAAATACCTTTCATGAAGTTGATAATGAGATTCCACATCTTGAAGGGGGGTTCCCTATTTTGGATCAATATTTAGAATATCCTTTTGCAACACCATCACCTCCTCATGAAGAAACTCATGGAGAAGTTCTTGCCACTTCACCAAAACAAGAGGATCAGCTAGATGATTTGATTGAGAGAATTGGAAGACTGAATCTTGAAGAAGATGAAACACCACAAGATGAGCAACCTAGACCCTCACACAAAGTGCCAAAATGGGTCACAAAGAAACTTGAATGTGTCCATCCCGATGAAGCTAGAAAGACTGGAACTAGAATTTCAAGAAGAAAAGAAGATGGACGAGATGCAAATAACTCAAACTCAGGTGATGTAGAAGATATGGATGTTTCATATGATTGTGAATTGAATGTCTGTGCTAACTTTGAACCAAATTCATTTGAAATAGCTACTTCTCATGATAAGTGGAAAGAAGCCATGTAGAATGAGTATGATGCTTTCATAAAGAATGAAACCTGGAAGTTGGTGGACCCTCCATTTGGTACCAAACAAATTGGCTACAAGTGGGTCTACAAGAACAAGTATAGATCAGATGGCTCACTTGACATGCATAAGGTGAGGCTTATGGTGAAAGGTTATGCAAATAAAGAAGGCATTGAATATGAATAAAATTTCTCCCCCACAAAAAAATGGGATACCATCCACACCTTATTGTCTTTGGCTGGACATAATGGGTGGAAATTTCATTAGATGGATGTGAAGACTGATTTCTTGAATGGAGACCTACAAGAGAATGTTTTCAAATCTCAGCTAGAAGAGTTTGTTGTGTAAGGGAAAGAACAAAAGGTATGAAAAATCATTAGGTCATTTAATGGCTTAAAATAAGAACCTAACGCATGGTACAAAAAGCTAACTGAGCATATTCTGAAGTTAAATTTCAAACATTTTAATCTTGATGATGCAACACTCTTTGTAAAGAAAGTTGGAATATCGGTTGTATATATTATGGTGTATGTAGATGATCTTTTGATGACACGTAACAATGAAAGTTATATTGCATCCATAGAGAAAGAATTGAAGAATGGATTTGAGATGATAAATTTGGGACACCTTCACTATTACTTGGGAATTGAAGTGACTCAACATCCTAAGTATATATTCATATCCTAGAAGAAGTATGTTGGAAACTATTGAATAGATTTTGCATGACAGAATGCAACCTTCTTTCTACTCCAATGGAATATAATTTGAAGCTCACATCAAACGAAGGAAAAGAATTTGAGGATATGACCAAGTACCAAAAACTTGTGGGAACCCTTATTTATCTACCTTACCACTACCAGTCCATACATTTCATTTTTTGTTGGGATTATTTCAAGGTTCATGTAAAAACCTTGTGAAGTACATTGGTCTACTGCTAAAACAATTCTAAGATACCTGAATGGGACTCAAGACTTTGGACTCAAATATTCTAAGGTGGATGGCTTCACACTTATTACGTACTCTAATTCAATATTTGATGGCGACAAAGAGACCATAGTGTCTACTTTAGGATACCTCATGAGTCTTGGATCAATAAATGTCTCCTAGAGATCACACAAGCAATTAGTTCCAATAGATTCTACAACAAAGGCATAATATGTAGTTGTTGCAGAAGCAACGAAGGAGATTGTGTGGCTCAGGAAAATACTTAAATATTTGCAGGAGAAGCAAGAGAACTCCACTCCCCTACTAATCAAAAATACTTCTGCAATCAAGTTGGACAAGAATCCTAGATTCCGTAATCGAACCAAGCACATCAACACAAAGCACCATTTGATTCAACATCATGTAGAGGCCAAGATAGTTCGTTTGAGAGATTGTTCCACGAATGAGCAAATCATTGACATCTTCACCAAAGAACTTGCAAGAGAGAAACTTGAAATTTTCATAAATATGCTTGGACTTACAAGCACCCCTTCATATTAAGAAGGGGTGTTGGAAACCTAATATGCAAGGATTATGGCTCCATGTAAATATTTTTTTAGTTTTTTATTGAGAAGACGAAAAGTCTTCAAGAACTCCAATAGACCTCTTGGAAGATGAAGTACAAGGGTGGTTTTCTATTGTATAAATAAATGAGTTTACTCAATGAAAAACAATTCATTTTGGATCTATTCCATCATGAACTACAAATTTGTAAAAAAGAAGAGAGAAAAAATTGACAACTTGTGTGGAAGCTGAAAACAAGAAGTTTCGTCCAAATAGTCGATCAACAAAAAGTTCTAGTAAATATCAATTTGGGGTGGATCGATTTATAGTCGATGAAACAATTTTACTTGGGAATTCATAAATCATATACTCTTGTTTCATCAAGTGTCATAGTTACAAGCACATAAGATATTGAGAATACATTGTGATCCAAAATGAGAGTTAAAGGGAATTTTTTCAACAATATGCTTTGAGGACAAAGAATTTTTAAGGGGAAGGAAATGTAATATATATATAAGGGACACATCCCTTCATGAACAGTTGCTAGAAGTGCCTTTATAATTTGTATATATACGGAACTATCATTGTATCTTCAATCATCTCATACTTTTATCATTTTATATATTTATCCATATGGATTCTTTTATACTTGCATATCTATTTTGGATACTTAATATTTGAACCAGATTGGTTAGTCTCAACTTTCTTTTTATTAATTTATAAATATTTGACCTTTTGTGTCTTTTTCATATTAATAAATCCTAAAAAAGAATAAAATATAATTTCATGATACAGTGGAAGAAATGAGTGTCACAAGGCATGCAACTATGTTCCAAGTGCATGGAACAGACTTATGCAAAACAAAAATGTAGAAAAGGTGTTGGGTAGGAGGTGGACACTCATCAATTGTCTCTTCTAGGGATAGTGATTTTGAAATGCAAATGTTGTGAATGAAAATGAATTGGTAACACAGATGAATGCAGTGGAAATATGAAATATACAATAATGCATTAGGCATAAGTGTGCAAGTAGCAATGAGCAAAGGAAAATGCATAGTGAACAAAAACAAGAACCTTATAAAAAATGACCAGAAATAGTTGAGAAAGAAAGGCATGCAGTTTATTCTCAAAGTCATAGTAAAAATAACAAGGCTCCCAATATTATTATAAAAACTCATCGTGGAGACAAAAATGGAAAGAGGGCGGTGACAATAGTGTCCCATGTTAGCTAGGTTCTTCTATTATACTAGTGCAAAATGCATGTAGAAAAAGATGACACGCCAACATCCAATAGGTTCAACCCTATGGAAAAGTTAGGTGGAAAAGTTTTTAAATGCATCATAATAGAGGGAAATCCTAAACCTATATGCAATATTCCAAATGTACTTGACCAGATCGAACAATGTGCAAAGAATGATTCCTAAGAAACTAGGAATCCATCTCAAAGTCTCGTATTCAAGAAAAAACAATACCATGATCATACCTAAAAAATATAAAGAGAAATACTTGATAAGAGTTACTTTGAAAGGGGCATATTCAACTTGGATATCTTCAACAATATTCATTACCATTTCAAATTCTACCAATGAAGAATCAAGAACACCATGGTCTGAGGACCTACAAACAGTGAGATTATGATCAAAAGGAATATCAAAGTGGAAACCATGGATATAGTCTACACGAACATACTCATAATTATAGGGGTCTAAATATCTACTAAATAAATCATACTCATAAGGAACACCAACTTGCAACTCAATGAATAAGTCTAAATACTCAAGAATTCCAAAGTGTTAGGATCCACCAATTGTGCGATAAGACTCAAAAAGAAAATTGAAGTTGGATTTGATTGCAAATGGGTCCAATCTAGGGATATGATATTTGGAAAGAATTGGAATGTCCAAAGCAATTTCAAAATCAATCATAGCCTCTAGTAGAGCTTCATCTAAGGAAATAACATCATCATAGAGAGAGCATATGTCAAAACATTCACTTAGACAAACAAGCAGGAGAACATCCTCCAATACCCCCATTGGATAGATCACTTGGTTAATTGCAAGAACCAAGTTCTAAGAAGGCGAGCATGAATGAAAAGGATCAACCTTAGTAGAAATTAAAGACCTGGGATATGAGGCCACATAATTTACCCATGGTGAGGTAGTGTCTATCAAAACACTAGAAATAGACAAAGGGTCCACATGGTCTAAAGTTGGATAAAGAGAAGGATCGATAAATTCAGTTTGATCAACAATGGTAATGATTCCATTATGAGGAAAATGCATCACATGAGAAAATGTAGACACCATATCATTCATAGAATATAGCTAATCACACTTAAGGAGAATATTGAAGTCCAATGTAATTTTGATAACTATAAAACAAACTAAGACAATCTTCCCACGTAATATTATAGTCAACTGAGGAAGAATCCCCAAGAGTTTACTGGGTATTTTATTGAAGGCCAACAACTAAATGAAGTTGACACAAGGTTGAGAGAAACCAAATATTTCCAAGCATATGTGAATAAAATACTAACAAAGGTTCCTTCATATACAACAAAACAATGAAAAGTGCATTAATTAACTTAAATCCTTATTTGGAGGGGTCTAGATGAAGGAAGGTGAAGCCCAAATAATCTATTCCAATCAAAGGAAACAATCCTAGAGCTCGGAGGGAGCACATTGAAAGTGACTAAAGTGCCCCCTTATCTAGAAGGTTCTGAAATGGTATTAGAAAAACTTGAGAGGTAGTCACATCACTCTCTAAAGGAGCGTGGTCAACCAAATATTGCATCAAATTCACCACTTCATCAACCAATAGTTGAATGGGATGTTGGGAAACCATAGATTGTTTAGAAGTATAAGATCCATGAGAGGTGAAAAACACTCTTTGTACCTCTAAAATAATGAGGAATGGATGAGCAAGGTGATATCCCTTTTAGATATTACAAGGAAACTTAGGATTACATCCTATTCATTTAGGTTTCTCAACAATATCATTACTACCAATATGACTAGAACTTGACTCATTTTTTCCCACAACATGACTTGTAGTGGTTGGTTAATTCCCCTATTATGAATTTTATTGGTTTTTTCTTTGCCCCATCAGGACTTGTAGTGGATGGTCGCTTGTATCTAGTATGAATTGGAATGACTATTGACTTCTATCCATTTTGACTTGTAGTGAATAATGGCTTGCCTCCTTGTCTTTTTATATTCTTCTTATTCTTCATCTTTCTATTCCTTTTATACTTTTGATTACTAGGAGTTATACTTTCACCGTATAAGAAGAAGGAGGAGGAAAATATTTCACTAGTGAATAAGGAAAAGGGTCAACATGAGTTCAATGCTCTTGAAATAAGGTTCTTACTTTAAAATCATTAAGAGAATTCATCCAAAGTGGAAAAAAAACCAAACTCACAATCCCATTGTGAAACTCCAAGAAGGTTCATGGTGGTCATGAAGGCATCGCCAATGTTTCCAAAGAAAGGAGAAGCACAAGAATCCCTTGCACGGGGTCTCTTGGTTAGTATCCTTAGGAACATAAGCCATAACCCATGATTCAAAAATAACAAAATCCCTAAGGCTTTCTATGGGGTTAAACAATTGCAATCAACACATGCCTATAAAAGAAACTCTAAGATGTAACCAAGGAAACTGTAATGTCCCTTGTTAGGAATTTTATTAAAATTGCAATTTTCCACTTTTTTCCCCTAGTTCGACCTTTGACTAGTTTTGATCTCTAGGTCCCAAATTTGCCCCAAATGATTTCAAATATTCTGAGAAGGTATATGAATGAGATTAGAACATAAATATGTGTTTTAAGGATTCCTTTGGACCTTTAAAATACTTATGCAAATACTCTTTCAATTCTGACCAATGTAGGGAACTTTACTAGTAATTTGCCTTTGACTAGTATTGGTCTCTATGTCTCGAATTGACTCCAAATGCCTTCAAATATTCAAGGAAGGTGTATGAATGATATTAAGACTTGAATATGATGTTCAGAGATGATATATGGCCACCAAAATACCTCTGCAAACTCTCTTAAGATTCTGGACCAAGTATGCAATTTTACTAGTAATTTGGGGTCAAATCCCCCTGGGGTAAGTATTGAAAATGGCTTCCCAAATGCCTCCAAAGCCACTCAAATTTCTGAACAGAGGTAGGGAATGTATTAATAATGTTATTAAGGTCTCATGTGCACCATTAATTGATTATTATATCTGTTCCAACCCTCTCCCATTCAACTGCAAAAATCACTAATTCGACCCTTGGGGAAATGGCACTATTTCTTCTCCCAATGCAATTAAACTGAGTAAAAATGCTTCAAATGCTCAAGTACAGTACATGAAAATTGTAGAATACATCCATGGCAGTATATTTATCACAAATATATCAGAGAATCATCCATTCATTCGAAATCATCATCAATACATTGGCTCACAACAAGGTAGTGGGGAAATGACATTGTTCTTCCATTAAAAATGAGATTTATACATTTCTACTTGGAATTTCGACCTGAAACTTTTTGGAGATGCAGAACATAGTATTTAGTTCATATTACAAAATAAATGGGGCATTAAGAGCTTCCCCAAAGAGTACAATATCTCACCAAAAACGCCCTCCCTCAAGGATCAAGAATATGCCATCAAAACTGGAAATGGTTGAAGGAGTGAGCTGCAATAGAAGAAACCATGAGCTGCCCTGTAGCTTACACCTGCAAATAAAGACTCCATTAAAGCTCCAAATGAAAGGTCTGAATGGCCTTTCCAATTACCAACTTGGATGGGAATCTTTCACCCTCGAAATTGGCCAAGGCAAGAAACTAGTCATCCACTAGCTCTCCCTCTTCACAAATGCAATTGCAAATTCTACAAATGATAAAAATCCATTCTCATACTTCATTTCTACATTTTATAACCAACATTATCCTTCTAAGGGTCGAAATCCTCTCAATAGATTCAATAGATTTTCATTTAGGAAATATTCCACATTTGCCACTTGTCTCCTAGTTCCAACCTTCCATCTTCTCCCAAATTTGATTTTGAGTCTCTTTGGCTTCTCCCACTCCCAAATTCGCCTTCTTTGAGACTATTTTTGGGGCTGACATGTCATAGTGGTCAGATGTCAGAGGTCAGGTCTGCAATTTGTCATAGTTGTCATAGATGCTCCATCATTGGTGTCATAGGGGCTAGGGAATCTAGCCCAAGTGTCCACAAACTTTCACTTTGACTCTTTATCTTCCATGGAGGTTACCAATCCTTCCAAATTCGACCTAAGATGCTCAATGACATGTGTTATGACTTACCAACTCACCCAAGAGTGTTCACATTCCCATTAATTCGAATTTGCAAAAGAGAGATACCATGTATTATGAAAAATCAAGCTAGTGTGGGTCCCACATCCTCCATATGTCTCCAAAACCATTTGTCACTTAGGATTTCTCTTGAATTTATTTATTCACTCTATTTATTAAATTCTTTAACCCTTCTAATGTCTAAACATCATTTATTATCCGCCTTATTCCAAATCCCAAAGCTTCCACCCCAAACCTAGGAAACTAGTAATTTTCCTCCTTGGCAATTATTTGACCCTTAACATCAATTTTACAAACTCTAATGAATATGGCTAATGTGATTAGGCCATTGTGACCCAATTCCAAATTTGGGACATGACAAATCCTCCCTTCCCAATATTGCTTGTCCTCAAGCAATTTCAAACATGGGTGTTGAAGAACCTGCTTTCTGTATAATTCTTTGAAGTTGCCATTGAATTGCCAAACCTTGAGTCTTTGAGTTTCCATGAATATTTTAGAGAGGAACCACCATGCTTGATGCTGCACTACTCTTATTAAAATCACTTTATTAAGTGGGTAATCCATCTCCCATGCTGCTTTCTTCCCCCCAAAAAATGAAACCAATGAGACAAAAATTATTCCAGGGTCCCATTGCTTGTATTGCACCCCAACAATTAAGAGTGCTCTCCAACCTACACCATTAGATAAGAGGATTCCTGGATCCCATTTTCTTGTATGCATTCTTCCAAACATCATTAGTGCCAAATATATATCATAAAAGTACATAACAACATAATGAAAATTTACATCAAGGATATGCTTCATCAAAGAGTCATGAAAGTGCTTATACCTCCAAGCAAGTAGACCACCATTTTCCAAGTGCATACAAGCTTCAAGTGACCAATCAAATCTGCTCCAATGACATAGGTGAGGATCCCATGTCCTATAATGCTGCTCCAAAAGGATGTGATATGCATCAAAATATTCAGCCATGTATTCTTTCATCCAAGAAGTGAATGAAGAATCTCCACTAGAATCTGAACCAAATAATGAGTAGAAAAAACAAGGAGACTTCAAATGACTCAAAGAAGTCTCACCCATACATCCATGAATGTGAGAATCATAAAGATGTAACAAAGTATGTGGCTGCCAACAAAAATGTTCTCCCATCATAAATCTATTCATCCAAGTGTTGGATGAAGTTCCTCTAACATCAAATGAACCCAGTGTTGAGCAAGAAAAACCATGAGTATTCAAGTGACTCAAATCCATATCATAGGTGCATCCATGTAGATGTGAATCATCATAAAGTGACAAATTATGCTGCTGCAAATGTGAATAAGAATGTGCTCCAACCATGTCATCATAAAAGTTAAATCTAGGAGTTCCATACTCCTCATGTGGCACCATCAAAAAGAACCCTTTCACCCATACTTCATTGAGACTAATACTGCAAAACATGGAATTGTAGGATGTAGCAGAATGTACTGACTCACCCAAATGATCAAAAAGTTCAGGATTTTCATCCTGGGAAGGATCCATGTGGGTAGTATCATGCAGCTCCTTCAAAAGTGTGAACTCTTTGTCATAGTTTGATTCCAATGTAGAGGAATCATGCTCTTCTTTAAAAATTGCATAACCTTCATCAAGAGGCAATTCAAATTCCTCTTCCACCACATCAAGTGTTTGGATCTCTTCAAGTTCATCTTCAAACACATCAAGAACATTCAAATTTTCACATTTCTCATGATCCACCATGTCATGAGAATCCTCCAAACAATCTACCATTTGACAATCTGAAACATAGGAGGAAAAACAAGTATCTTGCAACTTTTCAAGAAGTTGCTCATTTTTAATTGTGAGCTTATGAATATCCTCATTATTCTTCAAGTATGCATCATGTAACAATTCATTAAGCTCAAATAAATGGTTTCTATCAAAAAGCAAAGACATGAAATTACCTTTGATGTGGCACATTGCTCTTTGAATCTTCTCCATGTTTTCAAGGAAGGATGTTTCCTCCAATGAAGTAGCTCTCCAACAAGAATTTGACACCAATGCTTGAGTGTCATGGAGAATGCTGAGGGACTCTTGGATCTTATTTTCATTCATCTTTAAGGACCCTTCAAGAAAATGAGGCTCTTGCAAATGAACCTCCTCATCTTCTTCAATTTTGCTTGGACCAACTTCATGAAGCTCAAGTGGTGATGGGGAAGTTGATCTTGGTTCTTCTTCAACTGCTACAAGGTCTTAATTATCATGCTTAATGAAACTTGTACTTGTAGAAACACTTTCAAAAGTGATCTCTATGTCACCAACATAGAGGTGTGAGCACCCATCAGTAGGTACTCCTTCATAGTTTAAGCATCCATCAGTAGATGCTCTTTGGTTCATGTCTAAGCTAGAAGGTGTCTCGAAATGATCTTCCATATTTTCAATAGAATCGTCTTCATGCTCTTGTGATGTCTCTTCCTTTTGCTCCTTAAAGAAAGCTGATGCATTTTGCCCCTTGTTTTCCTTAGGATCAATATATTTGGAATCTCTTCTTGAATAAATCTCAAAAGCTCTCCTCAAGGATGACATCATTTCATGCACACATATATGATACTCGCTCCAAGGGTTTTTACAAGAAGGGCATAAACCTTTCTTCACTAACTCCACATCTTCATTTTTGGGCCTATTTTCAAAAACATGTTCAGCATAGTACTCAAAAGACATGGCATTTTGTGTATTTTTGCTAAAAGCAAGATATTCTTGATATTTTTGATATTGTTGGGGCAAGGTTTTATATTTTGCTCTCCATCTTTGGAACTCACTCATAGAATTATCCTTGGTTGGTGTGACACACTCATATTCATCAGATTTAAGGTCATAAGAATAATCTTCATTTCTCTTGAAATTGTAAGAAGTGTTGCATGATGGCACCTCTTCCTCATACCATTCACATTCTGCTTCATATTGCTCATAAGCATCTGCATATTCCTCATAAGAATTGTACTCATAGGATTCATCATAATAGTAAGACATGGCTGCCAATTATTCTTGAATGTATGTACCTAATACACAGGTGCAAGGACCATGCTCTGATACCACTGTAATGTCCCTTGTTAGGAATTTTATTAAAATTGCAATTTTCCACTTTTTTTCCTTGGTTCGACCTTTGACTAGTTTTGATCTCTAGGTCCCAAATTTGCCCCAAATGATTTCAAATATTCTGAGAAGGTATATGAATGAGATTAGAACATAAATATGTGTTTTAAGGATTCCTTTGGACCTTTAAAATACTTCTGCAAATAATCTTTCAATTCTGACCAATGTAGGGAACTTTACTAGTAATTTGCCTTTGACTAGTATTGGTCTCTATGTCTCGAATTGACTCCAAATGCCTTCAAATATTCAAGGAAGGTGTATGAATGATATTAAGACTTGAATATAATGTTCAGGGATGATATATGGCCACCAAAATACCTCTGCAAACTCTCTTAAGATTCTGGACCAAGTATGCAATTTTACTAGTAATTTGGGGTCAAATCCCCCTGGGGTAAGTATTGAAAATGGCTTCCCAAATGCCTCCAAAGCCACTCAAATTTCTGAACAGAGGTAGGGAATGTATTAATAATGTTATTAAGGTCTCATGTGCACCATTAATTGATTATTATATCTGTTCCAACCCTCTCCCATTCAACTGCAAAAATCACCAATTCGACCCTTGGGGAAATGGCACTATTTCTTCTCCCAATGCAATTAAACTGAGTAAAAATGCTTCAAATGCTCAAGTACAGTACATGAAAATTGTAGAAGACATCCATGGCAGTATATTTATCACAAATATATCAGAGAATCATCCATTCATTCGAAATCATCATCAATACATTGGCTCACAACAAGGTAGTGGGGAAATGACATTGTTCTTCCATTAAAAATGAGATTTATACATTTCTACTTGGAATTTCGACCTGAAACTTTTTGGAGATGCAGAACAGAGTATTTAGTTCATATTAAAAAAGAAATGGGGCATTAAGAGCTTCCCCAAAGAGTACAATAGCTCACCAAAAACGCCCTCCCTCAAGGATCAAGAATATGCCATCAAAACTGGAAATGGTTGAAGGAGTGAGCTGCAATAG
Source organism: Larix kaempferi (assembly GCA_027924585.1). Classification (NCBI taxonomy): domain Eukaryota; kingdom Viridiplantae; phylum Streptophyta; class Pinopsida; order Pinales; family Pinaceae; genus Larix; species Larix kaempferi. Next base: position 1,181,246 of record BSBM01000411.1, on the reverse strand, counting down.
AAGAAACCATGAGCTGCCCTGTAGCTTACACCTGCAAATAAAGACTCCATTAAAGCTCCAAATGAAAGGTCTGAATGGCCTTTCCAATTACCAACTTGGATGGGAATCTTTCACCCTCGAAATTGGCTAAGGCAAGAAACTAGTCATCCACTAGCTCTCCCTCTTCACAAATGCAATTGCAAATTCTACAAATGATAAAAAGCCATTCTCATACTTCATTTCTACATTTTATAACCAACATTATCCTTCTAAGGGTCGAAATCCTCTCAATAGATTTTCATTTAGGAAATATTCCACATTTGCCACTTGTCTCCTAGTTCCAACCTTCCATCTTCTCCCAAATTTGATTTTGAGTCTCTTTGGCTTCTCCCACTCCCAAATTCGCCTTCTTTGAGCCTATTTTCGGGGCTGACATGTCATAGTGGTCAGATGTCAGAGGTCAGGTCTGCAATTTGTCATAATTGTCATAGATGCTCCATCATTGGTGTCATAGGGGCTAGGGAATCTAGCCCAAGTGTCCACAAACTTCCACTTTGACTCTTTATCTTCCATGGAGGTTACCAATCCTTCCAAATTCAACCTAAGATGCTCAATGACTTTTGTTATGACTTACCAACTCACCCAAGAGTGTTCGCATTCCCATTAATTCGAATTTGCAAAAGAGAGATACCATGTATTATGAAAAATCAAGCTAGTGTGGGTCCCACATCCTCCATATGTCTCCAAAACCATTTGTCACTTAGGATTTCTCTTGAATTTATTTATTCACTCTATTTATTAAATTCTTGAACCCTTATAATGTCTAAACATCATTTATTATCCGCCTTATTCCAAATCCCAAAGCTTCCACCCCAAACCTAGGAAACTAGTAATTTTCCTCCTTGGCAATTATTTGACCCTTAACATCAATTTTACAAACTCTAATGAATATGGCTAATGTGATTAGGCCATTGTGACCCAATTCCAAATTTGGGACATGACAAAGAAACCCACTCTCCCAAAAATCAAACTAGTGTGATTAAGTCCTAATTCTAAGTAGTGAAGAGTTGAACACCATCCTTCCAAAGTTCTGTTGAAATATTGTAACTTCAAAGAATATTCTATTTGTATTTTATTATTATTCATCCAGAGATGTTTTATTCCTCCGTCGGGATGTTATTATTATTATGTAAAGTCATTGAGGTAAATCCTCCCATGTAAGTCGGGGCAATAGATCCACTTTGAGTCAATTGTAATGGGGTGTTTATGTCCCCTAGAGGAGTCAGCCCACTCAACATTAAGTTGAGTAGTTAAGTTGTTGGGGCCAACCTAGTTAAAGAAAAAGTCAAGTGAAAGATAAAGTATAAATAGAGGTGTTGTGTTCCTCATTTAACACACTCACTCACTTGTGAACTCGCATTGGAGAGAGAGAGAGATCTGCAAAGGAGGAGAAGGTGCTCTTGTTTGGGGATTTCATCTTTGTACTTGTTTATCATCTATATTGAGGAAGTTTTGCTGGGTTTTCTACCCCATGACGGTTTCCCAGGATAAATCTGTGTCTCTTGTGTTTATGCTGTGCTTGTTATTCTTTCAGTGATCTTGTATATGCTATTGTTGTGAAATTGAATTGAATACTGATGTTATCTATCTTAGCATATTGAATCTTAACAAGTTCAACTTGGGATGAAAGGGCCCAAGTCTAAATAGAAAATGTGTGAGAGATGGTTATGGTAACCCTCATGCAACAATCACTCGAGGTGCAAGTACCCTCAAGGGAAGTTTAGGAAGATGTAAATCATATGTCTCAAGTACCAAAAACACTTCCCACTTGTAGTCGCTTGGGTGAAAAATCTAGGAGAGGTAACTATGGTTACTACTTCACAATAAATAGTTGGGAAAATAAGTCATGAGTTATATTTATTTGTATGGGTAGGGAACATAGGACCGAGTCCTAGACCGAAAACTCTAGATATTAATGGCATCACCCCAAGGACTTTCCACTTAACATAAATCTCTATTTCATGCATAACCCACAAAGCAAGAAATGAGGGATTATTATCAATCACTTACACTCCTTGACCTCATGCTTGATGTTGAAAACAATAGGCCTTGTTACACTCCTTGACCTCATGCTTGATGTTGAAAACAATAGGCCATGCTAGTTCATCACATCTCTGGATCATTTTGAAACAAAAAATAGGCATGTGATGGTCGATTAGTTGTTTGTGTTTGGATATCCACATCATCATTTTCAGGACCTTGCATGCAATTAGGGTTTGCATGCAAACTCTAGGGTTTGCATGCATTTCGCATGCATACCAGTCACCAGGTTGATGCCTCCAGCACCTTACCCACCTTATTCTAGCACCCGGGAGCTTTTTACATCAGTTCTTTATCCCTCCTAGTCATGAAGGCACCCACTTCTCACCTACTTCCAGAGAAGGGCGCACTTCTTCACCTACCACCTTAGTTTACACTTAGTTAGCTTCGATTCTCCTTGATTTGAGGCTAGTTTCACTCTCGGCTGATTGTTTCACTCCGTTGGACCCCCAGATTGACTAGATGACTTGTTCTGACTTCAGTTAAGCCTCCCATGCACCCTCCACTGAGCCTCCTTCCCTATATCAGTACTACACACTTCAGTTACACTTGTTACACTCAGTTAGACTCAGATTGACACCTGGATGACTGGTTCTTGTGCATTGATGACCACTACTGATTGATGATGAGGACTCCTATTTTGAGTCAAGCTACACCATTCAGTAATTCGAATGACCTTCTTAGTAAATTCAAATTTCTTAGTCATTGTTACTGTATTGTATTGTAATTATTCACCCTCATTGGGATATTGAGCACTAATGCATGTTTTGCACAGTTTTACACCATTTTTATGAGTTTCATCTATTGTGATTGATTTAGTTGTTCATTAGATCTGATGTGACTAATTTTACATGGTATCAGAGTCATTGCAGGGACAAGATCTCTTTTCTACAGGTGTTCTACAAGGATATTTGAGTGAATTTACTAAAAATTACAAAAAGTTTGGCATGAAAGATCTCAAGGGCATTCACTCCTGTGCATGCAAAGCTTAAAAATACTTCCAATACCACTCCAGAAGCTTGAGTTTCCACATAAATACTGGATCTGATACATTGGACCCATTCAACATTGCTTGATCTCCAATCCTAGGTGTGATGCAACTCTAAAAGGGTGGGTTGTTCGACCTTACTGTTCTTGGTTTTATTGTGATTTGCAGGTTATTGTCTCCATCAATTGCATTCACTACCTTACTTTTGTAAGCCTTTCTACATCAAAGTGCACTCACTCCTAGTAATGGAATACTCTTCTTCAAAGACTATCCTTACCCCTTTCAATTATTTTGATTGGAAAGAAGATATGGAGATCATGTTACGTTCAAAAGGATACTATCGAGTCACTATTGGTCTTGAATTGGATCCAAGCACATTGTTAGAAAGAACCAAACACTACAACAAGCTTGATGAAGCTTATGGTCTTCTTTGTCTCTCCATCTCCAAAGATCTTCACTTCCATCTCAGCAGATTGAAGACTCCAAAAGCTATATGGGAGCAACTTGAAACATTATTTGGCAAGCAGGACGAGCTTAGGGATTTTCAATTAGAGAATGAATTGATTGCTCTTAGTCCTGAGAATTTCGAGACCATCAATGAGTTTTTCACAAAATTCAAGCACTTGACATTGCAATTGAAGAACAGTGGAGCTATCAAAGAGGATAAGCAATTGATCCTCTCTATTCTCACCAAGCTTGGTAAAGACTATTCAGTATTTGTCTCTACTTTCAATTCCGGTCGGCTAACTACCCCGAATTGGAAGATGCCTACCTTGAATGCCTTCATTGATTCTGTCACAAAAGAGCATGATAAGTTGATTCAAATGGGGTCCATAAACTCCAAAGATTCAGCCCTATTTGTTCAAGGACCCAAGAATTCGAATGGTAAAGGAAAGCAAAAGAAAGAGAAGCCCAAATTCGAACCTCACAAGCAAAGAGAGAAAGGCAAGCAGACGGATGCACCATCCAATTCAAAGTTCAAGAAAAAGGGTAAAGAGGGTAAGGAAAAATATAAATGTACTTATTGAAACCGTGGCTTTCATCCCGAAAGTTCATGCATGAAGAAGACTATAGATCAAATGACCCTCCTTTTGGAAAAGAATAACATAACTCTTCCTGACGGTGCAAGGAAGAAGGATAGGAATGATGATCATGAAAGAGGACAAGCACTCATGGCAACTGTTTCAAAGCCCACTACTCTTTTGATAGATTCGGGTGCCTCGAATCATATGGCTGAAAATATTGTTTCTTTTTCTTCATTCGATCCAAACAGCTCCATCCCCATCCATATGGGAGATGACTCAAAAATTTCTTCAAAGGGCAAAGGTACAATCCATGTTGATCATGGAAGCTTTCAGAATGTTCTCTATGTGCCTTCCTTGGCTTCAAATATTCTTTCTGTGTATCAAATGACACACACTAGTGAACTGAAGCAAGTTACATTCAACCCTAATACAGTTGAAATTTTTGATATCAAAAGTGGAAAACCTATTGCAGTCGGAAAGGCGAACCACACTGCAAAATGCTATGAGTTTTCACACTTTATTCCGCTTGCAAATCCCACTGCTCTTCGCACACATGGTAATGAGGTTAGTAGGATTTGGCATGAGATATTTGGACATATTAATTATAAGTATTTGCTTCTTTTATCAAACAAATCCATGGTAGATGGTCTTCCACAACTCCGTTCCTCGAAGGGAATATGCACCGGTTGCATTATTGGGAAGCACCCCGAGCACAGGTTCGACCGCAGAAAAGCTAGCAGAGCTTCTACAGTTTTGGGGTTGATACATTCTGATATCAATGGTCTGCTGCCCAATATGTCATTAAATGTTTAAAGGTATGTTTTGACATTTATTGATGATTTTTTCCGCTTCACATGGGTATTTTTTCTCAAAAACAAGTCAGAAGTGCTTGGAAAATTCAATGATTTTAAGGCTTCTGTTGAGATTGCCACTGAGAGAAAGATCAAATCTCTTACATCTGATAATGGTGGAGAATATATCAAGGCCTAGTTTCTACAACTTTGTGCTGAAAGCAGAATTCAGATCCAACAGACAGTTCCCTACACACCTCAGCAGAACGGTGTAGCGGAAAGGAAAAATCGGTCACTGAAAGAGATGGCTACTTGCATGATTGAATCAAAAGGTTTGGCTGCAAATATTTGGGCTGAAGCAATCAATGTTGCTGCATACATACAGAACCGAGTTCCACATTCATTCGTGAAAGGTATGTCTCCTTTCGAAGCATTCTTTGGTCACAAATCGGATGTGTCAAATTTGAGAGTTTTTGGCTCTATTGCATGGGCTAGAATTCCTTCCAAGAAAAGACGAGCTTTGGATCCACAAAGTATTGAGTGCATAGTGATAGGATATGGGGAAGAATCAAAAGCATATAAACTCATGGATATCATATCCAAAAAGATATTCATAGAGCGCAGTGTGCAATTTTAAGAACCGCTTCAAGATTTGCAACTAGTTGAGGAAGAAACTGTTGTTTCACTGCCTTCACTAGAAGAAGATCCGTGTAGCGATCATGAAGGTATGAGTTCTGATATTTTTGATATTTTAGCAGCACATGATGATCATGACATATCAGGTTCGGAATCTGACCATTATGATCCTCCTCTGTTACCAAAGTGGGTCCAAAACACTCTTCAATCTGCTGGTTCGAACCTTGGAAATCCTGCTGATCCGAGATGAACAAGAGCAGACTTTCAAAGAGCAGGTATGGCTCTTTCTATTTCTGATCCATTACTTCCTGAGATTTGTTATTTGATGACTGGTTTAGATCCCACAACATACTATCATGCCCACCGAAATCTGAGATGGCAAAGTGCCATGGATGAAGAGTATAGTTCTCTTCAAAAGAACAATACATGGGAGCTAGTTTCTCTTCCACTTGGAAGAAAATGATTCAAATGTAAATGGGTCTATCGAAAGAAAGTTTCTACTGATGGCTCTATTAGCAAATACAAAGTAAGGTTGGTGGCAAAAGGTTTCTTCCAAGTCCAAGGAGAGGACTACACTGAGACCTTTGCACCGGTTGCAAAGATGGATTCCATCCACCTTGTTTTGGCAATTTTCGCATCCAAGCACTGGGAAGTGCACCACATGGATGTGAAGAGTGCTTTTCTACATGGAGACCTTGCTGAAAAGGTATATAAGAAGCAACCAAAAAACTACACATCATATCCATCATTAGTTTTCATATTGAAGAAATCTTTGTATGGGTTAAAACAGGCCCCAAGAGCTTGGTATGCAAAGATGGACTCCTTCATTCTTTCTCAGAATTTCAAAAGATGCAAATTTGATCCGAATGTGTATATTCAGAAAGTTAAAGGTAATTTGTTGGTTATTGTACTTTATGTTGATGATCTTCTCATTACTGGTAGCACTCTTATTTCAATAAACAAGCTAAAAAATGCCTTAAATCTAGCTTTTGACATGAGCGATTTGGGCTTGCTAAGTCACTTTTTGGGCTTGGAGATTGCTCAAAATTTTGATGGGATCACTATATCTTAGCAAAAATATGCTTCCAACCTATTATTGAAGTTTAATATGGCTGAATGTAAGGTAGCCCCATTCCCATTCCTCTTAGGAATCAATCTTGAGGAGGGAAATTCTACACCACTTGCAGATTGCAGTATGTATCGACAGTTGATTGGTTCACTACTTTACTTGACACACTCAAGGAATGATATTTCATATGCCATGAGTGTCGTGTCAAGGTATATGCAACAACCCCATGAGCTTCATTGGTGGGAAGCCAAGCGGATCTTGCAGTATGTGCAAGGTACGAAACATTTTGGCATACATTATGCTGCAGATTCTGAGCTTGATTTCATTGGTTTTATTGATTCAGATTGGGCAGGTGATAGAATAGATTAGAAGTCCACTTCCTGTTATGTTTTCATGATTGGACATGGGACTATTTGGTGGTCAAGCAAAAAGCAGGCAGCCATTGCACTTTCTTCAGCAGAGGTCGAGTATTGAGGGGCAGTCAATGTCTGCATTCAGGCAGTTTGGTTGCAGGGTATTCTTTCCGAGTTTGGTTTTGGTGGCACTACTTCAACTGTCTTCTTTTGTGACAATCAAAGTGCTATCAAGATCTCCATAGATCTAGTTCAGCGGCATAGGACCAAACACATTGATATTCATATGCACTACATTCGATAGTTGGTGCATGATCACACCATCATTTTGCAATATTGCCCTATTGATGAGCAAATTGCAGACATCTTCACCAAGAGCTTCACTAAGAATAAGTTCTCTTACCTATGTTCACTGTTGGGGGTGAGTTCCATCATGGTGGAGACAGATTGATCCATTATTATGTTCTTAGCTTGAGGGGGGGCTTTCTTCCCACTGGGTTTTCCCTCTTTCTTCACTTCGCTTATTTTCAACATTTTTTGGATTATTGTATTGGGGTGACCTTTGGTCTTAGTTACCAGGGCCCTACATTATTTTTTGCACATCATAGTCTAGCTTGAGGGGGGGTGTTCAGATATCCACATCATCATTTTCAGTACCTTGCATGCAATTAGGGTTTACATGCAAACTCTAGGGTTTGCATGCTGTTAAGACTCAGAAATGTCGTATTTTCATCCACCTTTCCCTTCACTATTCCTTACATTTCATCGCCCTATTAAACCTTCATCATATCATTTGCATAAATACATTTGGGTTTCACATTATTATTTTCCACTTTATTCATTTTAGTATTAAGAGTGAATTTATGATTAAATATTAGAAAATATACATGTTTTCATATATATCTCAATTATGTGTGAGCTTTGTAATGTGTAGGAATATGTGAATGATTAAATCAAAGAGACTTCTCAAATATCTCTTACACCATTCCAAAGGAGATAGTTATTCAAGCCTATTCTTAAGGAGAAGATCATGGAAGATTTGGTTGGATTCATGAGAGACATGTGGAGGATTTGAAGGAACCATATCTTGTAATAATAGGAAAATGGTTGAGAGTAGTTGAGAGAATAATGGATTTGTAATTAATGCATTCTTATCTTTTTCTTAAGGACTCTCATGTATAAAGGACAGTGCTCCCTCTCCATTCCGGAGGGTTGTAATTAAGTTAGATTAAGCTTGTAAGAGGGTTGTAATGAAGTTGGATTGGATTGGATTTTGTACTTGTTAGATTAGTCTTTGATTTGAGATTCTTAATTTGATTTAAGATTTCATTGTTATGCTTCCATGTTTGTCATTTGATTATTGATTTATAGATGTGAGCTCACTCATGTCATTGTTGTTAACTCTTCACATGTTGTATTTCTCTTACGCAATTTCAATGCTTTCTTAGTTAGTGCTTCCATGCTTTCCTAGATTAATTTGATTTCAGCAAATTAGATTAAGTTAGATTAGATCTACTTCAGTCCTACACAAACAGTGCACGTGCTTCATCAGTTTACATACCCCGGATTGAAAAGTAAATAGTTGGGCAACTTACTGCAACGTAATTATTACGACATATAACTCACCTAACATTTTGGCGCCGTTGCCGGAGAAGCACAAGGGATTTAGGTATTAATTTCTTTTTTTTTTCATGCAAGTGTGATTATTCGTGCTCCTAACTCTGAGGTGACATATGGGTAAGGGCATGAAGGGTAAATTTAAGTTTCTGCAATTTAGAGTAAATTTCAATTTCTGCAAGTGTGTTTCAATTTCTGCAATTTAGAGTAAATTTCAATTTCTGCAAGTGTGTTTCAATTTTTGCAATTTAGAGTAAATTTCAAATTTCTTGCAATTTAGAGTAAATTTCAATTTTTGCAAGTGTGTTTCAATTTATGCAATTTAGTGTAAATTTCAATTTCTGCAATTTAGCGTAAATTTCAATTTTTGCAAGCATGTTTTTGCAATTTCAATTTCTGCAACTGTGAAGAGGTTTTCATGTGTTTCCACAAGAGTGTTTTGTTTTCAGCAAGTGTGATTTTCAGTTTTCAGTTTTTGATTTGGATCATGTAAAAACCCCTTTTACAATATGATTTAACTATGAGTGTCAGCTTGGAACAACTCGCTCACATCCTTGCAAAAATTGGAGTCTCCTCTTCTCTGGAAGAGGAGATCCTGTCAGCAGCCGAAAGTTTAAATACTCCTTTAGAAACGAATGAGGAATCAGCATCTGAAGACTCCTGCATATTTGATGACGAACAATCATTCGAACAAGAGATTGAGGAAGATGACAAGGAGCTGCAACATGATCTGAGTGAGGGAAAATGTGCTTACAAAAGCCATATCGAAAGATGGTTCCAGGTAAGTATGCAATTAGATCAATTTAGTTTTTCTTTTTATTTAGTTAGTTTGTCGTTATAGCAAGAAGATTCACTCATTCTTCTAAATTTTCATCTTTCACTTGAAAAATTACCACTGAACATGTTGCTGTTACTTTTACGTGCATGGTTCCATTGGAAGTTTGACTACACGTAGCATATTTCTAAATCCTAATTAGCATAGAGTAGGTAGGATTCCATTTTCAATTTATGCTTTCATTTTCATATTTTATTTAGTGTTGAATAAGTATGCTCTCCTCAGCGCTTCATGCGATCGCGAGGATCAGAAAGTAGGATGCCTTTAAATTTTTCAGAAATGAATAAATTACTGTTTTGCAAACATGCCTAGTTGATTTCGTCTTTAATTTGTAAAACAGTTTAACTCCATTTGCAAAATGAAACAATTTAGGAATAAAAATGTGCTGCTGGAACAGCTGCTGTAAGAGCAACACTGTCGCATTCTTTTTCTTTTTCTTCTGTCAATTTAAAAATAAAAAAAAAATAAAAAAATAAAGATTTTACGCATAGACATTTTGTGCACCCCTCCTCCGATCTGCAAAACAATAAAACACTAGTTTCGTTAGGATGTACAATAAAAACAAAACGAAAATTTAAATAAAAAAAAAATGGTCTACACAAACGAATGCTGGAACTATGTGGTTGATTGAATTCCATTTAATTGTGCAAAAATGTGTTTCTTGCTGCAATAGTTTCTGGTTTAAGTTGCCGCAACACCCCTTGAATTATAACCTGCAACACACATGAAAAATGAAACATTCATTCTTTGAAAATTCTAGGTTGTAACCGTCACTCCATGCTGCAACTATATGGCTGAAACTGTGTGAAGCTTGCTGGCCAAACCATTTCTGTAATATGCTGTAACAGCACACTTCATCCACCTGCTTGAACATCCTTTGACTCCGAATAAATCCCAGCAAATAATAAACCTGCAAATCAAAACAATTTTTCCCATGCTGCCTTGCAAAATTCTCATTGGTTTGAGTCGCTGCACTGTTTTCTCTTTGCTTTCATCATTCATGCGGAAACCTGAACAAAATGGTCAATCAATTGAATAGCAACAAGAACCTATTTTTTAGAACCAATGACCATGATCGACTCAACCACAAGTAGTTGAATAAGAACCTATTATGGAGGAAGTTAAGCTGCGAGAGAAATCTTGACCAATGATTCGAGCATTAATAAGTGATGATGGTTATTCGCTCAGATCCTTAGCTGGCTCACAACCGAAGCTATTTTTATTTAAATTTTGTTGCACAAAATCCACATCTGGAACAATTTGCACTAAAATAGTTATCCGGATAAGAGCCACGCACGAATATTTGTTGCAATCTGAACTACAACCAATCTTGGCAACCGCAATCTTCCCGATATTTTGTAGACATTCTGGGCATTTGATGGCTACTCACGTATCGATAAAATACTAACTGCCCGTGATAATCTTTTTTTTTTAGATACCCACGTGTTGCCAATTTGAGCGATTAGGTATTTTTAAATTAAGCATTCCTATGATTCAAGGCCTAGCTGCTGAACTGAAAGCCTGCAAATACTCATTACATTGATCTTCACAACCTGGGCGAATCGCTAGGCATATTCTTGGGTAGTTTTCATTTTTGGGCAAGGAAAGAATCAGGAATTTTTCGTGCAGTTTTAAGAGCTGATCCTAATTTTGATGATGCACCATGGCCGTTGGTGTCTCCTAATGCAAAGGATTTTTGTGAAAAGACTTCTTAACAAGACTTGCGTGCAGGCCCTTACACATCCGTGGCTTCGGGGGCAACATGCAATTCCATCGGATATTTTGATTTTCAGATTAGTCAAAGTGTATATTCGAGCTTCTCCATTGAAACGGGAAGCTCTAAAGGCAGTGTCAAAGTCGTTGACAGAAAATGAATTATTTTACCTCAGATCACAGTTTAAACTTCTTGAACCCACCAAGGACGGAAAGATTTCCCTTGAAAACCTCAGATCGGCCTTAATGAGGAATTCAACTGAGGCTATGAAGGAGTCTAAGGTTCTCGATATTCTCAATTCAATGGAACATCTTGCTTCAAGAAAGATGGACTTTGAAGAGTTCTGTGCTACTGCAATTAGTATATATCAGCTAGAAGCCCTGGACCGGTGGGAGCAGATTGCAAGCAGTGCATATGAATTCTTTGAACAGGAAGGGAATAAAGTTATTTCAGTTGAGGAACTAGCTCGGGAAATGAATCTTGCACCTACTGCAAATACAGTTTTGCAAGATTGGATCAGAAGCACAGATGGGAAACTAGGTTTTCATGGGTTTACGAAGTTTCTTCATGGTGTAACAGTGCGCTCAAGTACCAGGCCTCAATAAATGCTTCACAGGTTCCTTTCGTTGCTTTTCCTTTACATTTATTAGACGAAGTGTTCCAGACCCATTGACTGCACTAGCCACGATTATTCTCTAATCTGCCAATCAATAGTGAGTAAGTGTATCAAGGTTTTTCTTATCACTCCTTTCTAGTGCTAATAACTGTCCAATAGCTCAGGCTCTCTTGGCGCGCATACCATTCATTATCATCCTGTATTTATCGTGAGGGAGGCCCATTTACATGCTATCTTCCAGAAATAGGAACGCATGCCTCTACGCATTTGAGTATGCTGAACACTTGATAATGTTAGAAATTGGTCTCTATGGTATGCCGAACATACTCTATCTCACAAATTCTGGATCGATAAGTATTGTCAAAAACATGCAAGCTACAGCACTGAAGGAAAAATGCATTCTTTGGCAAATTAGTTTCCTATTGCTTACAGCGCATGAGTGTATATCAAGCATATGGAGAGGATGCATGTGACCAAAACAATTTCATTCAAAGCTCGTTTCATTACCCAGCTCGATCAACCTGCTCAACGCGTAATAACCCTTTTCTTCTCGGTTGACAGAGGGGAGAGCAACTTTAAAAAGAAAGAGAGAAGAGATATCTAATGGATAGGGCGCTATTGCCATCAATTTCATGCCACGGCTGAGCGATCGCTATTCAATTAACCTCTTACAACCCCTTCAATCTCATTTCACATCGATCAGCATACATACAGTGAAAAGAACTTGAATCTTACGGGAAGGTAGATTTGGACGAACAAATAAGCAAATTGTCATCCTAGCGCGAGCATTACAATCAACAGTTCAAGCAGCATTCTAAATTTTCAGTATCATTTGAATCAGGTTGAACGAGCAGTTGAAGGAATAGCATAACCAATAGTTCCAAGAATAACACCAAGAGCACTTTCAGCGGCATAATCAGGAGCACTATAACTAGCAGCAGTTCCAATGGTTTGTCTTTCACTCTTTGGTGCATATTGATGACATATAACTGACCCTGAATAATCTTAAAACTCGTTGCTTTGCTAACTCGGTCAATGCTGGGCCCTTTTAAAAATAGTTGGGAATTTTTTCTAATTCAGACGGTAACACTTCCATTTGAAATAAGTGTGAATTGACAAATGAAAATTTGTTCTAAAGTTCTTTGCAGGAAGGAATTGACAAATGAGAATTTAGAAATGTTTTACGTTGAAATCTTGTACAACAATGACTATGTCTTCGAGATTAGTGTTCATATTGATCCGGGTTTTACTGTCGACATCTACTTGTAGGATCAAAGAGGATACGAATCATCTCGGACTGATGACAACATTATATCGAGTGATTGAAATTTATAACTTCAGTTTTGTGTGATTTTCCCATTGCAATTTGAAAAGCAAATAAACAAATATAAAAAAAATTTGCTTGCTTGATTTTTGCATACTACTACCACTACAAGCTTGACTTAGCATTTGGCAAGTATGGGATTTCCATGCAATGCGAAGGAATTCATGGGTCACAATATGTATGGATCAAATATGTCACCATTAGTCATTTGTAATTATCAAATTGATCCATCTTTCGCAGGTGTCATAACAGGAACCTCAATTTACGAGGATGAGAATTAAGCATAGACATGGGGGCAGGATGGAACAACGTACAGGTTGCAGGAGATAATAAAATTTTCGTGACATATTTCTGCCCTCGGCATCCATGATCGATGTGTTTTTGCAGGCAGCATGTCGCTCTAGTTAGGATCGATGTTTCTGTTTCCTTTCGAGTTGTTATTTGTTGCACTAGAATTGTATGCTCTGAATTATATCTAACGATTTACAGGGTTGATCATGCAATAAAAAAATAAAAAAAAAATTCGAATTAATGCAGCAATCGATGAGGATCATACTTGGCACAATTTTCAAAGCTTGAATTCCAGAACTTTAGTGATAAGTATCAACAAACTGTTACTCATGCACATGGGAAGATTTGATGAAGCTGAGACAAGTAATGCTTTGAAGATGTGACGGTATGCAGGTTTGCAGATCTGTTAGTTCTTTAATTTTGAGTGTTTTGTTTGACATTTTTTCTTTCCTTTCGCATCATTTTTAGAGTTTTCTTTTGGTGTGTAAAATAAAAATAATAAAAAATTGTAAAATTATAAAACTTGCAAATGGACTTTTTCCCAACTTCTTGAAAACAATTTTGCAACATGTTCTTACGATCTATGCTAAGTTATTTCTTGGAGTCACTTTATAGCGATTGATGATTCCACCTGCGCAACGACAAAGGTATACATTCGAGTGTAGCTACGCGTTGAACAGCTGCGCATTGTATAGATGTGCATTGAACAGCTGCGCGTTGAACAACTGCGTATTGTATAGATGCGCATTGAACAGCTGCGTGTTGAACAACTGCATATTGTATAGATGCGCATTGAACAGCTGCGCGTTGAACAGTTACGTATTGTATAGATGCGCATTGAATAGGTGCGCGTTGAACAACTGCGTATTGAATAGCTACACATTGAACAACCTGCGCGTTGAACAACCATTTGAGTGTAGCTGCGCGTTGAACAGCTGTGCATTGAACAGCCATAGCTGCGCATTGAACAACTGCGCATTGAACAACCATTTGAGTGTAGCTGCGCATTGAACAACTGCGCATTGTATAGCTGCACATTGAACATCTGCGTGTTGAACAACCATTTGAGTATAGCTATGCGTTGAACAGCTGTGCGTAGTATAGCTGCGTGTTGAACAACTGCGCATTGTATAGCTGTGCATTGAACAACTGCGCATTGAACAGCCATTTGAGTGTAGCTGCGCATTGAACAGCTGTGCATAGTATAGCTGCGCGTTGAACAGCTGCGCATTGTATAGCTGCGCATTGAACAACCATTTGAGTGTAGCTGCGCGTTGAACAGCTGCGCAAGCGCAACGGAAACAGGTAATAATGTCTTTTATTTTTAATTTGCCGCATTAATACTTATTTCTACCTGTTATATTTTTGAAACTTGAATGTTTTCATGCAGGATTGGTACTAAGTTTCTTTTCAGATTCACAGACGATCAATTTTAATGCTGCAGTGATTCTAAAAAAAAAAATTTAAAAAAAAGAAAAAAAAAGAAAAGAAAAATATATATATATAAAAAAATCAGAGGAAACATGATTTGTTGATAGCCTGAAGGAGTTGCTTCTCATCGCACATTTCATGACATTTGCAGTTACACAGAAACCAATTGCGTCATGATTTGTTTACCCACATTTCTCCTTCAAAGCACATTAGTCATCCATGCTGGAGTCCAATATTCCATTGCCTTATTTGTCATGACTTCACACATGCCTATTTTTCTGAATTGCATACAGTTTACCCCATTTTTCAGTTCATCTTTTTCCTCACAAATAAAACCATTCCGCTCCCTCTCCATAATTACATTCCTTTGCCATAAGCATTGTTGCTACTGAGATCTTTCCTATAGTCCTACCAATCTTTTTGTAAAAAGTTGCGTTGACTGATGTGGGATTCCTTAAGGCCCACCTTTCAACAGTCTTGCCCCATCGACTTCAGCACCTTATCTGGGATATAGACTAGAGTCCATTTTGAGTACCTAGAGGCTTGCATACCTTAATGGCAAGTTCTCTCACTAGCAATCATGGGAATACATCAATGTCCCTTGATCATCAGATCTTGCAAGTGGCTCGACCTCAGCACATCCATTCGCACTTCGCAAGATGTACTCGAGTACCTTGGCACTCATTGACATCAATGGTGAGTTTCCTCACACTGGTTAATGGCATTCATCAATGGTTGGTAATCCAGTGATTTCTCTTCATGCTCGACATCGACACATCCATTCGCATGATTAGAATTGTACCATCAGGTTTGTAGTGGATGAAGACTATACACTTTTTCCTGATTCCCTCAGCAGTTACAATAGCTTGAATTCATCTATGAGAGTCTGACAGTTCCACAGCACCAGTTCAGATTCCTCCACTTCCCATTCTCTGATTCAGCAGTGATAGTCGTTGCAGTTCTCGCAGTTACTGTTACAACCATCATTGTTATAGCAGTCGCTGTTACGACAGTTACATCAGTTCCGACGGTTGTTGTTTTAGCAGTTCTAGCAGTTCTAGCGGTTTCCACAGTAGCTGTCACATTTCACATGGTCTTACATTCGTGACATCTTCCATGACCCAGCAACAGCGACATTCACAGTTACATTTTCATGATCCTGCACCAGTGACACCTTCCATCTTCCAACATTCGCAGTCACATCTTCTTTGTGCCCGCTGATACAGTAGTTGCAGCTACAGTACCAATCACGATTTCCTGATCCAGCAGCTGCAATAGCTACATTCCTATTACACAGTTCATCTATATTTTGGGTGAGTGAAGGTATGTTGTTAGTTTAGATGCCAAAGGTTCTTCAGAAGATTCATCCATGGTTGCATGAGGACATGCAACACCTTCAGTTGGGGAGGATGTTAGGACTCAGAAATGTCGTATTTTCATCCACCTTTCCCTTCACTATTCCTTACATTTCATCGCCCTATTAAACCTTCATCATATCATTTGCATAAATACATTTGGGTTTCACATTATTATTTTCCACTTTATTCATTTTAGTATTAAGAGTGAATTTATGATTAAATATTATAAAATATACATGTTTTCATATATATCTCAATTATGTGTGAGCTTTGTAATCTGTAGGAATATGTGAATGATTAAATCAAAGAGACTTCTCAAATATCTCTTACACCATTCCAAAGGAGATAGTTATTCAAGCCTATTCTTAAGGAGAAGATCATGGAAGATTTGGTTGGATTCATGAGAGACATGTGGAGGATTTGAAGGAACCATATCTTGTAATAATAGGAAAATGGTTGAGAGTAGTTGAGAGAATAATGGATCTGTAATTAATGCATTCTTATCTTTTTCTTAAGGACTCTCATGTATAAAGGAGAGTGATCCCTCTCCATTCCGGAGGGTTGTAATTAAGTTAGATTAAGCTTGTAAGAGGGTTGTAATGAAGTTGGATTGGATTGGATTTTGTACTTGTTAGATTAGTCTTTGATTTGAGATTCTTAATTTGATTTAAGCTTTCATTGTTATGCTTCCATGTTTGTCATTTGATTATTGATTTATAGATGTGAGCTCACTTATGTCATTGTTATTAACTCTTCACATGTTGTATTTCTCTTACGCAATTTCAATGCTTTCTTAGTTAGTGTTTGGCATGCTTTCCTAGATTAATTTGATTTTAGCAAATTAGATTAAGTTAGATTATATCTACTTCAGTCCTGCAAAAACAGTGCACGTGATTCATCAGTTTACGTACCCCGGATTAACAAGTAAATAGTTGGGCAACTTACTGCAACGTAATTATTACGACATATAACTCACCTAACACATGCATTTTGCATGCATCCCAGTCACCAGGTTGATGCCTCCAGCACCTTACCCACCTTATTCTAGCACCCGAGAGCTTCTTACATCAGTTCTTTATCCCTCCTAGTCATGAAGGCACCCACTTCTCACCTACTTCCAGAGAAGGGCGCACTTCTTCACCTACCACCTCAGTTTACACTCAGTTAGCTCCGATTCTCCCTGATTTGAGGCTAGTTTCACTCTCAACTGACTGTTTCACTCCGTTGGGCCTCTAGATTGACTAGATGACTTGTTTTGACTTCAGTTAAGCCTCCCATGCGCCCTCCACTGAGCCTCCTTCCCTATATTAGTGCTACACACTTTAGTTACACTTGGTACACTCAGTTAGACTCAGATTGACACCTAGATGACTCGTTCTTGTGCATTGATGATCACCACTGATTGATGATGAGGACTCCTAGTTGGAGTCAAGCTACACCATTCAGTAATTCGAATGACCTTCTTAGTCAATTCGAATTGCTCAGTCATTATTACTGTATTGTATTGTAATTATTCACCCTCATTGGGATATTGAGCACTGATGCATGTTTTGCACAGTTTTACACCATTTTTATGAGTTTCATCTATTGTGATTGATTTACTTGTTCATTAGATCTGCTGTGACTAATTTTACAGTTTGGATAATGGTTTGACTAGGCTCTCAACTATTTGGATTGAGTGACTAATGGAGGAATCAATCGACTAACATGTTGGTTAGGTAGTTATAATAGAACTGTCAACTATGGCAAAAACCTTTTTTTGAGTGGTCCTAAGTCCTTACCCTACACAACCAAAACCAAGTCAACATAGATAATTCCAATTAGAATCTACCTCACCCAAATCCACCCCAACCAAATGAACCCCAATCCTCCCAATATATCCAAGCTCTGACAACCACAATCATGAAAAATACTCAAAATTTGGACCAAGTCTCCATCAAAGTGACTGTCAACACCAACAATGTAAAAAACCATTTACAACTGATAAACACTCTTTCCCAACATTTTGTATATGCTCCACCTTCAATCCTCTGATCAATTAAGTTTTGGTCATTGAATACCTGCAAGGTTCTCACACTCTCTTCTTGGAAACCCAACCTCACTCCTTCAAGGATAAAAACTCATGGAGTCGCTTCTCGAAAATTGACATGTGAAAATTTGATGGTTTTGACTCCTTGGGTTGGGTGACCCAAATGGAACATTATTTTTCTCTCCATGACATTAAATATGATATTTAGAAGTTGAAAATTGGGATTTTATATTTAGATTCTAAAAGATGGAAATGGTGTTGATGGTATCAACAATCTTATTGTTGTTATATCCCTTGGATCCAATTTGTGAAAATTCTCCATGAGTGTTTTGATCGTGACACTCACTACTTAGGGAAGTTGACCAAATTACATTAGACTAGCATGGTTCTGGACTATACTTCAACATTTGAGTAGTTGGAAATCCACATAAAAGGTTTCTTTGATTCCTTTTTTTGGGAGGGTTTCATCAGTGGTCATAAAGAGTCCATATGTTCCCATGTCCTTATGCATTGGCCCTCCACTTGGTTGGAAGCCTATGATCAATCTTGAGATGATAAACTGGTGATCACTTCCCAACCCAAATTCCCATCCTTTCCCATCCACACCGGATCTCCCATGACTCCTAGTTCTAGTAATTATCTCCTAAAACCTTTATAAATCCACAAGTTGAGTCTTGATACCATGGCTGAAAGATAAAGGTTGGGATATGCCTTTGTTATATTTATGATGAAAAATATTTCCAAGGGAATAAATGCAAATAAAAAAAGCTATTTTAGTTTGAGGAAACCCCCCATGCTTCCTCAGAGTATAACACCATGGATGCTCCACTTGCACTAGAAGTGGATGAGACTATGCCACCCCTCAAAGATGCTCTTGATATGCTAGTTCCAAAGGAACAACCCTAAATTTCCCTCCATGCTTTATGAGGTTTTTCCACACCTTAGACATAAAATTTGTTTGGATACATCAATCACATAAAATTAATCATGTTAATTGACATTAGGGTGTGTGCAAGCTAATGAGGGTCTCTTTTGACATGTTTGATGCAATAGAAAACTGAAAAAAACAGACATCCATCAACTTACATGGATTTTTTGAGACACATACACAATGAATCTTGCAATGAGTAAAAATACGAAACGTAGGAAATTGAATGATGTTTCCAAATATATAATTTTTTTCTATTGAAAATGTTCTTAACTATCTGAAGTTTGATCCTTTGTAACAGTCGTTTTTTATTTTTTGGACAAATTATAAGGTATATGTTTTTGTGGGTGTAGCATTTGAGTGCCTAAATGATGGAATCAACTTACGAAAACTGGTAGAAATATAGAGAACAAGTTGTACTAGTGCACCGCTATTTTTTCCCCCAAAAGTTAATAATTAATAATTTTTTCTTTAATTATCTAAGTAATTGAACCTCGAAAACAGTATGCCAATTGTGGGTGCATCCTTTGAAGGTCTTAATGCAATTATTTCAAAAAAAAACGTTATAGCATGCAGAGGTCGGTGTCCTTTAGTGCACCATACAATTTTTTTCAAAATGGTTGAGAAACGGAAGAGTTATGGACAAAAAACTAACAATATGTTTTTTGAGTTAAGGAGTCACGACACAAGAAAAATAAGAAAAAAAATAGAAAAAAATATATATATTATTTTAAAAAATTACATATTTGGAATTTGCTGAAAAAGTGTTGTGTCTCAAATTTAATAAAAAATGATGGTGTGTAGCATATTGAAACCAACGGCTAAACACAGGAACACTTAAAAAATTGGATACAATGCTCAATTAGCCATGGTATATCATACTCCAAGGAACAAGCATGGTAAATCTGAAGCAAAGTCTGAAGCAGACACATAGGCATAGAAATTCCATGCTAGATTACGTGGAGGTTCGAGCATAGTGCTAAGTAATGCGTACGCATTTTGTTTAAATTTAAATTTAAATTCTCTCCAAAACAAAACACATGCGCGTTTTGTAACAATATATTTTGTTTTTGCCGAAGGGGCGGTATAATTTTATTGTGTGTCGATTATAACATTAAAAATAATTCTTAGTGGTAAGGGGTTAGAGGTAGAGAAGGAGGGGGGTAAGGGGTTAGAGGTAGAAAAAGGGGGGTGGGGGGTAGTAAGGGGTTAGAGGTAGAAAAAGGGGGGTGGGGGTGGTAAGGGGTTAGAGGTAGAGAAAAGAGGGGGGGTAGTGTTAATGGGTTAGAGAGAAATATAGAGAGAGACAGGTGAATGGAGAGACATTGGGGGGTGGTAAGGGGTTAGAGGTAGAGTGAGAAGGGGGTGTTCCATAGATTCCAAATATAGCCAACCTAGGGATTAAAATATAACCAATCTAGGGTTTCAAGGGGATAACCATCAGGAAATAAATGTTATAATTTTTCTAATTTGATGCACACAATCCAATGGAAAATGGTTGTGGAATTTATCACCGAAGGGCTCCCTCCAAACAATGTTGTCGGCACAAATCCATGAAATTAGATAAGGGTGGGAATTGTTTTTTAAAATACAAATAGAAAAATATGTGTGTCGACCTTTTTATTAAATCAGATATTAGTGCAAATATATAGCCCTCTGGTTTTCGTTCCTGTCTTGAATGGAAAATTATTGTTTTCATTGCAGGTATTGGATTGAAGAGCATTTTCTTAGTCGCAAGCCAACATTGCATTTTTAGAAACGGATATAGGATAAGATTCATTGAACCCCTCTCGATGTTAATATTTGATATATTATTCCCGAATGGATATAAGATAGTCCATGCAAAACACAACTTGAAGAAATTTATGTATGCCAGCTTCCCAATACTGTTATAGTTCTACCCCTACGCCGTGAGAAGGTTGAAGCTGTAAAGAAACAAATCTCTAGTATTCATCATGAATTTCTTTTGTTTATGTCTAAGATAAAGAATCTCTCATTTCATGAGGTGGAACATATGGATCTTAACAGGATTTATACAATCTCTTTTTTACAAGAAATTGACCTTAGAACTTCTCGGAGCAATGACAATGAATCCTTCATTCTGCATTTGTTAGCAAAAGAAGATCAATTTTCAACAACACATTATAGTTATTACATGTGGAGGCAACGATTTCCTTGAAGACAAGTGTAGGGTTGAGCAGAGGAAAGATGTCGAAAAATGGGCTATTACATTAGATTTTCCATTGGGAGAACGACTTATAGGAGGAAATATGGCAGCTGAGGGGAATCTATAATTTTCTTCCCACATAAATGGTAACTAGATTTCCATTTAAAATATAGGCATATTTAAAATACAGGTAATACGATTTTTATAATAGCTTGAATTTTTTGGGCATGGTTAATGTGTTTGACAATTGGTTTTCTCCCTGGATTCAGTCATCTAGTTAGTTGAAAGGCCTGCCTGAAAATATGTACATTGAACTTTTTTATTTCTTTGCTGAAAATTGAAAGGGACTTTCAAGTCACCTGCAAAATGCTCCTTTGTTCAAGTATGTAAGTTCTTCCAACAACACAAATTTGGCAAGTGTATCAAATGTTTCCATCTACATCGTAATTTATTCTCCTCATAGCTAAATGTGGGAATATCATTAGGGAACGAGTCTCTCTAAATTTTTTTCTGCTTGCATCCATAAGTAATTGGGCCAAGTTAATGGAAAGGAATTCTTGGACTACTATGTGATTTTCAACCCTTTATGAATATTACCTTACATTACAACCTTTTGCAGGAGGTTCGATGTATTCATTTAATGATTTGGTTCCATTCTTTTGAATACACCTTGATGTAGTAGATATTCTAGAGCCGTTATTTCCCCCAAAATCCAATCCTCCCATTGTTTCCCATGCTTTAAAAGGATGTAATTTTTATAATTTCATGCACACAATCCAACGGAAAATGGTTGTAGAATTTATCACTTGAAGGGCGGGATAACTCCCTCCAAACAATGTCGTCGACAGAAATCCACGAAACAGGATAAGGGTGGGAATTTTTTTTAAAAATAAAACCTAACCCCCACCCCCCCATATCTCTATCTCCCCCTCCTCTTCGTAACCGTTACTAACCCCTAATCTCCAACCCCTTAACTCTCTCTCTCTCTCTCTCTCTCTCTCTCTCTCTCTCTTACTAACCCCTAACCTCTAACCCATCTCTCTAACTCTTACTAACCCCCCCATGTCTCTACCTCTAACCCTTTAACACCCATCCTCTTGTTTTACCTATAATCCCTTACCACCCCCCAATTCCTTTAATATCCTTTTTTCCAAATCAAACAATATAGTTGTAATTTTAAATATCATGATAAAAGTGTAATGTTAAATATCGCAACAAAATTGCAATGTTAAATATCATAGAATAATTGTAATTTTAAATATTGTGTACGTGTTTTAGTGAATAGAAACGTGTGCGTGTTTTATTCAGCAAAAATATGTACGCATTTTTGTTAAAAAAATGCATGCGCATTACTGTTACCTACACTCCTAACCCACCAAACCCTCTAATACACCCCCCTACAACTCCCAAATACCCCCACATTAATATAGAACACTCCCCCAACACACTAGCACTCCCTCATCTCTCACACACACACACACACGTGCATCCATATGCCTCCCCCTACCACTGAACCCCCTCCTCTCTCTCTCTCTCTCTCTCTCTCTCCACTCCCTAAGCCTTACTAACTCCTTCTCTCACTCTTGATCCCTTGATCCAGTTACCCTCAATCTCCTAACAACCCCCTCTGTCTCTACCTATAACCCCTTAACAATCCCCCTATATCTCTACCTCTAACCCCTTAGCGATCCCCCTATCCCCCCTTCTCTCTCTCCTCCCTCCTTTCCCTAACCCTTACTAACCCCTTCTCTCACTCTCTTTCTCCCCTGAAGGGAGACAAGGGGGAAAGCCCCCTTTGTATCTACCTCTAACCCCTTACCACCCTCTGAAGTCTCTCCCTTTACCTCTCTCTCTCTCTAACCCAAACACTCATGCTCCTCACTGATACCCTAATTTCTCCCTAATCACCCTTCTCATCCCCAAACCCCTAACCCTCTCTCTCTCTCTCTACCCCTTACCAACCCCCAATCTCTCTCTCTCTCTCTAACTCTTGATAACCCCCTATATATCTCTCTCTCTCCCCCTAACTATTACTTACCCCCAATATCCTAACACCCCCCTCTGTCTCTACCTCTAACCCCTTAACAATGCCCCTCCATCTCTACCTCTAACCCCTTACCACCCCCTAAATTATCTCCCTTTACCTCTCTCTCTCTCTCTAACCCAAACACTCATGCTCCTCACCTATAACCCCCCTTTCTCCCTAATCACCCTTCTCATCCCCAAACCCCTAACCCTCTCTCTCTCTCTCTCTCTTACTAACCCCCTATATCTCTCTCTCCCCCTAACTCTTACTTACCCCCAATCTCCTGACATCCCCCTCTGTATCTACCTCTAACCCCTTAACAATCCCCCTCCATCTCTACATCTAACCCCTTACCACCCCCTAATTTATCTCCCTTTACCCCTCTCTCTCTCTCTCTAACCCAAACACTCATGCTCCTCACATATACCCCCCTTTCTCCCTAATAACCCGTCTCCTCCCCAAACCTATAACCCTCTCTCTCTCTCTACCCCTTACCACCCCCCAATTTCTCTCTCTCAACCCCTTACCACCACCCAATCTCTCTCTCTCTTACTAACCCCCTCTATCTCTTTCTCCCCCTATATCTTACTTACCCCCAATATCCTAACACTCACCTCTATCTTTACCTCTAACCCCTTAAACAATCCCCCTCCATCTCTACCTCTAACCCCTTACCACCCCCTAAAGTACCTCCCTTTACTTGTAGTTTTCCACATTAGATGATCCTATAAAGGATGGTAGAGGATCTAAGAAACTAAAGAGGTGACCTAAGAGGTCCTTGATCCACAGATATATTGGTTGTCATGCCAACCGAGGCACTCTTCACTTTATTCTATCAAAGCCGTAGGTAGAAAAGGGGAATACCCTGATCTACTCCCAACAGGAGAGATCTAACCCAATCACCATATCATACTAAACAATAGAATACGTAAGGTGAGGGGTGAAAAAACCCTATATCTAAGGAATGAATTCACTTTAGAGGCTTAAGAGAGATGGAATTTCAACTTGAGACGCTTTAGATACAATGAATTAGAAATCAAGAGTGGATCTAGGATGCAAAATGCTAGGATAAATGATCAAATATTTTTGCCTTGGGATATGTGAATTAGATCTTGATAAAATGGTCCAATGGTGGTATATTTGGATGAATTAGGGATTTCTAGCACAACTTGATGATATATCTGATAGTATTATCACACACAAGCTCAAAACCAAATCCCAAAACAACCCAAAATATAGACAAACCAAGGAGGGAACAAGTCATGAGAGATCAATTCCTAGTGAATGGGCAGATGGATTCCACATAGGGTGACTCCCTAGGGAACCCACCTAGGGCTAGGCCTAAAGATAAAAACCTAGAAATGGTTCACCGAAATTCCAAGTTATTAGACCCAGAGAACTTTTAGAATTTTCTACAGTTAGGGTTTTAATGTAGATTTAGATTAGACCAATGGATAAATTAATAAAACTAAAGAAATTCAAATGAAATCAATTACCTTATGCCCGTATATGAATTCCTTATTGTGAATACTATCCCCAACCAGATCAAATGAATATTTTGCATACCCACATCCAAGAAATGGCTAAGGAACCAAGTGCATCCCACCTAACTTGCACAACTAAGGACAAATCAATCAGTAATGCAAATAGACGAGTGATAAAAAATGAGAGATACAATAAATAGTGAGTAAATGGATAATTCACTCCATGTTAAAACCCCGATCCAAGAGAGAGAAGCAAGCTGGTGAGCTCCCTCTGCAAGTGCGCCCCTCTCTAAATCGACCTCCCAACTAAAAATAAAAAATGTATCCACGAAAAATATGAAAGGTACAAAAAATATCTAATAGTGCAAGATAAGACTAGAATTTAGTCACAGCATCTCACATTCAACCATAGACATAAGAGCTTGATCACAAAAGATTTCTTTATTCTCAATAATACAGATCTAGAAGTCCCTTTACAATGAGGGGGTTCTCTCCTTTAAATAGAATCTAGAGAGACCAAAACCCTAACCACTTTTTAAATGAGTGATTGAGATAAAAATATACAACAATAATAATCAACGGCTAAGATGAGACAGACAATACAATATATGGATCACTCAAATAGGGGGACACACTCCCTCAATGACACCCTAGGGTGGACGTAAGACATAACATGTCACCATGACATGACATAACATCATCATGATAGGAGGTATGAACATCTTCACTAGCCAACCCACAAATACATCATAACAATCTACGATGACATAAAGTGTCTAAAGACACTAGGACGTGTGTCCCAATAATACAAGAAAACGCCCCCAAATGATGACTAGGAGGACATGTGGATCCCACTTAAGTTGAATATGACTCCATAAGATGTGGAATGAATCAAGATAAGTATCCAATCAAAACTCATGCCATTTCCTTGCCTCACTGGTCCAAATCAATTTCCTTTCTATCCAATTTTTCCATTTTTAATTGTCGGAATATCACATGTAAAAGATAAAAATTCCTGCAACTCTCTTCCAAGTTCTCTGGGCACCGAACTGACTACACCAAATTTTCTGGGAATAGGATAATACGGTAATAACAAGTTGTTGTACCCCATATCCCCTCTGTAGCACCTTAGGAGAACTCAAATGATCTCTGAAAGTGTTGTACATGACATTTTTAAATGGCAATATGTTGTAATGTGATAAATTGACCATATCATCATTTGTAAGTGCCTGAAACTGATAGCTGAGTATCCCAATGAACTCATAAAGTCCAAATCAGGTATATATGAGTACTCATACATCATGTGACCATCAGGATAATCATCTGTAAGCTCATCCATGCTCGGATAATAAAAATAATGGTTTGTAAATGGTGATAATAATAAAAAATACAACAAACCATCATATGAGACCTCTGTCTGATGCATGGAACCATCTAATGGGAACCATAGGACCATTAATAATCAATTTTGAACATCATCGGACCAAATCATCCCGGAACCTGCCGTTGACTTGGTCAAATTGGGTTAACTAGGTCAAAACTGATCAAAATGATGACCCAAGCTAGAAATAACTGATGTTGCAAGTGCAAATGGATGAGATATGCTCCTTTAAATAAATTTATAGTGAGAATAAAATACAAAGTGTCATTTTAAATGGAGACTACACATAAAACCATCAAATATAATTCTAGATCAAACAAACCAGTTACTCAAAAAGAAGAACCTCAAATGTATACTCATTTATGGATGTGGTCATTTTGCTAGAAATGGGTGAATGTGAAAGAAAAAAGGCTAGGCTAAGGGGAATGACTTAAGAAACTTAAACACTGTGACCTCTCGGATAAGGGAATAAGGGAAGACCACCTAGACATATGTTGGATAGAGAAACACACAAGAGATGGCAGTGTCTCACAAATGGGTAGAGTGATGAGAATGCTTCGAGTAGACTCTAGACAAGCAACATTTATAAAAATTTGACTGATTGATAGCTTTATACACTTTTATATTAGCAATTAATTCAATTTAAATATTTTCATTAGCCAACCTCCAAGGGCAAGTGCCCTGAATAGCCTTGTGTGCCTTAGATAATGACTCGGTATGACCTCCGTTTATCACCACCGTCCATAGGTGCGATGGAGTGACCACCTTGTTTCCCTGTAGAGGAAAACAACCTTACATCATACAAATGATGAGTGCTCATCCCTTGGACACTGACTAGCTAATATAGATATATGTTGTAGTGCTTAGAAACATTGTTTTTGCTGACTTAGCATCCTTTTAGATATAACATTTGAGTTCCAGTGCTTTAGTGTTTAGAAACACTTTTGGTAGGCATACTTGGTTTCGAGGACTAAAGGATAACAATCATTATGACCAAATCACACACTCCAGAGCCGAGACACAAGATAAACGAGGAGTCTATCCAACATAGAGGCCTAGGTGGGGGAAGTCCTCAGTATCACTAGCTAAGGTGTAAGTCGGGATACAACCAAACATGGATTATAACGGATGGATGGGGGAAGTGACATATGATGCCATGACTAGCAAACCATAATGGGGAATGACCAATTCCATACTACTAAGATGGCATGACCAATGAGTATACACAAGAATTTCTAATTTAAAGCAGCTGAATTACTTATACTCTAAACAATCAACAAGAACCACATAAATATATCGCCAAATCATGACCACTCTATACTAGTCAAGCTACCAAGATAATTAAAAGAGCACAGTATAAATTTCCAATGCACAAACCATATACCTTTTGAGTCATATACCTGTATCCACCATATGAACTATTGAATAACAACTCGAACATTGTTGTTGTATAAACCATGGGAACTTTCATCATATCTACTATGTATGGAAGAAAATGGCTAACTCGATCGTCAAATCTGGGGTCATGAGGCTCAGTCATGACATAAGGTTAAATAAATGTATAATCTGGGTTCGCAAGATAGGAGTGATAATCAAAAGAACTGCTCATCAATTGTTGATCTCGTGCATATCATATCAAAAGGGTTGTCTCAGAAAAGTGCTCAAAATTGGTCTGAAGACATGGTAGCCCTGAATACTATGGATGTGATAACATCTGGCTGTAGTTGGGACAAGTGCTCTGCTGAATAGAGTTCTTAAGAACCTCAGAATCTTTGGTCCTCATCACTCCACTACTCGTATCCACGATCATACACTCTAGCTCTACATCAATCTTCTGATGCGTACCTATCACCTACAAAATGCAAAGCGCTATACCAATCTCATAGACTAGTTGCCACTAGCCTGCATATGTACAAAAAGATAAATAAATAGTATTGGAAATAAACGTTGAAAATAAAGAAACTAATATACTAACATAAATTAAAAGTTTGTTTTATTATGTTTTGTGAAGGAACATAAAAGGAAAAGGAAAACACTCAATACAAAACGCCAAACTCAATGGCAAAGAAAATGGGTGCCAAACTCAATGGCACAGGTGACTAACTACTACTCAAGTGAGCTTATTTGTTTTCTTACCTACCCTAAGCTATCAACTCAGACAAGTACTAAGTGAGGTCATATATCCAATGCAACCATTCATCAAATTGATTAATGATTCTTCCTTGATGTTCCTTAACAAAAAAGTCAAGATTAGGTTAAAGATTAATGAATTCAATATCATGATGTTCCTAACTTGTTCAAAATTTTAGAAGGTATTGGAATGGTGCAAAATGAAATCATGCCAAGGAGGAGATCGACTGATGTAAACATCCTACATCAGAATATCGATAGGATCATAAAATTTATGCAAGTTATTGTTCAAAATGCATGGAGGGAAAAAATTTGATAATATATTCAACTCCCCTTTACTCAAACTCTTTTCCTCATCTACCCGACTAGGACACTCAATTTTGTTCACTCTAGGACTGGTGGGCCAACCAAGTGAGGATAAATTGTAATGTAATGAAATTAAGATTTAGATCAACCCCTCTTGTTGATAAAAATGGAGAAAAGATGAAACCGATCTTTATATACCTTCTTTAGGCTCCCCTTAGAAAAACTGATAAATTGAAAAATGTGATTCATCAAAGATGATTGAAGGGGGGAATGAAGCGCTTTTTCTCCAATTATGTGACAATGCTCAGACTTCTGATTGAAAACCTCGAAACTAGAAGCTTGACTAGAGAACAAACCCATACATGAAAACTCCAAAAGCTGGGATGGGATGGTGGATTGAAAATATATATTTTCTCCCAGATGGCTTGGAATAATTGACCTTAGAATTTGATAAAAGGGAAGATCTTTCAAAAAAACGCTCTTGACTTTAGGAATGATTTCAAGGTTCATATCAAGTTCAATACTCACTCTATGAGGATAAGGTTCACCGTAGCTACCCAACTTGAAGAATT
This sequence comes from Larix kaempferi, assembly GCA_027924585.1. Lineage (NCBI taxonomy): Eukaryota > Viridiplantae > Streptophyta > Pinopsida > Pinales > Pinaceae > Larix > Larix kaempferi. Next base: position 1,152,096 of record BSBM01000411.1, on the reverse strand, counting down.
GAATCAAGTTATCATGATAAGGAATTAACTGGGGACAAATATCAAGACTAGATTAGTTAAGCGAAGGAATGTTTGCAAACTTCCCATAATCAGTAAGATATTGATTTGAGTATTCTGTTAAGGAAATTTATTGATCAGATTGATTCACTAACCCATCCTCATCATGATATTGCTCTTCAATTGATTTATCATTAAATTCATATGATGATAATTGATCAGGGAACGTGTCACTAACCACTTGATCATTTTCAGAAATTTGATCTCTAAACATGCAATGATCATATGAATTTGTTTCAAAAGAAATCAAGTTGTTGTCACCATTTTCTTCTTCTTCAATATCATTATCAGAAATATTGTCAATTCTACAAGGATTGTGAAAGGGAATCTCAAGAGCATTTTCAAAGGATTCACTAATGGAAGACTCAACCATGGATGCTTCTTGATGGAAATCACTGGTATCCTCCTCTTCATCTATGACTTCTTCAGGTAATGATGACAATATTTTGATAAGTTCCCTTCTTATGTCAATATTGAGGCAATAATCCTGAGGAGTTGAAATTTTTTCACTATCATACATTACTTTCTCATGAGATTATGTTGGCCCAGGAGAACAAGAATCAATTTGATAAGGAAAATCGTCAATTATTTCATTAGCAGTATCCCGATCATCTTCATCAAGTTGATTTTCATCAAGACAATCATCATCCGAATGCTCTTCCCTGGATTCATCAATTTTTTCACCCCACTTATTTATTAATGAATCCATGAACATATCATACCCAATGATGGATCTTAGGGCCAAATGATCAAACCTTAATTGAGCATCCCTTCTAGGGATCGCATATAAACATCTTCATCAGTTGCACCCCTGATTTCCATATAATCCCAAAGAGCATCCAAATGAATTTCAATAGATATGTCATTACTTCCATTAAAATGAGGCAGCCTCCTGATGTACTCACCCATATATTTTAGAAGTCAAGTGGAGATGGCTTAGCTTGCAATCTAACTACTCTGGATTTTATGCTAGGGAATTGATTTAAATGTACAACTGGGGTATGCATTTGATATTTTCTAATCGGTTCACTCAATATATTTGGGGAAGAAATTTTATTAGATGGATGAGGCAAATGGTGGGTATCATGAAAGTCTTGATATGCAGGTTCATACCCATGATTACATTCATAATCATGCTCATACCAAAATATTGGATTCCTTTTATTATACTCTCTTAATTCTTTTGAGGCTTGTAAAAAGTCGCGGAGAACATATGGGCCGACCATTATGAATTATAAATTTAAGATTCCACAATGGAGTTTATATATGGGTTCACCAGTGTAGTTGCATTATAGAGTCGTCAGGTGAACCAAAAAGTTGATTCACTGAATGATTATGTCGTATGAAGAGGTGATATGAGTGAATTAAGTTGGTGATTAAGTTAATTATGTAATGCGAAATGTAATCACCAAAGTAAATACTGGATGTGATATGATATGAGATAATGCATGGAAACTTGTAGACACCGAAGGTAAGCCTATACCTCCCCGACAAAGGTTCCAAAAATGTTATCACACAAATTTTAGTTTCCCCTATTAGATGATCCTATCAAGGATGGTATAGGGGATAGGAAACTAAAGAGGTGACCTAATAGGGCCTCTATCCCCAAATAGATTGGTTGTCACACCAACCGAGGCACTCTTCACTTTATGCTACCAAAGCCTTAGGTGGCAAAGGGGGAGACCCTGATCTACTCTCAACATGAGAGAACTAACTCAATCACGAGATCAGACTAAAAAATAGAATACGTAAGGTGAGGGGAGAAAAAACCCTATATCTAAGGAATGAAGTCACTATAGAGGCTTAATAAAGATGGAATTTCAACCTGAGATGCTTTAGATACAATGACTTAGAAATCAAGAGTGGATCTAGGATGTAAGTGCCAGGATAAATGATCAAATCTTGCTGCCTTGGGATACATGAATTAGATCTTGAGAAAATCGTCCAATGGTGGTAGATATGGATGAATTAGGGCTTTTTGGCATAGCTTGATGACAGATTTGATAGTACTATCACACACAAGCTCAAAAATCGATCCCAAAACAACCCAAAATATAAACAAACCAAGGAGGGCACAAGGCATGAGAGACTAATGCCCAGGGAATGGGAACATGGATTCCACAGAGGGTGATGCCCTAGGGAACCCACCTAGGGCTAGGCATAAAGATCAAATCCCAGAAATGGTTTGCTAAAATTCCAAGTTATTAGACCTAGAGAATTTTTAGAATTTTCTAGAGTTAGGGTTTTAATGTAGATTTAGCTTAGACCAATGGATAAATTAATAAAACTAAATGAAATAAAATGAAATCACTTACCTGATTCCCGTAAATGAATGTTGTATGGTGAAGACTAGCCCCAACCACATCAAATGAATATTTTGCATACCCACGTTTGAGAAATGCCCAAGGAACCAAGTGTGTCCCACCTAACCTACAGAGCTGAGGATAAATCAATCAGTAATGAAAATAGATGAGTGATAAAACAATGAGATATAAAATAAATAATGAGTAAATGGTCATATAAAAATTCACTCCCTGTTAAAACCTCGATCCGAGAGAGACAAGCAAGTAGAGCTCCCTCTGCATGTGTGCCCCTCTCTAAATTGGCCTCCTTGTTGCAAATAAAAAATGGATCCACGAAAAATATGAAAGGTACAACAAAGATATAACAGTGCAAGAGAATACTAGCATTCAATCACCACATCTCACATTCAACCATAGACACAAGAGTTTGATCACAAAATATTTCTTTATTCTCAATAATCCATAGCCAAAAGTCCCTTTACAATGAGGGGGTTCTCTCCTTTAAATATAATCTGGAGAGACCGACACCCTAACCACTTTTTAAATGAGTGGTTGAGATCAAAAGATACAACAATAATGATCAATGGCTAAGATGAGCTGGAGAATACAATACATGGATCTCTAAAATAGGGGGGAAGCACTCCCTCAATGACACCCTAGGGGGGACGTAAGACATAACATGTCACTAGGACATGACATAACATCATGGTGGGGGATAGGAAGTATGAACATATTCACTATCCAACCCACAAATAAATCATAACAATATATCATGACATAAAGTGTCTAAAGCCACTAGGACGTGTGTCCCAATAATACAAAAAGATGCCCCCAAATGATGACTAGGAGGACGTGTGTCCCAATAATACAAAAAGACGCCCCCAAATGATGACTAGGAGGACGTGTGGACCCAATTGAAGCTAAAGACGGTGCTGAAAGGTGTGGAATGCATCACAATAAGTCTCCAATCAAACCTCATGCCATTTCCTTGCCTCACCGGGCCAAATCGATTTCCTTGCTAGCCAATTCTTCCATTTTTAATTGTCGAAATATTACCTGCAAAAGATAAAAAATTCTTGTAACTCTCTTCCAAGTGCTCCAGGCACCAAACTAATTGCACCAAAATGTCTAGGAATAGGGTAATATGGTAATAACAAGTGATTGGACCCCATATCCCCTCTATATCTCCCTAGGAGAACTCAAATGATCTCTGAAAGTGTTGTACAAGCCATTTTTAAATGGAAATATGTTGTAAAGTGATAAACTAACCATCTCATCATCTGTAAGTCCCTGCAACTGATAACTGAGTATCCCAGTGAACTCATAAAGTCCAAATCAAGTAGAGATGAGTACTCATACATCGTGTGACCATCAGGGTAATCATCTCTAAGCTCATCCATGCCCAAATAATAAAAATAATGGTCTGTAAACATTGATTATAATAATAAATCCAACAAACCATCATATGAAACCTTGTTTGATGAATGGAACCATCTAATCGGAGCCATAGTACCATGAATAATCAATCTCAAACATCATTGTCCCAACTCATCCCGTAACCTGTTGTTGACTTGGTTAAATTGGGTTGACTAGGTCAAAACTGATCAAAATGATGACCCGATCTAGAAATAACTGATGCTGCAAGTGCAAATGGATGATATATGCTCCTTTAAATAAATTGATAGCGAGACTAAAATATAAAGTGGCATTTTAAGTGGTGATTACACATAAAACCATCAAATATAAGTCTAGATCAAAGCAACCAGTTTCTAAAAAAGAAGAACCTCACATGTATACTCATTTATGGATGTGATCATTTTTCTAGAAATGGATGAAGGTGAAAGAAACAAGGCTAGGATAAGGGGAATGACTTAACAACCTCAACACCGTGACCTCTCGGATAAGGGAATAAGGGAAGACCACCTAGACATATGTTGGATGAAGAAACAAATAGGGGATGGCAGTGTCTCACAAATGGGTAGAGTGGTGATAATGCTTCTAGTAGACTCATTTCCAAGCAACCTTTATAAAAATTTGACTCATTTCCATCTTTATACACTTTGAGATTAGCATTTAATTCAATTTAAGTATTTTCACTAGCTAGCCTCCAAGGGAAGGTGCCCTGCATAGCCTTGCGGGCCTCAGATAATGACTTGGTATGACCTCCATTTCCCACCACCATCCATAGGTGTGATGGAGTGACCACCCTGTTTCCCTGTAGACATGGTATTTTTTAAGGATTCTAATAGTATTATTAAGTGTAGTACTCTAGGCGATTATTTTGGATTGAAAACAACACATATATATATAGATAGGCGAATATTAAATATGAAACACACAATTTACTACCGAAAATAGTAAATTTTGGCGAATATTATGATAAAAAAAACACATTTGATGTAAATATAGGTGATATTAGAGACTAAAAATGACCAAATAGTGAATTTATTTTTTGAAAAAAATCCCCAAAAATAGCCAATTGGCGAAATTTCTACCCTGCATGTAGAGCCAAATGACCTTACATGATACAAAGGATGGGTGCTCATCCCTTGGACACTAACTAGATAATATAGATATATGTAATAGTGTTTAGAAACATTTTTTTGTTGACTTAGCATCCTTTTAGATATAAGATTTAGGTTCCGATGCTTTAGTGTTTAGCAACATTGTTGGTAGGAATACTTGGTTTCGAGGACTAAAGGATAACAATCACTATGACCATAATCAAACACTCCAGAGCCAAGACACAAGATAAGCGGGGAGTCTATCCAACATAGAGGCCTAGGTGGGGGAAGTCCTCGATATCACTATCTAAGGTGTAAGTCAGGATACAACCAAACATGGATGATAATGGATGGATGGGGGAAGTGATAGATGATGCCATGACTAGAAAACCATAATGGGGGGATGACCAAGTCCATACTACTAAGAGGGCATGACCAACGAGTATACACAATAATTTCTAATTTAAAGCAATTGAATTACTTCTACTCTAAACAATCATCAAGAACCACATAAATATATCGCCAAATCATGACCACTCTATACCAGTCAAGCTACCAAGATAAATAAAAGAGCACAATATAAATGTCCAATGCACAAACCATATACCTGATGGGTCATATACGTGTATCCACCATCTGAACCACTGAATAACAATTGGAACACTGTTTTTGTATAAACCATGGGCACTGTCATCATATATGCTTTGTATGGAAGAAAATGGCTAACTCGGTCATCAAATATGGGTTCATGAGGCTCAATCATGACATAAGGATAAATAAATGTATACTCTGGGTCTGCTAAAGATAGGAGTGATCATCAAAGAACTGCTTATCAACTGTTGATTTCATGCATATCATATCAAAAGGACTAGCTCAGAAAAGTGCTCAAAATTGGTTTGAAGACATGGTAGCCCCGACTACTATGGATGTGATAACAAGTAGTAGGGGGAGGCATATGGATATGTATTTGTGTGTGTGTGTGTGTAGAGGGGTGGGGGTTAGGAAGAGGTAAAATGATATTTTGAGAAACTACAAATCCAAATTTGAAAATATAACATTTGGTCAACCTATTTTGTGATATTGTCTGATGGAATTATTCTTCGTTTAGTTCATGAGTCTTCTTATGGACCCTTGTAATCTACAATTTTATTTTCATGTTTCAGTTTTACGTTGGTTCATTCTCTCAATTGCCATGTTATTTGTTTTATCTTTTTTACTATAATTTTTCCTTTGTATCTTCTGAGATTTGTGTACTGAATCCTTTATTTGGTTCCTACGAGAAGCTTTTTAATGTGTTAGGGTAACTTGGATTATTAAAAAAAAGTTGAGAAGGCTGTGTGTTTCTCTCTACCTACAAGTAGATTGTTCCATTTGGTTTGATGTTCTATGTAAAAATATAATTCTTGTTATTAACAAGCAAATATGTTGAATGTAAAGTGAGAGGGGGGACTAATTTAAGAGTTAGGGGGGGATTGTTAGGGGGTTAAGACATAGGGGGTGCGGGCATACATTCAATGATTTGTTAGTTGTGGAACTACCTTCTTAAATGTTTCTAATCGTTAGTAGATCAAAACTTGTACGCGTTATATAACTACAAAACGTGCACACATTTTGTACAAGCAAAACACGTACATGTTTTGAACCTATATAGACACTGTGTGTGCGCAATTTTAGATTCTATGCACAACATACACTCTTTCCATTGCAATAAATTTCACACAAATTGAGTATTTCATTGACACCATCTCCATCACAAGTGCTATATGGATTGCTTGGAGAACCAAATACATTAGACAAGGTTCAAGAGTCCAATAGAAAAACCATCTCCAATTCTCCACCATTAAATTTATTGCAATTTAGGAACATCAAATGCAATATTTCATTGATAATTGTGGTGGAGTATAGATTCAATTGAGCAACAAAAACACCAAGCTTGGAGAATGTCCTATTGAGGAGAACCATAGACCATCCCCACCATCGAAGGTCTTACAATTGCAGATCATCAAAGGCAACATCTCATTGATCATTGTGGTGGAGTGTAGAAACTATTGGGCAAGAAAAATACCTAGCTTGGAGAATCTCCAATTGAGAAGCACCATAGACCATCTCCACCATTGATTTTCTTACAATTGAGGAGTATTAAAGGAAATTTATCTCATTGGTCATTGCGGTGGAGTATAACACAATTGAGCAAGACAAAAACTAATCTTGGATAATATCCAATTGAAGAGCACCATAAATCATTGATCATTGTGGTCATGGGAAATCTACGCAATCGAAAAAGAAAATCGGCAAGGAAGAATCTACCCAAAGAAATCATCGAAGAAATTAGAGAAAAGAGAAGAAATGCCATGACCAGTTGGAGACATTATATGGACACTCACCCAATTCTGGTTGTAGAGGATGTCATGGTTCATCCAAGCAATCCACAACAAGAAATATGACCTGATCATTCACTTGAGGGGCGTTTGATTTCCACAATAGTTGAAGAACAAGCACCCCATGGCCTTGATCAAGGAGTAAAACGTATGTGAACAACAAGGCCACCTGAAAAAATTGACGATTTGGTAGGTTGTGGTTATACAAGTGACGAAGTTAGAGAGGCGTTGCATCGAAAATATATATGCTCGAAGAATACAATGTCATTGATACTTTCCAAGAGGATGTCCTATTGCCATCATCCAGCTTCCAACAAGAGAAATAAGGACACTAAGATACTGTTGAAATGCCAAACTGGCCAGGTGATGAAGCTCCAACCTCCCTACCTCCAATAGCAAGTTCACATTGAAGAACTCCAAAACGTACACAGATTGATGAAAGTCTCATTGGTTCACTTGAAGGTATGATATCTAAATGCAGTATTGCATATCAAACTCAACAAATACCTGTTAACTATTTTGATTCTAAATGTGATGGAGATAAATGTAAATTATTTTTATCATTATTAAAATCTAGGACTATGAATGTTGTTAGGAGAAAGTTAAGGATAAATATGATAAATATTTTTGAACCAATTTCTCATATTGTTAAAATTTTAGTAGATGCATTTAGTAAAATTGGAAATAAAACTTGTTCAAAAGATCACAATGCATCTCACCGTGTGTTGTCACAATCAATCGTGAAAAAAATCACTAGGGCCTTTCATCTTCTTAAACCTACATCCAAACTTATTAATTTGAATTTCAAAACACTATGTAGGTATTGTGTTAGAAGGGAACAACTTGAAACTAGTCGAATAGATGTCCAGGCCTTCATTGGCAGGTTGGCCACGGGAGGTTCACTTAGTGAACTTGTTACATAGCATGATCGTTCATAGGATATTAAAGAATATCCATAATTTCACTAAATATTGGAAAATGCCTCCTAAAATTGTATTGTTAAATCCCCCTCCCAATATACCTTTCCAATTAAGAAAACCCTATTTTCACCAGATATTGTAGGTATCCATTTTTATCAACCCCTTTTAATACCCCCTTTATATCATATTATCAAGGTGTAACAAACAGGATCCCTAATGCATCTTAGTATATGCAAAACACGATGCTAAAGAAAATAGTAGTATAATGCTAACAATGATCCCACTAAGATTGCAGGGGTAAGTGATAAATTTGTAGCATTGGATAGTGGAAGACCCAATGAAACAGTAATGGGGAAGTTAAAATGAGTAAAAGGAAACCCGTCAAGAGATCAATGCAACAAAGAATGTAAAAGACAGATAGTCCAATAGTCAGTGCAATGCTTAGAAAATATGAAAATTACAGATGTTTCAAACCACAACCTACCAATCTACCAATTTTATATCATGTAAATACAAATATCGCCATACAGAGCTCATGTTTTCTATAAGATTAATAAATTAAAATCCATAAAAATACAAAATTGAAACCCTTTCGTGGATGGACTTCCCTACCTTCCTATCAAAACAAACATAAATGACGTTTGAACCCAAATGAACATAGAAAACTTCCTCTTACTTTCCAATAACACCATATGATCATGTGCATATCTTGGATTTGGGTCATTCAAAAGATTCAATGAATTGCCTATACTTCCTCTACATTTATTCTTGCAATCAAGGGAATTAACAACATTTAGTAACCTTTTCTTGGGTTAATATATCTAATTCTTTTTATCTTTACGGGAGAGGAAAAAATAAACATTGTTAGGTTTCAATCATGCAATAGATATAAAGATACACAGATGGTGAAACTTATATGATACTATTTCATGGTAATGATAACACATAAGGTATGTAAACAAGGATTTAGATTTTCACCTATGTTCATGTCAGTTCCAATACAATATTAAGAAGGATGCCTTGCATATAAGAATTGAAGTTTCAATTATGAATGTGCCAAATTTAACTCAATTTAACAACTATTCTTAACTGGCAATGTGAAAATGTTAAAGAAGAATACAAAAAGTTGAAAGAAATTATTAGTCAAGAAAGATTGATCTAACTTTTCTTGGTTCCAGTGATCCAAGAAAGATTGATCTCTTTTCTTTCTTGTCGTGGAACAAGATATGATTAAATCTCAATACACACCTAAAATCCAACCTAAAAAATGAAGAGTTAGATATTTTACTAGAATGTGTACAAAAAATACAATATAATTGTTCAACTCCAGAACGCTCGATTAGCTACATCTCTTAACTTTGGAGTTGACGAGGAACCAAATGCACATTCAAACTTATTAAATAGTTTCATAGGATACAATGTGACTTATATCTAGAAAAGAAACACACTGTGGAAATTGGCCTCATATAGAACAACAAAAGGTATAATGTTACAAGCTTGCCTCACTTTTAACACTAGAAAACTCAACCTCAATTATGGAGAAAGTGTAAAATATTGCATACATATTCATAAGAAGTGGTAACATTGACCTTTTGGACATCACATCAATAACATTCTACATAAAAGAACAAAATACTATCACTCTGGTTATCTCAATGTCACAAAATTCTAATATTGTAATGCCTGCTATTCCAAGAATCATACCTCGTATCTAAATAACTTCGCCAAGCAGCAAAAAGAGTAACCCGACAAAAATAAAACACAGAGCGGAGTTAACAGTAATAGTTGCAATATTATCGAAATTTCAAAAATCCAAATGCAATGTAGAAGTTGCTCCAAGATCTTTACAAAAACATTCAAGTCTCTACTGTAAGAAGAAAGGATGAAAAAATTAATTGACACATAAATCCATAAAGTTTAAACGAATTATAAACATCCACATATATTTTTATTAAGCATAATGGAAGATATGATAAGTCAAAATCATTGTTAAGTCAAGAGTATTATTTTATCTTATAGCTATGATGCTATGTATGATAGAAATTGTACTCAAAAGAGTCACCTTCTCCATTTCCACTTCTAAAAAACTACTAAAGTTTAAAGAGGGCATTGCCCTGAATTTTGAAAACATGTAAATATAGGTAGAGATAATTATTTTGAAAACATGTAAATATAGTTGAATCTTGCTGCCTTATTATTGTTTATTAAACTGATTACATGTAGCCCAAGTGGGCATACCTCTGGATCCTTCATGTGTCATGTGTTCTCTCCCACTCAGTCCACGTAAAGTGCCTCGAGAGTATGTGGTACAAAATCCTAGCCTGCCTCCCCGAGCTCAATTTCTCTCCATAAATTTTTTGTCTAGATATCCTCCTATTCATTTATCCTCAAGTTTAAGCTTCCAACAATGGCATCCAACCAAAGATTCAGGTGGAGGTGGAGCTGGCTTGGCCTCAAGTTCACGAATAATTTTTATTTTTTTTTCTCTTTGTTTAGGGTTTAAAAAAAAGCTCAATTCTTGGAGAGTGGCTTGGCATTAGGGCTCGACCTCTCTCCTCTATGCATGATAACTATGGAATCCCTCTATTGTCATTTACAATTATATATAGATATATATATTGGAGGGATTTTCCCCGAAAGCCTTATGGACTTTGTGGCCCCAACCTTTCCTCCCCCTCCTACAAGTGGGGTTTATGGGTGAAATCCACCTACTTCCATTTACAGGATAGATAACTCACATTGAACATAATTTGAATTTATTCTTTGGTTTTAGTTTAGTATAGTCATTGTCAAATTGACATGGTTGCTTTCTAGATGTTAATTCAAAGTTCCATAATTTCTTTGCAGATACCCTTCAGGTAATGATAACATTAGGCGAACACATAATCAAATTCCTGAAATAATGTAATGTCTTAGAGCACATTATGGTGATACCAATAGTTCATAATCTCTAAAAACTACATAACTTCTCCACGTTTGTCATTATTATTCCTTTTTCAAGTACCACTAGTTCCAGTTAAATATGTAGAGAAAGATTACCATAGAGAAGCTTGCTTATGCTTTATCAAGATCACATTAAAAGTTCAACTAAATATCTAATTGTAAATTTATATTTGATATATACAATTATTCAAATGTCCATTGGTTGTAGCTTGAGTGGTTGAGAGGAATGATTGTATATTAATTAAATATTTTAAATATATTTTAAATATATTTAATCTATATTTGAATATAAAAATAAAATTAATAAAATTTAATATAATTAAAAATGCTGTAAATATAAATATAATATTTAAAAAATATTATTGCGTCTCTATTTCATTTTATTCATGTTTAGATTTATAAACATAAAAAATTAGGCGCATATCTATATCTATATATATATATTATGAAATAAAATTTAGACATGGATATAAAATATGTCATAATAATCAAATTATCTTATATATATATGATATCATAATTATAAATTCATATTATTTAATAATAGATATATAAAACCACTCTTCTTAAAATATATATTAAAGAAAAATATTTAAATGATTTTTATGTGGGTAAATCCAAAATATTTAATATTTTCAATATAAAATTGTTGGCACCATGAAATCACTTAGTCCTTGTTCTTATTTCATCTTATGAAGTAGTTGATTGTTAAAGTGGTTTGTCGAACATCTTTAATTGATAAGTAGCATATTCAATGATTGACTTTGTTTTAATGGATTTTGTATTAGAATTATTTGACATACATAAATAAATTTAATGGTTATTTTTATCAGTTAATTTTTCCATATGCTAGTCCAATAACTAGAATGCAAAATCAAATTATATTCCAAAATTTAAATGGTACTTTTGATCTAATGTGAAACTGTAATCCACCTCTTAATTAAACTTGACACTAGAAATTTTTTTTTAATATTTATCATATAATCTAATTTTTTTCCCGCAAAATCATAATCTAATTTTGGGCAAACCTTGAAATTAATAGAAGTTGGTCTTTAATTTTCTTACATTTATGTCATTTTATGTACAAGGTAGGAATTCAAAGGTTATGGAAACTATGTTTTTTTAATTGCAGGAATACGGGAAATGCACATTTTAACATTATAAATTAAAAAATTGATTAGAATGAGAAACTCCGTTAGACAGTCTTTGAATAATAAAAAATTATTTTGCACTATACTTAGTTAGTCAAATGAAACTTTTAGCCAAATTTGTCATCCCTATTGCAAATTGGTAATAACTCACTTGGGCATTGTAGAAGAAATTTATAACTTGTTTTCACATGAAACTTTATAATTTTTGTTGGTGGAAACATATGGACTGAATTTGAAATTTAAAGGCATAAACCAAGCAGTTTAAGAGGTATTTTGACAACTTGGACAAAATAACTGTTGAGAAGAATATATTGGGACTCGAAAGCGCATTGGAAAAGGATACAACATTAAAGGAGCTATGGAAGACAATATTAGAGGTTTTTCAAGGATCTTTTATTTATTGTATTTTATTTTTCTAATATTTTTCTAAGACACCAGAAACAATCAGTAAATTAAATTAAATTTGAACTCTGATTACATATCCTTTGCAAAATGGAAAATATTTTACATATTTTTCTATGGACTACAGATCGTTACTTAGATTATCCTAGCAATTGTATGTTTTGCTGTGAAAACTCACTTGGATCCTAAAATGTTGGTTTGGGTTCCTTAATACACCTATGATGTTATAACCTGGCTTATTAAAGCAATTAGGAGGAATTAATATATCTCAGAGGCCTTACGTTAGTTGCTATAATATATAGTTCTAATAAGGTCTATACACAATTCAAATTATTTGTGTGTTGTTTTGGCATTACACTCCCAATGTTGACTTGGCTTTTATTAGTGTTGGGTACAAACTCCTATTACAATGTGCTCATTAACATACACTATGTCTCTTTTCTGTGACTTAATAGTTAAACTGCAGAAGTTAAAATGATAGGCTTACGCTATAATTCATAAAAAGTGTGGTTAACCCCAAGGTTTACATACTTATTATGCGGGACACAGAAAGTAGAGTTATTGTTGAGTTTTGCCATGTTATTGTGTTTGACACATCATTTTTATCTTTGCCAAGTCTTTGTGTCTTTGTGTTGACACGCAAATGGAAAGCGTGGAAGAGTGCATGTCTTATATAGAAAGTTATATACATAAAATGAGTTATGTTTGTCGAATGTCTAGTATCTATAATTTTCTGGTCGCCATTTGAAGACAGGAAAACCAAAAGGAATCGGAAAGGAATAGGTTGGATTGGAAAACAAAATAGATGAAGTTGTTTCAAAGAAAGTATGGTTCCTTCCAAGCCCACCTACGCTCGCAATCGTAGGGTCAATTCCATCCATTGAATGTGACTCCCACTGCTTCTCCTCCTTATTATAAGTTCGATGATCTTACCAAATTATAGTGATGTGTTTGTGTCTCCCTCTATTGAGCCTTCCTACGACTATATTTCTCCTCTATTGGCCCGAACCCCTGAGGGAATGAGAAATGACCATAAGCAACGGACCAAAACGTAATGAACCTCCACTCCCAATCTGTCCTATATTTTCACTACCTAACCCTTATTTCATGTGCAACCTCGTTAACTATGGGCCTTCCCTGACTAGGAAAAAATACTGCTGAACAGTGACCGACCTATTGCCTATCAAAGTTATGTTATAACAATATTCTTTTTCCTAGGCCCACCACTTTATTTAGGCTCAGCTCATCAGGTGAGGTACAAATAAAAAACGTGGTAGAGAGCATGTTGGCTAGTGAAGAAGAGGCCAAGTTCCTTATGGGAAGTGATCAGTTTGGAAAAGAAGTTATCAAGACAAGATGGAGGAGGAGCAAGGAGCAACAGATGTTGGGAATGGAAAACCAGATGAAAACGTGAACCCACGAGCAAGTTTGAGCGACTGCGACAATTTACAGAAGAAGCCTATCAAGCAGAAGAAGTCCTGCAACTCTCACAGGAATCTGCACATACCCAACAAGCAGTTCATAGCATTGGCCAAGAATGGATGCATAATCAAATCCATCCAAGGGCAATCCATCTAGAGATCTCCCAGACATAATATCCAATCTCCAAGGCGCTTCACCTCATTGAAGGAGATCTCAAACAGTCCCCCAGAGTTGACTCCGGAGAATAAGAATCCATAATCCCATTGCAAACATCAGTTGCAATATCATCATCCTCATTATTCCCCAACGAAATACCCTTCAACTGGACTGTAGGGGACTGGGCTTAACAACAATTTCTTCGTTGGAAATGGGGCTCATCAACTTCTGTTCCCTCCCACATCATCATGATTGCTCCTGTAGAAAAAATAATGGACATAATCGATGCCAAAGAATCCGAACAAATATATGAAGGAAGGAAGCTGAGGCATGAGCCACAATGGCTACCAACTCCCAAATGTTGAGCACATGAAGGGGCATTGAAGTCCTGAACTTCTCCCTCCAAATCCTCATCAAAAAATAGAAGGAAGTGAAAAACAAAGACAAAGAACACCTTGTTGTTCAATCCCACAAGCAGTGGCAAAGCATCCGATGCCAATGTCTTTGAATTCTTACAACTACATTTATTCATTTTCTTACCTAAAGAAGAACTATCAGTGCAATCATCCCTTCTTACCAAAAGAAGAACTATCAATGAAATCACCCCTCTAGTTTTTACTGCATCAATTCATTTCTCCACTAATTTTTCTTTGTTTTTCTTAACACCATGCCATCCATTTGACTCAGAGAGAGAAGACGAGCTAGCTCGAATCTCTTCAAATTGTGTATGAATGTTGCACGTGAAGTAACAGGGAGCTGCTAGGATTTACAATCCTATATTTTTTCCACTGGTTTAAAGTTGTTATCCCAATATGTTAACCCCACAACGTGTCATGAAGAAAAACATGGTGTTGACTCCCTTTGAAGTAACAAGGATCTGCTCTGATATATAAAATATATTTTTGTCATTGGTTTAAAGTTATTATCCCCTAACCCACTAAAACTAACTAATGGCCTATGTTGGTTACACAAAGAATGGTCTCTAATAGAGACAGGTCTAGCCTGCAAAAAGATTTTGAAACAAAGTGGCGATAGGGGCAATATCAAGATGGACGGAAGAATAAATCACAGATAGGCTTCTAGGATCTCTGCCTAGTTCATTCAAGACCCAAAAAACCCATGATCATCCTGGTTCAAATCCACCTTTCCCTTCTTCAACAACGAGAAGGCTCGTTTTCTCTAAGTCAAATTGGAACCTTCCAGTATGTTAGCCCACTACCTGCCATGACTACAAACATGGGGTTAACTCGGTTTGAAGTAGGCTGGTATTTTACACTTCCCTTCTACGAATGTTTTCAAGGATTTATTAAGCTCCCCTCCCCTCCATGCCTTTATTTTGTACTATGTAGTATATTATATATCTATGGACGTATTAACATCTACTAAATGAGCAAATCTGAGGCATGCCATGCAAATTGAGCAATTCAGCATGCAGTTTAATAAAAGAGATTTGATTTACAAAGAAACTCAACAACGAAACTAATTTATAGAGACTCACCGCTACATAGGATATAGATACCTGGTAAACTTGCAGTCTGTCAATTCTTCATTTGATTTACAAAGAAACTCAACCAACAAACTAATTTATAGATACTCACAGCTACATAAGATAAAAATACCTAGTAAACTTGTAGTCTATCGATTCTTCAAAGTTCAAACTAGTCTCAGTGCTCCAACACTCTCCTCAGTTCTATTTTTCTCATGACAGGGATGTCAGCCACAGGCCCAAAGTAGACTCGGTGAAAGGGGAAAGCAGGACTGCAACCACTGTTTGAGAATTTTAAATGCAACAGATAGGCGGTAGGTGGTAGGCGGCAAGCAGCAAGCTTCCTTCCTCGACACTCAATCGAGTAAATGTTGCATTTATCATGAGTTAACCAGCCACCCACCATATTATGAATTGACCCAGAAACCATTAACAACGCACCGAGTTCGCAAAATTTGTGTACAACTATATGTTTTAGATGTATCTAATACATGACTCAACTCCATTATATTAAGGGGGGGAGAGTAAATATTTATTCGGGCGGGCTTTATTAATTTTAAATGTGATAAGACGCGAACAAATTTGAAGATGGGAAACATTGAAGTCAAATCACGTATACACCCCTTGATTCCACCCTATCCTCTCTTTTATTTCTGGTTTATATATATATATATGGAAAATGTGGTCAAAATATTCTTACTCTAAAGCATCAAATTAAATAGAAATTGTATAAAATAAATAAGACTCAAAGCCCATTAAATATTTATTGGCCCTACTTATAATAAATTGTTTAAATTAAATTCTTAATTTTTTAAATAAAATATTTATGATTATTTTTAAATTTTCAAAACAATAAAATTAAGAAATCATAAGACTCTTTTCATATTATTTTTTTTAAAATTAAATTCTTAATTTTTAAAATTCATATTATTTTTTTTTAATTAAATTCTTAATTTTTTTAAATATGATATTTATAATTATTTGTAAATGTTCAAAATAATAAAATTAAGAAATAAAAAATATATTTTTAAAATGTGAAAAAGATATAATTAAGAAATTTATTATAAAATTATATATTATAAATAATTAATAAAAAAATTCGAAATAAAATTAATAAAAAATTTCAAAATGTAAAAAATACAACTATAAAATTTACTATAAAGTTATATATCACAAATAATAATTAATAAAAAAGAAATAAATTTAATTAAATGATTTAAAATTAAATTATTTACATTTATAATTAAAAAAATAAAATTAATTAAAAAATAAAATTAGATAATTTAAAATTGAATTAATTATATTTATAATTAAAAATAAAATAAAGTATATTACATTTATAATTAAAAATAAATAAAATTAATTAAAAAATTTCAAAATTAAATTAAATGATTTACCTTTATAATTATAAATAAAATCAAATTATAAATGAAAAAATCAAATTTATTTAACTCTCATCTTCAGATAGAAAACTATATGCTGAATTTCATTTTTCATGTTAATAGAGTAAATAAAAATGAATTCATTACAAAGCTCATTACAAAATTGTTTAATAACGTAATTTTAGATGAATAACTTAATTATTTATAAAATAGTATTAAATTTCTATATATTTTAAGAAAAGTAGTAGACCGTCTAGATTAAGGGTTTCTTTAGAGAGTGCATCTGCCTCAAAGTTTAGTTTTAAATATATATGTTAGAAGGATAAAAAAGTGTACTCTAAAAAATAAGTTATTTTTGTTAGTCTATTATCACCTATCACCACCTAACCTGTGAGTCACCTGGTACCTACAAAGATACAATTCCAACATACTTAAGTAAGATAGAAGTTCAACCCTAGTTCCATAGATATGATTTCTTTATCATTGTTAACTTATTCTTATTTGATATATATTAAATAATAAAAATTTGTAAGAAAATTATATATATAATATTATTATATTATATATATAGAAATATATATATATATATATATATATTTTTATTTAATTTTTTCTAATAATTTTTTTTTTATTTGATATAGTTTTTTATATATATGCTAAATACAAGTCTAACTATCTTATTTGTCTCTATTTATCAGGAAAAAAAATAATAGGTTATGACAAAGACACGCATAGTTTAGGTCAGACTTATTAAGGACTCGTCTCATAAGGTGAATTATGATTATATTATATTTATAATAATAACAATGATATTATTTATTCCATTTTAATTCTGATTATAGATGCTTTCGACGTAATCATAAGAGCAAGCTTTGGTAGAGTAGAAAAAGTTTTAGAAAAGGTTATTAGAGCATAAAAGGTTTTAGACATATTATTAGAACAGGTTAAAATGACATATATTTTAGAAATAAAGAAATACAAGTTGTTTAGGTTTATGGGTCATTCAAGCATTGATATGACTATTGATGCTAGAAAAATAGCCAAGAAGTCTAAACTTAGAGGTTTTCCTTCAAAGGTGATAAAATTTGCTGCAATTTTCTTATATATTAAATCATTCTTTATTAAAGAATGCATACCATCCCTAAATCATGTTGGATATTAGGATATTTGGTTGATCTAAGAATAGAGTTCGTGTGAAATCACAAATTACCTTATATTTCAAGGGTGGATGGTTTCTCCTTGGTAACTTATGCCTCTATGCTCTCATTCACCCTTTGCTCAAAACTTCTAAGGAAAATCCTTATCACCTTCATAATTCTTCTATATTTGGATATTTTGGATCTTAGAAAATATCTTGAAAATGAACCTTGTTAACTTTTACAATCTCTTCAAATTATTTTTCCTTTGACCCATCAGAAAAACCAATTGACCAAATTGTATTTACACATTTCTTAAAATTGCCATAATTGTGAAAGAACTTAGTGTTAATATGTCCCTCTTCCAACCATATGGATCTACTTTTGAGCCTCCACTCTACCTCCTTTTTGTCTAAAAGTTCTTTTTTTTATCATATATTGTCTTTAAATCTAGCAACTCTTTATCATTGGAAGACCCTTTGACATTATTTTCAAAAACAATGTTATGTTTCTTCTACCTTTTTTAGGTCTACTTGATTTTCTTCCTTTTTCATCTTTGCACTCCCTACAACTAACTTCTTAACTTGTTTGAGATTGGAGGAAAATTCAAGCATAACTAAATCTCATCAACAAGGATCATAAAATTTCCAATTTTTGTAATAAGAAGTCTAAAATATTCCTTAGCCAACCAATCAGGATAAGATTTAAAATGAAATGGAGTTTTTCTATCCTCCTTTTATAGTCATATAAGAACACTATAAGAATAAGCAGATGATCATATAAGCCATTGTTTCCTACCCAATAGTTGCATCTTTCAACCTCCTCCACTAATTTTTCTATCATTAAGAATATATGCATCATCTTAGAGATGCTTGTTCTTCCATGTTAGCACACAAACTAGCATGTTAAGATTGAATTCCTAAAATCAATGATATCTTATGGAAAACTAAGAGGGAGTCCATTTCCACCACACCTATCCTTTTTTGTCTCTTTATGTTATCTCTTCTCTATCTCAAGGTGGAGTCCCTACGGTAGGATTGCTAGAGTTTAAAAATGGAATACATGGTGAAAATGAATAAAAAATGAATAGTAACTTTAGAAAAACATAGTGTTTTGGTTTTTGTAAAATATAAGAGTCATGAAGGAATTGGAGGCTAGTGTTTTATACAATGGACAAATGGGGTCAAAAAAGGATTGCATGAGGCTTTCTTTGTGAAGATTAGAAATGGATAAGGTCACAATGCACAAACCTAGATGCTCTCTAGTGGATGGGTTGATTTTAGAGATCACACAAAATGAAATTTCTAGAGGAAAAAAATTCAAATGGACTCAAGGAGGAAAACTACATTGAAAGGCATAAAAAAACACATGATTTCTAGACACGAAATATGCACCTAAACTACACTTCCAATTGATAAAAATCACATAAAAGATAGAAATCCTAATCCTTCATTGCCTCAATTCCATTAACAATATGAAGATCCATTAACCAACCAAGCACATGAGAAACATGAAAACCCTTCAATAGAGAACTAACATCAACCATCCTACATTCCGATTGAGTATCCCTTGTCCATCAATATCAATACCTCGTGCCCTTGTCCCTTGATTTTCCCTCTGCTTCCCCTACAATGCTTCTACACGAAATGTAATTAAATATACCCTAATATTTGTATTTCCATATAACAAAATTAAGCCCCCTTGGCCCCTTAATACAGGGCAATATATTTTCTCATTTGTGTGTAATAGTTTATTCCCCAATATGAATGGTCATGATAAGATATTTCCTATCAATTGACCCCCCCCGTGGGGTTGGCACCCTCTAATATGAATCTCATTGATGCGGTAAAGGGACTAGTGCAAGATTTTTGGCATGACAACACTAGACCTTCTTCCAACCAAAAGGATGTACTAAAATTGAGAAGGGGTTCAGGGGATTGTGAACCCCACATTAAACATTTTCTTGACATGAACCAAATAGAAATATATGAGATATTTAGGCATGAACATAATGAACTTAACTTGGGACAAAGATACTTCAAGAAATCCAAACCATGGTATGTTAAAATAAACACAACTCGTAACACATGTTGTTCTCAATACCACATTGAGTATGTTTATTATTATCACACACACACACACACACACACACACATATATATATTGCGTGTATTGCATAACACTCTTTTGCAGGAATGCTCAGCTATATTGTCGCAAATGTCATCTAGAGACTTTATTCATAGCGTATTGTGTAGTAGGCTAGAATGTTGCACATTTGATCAAAAAACTTGTGTTGATGGGACATGCCAAGGGTGCGGTGGAATGGGATTATTGGAAAAATGCATACATGTGACCATTGAGCATGAACTTGGGAGGAAGGAGGTGAACTTGCATTGATTCAAATATGTCACATATGATATTGATGGAGGGAATGAAAAAAACAAAATACAGTTGGTCACTTCTTAGGTTAGTAATGAGTTCTTGAATACTATTTTTTTCTTCGGATTGCAATTTCATATGTAACAATATACTGATATAAGTCTTTATTGTTGATATACCAGGTAATGGGTTTGCGACTTCATGGAGGGATTCTTTGAAAAGACAAAACAATATGTAAAGCATGTACATGTGGCTCATTGGTAAGATGAGCAGTTTAGAGCATGCAAGAATACATTTATTGTTGGGACTATCTTATCAGTGGTCGATTTTGCATAAATGTCATGTCCCCTCACATCATTCTGTTGATGTATATGTAACTTCGGAATGTATTTTATCTATGTATTATATATATATTTATTGTACCCTTATAAGAGATGTGTTATTCCTCTATAATGAAGTGTCGTCATGTGGATTGACAAGTGTCGCAAGTGTGTGTACTTTTCGAAGGGTTATTAGACCACAATGTGTGGGGTCGGCCCTGAAATATATATTATATTGTGGATGTATCTAGATAGACAAGTCGGCCCCATAGTGTAACTGGGCAAACAGGTTAAGTATAAATAGAGATCAGGAGATCTCTATTTACATCATTCGGAAAGTTATATCTCTCTCACTCAGAAAGTGGCGCACTAGTGAGGAGGAGGATCATCTGCTCTAGGAGACTATCTCAAGTGTATTTTGGTTGTACTTTGGTTGAGCCATTGCTCTCTCTATCTCTGAGGAAGTTGTGGGGTTTTTCACCTTAGGGTTTTCCCCACAGAAACTCCGTGTCTCTTGTCTCTCATGCTTTTGATTCTTGTGATGCTTGTCATGCTTATTGTGATTGTTATGCATTGATATACTGTATATGTTATTCCCTCAGTAAAGGTCCAAGAGTATTGTGAATTAATGCTCAAAATTTAACATGGTATCAGAGCTAACCTAAGAAGAAGACATTTTGCAGTGACGAAAACTTGAGTTTCTTGTTTATTGGGTTTCTCTCCACAGTGTTTGGAAATGCAGTATAGTAGATTGACTCTACTCATCAAGGAGAATCTATCTGTCCAATTAGAATTCAATTCTCAGCATTTTTCAAATTTGGCCCTAAAAATTAGGGTTTCCACAAAAATAGGAATTTCTGAAATCTGAAGACATAGCTGGAAGCTCCTTGCAAAAATCGAAGTTTAGAGCTTTGGATCGAGATTTTTGGCTGGTTAGATCTCCGGGAAACTCAAACCCTAATTCAGGGCTCTCCCGAGTGAACCTGGGAGGACAAAAAGACAAATCTAAAGGGTAAAGCTTTGCTGATCTCAAATTCTGAATACACCAGGTTGATCAGCTCATCAAGGCGCATCTTTCTATCCTTTCATAAATTTGAAATTCACATTTTGAATTTTTAGGGTTTTTCCGACAAACCCTAATCTGGGACCAGATCCAGTTTTCAGCATTTCAAGTGGTAAGACCTAAATCTTTTCTATTTCCATTTGAAGTACTCTTTAAGATGTCTCACCACACCAAGCTTGAGGATAAGCTTGAAGGGGATGATAACTTCCGAGCTTGGAAGTATAGGATTGGGTTAATCCTGGAAGAGAATGAGTTGGACTCATATATAAAAGAAGACATCCCTATCCCAGAGGATGAAGAGGCTAAGGTATTGCATAAGAAGAACTTGGTCAAGGCAAAGAGAATCATTGCTGATTCTATCAAAGACCATCTCATACCGCATGTGTCTTCTCTAAAGACACCCAAGGCTACGTTTGACTCTTTGACCAAGCTATTTGAAGGAAAGAACATAAATCAGAAGATGACCCTATGGAATCAATTGAAAGGGGTCAAGATGTCGAATGGAGAAACCATTCAATCCAATTTCTCCAAGGTCTCTCAGATCAAGGAACAACTTGAAGTTGTAGATGGAATGGTGGAGAATGGTGAAATTGTTATGACTACTTTGAATGGACTACCTAGGTCATAGGACTCTTTTATCCAGGGGATCTGTGCCAAAAATAAGTTAATCTCCTTCAGCAGATTATGGGAGGAATGTTCTCAAGAAGAAGCAAGGCTTGTGGCAAGAGAAGAGAAGATGGGAAATGAAGATCAAGCTCTCACAGCGCACACTAAGAAGGGCAAGTTCAAGAGGGAGCCATCCCATCACAAGAAGAAATCTTCTCATCATTTTCACAAAGACAAGAAAGATCTAAGGTGTTTCACTTGTAATGAGAAGGGTCACTTTGCTTCAGAATGTCCCAAGAACAAAAGGGACAAACACAACAACAACAACTCCAGCAAGAAGAAGAAGGGTAACAAAAGAAGGTACCATGCTCATGCTGCCAAAGATGATGAACCTCCAAAGAAGAAGGCTAGGGCAGAAAGTGATGATAGTAATGATGACTCATCAAGTGAAGAAGAGTATGTTCTAATATCTGCTCTAATAGGTACTATCTCCCATGGTTGTAATGATTGGTTAATTGATAGTGGGGCTTCCAAACACATGACTGGGTTTAAGGAATCTTTTGTGAATCTATCTGAACATGAATTACCCCATAAGGTGAAACTTGGGGATGATTATCAATACCCAATCAAAGGAAGTGGTGAAGCCTCCTACAACTTAGATTCTGGAAAATATTTGAAGATGAAAGAAGTCCTTTATGTACTTGGGCTCAAGAAGAAATTACTCTCCATCTCTGCATTGGATGCAAAAGGTATGAGGGTTACATTTGTGGATGGCTAAGTCCTAATGTGGCTAAAGGGAAATACCATAGATGATGCAGTAATGATTGGAGAGCAAGAGGTAGGTTTGTATAAATTAAAAGGACAACCTGAACATGCCATGGTGCATGAATCCATGGAGCCAAGTGAACTTTGGCATAGAAGACTTGCTCATATGCACTATAGGGCACTTCCAATTGCAAGCAAGGCTATAGAGGGTCTTCCTGAAATCAAGACCAAACATGAAGGTGTTTGCAAAGGATGTGCAAACGGTAAGAATATTAAGAAGGCTTTCCCAAGCAGTGAAAGCAAGGCAAAAGATATCCTGGAAATCATCCACTTAGATGTATGTGGTCTTATGTCATCTAGTTCTCTAAGTGGGTATGTTCACTATGTCTCATTTATTGATGACTTCTCCAGGAAGACTTTGGGTATACTTCTTGAAAAACAAAGATGAGGTGTTTGATAAGTTCAAGAAATTCAAAACCTTGATGGAGAATCAAATTGACCAAAGGATCAAAACATTCAGATCCGACAATGGTGGAGAATTCACCTCAAGTGACTTCAAGAAGATTTGCAGTGATTCAGGGATTAAGAGGGAGTTGACTGCTCCTTATAATCCTCAACAGAATGGATTTGCAGAAAGGAAGAAAAAAACAATCATGGAAGCAGCAAGGGAAATGCTGCATGACCAGGATCTACCTATGCATCTATGGGTAGAAGCAGCTAGAACAACTGTATATGTGCAGAACAGAACACCCCACAAGATATTGGACAACAAGACACCAGAAGAGGTCTTTTCTGGTAAGAAACCTGAAGTCAACCATCTCAGAATATTTGGTTGTCCAGTATACACTCATGTCCCAGAGGAAAAGAGGACCAAACTAGATCCTTCAGGAAAGAAGGGTATCTTTGTGGGTTACAGTGAAAGCTCGAAGGCTTACAGAATATACTTTCCAGGGTTCAAGAAGATTGATGTCAGCAGGGATGTAACATTTGATGAAAACTCAGCATTCATCAAATCAAGGAAGGCACCTATCAAAGTTTATGAAGAACCTAAGGAAACTAGATTTCAAGACACTACCATGACAGAAGCAATTCCAGAAGTTGTTCGTGAGTTTGAAGATCCGCAAGAACCTGTAGATCCACCCCGTGAGGATAACTCTCGCAAGAGGAAACCTGCATGGGCTAGAGAGCTCATTCAAGATGCAGAAATATTTGGCATTCTAGAAGAAGAACACAGGGAAAAGAAGAGAACCAGATCACATACCAGCTATGTTGCTTACTCTGTGACATTATGAACAAAGAACCTTCCAGTTATGAAGAAGCAACGGAAAGGAAAGAATGGAAGAATGCCATGGTTGAGGAATACCAATCAATAATGAAGAATGATGTTTGGGATGTTGTCCCAAGACCTAAAGAGAAGTCTGTTGTGACTTCCAAATGGATCTACAAAATCAAGCATGTTGCAGATGGCAGTGTAGAGAAATACAAAGCAAGATTCGTAGCTCGTGGCTTCTCTCAGAAAGAGGGAATAGATTATGAAGAAACTTTTGCACCTGTATCCAGGTATACTTCCATCAGAACAATACTTGCCCTGACTGCAGCAATGAAATGGAAAATACACCAGATGGATGTCAAGACTGCTTTCTTGAATGGTGTAATTGAAGAGGAAGTATATGTGGAGCAACCACTCGGTTTTGAAATACACGACAGGGATTCATATGTGTGCAGATTGAAGAAATCCTTATATGGTTTGAAGCAAGATCCCAGAACTTGGTATGGTAGGATGGATAGTTTCCTATCTAGCTTGGGATTTACCAAGAGTAAAGCGGATTCCAACCTCTACTACAACGTTGAGGAAGGGAATCCTATTATTCTACTCTTGTATGTGGATGACTTATTTGTAACAGGAGATGACAGACTGATTGCAGATACTAAGAGGAAGCTTTCTGCTGAGTTCGATATGAAAGATTTGGGAATGATGCATTATTTCCTAGGTATGGAGGTGTGGCAGAGTGCAGGTGGGATCTTCCTTGGTCAAGGAAAGTACACAGTAGATATCCTAAAGAGATTCGGGATGATGGATTGCAAGGCCATGGCCACACCTATGGAATCGAATCTAAAGCTTCTATGTGATGCTTCATCTGAGTCGGTTGATGTCTCTATGTATCGTCAGATGATTGGGTCCTTGATGTACCTGACGAACACGAGACCAGATATTTGCTTTGCTGTGAACACATTGAGCCAGTTCCTGACGGATCTGAGGAGCATTCACTTGGTTGCTGTAAAGCATGTTCTGAGGTACCTGAAGGGTACAGTGGACTATGGGCTCAAGTATGAAGCGAATAAAAAGTTTAACCTGCAGGGTTATGCTGATTCATATTGGGCTGGTAGTGCTGCAGATAGGAAGAGCACATCTAGGTGCTGCTTCAGTATGGGATCAGGTGTGATCTCTTGGTTTAGCAGGAAGCAGTCCTGCGTAGCACTGAGTACAACTAAGGTAGATTATGTTGCAGCCTGCTCAGCTAGTTGTGAGGCAGTATGGCTATGGAAGCTACTGTCTAATTTATTTGATCTCCCATTGGATGCTACTGGTATATTCTGCGATAACTAGAGTTGTGTGAAGCTGTCCGAGAACCCAGTGTTTCATGATAGGTCGAAACACATAGAGATCAAATATCACTATATTAGGGATATGGTGCAGAGAGTAGCTGTGAAGCTCCTGTATGTTGCGACAGATGAGCAGATTGCAGATGTGTTGACAAAGCCACTAGCCAGGGTGAAGTTTGAGTGCTTCAGGGAGAGGTTGGGTGTTCTTCAGATCGAGGACACTTCGAGGAAGAAGTGATGGACACATTTGCTGAAGCCATTCCAAGCATGTTGGAAGGAGGATCCTTCACATGGCTGTGGATGTAAGCATTGGACGATGAGCATCAGGATGATGTTCTGGTTTCTGCTTTGTATGATCAGTTGGATCACTTATATATATGTACGCATCATGTTGGATGCTGGATATGATCAGTTGGATCATTTATATGTATATGTATGTACGCATCATGTTGGATGCTAGATATGATCAGTTGGATCATTTATATGTATATCGCATCATGTTGGATGCTGGATATGATCAGTTGGATCATTTGTATGTATTTTGTATATGCATCATGTTGGATGCTTGGACCATGTATCTATATATGTATCAGGTGGATACATTGTATGATCAGGTAGATCATGTATGTTGATATGAATCAGGTATGATCAGGTAGATCATGTATGTTGATGGATACATTGTGTGGATCATGTATCTATGTATCAGGTGGATACACTGTGTATGGTGATATGTATCAGGTAGATACTTGGTATGCATTAGGTGGATGCATTGTATGATCAGGTTGATCATAATGATGAGCTTCAGGATGTTGCTCCAGATGATATGTACCAAGATGGTATAGTGATGATGATCAGTATGATCATGGGCATCAGGATGATGCCTCATGTGATGATGATCCATTGGATCATGAGTATCAGGTTGATACTTGGAGGTCAGAGATGATATGTGGCAGGTTGTGCAAATAGCATGTAATCAGTCCTGGGAGATCTTGCCGGTTGTGCTGTGGCACATAAATGTTCTTGGGGTAATCTTTCCGGTATTGCTATGTAGTATGCAATCACTCCTTAGATATCTGATAGGTTGAGCTGTGTGCTCGTAATCAGTCCTGGGATGAGGTATTACTACGGAGACATGTAATCAGTCCTGGAGATCCGAGAGGTTGAGTTGTGTGCTCGTAATTAGTCCTGGGATGCTCTTTAGAGATCTTGCCGGTCGTGCTGTGGCACATAAATGTTCCTGGGATGCTCTTTAAAGGTTTTGTCTATCCACATGTAATCAGTCCCGGAGATCCAAGAGGTTGAGTTGTATGCTCGTAATAAGTCCTGTGTCGCTCTTTAGAGATCTTGTCAGTCGTGCTGCGGCACATAAATGTTCATGGGATACTCTTTAAAGGTATTGTGGAGGAGATGCATGTAATTAGTCCTGGGAGATCTTGTTGGTCATGCTTAGGCACATAAATGTTCCTGGGATACTCTTTCCGGTATTGCATCCGCACATAAAATTAGTCCTGAGAGGCCACCTCTATCAGACCGTTCGCACAGATGATGAAGACCTGCAGGTGGTGGGCCTACATCCAGTATGAAAAAGGACTAGCTCTATAGAACTTCCTATGATGAGTAGAGTCAGAGATTGGTTGAGATAGCAGCAGCAGTGACGATGCATCGATGACGATGATCCTGAGAAGAAGACTTGTCTAGCAGAACTATGTCGAGAAATACCTTCCTAGTTAAGAGGGAGTGTTGATGTATATGTAACTTCTGAATGTATTTCATCTATGTATTTTATATATATTTATTGTACCCTTATAAGAGATGTGTTATTCCTCTATAAGGAAGGGTCGTCATGTGGATTGACAAGTGTCGCAAGTGTGTGTACTTGTCGATGGGTTATTAGACCACCATGTGTGGGATCAACCCTGAAATATATATTATATTGTGGATGTATCTATATAGACAAGTCGACCCCATAGTGTAACTGGGCAAACAGGTTAAGTATAAATAGAGATTAGGAGATCTCTATTTGCATCATTCGGAAATTTATATCTCTCTCACTCAAAAAGTGGCGCACTAGTGAGGAGGAGGATCATCTACTCTAGGAGACTATCTCAAGTGTATTTTGGTTGTACTTTGGTTGAGCCATTGCACTCTCTATCTCTGAGGAAGTTGTGGGGTTTTTCACCTTAGGGTTTTCCCCATGGAAACTCTGTGTCTCTTGTCTCTCATGCTTTTGATTCTTGTGATGGTTGTCATGCTTATTGTGATTGTTATACATTGATATACTGTATATGTTATTCTCTCAGTAAAGATCCAAGAGTATTGTGAATTAATGCTCAACATTTAACACATTCCAACCCAATGGATGGAATAAGACACTTAATCCGGGATTTTAAGACTCAACCCCCATTCATCATTAACAAATTCATGTAAACAAAATCATGTGTGCATATGTAGAATGCAAATAAACACAAGAAAAAATAAACTCTACTACACACACATATAGCATGAAATTACTTGCATAATCATATCAGTCTTTGATTAAAAACATTGTATAATTTAAAATCGAGTACTTATCTTGATTAACCAGCTATGAAATTGGAACGTTCCTTCCAACCATAGGCCAGTTGTGCTCATCAATCTCTCAACACAATTGCCACCCCGAGCTGGACATGATTTCTACAACGAAAGGGAGAACCTACAACATCTTATGCACAACCAAATGAACACAACATATCATCCAAGCTAGTCCAAAGTTGGGTTTATCAAGATGTCAAGGCAGTAGAAAGGAATAATTGCTAAGTTAGTGAGCTCATTCACATAGCTATTGGTACCTCTACAAGATCTAGCTAGGTTGGAACCCACAATACCTACACACCCAACACAAAGAAGTATTCCCTTCACTGCTACACAGTCCCTCAGGCCATACATTTCCTTCTATTGCTCTTCATAATGTGCATAGAAAAGTAGCCAAAGCCCTTTGATCTTTGGTGATATTACACTCTCCACTAGGTTTATCAATCCAATTCTAATCCTCTTCTACTCTTTGTTTCTTACACCCAAGTTCAAGAAAAAAAAATGGATACACATAACTCAAACCAAAACATTATATCCCACACACAACAAGCACATATGTTGGGCATATCAGAACGTTTTAACTATGGGATTCACAAAAGCATGGTTTCCATGGATTTCCCAAATCGTGGCACCCAAAAACGAGCTGTGAGAGGGGAAAATAAACCACGGGGAATAAAATGATTTCTCCCACAGGTATATGAGCATTCAAATGGCCAAAAACAGACTCTATGGACCCCCAAATCGGATTCCTCTTCCTCCCAAACATTCAACAACTCAAAAACGACCTCCCAGCTAGAGAAAATGGAGGAAAATTCAGGAAAAACATGAGGGAAAATGCCCAACAAGCCCAGAACCCATGAGAGAGAAAAAACGAGATGAATTATGGGTTGGGAAGCAATTTTGTGGGTATTTTTTTTCCCAAGAAGCCAAACATGATTTTCAAAATTGATGGCTTTCCCATACACGAAATTGGGACATCCACACTCTCCATTTCCCAAAATAATAACTACCTCAACCACCTCTTGGAAGAGTTAAATGATTGGGTGCATAAGTCAAAATGGGTAGTTAATGGTTTATAGGTTCTCTCATTGACACTTGGCTTGACAGTATTGGTTCAAGGGTTTGAATATTTTTCCTCCCTATTCCTTGTAAAAATCATGCCCCCATACTCATGTTACATTCCATAACTAGTTGTGGGTATTTTTATTAAAATACATTTACATCATATTTACAATTTCCATTGTGCCAAGCTAGCACGCAATCCACGTGCACGATTATTTTAATTGTCGATACATAAAATGCTAAATCGATGGTGGGGCCTTGGACTTGAGTTCCTCACCGCGATTTTTATAACGATATTACATCATTTATAATTTTAATGCAACAGAGTCAAAATCAGGGTGTTACCGGAAAACTACACTCTTCAACCGCAAAATGAGATTCAGAGTCAATACTATCACTCAGACCAGGTCAGCATAATGGTCCATATCACCTATAGACATGGGGAAGATAGTACTAAATACAAAAATTTTATATTGAAAAAGTATCACTTCTACATAAGTGATGACATGTGTCACGACTTGGATTTTGTACAACATAGCTTTCAAATGTTCTACAGTCACTTTAAGGATAAGAATATACAGATGGGACAATAATGGATTTGGTCTAATGCTTGTGCATGGAAATTAAAAAATCCCCCTATCTTCTAATGGTTTTGTATGCTCCACAAAAGGCACAAGGTGCCACATATTTGGAACTATTTTGAGACTGGACACAGAAAAGGTGAACATGATGGAGTAGGTGCATGCATCAAGACTACATTGTGTATGCAAGAAATGAATCACTCATCCGAGATGTACAGACCATTGTTGAATCATGTTCATCAGTCACGGGGGAGGGAGAAAGAAGGCAGGAAGATCAGTCAACCAAGAAATCATATGTACATAGATATTTTTGGGATGTGGTGGATGTAGATCGATCACAGTTATATGAGTGCAAGAACGTCTAGGGAACTCATGCATTTCATTCAATTAGAACGTCAGACAATGCTATACTTGAAATGTGGACAAGGAAACTCTCTTGTTTTTGTTCTCCATGTAGTAGTGGTGAATGGGACAAATGTGAATCCATGGATTGGGTTGATAGTTGGGACCGTGTATCACACCTCATTGGTCGATGCATAGCTACAGAATTATCCCAGTCAGAGGAGGACCAATCAAGTATTCCACTGGACTATGACCACATATCAGATCTCGTACAACTAGGTTCGATTAATATTTTGATAATTTTGAAAATTTTGACAACTTGTGTCTAGTTAATTGACTCAAATGTTGGCACTATATTTTCTGTAGGGAACATATATGCAGTGGTTTCCCTGAGACGTAATGCATGGAGCACTGATTATTGGTTGGCATGTTGCTTGGAGGGGAAGTAGACCCTCAATGTCTCATTGAGGGACTCTGAGGCCAATAATTTTTTGATTGGGTCAATGGTTATCAAAAGAGAGTATTTTAACCAAGTTTCCCAATTAGACTTTAGAAAAGGGTATGTATTTGAAGATTATAGACTAGGTGAAATTGTATACCATTATACACACTTAGTTATTTGGCACAAACCTCCAGCTGCAAACAATGCCAAGGAAGAACTCATCAAAGGCATGATACTTATTTCCTTACTCTGAGCATGATAGGTTAAAGGATACCATTGGTATTAAAGGTGATCCCAATGGTCTAGTTGAATGACCATAGGTTAGTAATCTAGTATGTGGTTTGCATGTTATATTGTGTTTTTATGTTATATTTATGTGGTGTACATGTATGTTATGATTTTGTTTCATGGTCTCATTGATTATTGACATTAATATTTTGACTATTGCAACTGGACATTGATAGCTTGATAGATTTATAAATTACATAAGCTTTGTCATGGATCTTAAATTGATCAATTGCACAAGCTTCATCATGGATACTAAGTACACCATAAGATCTGCATCCTTGTTCCCATTTTAATGCTCATTTACACCATCATCATCCCCATGCTCATTGTCCCTATCCCCATGCCCATTGTCACCATCACCATGCCTATTGCTACCATGAACATCACCACCATCCTCCACTTGCCCATGTTTTCACCATCACCATCCCCTTCTTCACCATAATATTCTCATCCATCATCCACATAAATATAATCGTTAGATACCTAATTTAGAAACATAGAAACCAAATCACAAACATAAAAACCTAATCTATCCTTATAAATGTAAACTACCCTAGAAACAAAAATATAACCCTAGAAACCTAACCTATATGCATCTAAACCTAATCTATCTTAAGAAACATCCATCACCATTTGAGTACAAACTATTATGCTACAAATATGCACAAGAATCCAAAAAACCCTAGTTTGTGCATTCATGTGCATCCATTTGAATCTAGACTTCATGCTGCAACTATATATGCATGCCCAAACAACTTCATATATTCATGTGCTAAAAATATGCAAAAGAGTCCAAGAAACCCTAGTTTGTATTCTAAAACCCTAGCCTAGAAATCCTAGCCTATAAGCCCTAGAGTGAAGCCTATAAACCCTAGTTTGTAGCCTAGAGCCTAGTTTGTGTTCAAAATCCTTAGAAACCTCCATCGCCATTTGAATCCAAACCATTATGCTACAAATATGCACAAGAGTCCAAAAAATCCTAGTTTGTGCATTCATGTGCATCCATTTGACACCAAACTATTATGCACAGATATGCACAAGATTCCAAAAAACTTCATGTTGCAACTATATATGCATGCCAAAAAAATCACTACTTATTCCCCCCTACTTCATATTTGCGCCATATGTACCTTAAATTCTTTTCATTAAAAAATCACTACTTAATTTCTAGTTTAAAATTCATTAAGAAGCAACCACTTGATGTTAAGTTCAAAAATAATATAATTATAATAATGAAATCTATAGATAATGTTAAATCTCGAATGTCTCAAACATCTATATTTGACATCTAGCTAGAATATAACATTGAATTAGATTACTAGATCACTAGATCAACTTTGTTATTAGCCAACGAGTCAATTATCACAATATTTTTCCGTTTAATGTGATTGGAGAATACATGTGAAAAGTCTTAATTCAAGTCAATAATAACTCGAAGGGATGGTAACAATTACCCTTTCAAAATATGAGTATAGTCATCTTTATTATTTTGTTGGAATTTTTTCAATTTAATTTTTTTCAAGTATTTTCATGGATGGTAAATGGCGGGTAAATGGAGTAAACCATGGAACCTTGATCAGGGGATTAAGAAAGTTGAACCCATGAGCTCCCCAAATTTTGGGGAAGAGATCTCATATTTGACTCATGATTGCTTTAGTTAACCATAAAGCTTCAATTTTTATTTATTTATGAAGTAATAGTCTTTAAAGTGCAAAGAGTGAATTTGTAAATTATTAACTAAATATAAATCGTATTAAAGGAAATTAACGAATCTCTCTAACGTTTCAGAGTGTCTTGTGGTCTAAGAAATTGGACCTAGGGAATCTAAGGGGCAGCTAAGTTTTCAAAATCACTCGGGGATCGCCCTCGTCCAGGGCCACACCAACCCTAAGCATGGATGGATATTTTTGGTGCAATTTAGCATGTGTACCTAAATGGATACAGGGAGTTAATAGCTAACAGACATAGGACACAATTGTGGATTAGATCATGAAACATATGATTTTGTTGGATTCCTGGCATCAAATTACACGTAGGGATGATTGATTGTTGCGAGTCCCATGGTCGGAGGTGCCTTTTGTTAGGACGGATATGACACTAGGGTTTTTCTCATTGGAACACACTGAAATTCTTGCATTGGGGGGGGAATACAAACCAAGCAGCATAACCAGGTTTTTTCATCTCCCACATATATGTTTGGCCTTTATGGATGTGGTCATACTAACGAAACTCAATTCTGCTTCCCGGTTCGAATTCTATGGTTAGAGCTCAGATTCACCATGTGTCCATGAAAGCCTTTAGGGTGTGAGTTGTAGCGGGCCATAGAATGGTGACTGTGGATCATATTTATGAACTGTTGAATTCGTTGGATTCAAGACATCGGGATAGTGCCATGGGTTCCCCTCTCATTTGGTTCCATGGCACATAGATCATCTTCTAGATCAATTTTGGAAACTAGGGTTTTTCTAAATAAGGGACTTTGTAATACTTGCACATAGGGGTCAACTTTGCAAATTCCTCGACCAAGAACTTGTGGCTAGAATTCCCTCGTGGAACCTTCCTAGACACACTTGCAGGACCTCCCAAAATCGAGTTTTGTTCCATGGTTGGAATTCTATGCCCCTGGTAGGGATTCAACATGTGTCCCTGGAAGCCTTTAGGGTGTGAGTTGTAATAGACCATAGAATGGTGACCGTGGCTCGGATCAGAGAACCGTCAACTCCGTTGGATTCGGGACATCTAGATAGTGCTAAGGGTTCCCCTCTCATCTAGGTCCATGGCACAGATATCATCTTCTCGATCGATTTTGGAAACTAGGGTTTTTCTCAATAAGGGACTTTGAAATTCTTGCACATAGGGGCCAACTTTGCAAATTCCTCGACTGAGAACTTGTGGCTATCATTCCCATGTGGAACCTTCCTGGACACACTTGCAGGGCCTCCCAGAACCAAGTTTTGTTGCAAGGTTGGAATTCTATGCCCTAGGTAAGGATTCAATAGGTGTCCCTGAAATCCTTTAGGGTGCGAGTTGTGACGGGCAATAGAATGGTGACCATGGATTGGATCGATGAACCATCAAATTTATTGGATTCAAGACATCAGGATAGTGCTAGGGGTGTCTCGCTCATATGGGTCCATGGCACATATATCATCTTCTAGGTCGATTTTGGAAACTAGTGTTTTGATCAATAAGGGACTTTGCAATTCTTGCACATAGGGGTCAACTTTGCAAATTCCTTGACCAAGAAATTTTGGCTAGCATTATCACATGTAAATTTCCTAGACACAATTGTAGGACCTCCTGAAACCCAGTTTTGTTGCATGGTTTGAATTCTATGCCCCCGGTAGGGATTAAATAGGTGTCCCTGAAATCCTTTAGGGTGCGAGTTGTAATAGGACATAGAATAGTGACCGTGGCTCATATTGACGAACCATCGAATATTTTAGATTCATGACATTGGGATAGTGCTAGGGGTTCCCCTCTCCTATGGTTCCATGGCACATAGATCATCTTTTAGGTTGATTTTGGAAACTAGGGTTTTGCTCAATAAGGGACTTTGCAATCATTGCACATAAGGATACAATTTGGAAATTCCCCGACCGAGAACTTGTGGATAGCATTCCCACATGGAACCTACCTAGACACATTTGCAAGACCTCCCGGAACCCATTTTTGTTGCATGGTTGGAATTCTATGCCCCCGGTAGGGATTCACCGTGTGTCCCTGAAAGCCTTTGGAATGCAAGTTGTAACATGGAATAGAATGATGACCGTGTCTCCTATCGATGAACCATAGAATCCGTTGGATTCAAGAAATTGGGATAGTTCCAGGGGTACCCCTCTCCTCTCAGTACATGGCACAAAGATAATATTTTAGGTCGATTTTAGAAACTAGGGTTTTGCTCAATAAGGGACTTTGCAATTCTTGCACATAGGGGTCAAGTTTGAAAATTCCTCGACTGAAAACTTGTGGCTAGTGTTACCACGTGGAACCTACTTAGACAAAGTTGTAGGACCTCCTAGAACCCAGTTTTATTGCACGGTTGGAATTCTATGCCCTCGATAGGGATTCAATAGGTGTCCCTGAAATCCTTTAGGGTGTGAGTTGAAACGGGCCATAGAATGGTGACCTTGGATTGGATCGATGAACCATTAAATTTTTTGGATTCATGACATCGAATTGATGTTATGGATACCTCTCTCATCTGGGTCCAAGGCCTAGAGATTGCCTTATAGGACAATTTTGGAAAATGGGGTTTCGCTCAGTAAGGGTCTATGCATTTTTTGCACAAAGGGGTCAACTTTGCAATATTTTGATTTTGATTATTTAACTAGACATTCAAAGAGTGGCACTCAAACCTACCACATTGCACGCTTAATAGATTGTTATGTCCTTAGAGTTCCACGTCATTTGACATGTCCTTAGTGTTCCACTATATTTGCATTTTGAGCAATTAATGTCGTTTTTAAGAATTCAAAATTCCAAATAAAAAAGGGAGGTGATGTTTCATTGATGATATCTCTCTTACCCTTTCTAGATTTTTCAATTTCCTTGAATTGTCCTTGTGTTTTCTTA
Organism: Larix kaempferi; assembly: GCA_027924585.1. Taxonomy (NCBI): domain Eukaryota; kingdom Viridiplantae; phylum Streptophyta; class Pinopsida; order Pinales; family Pinaceae; genus Larix; species Larix kaempferi. The sequence goes on along the minus strand of BSBM01000411.1, from coordinate 1,116,258 downwards.
GGAGCCACTTGCAAAAAATATTTTGTCGAGCTTGTTAATCTATTTAGCTATAAATGGTATTGTGTTATATGGATTAGTGTTATAGGGATTGTGTGGGTCAAGTTAAAAGATAAGTATCACCTATGTGGGATAAATAAGTGTGTTTCATCTATGTGCATCATTTAATATGTCCAATAGGTGATTATGTAGGTTAGGTATTCATGTGCTTGATTTAGATTGGTTTGTTCCTTATGTGTGTTGAGTACATTGGTTTCCTATGTGACTAAGGTGAAACATGGGATGCATTAGGTGGTTATGGTTAACAGTGCTAGTGGGTTAGGATAAAATCCTTTGAGTGTAGTTGGTGAGTGGGGCTTATGATAAAAGGATTACTGATTTAGGGGTCAAGGGTCATGTTAATAGGATAGTGTCACATTGAACTTATGTGCATGCCCATGTTCATTTTGTTATATGAGTGTCATTACAATAAAATTTAACCTGCTTATATGGGTTGCATGAGTGCATCACATGTGTGTTAAAGTCGAGGATAATTTTAGGGGCGAAATTTATCCCATGGGCCATTTTTCCATGCTTTTTTCCAAAAAACAATTCACCAATTTGAATTTTTTGAAGCCCCGTTTCACCCAATTTTGATGGGGTAAACTTTTTGACTCTAAAAATCTACAAATTATTATATAAACTATATAAAATCCTTAGAAAATGAAATAACTTAAGAAAAATATCACCAACTATTTTATAGTTGACATTTTAAGAATTGGTAAGATTCTCCAAGGTTTATACACTTTTAAATAAGTACAGGTCCTTAAAATTATCCCTGGTGAGAGTCTAGATGCACAACCTATGTGTGTTTGTCCCACTTGTTAAGTTTTTATGTGGGTTAGGAGTTTATGTACATCACTTAGTTGTAATAGTTTTTTATTTTGTAGGTTAAGTGTATTAGTACATTGTGTGGATTGGGTGCCTCACTCACATCATTTCACATGCAATTCCATATAATTCGATTGTGGTCAAGAACATGTTGTAAATGTGCATTGTTGTGGATACAATTTAACATTGTATATGCAATTGGATCGTTGTCAAGAACATTGTAAATGTGCATTGTTGTAATTGTGGATTTTTCTCAACATTATAATTCATATCTCCATGCAATCATCCAAGATATAAAAAATTGGGAACATTACGTATATAAAAATTTATTGGCCACGCATGTATGATCACACATAAGAATGAATTGTGAATATATCAATAAACAATCTGAAATATATAATATATCATGGAAGTCATAATACAAAAATAGATGGCCCTTAGATGGTTTGTCAATGTACAAGTATCAAAAAGTTCAACGATGTACATGTAAACAAAAGTACATATGTCAACGATCACACATCAAAACTCTAACTTCCTCTTGTAAACAAAAGTATATATGTTCTAGAATACACATCAAAACTCTAACTTCCACTTGTTTTTGCCAGAATGTGATGCATCTTTCCTCTATCTATGACTGTTGTGCATCTCTAGCAACTACAAGTAAAATATCATATTTCTTGATCAGGTAATTGAACTAATATTGAATCACTAACAAACTTAAAAAATTTAAAATACGACTCAATTACTTATAACAAAAATTCACTGAATCCATCTAAGGAATAGATGCCTATGGTGTCCTCCTAGATGAAAGCCTCTCTGCAATGGTGCTCTACGAATAAAATATCTTATGTGAATTAGCTCAACAATTATCAACATGTATGTGTGATAAAGTACTAACCAATTTTATAAATGATGAACATGTTTCACTGAAAAAATATGCTCTGGGACAAGAGACTGGGTTTCATCTATAGCAAGTGGATCCGTAGGTTGAACATGAACCTCACTGACATGCTCTACTAGACTATATTGAGGCTAAATTCACCAAATGCTAAAATAGTTAGACATCATGCATTAGCATACACAATATGAATGAACTGTGCATGTACAAATAGTCAAGTAGATACCTCTGCATGGATTGTTCCCATTGTACATGAAACATTAATGGAAGCATCAACAACCCCGCTAAGGTCTGGCATGGAGGAATCTATAGCCTGATGTTGTAAACATGCGCCAAAAAAATATTAATAAAAACAAGTTGTGGAGTGAAGTGAAATCTAACCAACAACTATCATTGAATGCTATCTACATTACCGTGGAATCAGTAGGTCCATGATCATGGACACCCACACTTTTTATGAAGGAGGGTCGTCTGGTGTAGACAAGACCCTTCTCTACGTTTGGACTACGGGGAGAGCCAAACCAAAGCGGTGGTGGATTGATTTTCGTTGATGTCTGGAGTCACAGAGTGTTGTCATAGTTAGACATGGACATGAATAGATGAAATAAGATGTATTGAAAAACTAACATGTTGTAATACTTACCTCTTATTGGGACATATCTCCCCCATGGGAGGGATCACTACTACCAAATTCTTTCCCCTCTATAGATCCAGATAACACCTGCAAGTTTAAAAATTATAAATATTAGCAATCTATAAAGGAGTACACCAAGAAAAAAATAATTTGAACAAGATTAAGTCATTAACCATGTACTTACATTCCTAAAATCCTCATAGAAGCCACCTGTGGAGAATTTACTCAAATCGATGACTCCCTCATCATGTTGAGAATGCGATGCCCTCAACTTAAAAAATTGTAGATATTAGACCATCTAAGAAATTAATGAACTAACATGTATTAACAAAATGTCATGTTGAAAATTTGACCTCAATGTTGGCTGTTGTCGCCTTAGATACGACAACACCAAGTACACTACCACTTGCTATAGAGGCATCAAGCTCTTGCAAGTTTACAAATTGTATATATTAGCAATATTTAATGTGTACAATGTGGAAAAAAATAATTTGAACAAGAAATTAATGTTTTAACAATGTCCTTACCTAACTAAAAGTCATTGTAGAGGTCCCATGTGTTGGTCCACGACCATAGCAGGTTTGACCACACGCCGTGCACACATGTGGATCAATATGTGGCTCATGGGATGTTAGTATATCTGCACTAGTATATGGTTCTATGCCACAAGAATTTGATGGTTGTACGACACCAGAGGAAGAGGGCCTTTCCTGGTTAATACTTGTATTATGGTGTATAATCACCTGAGCTAGCATTAGAAACGCCTCCCGTTTCTACGGAATAATAGTATGTGCAAGAGGGTCATTTGGCCTTGCTAGCTGGCTACGGGGTGGAGGTATCGGTTTATTGGAATCTCTATGCCTAGCATTGGGACGATTTTGGGGCATCCCCAATATACCAACCCCCTAGAACCCCAACATATCGAAATAGTTGACATGTTTTCCCATCACAAACTCAGCATAGATTTTTCAGAGGAAGTATAGTGGTACTTCCTTGTTGTTGTGTGGGGGAATTTCAAATACCATATACCATAGATCCATATGGTGATCTTTGATTGGTGCAAAAACACACCACTCAATTGAAATATGTGCTCTGGTAGTCTCTGGAATGGCATCTATACAAGACACTCTAAAAAGTGAATATATTTTATCTTTAGTTATTTTTAATTTCTTCACCTCATTGTAGCTCAATCCATAGGCATATTATTTCCATTTTATTTCACTATATGATGCTATGTTGTACAAAGCATCATTTGAGCAACTGATAGTATCCACAATAACATCTAGTGATGCCTCCAATGAGTAGCGGGGTTCATCTCCACCCCTCCAAGCCGTACCAATCGCTCTCAAATGAGCTGTCTCTCTCAATATCTTTGCATTATGATCCATAATATCCACTGCAATCATAAATACAAAAAAAATATCATTAGAAAAATACACATGGTATAATGATATCTTTGAGCAATGAAAAATGTAAAACTAGTGTACAACAAATAACAACATGAACTATTTATACTTTGAAATTGAAAATTGAAAATATTATACACTAAAGAATAAACATTTAACATTTTCCCATCTTACATTTATGTCATATATGTGTATTAATTTCAATTTCCAGATACATACATTAAATTTCCTAAGTGTATATGTTGATTGGGAAGATTCTCTACCTTATTTTTAAGCTTGGATTATGCAGTTTCATAAAAAATGTAGGGTGTTGACTAATTCCCTTGGAGGATCAGCTCCGAGATTCTAAGTAGAGGCAAGGGCTAGAGCCTAAAGCAGGGGGTACAAGGTGCTATTGATGAATAAAATCCCAATATAGGAAAGGATTTTGATATATGTAATTATTTGTTGTGGCGTGAAGTTTTTTGGACTTTATAGACCATTTAACATCTTTGTTTATATTTAATTTGGGGCATATATGGATTTCACTTGATGTTATTTTAGTTGTATGCACTCTTTCTATATACACATGAGAAACTTTTCATATTTTTGTATAGTGGTTTGGGATCTAGAATTCAACAAAATTAAGAGTTTTCAATCTTTTAGGATTGCAAGGTTTCCATTGGATTCTATCATGTATGATACTATGGGATTGCCATGTAATCAAACACATCAACCTCCCTATGTATATTGATGTTGGTAGAGCCTATTGTTTAACTCCTATGTCTTGACCTTAACCAAAATGCACCCTTCACTCAAGTGAAAACATTTATTAAGCATGGGAAGCTTCTCTAGGGCCTATCTTAACATTTGTATTAGGAAGTTTCACCAAAACTATAAGGTGTTGACTAATGTCCTTGGAGGACCAACTTCTATCTTCTAGGTAGAGGCAAGGGCTAGGGCCTAGAGGAGGGGTAAATAGTGCTATTAATGAATAAAATCCCAATATTGGCAAGGATTTTTATATGTTATTATTTGTTGTGGCATGAAGTTTTTTGGACTCTATAGGCCATTTAACATCTTTGTTTATGTATTTTGGGGAAGGTATGAATTGTACTTGAATTTTGTTTAGTTGTAAGCAACCTTGCTATATACATGAGAAACTTTGGATATTTGTGAATATTAGTTTGGATTCATAAGGGTGCTCATGTATATATATATGCATCTAATGAAATTGATTTGATTTTTATGAGTAAATTGGGGTTTGAATTTGCTTTGGGCATACAAATGTTTGGATTTATGGTCTAAATTTCTTTTAGGGCATACAAATTAAACAATTTATGGATTCAATTCATTTTAGGGCATACAAAAACTCAAAATATAGAAATTAGAAGGGTAGAATTTGATTTAAATACCTGATATTGAGGAGGTTGGTGCTCAAGGTGGAAGATTTGGGCTCTATGACTTCAAAACACATTCACCACTACTCGTTTTGTCACCTGAATCCGCTACTCTATCGCTGTCATGGAGGAAGTGATGGGCGTGACCCTGTTTTGGGAATAAAACATGTTTTAAAAAATGCGTACGCATTTAGTAGCTCATAACGCGTACACTTTTTAGGGCTATATAACAAATACACATTTTGTTTAACTATCGTACTTGGACTTCAACGTGGTAGGCTTGGGACTAGGTTTGGCAGGGTTGGTGTAAGGACCTATGTCCAGGTCCTTGAACTTCCTTGAAGTTCACACTTTAATATCTTTCACATTTAAACTAATTTTAAATGACTACTTTCCTTCGTTCTATTTTGTTTCCTTTGGTTCTGTTCAATGTATAGGTTTCAGTTTAAAAAAAAAAATTCTTTCTTTTGTTTTAGTTCAATGCACACTTTTAACTGAGTAAAATGTTGTTGAATCCTATACACAGTTTAATATTTTTCATAGAAGTTTTGAAATTTCATGCAACATATATGTATACATACTTTGTTTTAACTCTTGCAAATTAATAAATGGAAAATAGCTAGTAAGGAGTGTAAGAATACTTGTAGGTGAGTGGAATTTTTCCATATTCAGATTTTGTCCCTACAACATAACTAAAAACTCAACCACCCAAACAATTTTTTCCACCTTGCCAACTAGGAAAGTCTGGCCAACTTCCTAGCTCCAAGAAACACAGTTTCTTGGACCCCCGAGCCCAAAACCTGAGTACAACCATCCCAACCAGTGCAATGTGTTTCCCCAAAAATCTTGAAAAAAAACCCTCCTTTGTTGTTTTCCCCTATGATCCCCCCTTCTCCATCCCTTTCCTCCTCTCTATATCCTTCCTATCACCTCCCTTCCCTCATTTACTTCCTTATCCACTCCTTAAATGTTTTTCCACCTACTATGTCAATCCCATCCCGTCCAAGCCATTATATATATATATATTCAACCTTCATTTATTACACAACCATCATCCTTTACCATTCCACCAACATTTCTTTCTCCGCAAACTTTATAAGTAAAAATAATATAAACTTTGATCAATAGATATTTACAATTCAACCGAACTTTATTTTCTATACAATCATAAATAATTATATAATTAAAATTGATCAATATATAGTGATATTAATTAAATAATATTATTTAAGACTAAAACATAACTCATTTGCCTATACCATATTAATTACACCTTAGTTTATAATTAAAACTAATTAACAATTATTACTCAAGATAATAGTAATCTCATTAACATTAAATAACATTATTAACACACAATGATATTTTTAATGAATCAAGTTAATAATATTCTAATTGATATTATTAACACCATTATCCTTTATAAACGAGGCAATTGAACTAATTAATATCATTAACATTTATTTAACATTCAGTAACCAAGTGCTTCATTCAACAATTAAGTTAATAACAACCTTATTAACATCATTCACATTATTTCACCTTTTGACCATAATTAATAATTAACCCTAATCACCATTAATTAACCATTCATTAATAACTTATGTAATAGTATCATTTCATAACTAAATAGGTAATAGTAATTATAATGTGATCATTAATAACCATAATGCTTCCAAGACATATTTAATAGTATAACAGATAATTTATACAACCTATGTAGATGAGTTACGTAAGCATAGCTAATGCTTACATACATCGTGTAGGTACACTAATAGTACTAAAACATACATGATACAACATAATCACATAATTTTTTATCTATCGACGCATACTTAAATATGAATTTGAAATGTCTAGCCACTTTTACTAACTCAATCATAATAACCTATGAAACAAACATAACACACTGAATTATGACACAAGAATCAAGTAAAGGTTTTCAGTACACACACAGTAAATTATGTTTCCCTTTAATCTTCCACGACATTCCTATCTACCTACCTCCTACCTAATTCACAACTAATTTCCACATCCTATCCTTCCTCTGCTGAACTACCCTAAAGTGTCACGCCATAACCGGCTCTAGTTAGAACCTATAAGAGAAGTGTCGTCTACATCAACCAAGCTTCCCCAGTAGGCACCCGCTAGTCATCATCACACACCTTGGGGAGCATGTCGTAGCACAACCCTCTCATTACTCTGGGTTTCGTGGATAAATGGTGGGTAATGCCTCCACACCCCTAATGTAACAAGGGACTATGTATACATCGACATAGTGACTACGTTGTGACTATTGTACTCAGGTTTTGTCATCGAATAACCAATTTTGGCAGTTGAGTTTCTTGAAACCCCACACCAACCCACACATCAGGATAATAATCCAATAATCACACATAACCATAATAATTCACTTGCATACCATTTCGCTCTTGGAATTCATGTCCCCGAGGTACTCCCATCTCATAGGATCCAACTACCACTTAGCTCTTTTAACCTGTAAGTTAGTCTCCAATCACAAGATCGAGAATATCGTGCAATCATTGACATGTATATATACATTTCATTACTAATTAACAATAATGAAAATCATTTATGTGTACCATGCACCTTGTATCATATCCATCCATCTATCATATAACTTTCAATTTAGTATCCACGTACCCATCATTTAGTAAATTTGCATGCTAGAGACATAATCAAAACATGAACATAATTCATAATATTTAACATCACACACACACACACACACATATATGTTCAAAAAAAAATAAATCCATATGCACCCCACAGTGTCATCAAACTGACGAAGTCAAACAGTAATAAGAAAATACAAACATATAATGATAGTTCTAATGGTAAAGCCAAAACGGGGTATTGTGGTTGGGATTGCTTGGGATCACTTATCTTTTATGGAACTTGAATGAGTTTCTTGAATATACCATTGCATCTAAAAGGTCCCTCAACTTTGTGCACTCACCCAGTGGCAACACCCATTATGTTAAGAATTCTAGAATGTCATTGTGTAAAGGTTTAGAAAGACCAACATGTTACAGGTGGACACTCCACCCATCTCCGGGATCACAAGAAGTTTCAATACACAATAAAATATTATGTCATATTATAAAGAGGGAGACAAAAGTATTTGTTAGGTTAAGGTGTTAGAATTCAGTTATTGAGAGAAGATTGAGGAAGTTAGGTTAAAAATATAATAAATTTATTTGAGTTTAATATAATTGTAGGTGAAGGTTACCAAAAATGTTTTAATTAATTAATTAAAATATTAATATAATAATTAGAATTGAGAAAAATGATGTAACAAGGGGAGAAGGGAAAGACTAAGGTTAAGAAATTGAAATAATTATGTTGTATTTAATACCATCCTAGATCCATCTAAACTCTGGGTCTACCATGCGCTAAGAGCAATCAAATACCTACAGGTACAAACATTTTTTATTGTCTATATTTTATTTGATAGGTTTGCACCTCGAGGTATTTGATCCCTCCTGACGTATGGTAGATCTGAAGTTTAGATGGATCTAGGTTGGTTGCAGTCCATGGCAGTCACATTAAATTTGTAGATGATCATGATTATGCATATGAAGTATGTAAAATGCAACTTCAATAATTAAATGAGAAATCAAATTAATAACAATGGTGAATGATGAAACATGTGAATAGTAAGAAAGTAAGAGGATGCGTATAATCAATAAGAAATAAATTATGTGAAAATGTTACTGGTAGCATATCTGCAAATGCTACCGGCATATTATCCTCATTTTGAATTTCTTCCATTGGGGTTATCTCAACATTTCTTGCATCGTTTACCTCTTTGAAAGTTATATGTTCAGCTCTGGCATATATATCATAATTTGTTATTATTTGTTCTTGTTATTGGTCAACTATCATTTATTGTGATAATTTTTGGAAAAATTCTCCTTGTTTCTCAGAATTTCTTTAACTCTCTTCCTGCATTTGGTTAAGTGTCATTTGTTGTGGCTGACTTTATCGTCATGCTAAATTCATAGTAAAACGTAGCAATATTAGTGCCCAATTATGCATAGTAAAATACCGGAAAGACTTCAAATTGTTTCTTTCTATAGATGTTCTCCTTACAAAGTAATTGGATGAGCTCGCTATAAATTTTATCTTCAACTATGATACAATAGATACCCCCCCTCATGAGTAGTCATGCTGATTCAATTATCATAATATAATATAATTTTATTAATTCCTTAACATGCACAGCATCAATATCTCCATTATGAGAAGACATGATAACATTAATTAATGTACCACAATCAAGCACTGTAGTCAATTTTATTGAATTGGATAAAACTGAAATCAATGCAGTGTACTCGATCAAGAGCCATATTCAAGTGAATTAAATTGGATAACACCGAAATCAATGAACTATACTTGATCAAGAGCCATAGTTTATTGAATTGAATATGGTAACACTGAAATCAATGCATTGTACTCAATCAAGAGCCATAGTCTATTCAGTTGAATTAGATAACACTGAAATCAATGCACGTACTCAATTAGGATACATAGTATACTTAATTGAACTGAATAAAATTGAAATCAATGTATTGCACTCAATCAAGAGCCATAGTCTATTGAACTGAAATGGATAACACTAAAATAAATGCATTGTACTCAATCAAGATCCATAGTCAATTGAATCAAATAAGATAATGCTGAAATCAATGCACTTTACTCAATCAAGAACCATAGTCAATTGAATTGAATATGATAATATTGAAATCAATGCACTGCACTCAATCAAGAGCAGTGGTCTATTGAATTGAAAGGGATAACATTGAAATCAATGCACTATACTCAATCTATGCAACGGTCTCATAAATCAATGTTTCGACATTGAATTCAATGCAAAAATAACCGCAATCAAGAAATAATTGAAATCAATGCAATAGTCTCGGAAATCAATACACCAACACTAAATTCAATGAAACACTGAAATCAATGGAAAAATGTTAAAAATTAAAGCACTTACATTGAATTTAATGCAACAGTTACTCCAATCAATGCGATATTATCATAAATCAATGTATTGACACTGAATTCAATGCAACAATCATTGCAATCAATCCAACATTGAAATCAATGCAATAGTCTTAGAAATCAATGTATTGACTTTGAATTCAATGCAAAAATCATTGCAATCAATCCACCATTAAAATCAATGCAGTAGTCTCAGAAATCAATGCACTGAAATTGAATTCAATGCAACAATCAGTGAAATCAATGCATGATTGTATATTTTAATTGTGTTGTTTATTTCACAAACCATAAAATATTATTATATTTTGCTAACTATCATCCATTACTATTTGTAAAACATATTCTGCACATATTAATGTTTAGTGAACATATCATTCCACTTACACATATTTATAGTCAATAGATCTTATATTGGGTGGTTGGGAGCATTGGTTGTGGTACTCCCCACCTAGGCTCAAATCTAGCTTTCTACCTACGGATGTAGCCCTTACAATTTTGTAAAAGGGATGATTGTTTTATAAGTCTTTTTTACTTTTTTACTTTTAAGTTTAATAGGGCCTAATTTTTATCCCTTTTGAATTCTAATATTGATGGCTTAATAATAAAAACAATATGGGGGAGATGTGGTGATGTGATGTGACATATTTTAATAATAAAATTTAAAAAAAAAAGTCGTCTTAAAAAAATTACATATTTTTTAATGAAAATTAAATATATATTATGCTAATCAAATCATCATGTGGCTTGTCTATAATGTTTAGAAGTAAAATATTAAACTAATTCAAATGAGTTGGTTTTAATTTGTGAGTAAACTTGAGTTGGTTTTAGTTTGAGTAAGCTAAAATAATAAAATGTATAGATTGGTTTTAGTTTGTGACTAAACTAAAAATAAAATTAATAGATGAGTTTAAATGAGTTGGTTTAAGTTTGTAAAAAATAGAATTAAAATTAGAAGTAAGAAATTAGTATTATGAAGGAGGATGACAGTCCATAATGTTGTGTTTCTTTTACAAATCAAAATTAGAAGTAAAAATTAAGCCCACTCAAAATTATAAGTAAAAATTGGCTAAAAATAAGGTAAAATTTTCAAGGCTACATCCATAGCCACAAGCTAGATTTGAGCCAGGGTTGGGAGTATCACAACCAATGCTCCCAACCAACCAATATAAGCTCTATTAACTATAAATATGTGTAAGTGGAATGATATGTTCACTAAACATTAATTGAACTAAACATAAATATGTGCATAATATGTGCATAACATGTTTCCTATGTGCATATGATGTTTTACATACAGTATTGGATGATAAACATGTATAAATATTAGCATTGAATAATAATATTTTATGGTTTGTGAAATAAACAAGACAATTAAAATATACAATTATGCATTGATTTCAATGATTGAATTAAGTGTCAGTGCAGTGGTTTCTAAGACTAGTGCATTGATTTCAATGCCATATTTATTGCAATGATTGTTGTATTGAATTCAGTGTCAGTACATTAATTTCTGAGACTGCTGCATTGATTTCAATGCAGGATTGATTGCAATTATTTTTGCATTGAATTAAGTGTCAATACATTTATTTCCAATACTGTTGCATTGATTGGAGTGATTGCTGCATTGAATTCACTACCAGTGCATTAATTTTTAACATTTTTCCATTGATTTCAATGTTGCATTGAATTTAGTGTCAATGCATTGATTTCTGAGACTGTTGCATTGATTTCAAGTCTTTCTTGATTGTAGTGATTGTTGCATTGAATCCAATGTTAGAACATTGATTTATGAGACTGTTGCATTGATTTAGTACAGTGCATTGATTTCAATGTTATTCTTTTCAATTCAATAGACTACGACTCTTGATTGAGTGTAGTGCATTGATTTCAATGTTATCAAAGTCAATTCAATTGACTATGGTTCTTGATTGAGTAAAGTGCATTGATTTCAGTGTTATCTTATTCAATTCAATTGACTATGGCTCTTGATTGTGTACAATGCAATGATTTCTTTGTTATCCATTTCAATTCAATAGACTATGGCTCTTGATTGAGTACAATGCATTGATTTTAGTTTTATCAGCTAATTCAATAAAATATACTATGGTGCTTGATTGTGGTACAATCATTCATGTTATCATGTCTTCTCATAATGGAGATATTGAAGCTATGCATGTTGAGGAAGTTGACTATGGCTCTTGATTGAGTACAATGCAATGATTTCTGTGTTATCCATTTCAATTCAATAGACTATGGCTCTTGATTGAGTACAATGCATTGATTTTAGTTTTATCAGCTAATTCAATAAAATATACTATGGTGCCTGATTGTGGTACAATCATTCATGTTATCATGTCTTCTCATAATGGAGATATTGAAGCTATGCATGTTGAGGAAGTAAGAAAATTAAATATATATTATGCTAATTGAATCATCATGACTACTCTTGATGAGGTGCACATGTTCTATCATAGTCGAAGATAAAATTTATAGCAAGATCATCCAATTACTTTGCAAGGAGAACATAGGTGGAAAGAAACAAATCTAAGTCTTATGCATCACTGGGAGTTAATATTGCTGCATGTTACTATGAATTCAACATGACGATAAATTTAGCCAACAACAAGAACAAAGAATGACAGATTCTGATATATATGCCAGAGATGAACATGTAATTGTCAGAGAGGAAAATGATGCAAGAAATGTTGAGATAGCCCCAATGGAAGAAATTCAAAATGAGGATAATATGCCAGTAGCATTTGCAGATATGCTACCAATAAAATTTTCACATAACCTATTTCTTATTGATTATACACATCCTCTTACCTTCTTACTATTCACATGTTTCATTATTTGACATTGTTATTTACCTTATTTTTCATTTAACTATTGAAGTTGCATTTTACATACTTCATATGCATAATCATGATCATCAACAAATTTAAAGTGACCACTCTAGACTGCAACCAACCTAGATCCATATAAACACTAGATCTATCATGTGTCGAGAGGGATCAAATACCTTGAGGTGAAAACCTATCCAATAAAAGATAAACAATAAAAAAGATTTGCACCTCTAGGTATTTGATCCTTCTCGACACATGGTAGATTCATATTTTAGATGGATCTAGGCTAGTTATTAAAATATGTCACGTTACATCACATCATATCATATCACCACATTTCCACCACACTATGTCACATTATATCACATCACATCACGTTACATCACATCACATCACATCATCACATCTCCCCCATACTGATTTTTTATTTTTATTTTATTATTAAAATATGTCACATTACATCACATCACATCTCCCCCATACTGGGAAAAATGAACTCAAATAATTTGTATCATCTCTGGACGGGGTTGGTAGAGGAACGAATACAAAGGCTGAGATGATGGCCTTATGGGGATTATTATCGTTTGCTATGCAAAAAGGCTTTGATCAGTTATAGGTGATTAGGGATTCTAGTGTGATCATAAATTGGGATACTAGCAAGTCATATCTCCAATTTCTTCAACTTGATCATTGGAGTAATAGAGTGTTAGAATTGAAAAAATGTTATATGCTATTACTTTCAATCATAGTTATAGTGAGTTCAATCAAGAGGCGGATAGCCTCTCTAAAAAGGTTGTTGGAGTCATGGATGGTTTATTTACTATGAAGAAACAATAAATGGTTTAGTTGTTGATCGTGGATCCGTACCTATTTTCTAGTTACCTTTGAATTTCAGTTTATGATGAAATTTTGGACTCTAGGATGAAGATTGTTATGCAGTATCTCTAAAAACTAATGTTATTAGCCTTTGCTGAAAACAACAGTTGTAGTAAGAAAAGATTGGTATGGTGGCTGAGACAATTTAAAAATCATTTCAGAATATCCGCCAAAGTATAATGTAAACTTTGATTCTCATTTTTTATGAATAATACGTTTAGAATTTTTTTTTTCTTCTAAAAAAGTAGAACACCTGTTAGAAAACATATATAGTATTATAATATGAATTAAATAATTAAATTATTTTTAATTAATATTTAAATAATTCAATTATTGTAATAATTAAATTAAATCTAAACATGAAGTAACAATCAATATTAAAAACTTTAATATATTAAGAAAACGAAAAGGAGAATATTACAATGATGTAATATTTAACAAATAAATGTTCAAATAATAAAAATAATCCAATAAATTATTCAAAGAATAAAAATAAGAAATAAGAAATAACATATCCATGAAACAAGGAATGATTCTAATTAAATTTAAATTTAAAGGAGAATATGTAAAATAATCTGAAAGAAAGGGGGTGAATTATTTAAAGTTAAATTAAATAATGTAAATAAATTAAAAAGGTAAAAGGGAGATTTTAAAATTAAAGAATAATTAATTATAAAACACTATAAAAGGTGTAGGAGAATATTAAAATCGATTTAATGATTACTTCTATAAAGTTGAAAAAATTGCAAAACAATGAAAATATATGTGAAAAGAAATTTTGAAGTGAAAAAGTATAATGAGGAGGAAGTTAGGACTAATGTTTATGGAGAAAAAGATGGAGAAAAAAATGAGGTTAGGGAATTCAAATTAGGTAAAAATGGAAATAAAATAAAAATAAAATAAAAATAAAATAAAAATAAAGAAAAAGGTTTATTTTTCTGTATCTTATTTATCAAAGAAAAAAAAAAACATTATTTTTTGATATTCTATTGAATCAAAGAAATAAAGTTCAATACATAAATAAATATAGCTTCAATTCTGCTACTCCTACAAACCAAAAGTATGAATTCCAACCATCCACTAACCATCATCATTTCCATCTACAAAAGTTTCTTTACAACAAAACAATACCATCTAAAGACTTAAGCTAAAGCCAAACATATAGCTCCTACATAACAACTCAAAAGATCTTACAATCATGCATACAAAATTGACAACTCAGTCCATAAAAAAGGAAATAGATTCTTTGTGGGAAATGGAATCATCCAAAACTTCTTCAAAGGAGAGCAACTCATCTAGAGATTCCAAAGCGGTCTTAGATAACCCATCTGCTTCTGAATTGAAACACCTAAAAATATGTGTAAAGGAGATACTGGAGAAAACTAGAATAAGTTGGTTAATTATTTTGCACCAGTAATCCAACGAGAGAATCTTCAATTTGTACTTTCCATTTTCCAATTGGATGATGACTTGAGAGTCACTGAACACTTGTAGAGAATCAATCCCTATCAATCGAGCAAACTTGAGTAGAGCCCAGCAGCCCAACAATTCAGCTTTTTGTCCTAGCTCCGCTTCCCATCCATAGCCTGAAAAAATGGTGTTCATTTAATTTTAAAACCATACCACATCCATATTTTCCTTTACAAGCAGTTCCATCAAAAAATCCAATGGAAAAATTTAAAACAAAAGAGGGAGCTGAAGGTTGTTTAGGATTTTTTGGAATCACATATGAAAAGTTCTCTTTATAAAGGCACACTACTTTAATGCTACATGATTGGTAGTCAAGAGCATTATTTTAAAAAATGACCTAATTCCTGCAAATCTATATTAACTAGCAAACAAAATAGGAAGGAGCTTATGAACATGCAATTTCTTTCTCCATTTCTCCATTTGTAAAAAGCTTCTTCCAAGTCCATAGTTTCCTAGGTACCTGAAAGCCCAACAGAGTCATACACATCTATCCAAAAAGTTTGCAAAAAGGACAATTCACAAATAGATGCATAACAGATTCCTCCTCCTTTTTGCATAAAATACATTGACTTGGGCCAATCCATCCTCTTTTTCTAATGTTATCCCAATTAAGAAGTCTATTTTCCAGACAAAGCCAGAAAAAGCATTTCAACTTGGCGGGAATATGCTAGCCCCATAACTTGGCATACCACCATTTTGAAAACACATTAGAATTATGTAGAGTGAGCACCCTATAGATTTCTTTCGTAGTTATCTTTCTTGATGTTTTATCCCAACTCCAAACAATCTTATCCTCTTCCTCACAGAGTCTAATCCCTGAATTTTTTAGATTATTAACAAACCTGGCCATTCCTCTACCCAATGACCGTGTAGATCTCTAACTCTTCAGTAGTGAACCAATCAGAGTGATGAGGCCTTAACCAACTGGCCTCTTGAAATGATTCAAGGTAACAAAACCAAATTCCACAAAGTAATCAAGAAGAACCACATATAAATAAAATGATCTTCACCTCCAATAAAGGGGTCAATTCCAACAAGGATGTTTTCCCCTTTTCCAACTTTCCAAGCAATCCATTTTATTATCTCAGAGAACACTAAAAGGAATCCATTCCATATACTAGAAGTGCCAATAGAGGACTTATCTGACATTCTAAACCATTGCAGAACCAAAGACCCTTATCAAAAATTCCCCTCCAAAAGCTTTTCATGCAAAGCGCCTTATTAAAGAGCTTTAAGTTATTAATATTCCATCCTACGAAAGCTTTTGGCATAGCCAGCATTTCCCATTTCACCAAGTGGATCTTGTTGCTATTAGAAGCACTGGGCCATAAGAAACTAAACATTCTTTATCTTAACTAATTAAGAATGGACTGAGGAATAATAAACAATGAAAACCAATACACCGGTATACCCACCAACACTAAGTTTAGAAGAGTAAGTCTCCCCCCTAAAGAGAGGAACCAATAAGACCAACTTCCAATTTTTTTTCTCAATTTTCTTAAGCAACCGCATCCAGTCCTATTTTATGTACCTATTGGGTTTGAGTTGATAACCCAAGTAATTGAAACCAGAATCCAGTTGCTCCACATTGAAGGGTAGAAGTAGGGAAATTTATGCAATCTGATCTTCATCCACCCCATTAAAGTAAAATTGCCATTCATGAAGCATTGCAAAAACAGGAAACGATCTCATGAAAATATTTCCATTCCTCCACCGTGCCCTTCTCAAAAACAAAATATTTTTTAAAATACTATTTTTTAAAATATTCACATTCCAAAAATATTAAAATTAAATAATTTGGGGCTAATGGTGTTCATCTACCTCTTAATTGTTTTCAAGAAAATAAAATGCTCGTTTTATATAAAAAATTATTTTGGTGATTTTTTTTTCATATTTTATTTTATTAGTCATTTTTGTTGTTAATTTTTAAGGATGGACCTAAACACCTCTAATAAGTCAAATCCCAAGGAGCAAGTGTCACAAAGCTAAATTTGAACCTAGGTGAGAAGAATAACAGCATTCCTCCGAGTCATCCATCTACACTTAATTGACAAAACAAATATTTATTTATATTTTTTAAATCTTTCATATTAAAAAATAAAATAAAATAAAAAACTTTATTGTCGCAATATTTTTAAATTTTAAATTTTGCAATTTTTCAAAATTAAATTTAGAAAAAAATATATCAAAAGTTTGGTAAATGAACAACTGCGTTTAATAATTCCATATCGACGTTCGAAGAGATCATCTTCAAGATCAAATGAATTTCATAATACTTCCACAGAACTCAAGTTTTCAAGATCAAATTATAAAGGTCTCATATGACTTCCAAAGTATATTCTTGTCTATACATTTTTAAAGGATTCTTGCCCATACTTTTAAGATAGTATGGCTAGAAAATAAATACCTTATGTTGACTCTTTATTGTATGAAGAGGTGAAAAGAATCGACATCTATTTCAAAAGGATTACAAATATTACCCTCATAGATAAGCAAGTGCCATTTAATACTATAGGAATTTGCATATTGTGACAGGAAAATTGGCATTTAATACTATAGGAATATGCAATTTGTGACATGAAAATTTTGTAGGAGAAATAAGGATGGCAAATGTTATTTTTATAATTCAGGTTTATTTTTACTTGAAAAAAATAAATCTTTAATGTTATTTTAATATTTTATTTTTTCAATTTACATTTATATAATTTAATAATTTATTAAGTTTAGATTTAAAAAATTACGATATATTTATATAAATTAATAATTTATTAAATTTAGTTTAAATTTTTTATGATATATTATATTATTTCATAAATATTAAAGAAAATAATATTTATTAAAATAATAAATAAGATTAATTTAAAAATAAACTTAAATTGAAAATATTAATAAACAAGATTACAAATATTAATAAACAAAATTAGCTTAAAAATAAACATAAATTGAAAATATACTTTGTTTTAGGCAAATTCAAGATTAGATTTTTGTTACATTATCTAAGTCCTAAAAAATTGTAAATTATATAAGGTTTGAGTACTCTCTTTGTTAATATATTTAATTTGTTAATAAAAATATGGATTCAATATTGTTTAAACATTAGATATCTATCATTACAATTTCAAAGAATATTACATATGAATGTATTCAAAAGAGATTTTGATTTCTTATTTATTTAGACTTTGCAATTGAGAAGTTTTTCATATGCACATGAGACACACTTTATTTTCTTATATATATATATATGGCATTCCATACATCACAATGGGGCATTAAATTATACCCTTGAAATTTAAACAATTCCTTTGCACATTCTACTTGGAGCCCTAATGTTTGAAGTTTCAACTTCTCCTTCCTCATGCCCACTTATAGAGTGTTTTTCCACTAACAAGTTTTCCACCATGGTGTCATTTAGGAAGGAAAATAGAATGACCAACCATTGGCATGATAAAGAGTGCAAGCATGCTAGAAAAGACATTAGGGATGCTTCTAACGAGTCCTTAAAACCCAACAAGATACAAAGGTATAAATACCTAATTAAAAGGAAAAAAGAGCTAATATATAAATAGAACGCAAAAGAAGCTTTTGCACCCCTGTAAGATAGATCCTAAGAAATATTGGAGGCAAATTCCAAGTCATAAAACTAAAGAAAAAATATGATTCCCTTGAGGGATTGGAATTCCTACCTTAATCCCCTAATGTCGTGGACAACATTCTAGCCCTTTCTATAGAGGATGAAGTTTTATCCCATAGAAGACATAGAGTTTGGGGTTAGGCAAATTAGAAAAGAGAAAGCTAAGGACATCAAAGGATATAAAGCATAAATCTTAAAAATTGGTGGGCCTATCCTCATCCCTCACATCCACAAGATCTTCAATTTAGTAATGAAGCAACCTAAATATTGGATAGAAAGCCTCAGTGTTCCTATTTTTAAAAGTAAATATAAACACAATCCATTTAATTATAGGATCACTATGATTATCCATCTTATAACCAAACTATATGGAGTTATTTTGGAAAATAATACCAACATATGAAACATTAGAAAGTAATGGAAAAAGATCTTAAAGTAAGGCTATATAGAATTTAGGAGCTATCATTCAACTATGGACCACATTGTTATGCTTAGGACCATTGCTGAGGAGTGTTTTAATAATAAAGCCAATCTTATGTGTTTCTTTGTGAACTTTAGAAAAGCTTTTGACATGGTGCCCTTAATTAACCTTTCCAATAGATTAGAAGAGCTAAAAGTCCCTTTCAATTTGAGAGCTACTTAAAAATTATAAGTTTTTATGAGTAGGCTATTTCCAATTTTAGGAACTCTGAGGGTTGGTTAGAAGAAATTAATTGCAATATAGGAATCAAGCAAGGTTTCCCCATGTCCCCTATCATTTTTGGTATATACCTTGACAAGATAAAGAGTTGTTTGGAAGACACAAGTTGTGCTAACACAAATTTGGTTGATATAGTAATCATACTTCTTATTTACGCTGATAATATGGTTCTTATGACAAGGATTCCCTATGATGTCAACAAACAACTAAAATTTCTCAAGGATTTTTATCTAGTACAAGTATAATTGTTAGCACTGACAAAACATAGGTTATGATAATCAAATCCAAAAATATCACTTATGAACTAATTTCATGTATGACAACAACAACTTGGAGCAAGTGACTTAATATAAATATCTCAAAATTGATCTTCATCACAAGCTTAAATGGAACTAGAGCATTGAGAAAAGGGTTAATGGAGGGTGGTAAGCTTATTGTGGACTTGAAAACAATTGTAAATCAATGAAACTTTGGCTTTGGGATAAGAAGAAATTCTTTTTTGAGGATCTCATCACTCATATTATCTTATATGGATGTAAAGTTTGGGGTTGCAACATCTTTGGAGAATCGTGGAGAAGGATGGAACACATTTCCAAAAGTATTTTATAACATATAATATCACAATCAAATGAAATGCACCATATCCTATCCTCCTCATAGAAGCGAGTGTCTACCGCATTGAGAGCATAGCTATGACTAGATACCTAAAGTATAAGAACAAGATAAACAACATGGGATATAAGAGGCTCAATAAGAATGCTTCATACTCAAGTCAAAACAACTTGCAGCTTAAGTGAGGTTGGCATAAATACATCATTTCTGGGCTAAATCATTGGGGAGTCGAGGAAGAGGCCACTCCACATAATAGTGATGATATTAAAAGTATTTTTACATCAAAATTTAAGGAGAAGTTGTGGCGTGATAAAGAATTAGTGGATAAGAGAAAATTAAGATATTATAAGGAGATGATCAACCCCAATATAGAAGATCAAAAGTATCTTTCTATCTTAATTAGCATAAAGAAGAAAAAGAACATTACTAAAATTAGAACAAACTCTCATTAGCTCCATAGTGAAATAGGGCATTGGACAATTCCTAAAATGTAGTGGGATGAAAGAATTTGTCATCTTTGTGATACTAATAGCCCGCTGAAGATGAAAATCACTTTCTCATATAATGTCTTGCATACACCCACATTAGGGCACAAGTTCGAAATATTTGTTATAATAGTGACTTTCTTAAAGCTTTTTGTTCACATAAATAAAATTCTAAAGAAAACCAAGTGATTCCTTCTGTTTTTTAAAGTTTGAAGAATCAAAGTTGGTCTTAGTAGACATTAAGAAGTGCCAGCTCTCTCTCACTCTCTCTCTCTCTAATTTCTCCTCATAAATTGGTTCATAGAATATATATACGAAGTAAAAAGATTAGATAAATATTTTATAACTAATAAAATTTAAAGATTGAAATTTTTTCTTTACATTAACATTAATAGTTTTCTCTACACAATATTCATTCAAAACAAATAAAACATTAAAAATGAATGTAAAATTTCAAAACTAACAACATTGATTTTATGAATATTACTTCATATTAAATATTACAATCCACTATGAACACAATAAAAATGAATGTAAAATTTCAAAACTAAAAACATTGATTTTATGAATATTACTTCATATTACATATTATTACTTTCCACTATGAACAATTAAGAATTTCAAATTATTGAAAAAGAAAAACATATAATGACCTATGCCACATACTAGGGAAAAAACCACATACTAAGGAAAGAGAATGGTGCCTATTGTGCATGCCTATGTTGCCTCATTTTCCTCCTAAGAGGTGAGAATGTATAATAAATGTATATCCACACAAAGTTGACTTTATGGAATGCATTGAAGAGAATATTGAACTTTAGGTTTTCCTTTTTCACCTATTCCATCCAAGATTGAAAATAGGAAATAATCGTTAGCGTTGACCATTACTTTCTTTTAAAGCTTCTTTAGTATAAATGCCACTTTCCATCTTACATGAGTGGGTCAGCTATAACATTGATGAATTCCTTAATTTGGGGCTAATAGCAACCTATAAAAAAGTGAAAATGAGTTTTAATGGTCGATGGACCTTCCTTACCTAATTCATATAAATTCCAACGAAAAATTATGTGATCCATATAAAATGGTGACAATGAGTTTTAATGGGCGATGGGCCTTCCTTACCTAATTCATATAAAGTTTCAACGAAAAATTATGTGACCCATAAATTTTAATGGTCGATGGGCCTTCCTTAGATCATATAAAGTTCCAACGAAAAATTATGTGACCCATGAATTCTAATGGTCGATGGGCCTTGCTTAGATAATTCATATAAAGTTCCAACGAAAAATTATGTCCCTATATGCTTCTCTAGTCACTTTCCCTCGTAAGTTATTGGTGTGGAGTTCATTGTATCTCTCATAGAATATTTGACTTTAAATATGCTTCCTCCTAAAACAACACGTTGCCATGCAAATATTCTTATATCTAGATTTTACATGATTTTCATGTAAAGGATTCTTAATTATTTATTGAACATTGACATCAAACTTGTATTGGTTTTTTAAACACTTTCTTTTATTGGAAAGATGATAGTTACGATAAACTTTAAATCAAATCAACAAATTTGAGATTCTTCAAAGTATAAGATCAAATCAACAAACTTTAGATTCTTCAAAGTGACAATAAAAATTCAAATTCAATACAATAGTATATTCAATAATATATTTATCATAATATTACTTAAAAGAATATAATGTAAATGTAAAGGGAGAATATAATACTCCATCTCAAAACTATTTGAATTTACATCTTTATATATTTGTGAATGTAAAGGGAGAATATAACACTCCATCTCAGAACTAGAATTTACATTTCTATATATTTATGAATTTAATATATTTTTTAAGTAAAACTTTTTTATTTTTTATTTTTTAATTTCTACTCATTTTTTTTTACTTTAGTTTAATTTTAGATTCTCTATTCCCATGTAGAAGGGTTGTACCACTTTTATATGTACAATTTAAATTTAATAAAATGGTAAATATATTTTTAATAAATTGTAGGGCATTATTAAAATGGAATGGAATTTATATTTAATATAATTAATTTTAAAATAAATAAAATTATAATATAAATCCATTTTCATTTTGTAAATAAGAAGGGATTTGTATTTTTTTTTGAATTATTTAATAAATCCAAAATTAAAATAAATCTATTATAATAATAAATTTTTGAAATTAATTTATTTTTAATATTAAAATGTGATGTCAAATTTTATTATTATTTTTTGTTGATGTAATGAGTAATATAATTAAGACAAATATGGGCTGCGAGGGTTTGGTGCCAAGGGAGTGTGGGATTTTCGGCAAGATAGACTTCTTTGATTGCAGTAAGCCAGATTATTGAGCTTGGAAAAACTTGGAGTCATAGATAACTTGCAGGTTGTCTATAGTACCAACCAAGGTAAAAAATAAGTGGGAATGTGATTGATGTCTTCAAGCTCCAATTTTGACTTATTTGCAGTTTTTGTCGTCTTACTATTGGTTTGTCATCGGTGGTGATTCCCTTTTGCCTTTAGTTTCTTGCCTGCTATCTTGTTTTTCGGTTATCCTTGGCTTCCCCTAGTGATTGGCTTTTCAGTTGTAGGGTTTCTATTTTGGAGGTTTTTTGGCAGAAAGTGGGATTTTAGGTCAATTTTTAGTAGGCCGCCTATTTTGGCGTTTAGTCCTGTCAGGGTAGGTGGCGGATTTTGGTGCCCTTGTCAGCGATTTCTTTTTGAATGATCGTGATGGCTACAGTTTGAGTTTTTCTATGGCTAACTCAGCATTGTCTCCACTTTATTGTCTTCTGGCTTCGTCTACGAAGGAGAATGAGCGTTCCAAGCACATAAACCGTAACCTCCTGGGCTCTCGGGCTCGAATCCACCGGCAGACAAAATCCATTAGGAATAGAGAGGGTCGGTTACAATTCTCTGCTGACTATGATCATAACCTGGAAAGGATGAAGGTTCTGGCTACCCGAGGTGTAGTGGGTCATTTAGAATTTACTGGTGGTTGCAGAGAAGATATTGTGTCATGGGTGAATGAGCATTGGACGCCCATATGCGGCCTGGCTCCGCGTGTTAATTTGCTAGTTAACATATGGATTTTGTTCACGTTCCCTGCTGGTTTTAATGTGGATGACATCTTGAACCGGGTCTGACTATTTAAAGAGGGTTCCTTTTGTCTTAAGAGGTGGTACATTGGGTTTGACCCACTTAAGGATTCTCAACGTTTGTGACATATGTGGGTCATTATGTTAGGATTTCATATTGAATTATGGTCTGAGAGCAATTTTATTGGGGTGGCGAATATTTTAGGCAAGTTTATCAGAATTGATAAGAGAACCCTATTTGGGTATGATCGCAGAGCAGTAAGGGTGATGGTTGAAATAGACATGCGGCAGGGCTTACCAGCGGAAATTGACTTAATTTGGGGTTCCAGGATTATCAACCAGCGACTGGATTGTTTTAAAATCCCGTTCCAATGCTATGTGTGCAGAGAAACTAGGCATATTGCTTCAAAATGCCCTTTCAAATTGAATATGGAGAGCTCTGCGCCATTGGCTGCTTCGGATTATATTCCTTCTTCTTCCTCAAATGGTCTTTCGGCGGTAAAGTCAATTACAGGTAAGTCTATTGAAGAAACCCCATATAAAGGAATTACTCAGAATGAGTTAAATTTTTATGAAGATATTGAAAATTCATTAAATCTTAGAATTTCTAGAGGGGAGATTGCTTTAAATCTATCTGATGAGGGAGGGCCTTTTTTGATTGAGGGGAATCAGGGTATTGTTCGAATTGACCAGGGTAGTGCTGAAAATGTTGTGAATCCTGTGGTTTCGGATCCTGTGTGCGTCTCTACCTATAATGTTGCTAGGGGTTTATCCTTTGAAGAAAAGGAAATTCTGGATGAGAGTGGCTATAAACCCGGTATTGGGTCATCCCTTTTATCCCCTTTAGAAGTTTTTTCTAAAAAGTCGTCCCCAAGTTCTGATGTACTACTATCTGATAGCCTTAGGTTAAAAAATGTAACTATTATAAAGGCAAAGAAGTCTCGAATGATAAACAGTGATGAGAAAATTGGTGATGTTTTTGTCCCACTATCGATGAGAATTGATGTTGCTTCTAATGTTGGTAGTGATCCTTCAAACCCTAGGGCACTTAGAGCAGTGATGCCCTCGAGTCAGGGTAAGTAATGTTGATTGCTTCAATAAATATTTGAGGGTTAGCCAAGGTTTCCCGGGGTAGGGTCTTGTCGAAACTGTTAAATGCTACTAGCCTGGATGTTCTTCTTATTCAAGAAACCATGAGTACTGATAAAGAGGCTATCCTTAAATTGGTCAATGTTTTCCCTGGGTGGGAGTTTTCTGCTATTAATGCATGTGGGAAGTCTGGTGGTTTGATTGTTGGCTGGAACCCTAATTGTTGTTGTTTCAAAACCTATAAATCTAAGTGGGGGATATTAATGCAGGGACGAATGATTTTTCTAAATGCTCAATTTTCCATCCTAAACTGTTATGGGCCTTACACTAACAGGGTTGAGTTCTGGGATGAACTTATGGATTCTGGGATACTAAACTCTCCTAATCTTATTCTTGCAGGAGACCTCAATTTCACTTTAAATTGGTCTGAAATCTGGGGCTCCAAGGCTCGATTTGATGATTTTGCTGAATATTTTTCTGATCTAACGATTAAATGTGACTTGGTGGATGTGGCTCCTGCAGCTATCATGTTTACTTGGACTAACGATAGGTGTGGGAAAGAGGGTATCCTTAAAAGACTTGATTGCTTCTTGGTTTCAAGGCCTCTGCTACAACAATTTCATAGATATCGCTCTTGGGTGGGGGAGAATATATTCTCGGATCATTGGCCCATATTCCTGCAGTTTGATGACTCTCAGGATCCAAAAAATCTCCCATTTAAGTTTAATAATACTTGGCTTCAGGATGAGAACTTTTGTGAGACCATTAAACAATCATGGAGTATGCCTGTTCAGGATTGGGGCATAAATCCTATGGATAAATTTGTTTTAAAGCTCAGGAAATTGAAGGCGGTGGTAAAGTCGTGGATCAAAAATAAAAAGAAGATAGATCTTAAAGAATTTGAGGATCTGCAGGAACAAATCAGGATGGTTTATCAAAAGAAAACTGACTACATGGAAAATGAGACTGATCATGAATTACTAAAGTCACTGAATGCAAAAAATGAGACTTTATTGATTCAAGAGGAAGTTGAGTGGAGATTAAAAAGTCGTGCTTTGTGGCTTGAACTCGGTGATAGAAATACTAAGTATTTTCATGCCTATGCTTCATATAGATGGAATAAGAAAGCAATCTGGGAGCTAAAGATGATGATGGGGTTTCTATTACTGGATAGAATCAACTTCAAGCTGTGGGTGCAAATTTTTTTGGTAACATTTTCAAAGATCCGGGAGGTAGTGATTTGCTTAAACAGATTGAGATTGCTCGACTCTTCCCAGTTTTCTTCAATCCTCAGGAAGCATTCGCATTGGAACAAGAGGTTACTCTTAAAGAATTTGAAGATACTTTGAAGCTATTTGCAAAGGATAAAAGTCCAGGGCCTGATCGCTGGACTATGGAGTTATTTCTTCACTTTTTTGACTTAATGGGAGAGGAAATTCTAGCAATGGTGGAATATTCCAGGATCAATGGTTATATTTTGGGAGCATTGAATTCTACATTTCTAACTTTGATTCCGAAATGTAACAAAGCCTCATCATTTGGTGAGTACAGGCCTATTGCTTTATGCAATTTAATTTACAAGCTTATATAAAAAATCATTGTTGTGAGGATAAAACTAGGGCTGTCAAAGTTTGTGTCCACAAACCAATTCGGCTTTCTTCATGACAGACAGATTCTGGATGCAGTAGGTATATCCTAGGAAATACTCCATTCGATCAAGGTTCGGAACAAAAAGGCTTTCCTTCTTAAAATGGATCTTGAAAAAGCCTACAATAGGGTGGATTGGTGCTATCTTAGAATTCTCTTTATTCAGATTGGCTTGTCACCTTTGATGCTGAGGTGGATTATGTCATGTGTGACTTCTACTAACATTGTTGTACTTATCAATGGGACTCCATCATAATTTTTTAAGTGCTCTTGGGGGATAAGACAGGGATGTCCACTATCACCTATCATGTTTGTGCTGGTTACTGATGGATTAACCAGAATTCTCCTTAAAAAAAAAAGTGATGGTCTTATTAAAGGGATCAAACTCTCCAGAGAGATTTCTATCTCACACTTGCTTTTCGTTGATGATGTACTTCTAGCTGGTATAAACTCCATTGGTGAAAGGAGATGCTTCAGGAATTCTATATCTCTTTTTTGCTGTGCATCTGGTATGAAGGTCAGTGATAGGAAGTCCATCTTATTCCAGCACAATCTGGATGATTTGCAAATTGAGGAGTTACAGAATGCTTTTCCATACAAAGTCTAGAAGTTAGAAGATGGATTTACATATTTGGGTTATTTTCTGAAGTCGAATAATTATAGAATCAAGGACTGGTCTAGGCTAGTTAAAAAGATGGAGTACAGAATTCAATGCTGGACAAACTGAATTCTTTCTGTTGGAGGCTGACTCATTCTGGTCAGGGCTGTTCTCACAAGCATTCCACTTTACTGGTTATCTTTGTTTAAATTTCCCAAATCGATTCTCAAGCAATTAAATAGACTTTGCTCCAACTTTCTTTGGACAGGTGGGTTGGATCGCAGAGGTATAATAATGGTTAAATGGGATTATATCACTACTCTTGAAAAAAGTGGCGGCTGGGGGATTAAAAAATTGGATATCTTTGGAAAGGCATTACAGCTTAAGAGCCTTTGGAGAGGTATGTGGGGTAATACTCTTTGGTCTCAGGTATTAAAAGTGAAATATATTAAATCCGATGTTGTGGACTGGATCAAAAATTCAAACAAGAAAGCAAGGAATTCCTCTGTGATTTGGAAGGGTTTTATGCAAGTTTTTCACTGGATTGGTAGTGAATTGTCTTGGTAGATAGGAAATGGTCATAAAATTCAAGTTGGTGTTGATAGAATTTCGGGACTTGATGAGGATTACAAGCTGTCAGAGGAAATTCTAGAATTTCTCAGAGATAGAAATTTCACTACTCTGGGTCGGATGAGAAATTATGTCTCTTTACATGAAAATTCCTACTGGATAAAAGGTGTTGATTTAGGTTTATTGGGCTGTTATGAAAGAGAATAGGATTTTTTCTTTTCCCGTTTGAACTCTAGTGGGTGTAGACTCACGACCTAGTGTGATATATTGAAATGGGATGGAAACCCTATATCAGGTGAGGTTACTGCCAAATCAGCCTACAACTATATTATATCAAACATGAATTATTGCCCCCAACATTGGTGGTTCAAGAAGTTGTGGAGATGGAAGATTCCTACTAAGCTCAAATGCTTTGGATGGTTTGCCTTTAAAGAAAAGATGAAAACCTGGGATATATTGGTTCGTATGGGATGGACCGGACCTAATAGTTGCTCCTTATATAAATTTGAGGTAGAATCTACCCAACACATTCTAGTACATTGCAGGTATACTAGAGAAACATGGGAAAAGGTTTGTATTGATCTGGATTAAAAGCTGACTTGGGGAAGGGAGTCTTTTGAGGTTTCTTTCTTAAAATGGTTCAAGGAGTGTAGAACACACCCTGTGTTACCACTGTTTATTTCATGGGTTGTATGGTACATCAGAAACAAAGCAGTATTTGAAGATTTGGTACCTTTGGTATCAGATGGTGTAGAGCAAATTCTCTCTCTTTATAAAACCATTTTTAAAGGCAAGAAACCAACTGTGGTATGGAGGATTGGTGCTTTTGAGCCTGTTTTTAACTGCCCTGTACTATTCTTTGATGGTGCGGCACAAGATGGACTCCGTGCTATTGGAGGAGCAATCTTTCTTAATAAATCTCATCATTTCTCACTCAAAATGAATTGTGGCCTCGGAATAAATATGAAAGTGGAGCTCATTGCACTGTGGTGTGTCTTAATGGTGGCAAAGATATTTGGTATTGATGATCTGAAAGTCTTTGGCAATTCTAGGGTCACAATTAAATGGGCACTAGGTGAGTGTGACCTTAAAGTATTAGCCCTTGTCCATTGGTGCCATAGAATTAGATCAGATATTCAGGGGTTCAGGAATATTTCATTTCGGCACATTTATAGACAACATAACTCTCTGGCAGATAAATTGTCTAAATAGGCCTTGTTGGGAGATGTTGGGGTTTTAGTTTGGGAAGAATTTCAGAACTCTCAGATTCTGAATTACGAGGTTCTGAACTTTTTTGAGTAATTATATTGTGTATCAAAGAACTGTTGTTGTTGGTTAGCATTTTGTTTTTTTGAGGAATCGGTGATTTGACTGACATCCTGCGTGATGATTAGTGAATCTTTTTGTTAAGACGATGATGGCTTGGGGTTTCTTGGATAGAGATGGCAAAAGAAATCCTTTGAACTTAAGCTTATTTCCATGTACCTTTTGATTCTATGGAATAATATTGGTATGCTTTTTTCTTGCTAGAAAAAATTAAGACAAATATATTTTACAAACTTGTAACACCCATATTTACACATTGAACTATTGAGTGCTTGCCTTAATAATCATTAACCAATACTTTAACATTTATGATGTTAATATTTTATGTTTATGTAATCTCCATGTATTTTTTAACATTTTTCATCATTTTTACATAAATGTTATTTTGCTTATAAAAAAAGTTAAGATGTTTGCTTTATAAGTTTTCATTATTAGTAATAATTTTGTGAAGTTTTTTCCAATGTGAACATACAAAACTCAATAGTATAATTTTTATTGAAGTTTTTATTTATATATATGAATTATTTACAAAATTTAAAAGCATATTATTTAAATAGATATTATTTTTCTACTATGTAGAATAGATGGTTAATAGGCGTACTATTAAGGCACAAAATAGATATTATTTATCCACTATGTAGAATAGATGGTTAATAAATGTACGTTAAGACATATCTTAACATTTTTCTTAATAATACGAGATTTAATTTCATCTATATATTTTAATTTAAAAAACAAAATAAAAAATAACACACAATATTATAGGAGTTCTGTCTATATTTTAAATAATATAATTCCATTTACATTTTATTTGTAAAATATACTTATTTGATTTTAATAAATGGTAAATATAATCATTATATAATTATATGAAAAAGTCACTGTTTGTAAAATTTCATAATAGTAAAATGCTAACATATATTTATATTCATAATTTTTTTTTCAACCGAATTTATATTCATAATTTTATAATAAAATGAATATTTATTTAAAATTATTTATTTTTAAATTTATTAAATCTAAATAATGTAGTCTATTGGAAAACAGTTAAGTGAGTGGGTATAATGGTAAATATAAAAGTATTTTTCAAACAAAAATTGCAAAAAAAAATAAAAATTTAATTCAGCAGCAATCAGAATCCACTCTATCCAGAGCTTAGCTAGTTAAATTTTTTATTAATTTTATTAATTATATCTATTTTAATTTAAAATGGGCAATACCCTTGACATAAATTAATTTGACCTTATAACCAGATTATTGCAAAAAATGAAACTAAAGATTCAAGCTGTCCATTTTGCATTTGACTTTTCGTTTAACGGTAGCCATCGTGTTTGGATTCCATTTTCTCCTCTTCGTCAACGAACGAAAAGATGGAGAGGAATATTAGTTCGCATTGTCGCCATAACCGAAGCTCAATATAAATAACTGGACAAATCGCCCATTCAAAGTCATTCCATTCCAGCGCAAGTTATTCTCCCTTCAACGCCATTATGGATCGCAAGCCGGAAGTGATTGAATCAGTTAGGTGAGTACGGTGTATTTTGTTGTCATGGTAGAACTGTTTTTACGTCGATAAGCATACTTAACTCTTTATCGTTTTCTCTGATTTTTTCAGATTTTTAATCTCTCTGAGTTGAGATGGGAGCTTAATAAATTGTCTATTATAGTTTAATATAGATAGAATAGTTATGGTCAGTCATCCATGCCTTTCTCTCATGGGTTTTAATTCCCTCTTGCATTTCATTTTCCACTTCTTGCATTAATTACGGTTTTTCTCTTATGCGTTTTTGTCCAGCAATTCATCTTGTAGTTCTTGCTTTCTCTAGTGCATTTTTCCCGGTCTTCTTCTTATGCGACTTTGTTCTGCATTTCATCTTCCAGTTCTTGCTTTCTCTGGTGCATAGAATATCATTGATTATCTAT
The DNA here is from genome assembly GCA_027924585.1 of Larix kaempferi. Classification (NCBI taxonomy): domain Eukaryota; kingdom Viridiplantae; phylum Streptophyta; class Pinopsida; order Pinales; family Pinaceae; genus Larix; species Larix kaempferi. Next base: position 1,085,180 of record BSBM01000411.1, on the reverse strand, counting down.
ATAAATTTATTTAAAATTTAATAAGAATTTTGAAGGATCAAATTTATGAGTGTAAGTTTAATTATGAAAAATCAATTTCGTCGAGTGTAAGTTAAAAAAAAAAAGAAACTGCGTTGATCCTTTCAAATGTTTGATAGATTTAATTTAAGACTGATTTATAAATTAGTTTAGATTTGTTTAACTTTTCTGTAAAATTTAAAGCTGACTTAGCATATGCTGACAGATAACTTCTTTATTTTTATTTTTATGTATAAAACTAAACCGTGTTTGGGTAGTTAATGTTTTCATTCTCAAGTTATATAATAAACTTTATAAATAGTGCTTTCTAATTAGAAATGTCCATTAGTACATTGTATTGATTAATCTTATTTACCAATATCTTAAATCAGGATTTATATAATATTGGTAAAGTTGTATAATAAATTATATAAATATTGCTTTCTAATTGTATATTAATTTTATTTTTTAATATCTTAAATGAGAATTTTATTAAATATGAAAAAGGGATCAAATTTTTTGAGATATGAATTCTTTTATTACTTAATTTTAAATTTTACCAAATTTTATACCAACCAAAAAAGTTATAAAATTTATATTTTTAATTTTAAGATAAATAATTATTTTAATTTGTATAAAATAAATTATAAAATTCAAAATTAAATTAATAACTGAATAACTTTATTATTCGCATCTCTCCTGTACTGAGTTGTATAAAACGTTTGAAGTATTTTTCAAATAAACATTGAAATTACAAAACATTTGTAGTCCTCATATGATTCCATGCCTCTTTAGGTCTTGTAAGAATTGTCTCTTGCAAGAAATAATCTGTTAATAAGGGTCACTGATATTAGAGTAAGTTGCGGAGGTGAACACTTACAGTTTTCATGCTCATCATATCACGCAGGAAACAATAATTTACGTATCATAAATTGCCTTTGCTATCACAATTTTTTAATCAGTTAGAGTAGTTCTTATATTTGGGAAGGTTATTAGAATTAATCGCAAATGTCACTTTCTTTAAAATGACTTTTATTCTTTTGGGAAGGTCCGAAAGTCAAAGAAGAGGCTGACACTGAAAAATGTCTTACATTGATATAGTCTTTGTCTTCCTTTAAATTGGTTTTGATATTGAAAAAATGTGTTTTTTTTATCTTGTTCTCTTCTAAATTGGTTTTATGATTAACATAGATCTATCTTAAAGGGGATTTACCAAGTATTTAGAGAGATTAAATCTCTCCAAGTGCAAATCTTTTTTTAGAGTACAAATATTGAAGAAGCTTTTGTAATTATCTAACTTGTGTAATTTTATATATGTGTGGTTGTAAATGTTTTAAATAAACAACATGTTATTTTTTTACACATCTCCCCCTACTTGGTTGTAGAATGCTACTCTTGAGCGCAAAAATATATATTTTCATGGTACAAATTATATATATTTATATATGTGGGAGAGGTTCATATAAAGTTTGGGCTGATTTTTTTAAAATTTTGAACTATTATTGATTGGAAGATTGTAGGCGGTTTGGTTAAATACTTAGGGTTGGTTGGGTATAAGTATGCTTGAGCATTACTTAGGATTAGTTTTATAAGTATGTATGTGGGGAGGTTCATATAAAGTTTGGGTTGTTTTTTTCTAGATTTTGAATTATTCTTGATTGGAAGGTTGTAGATTGTTTGGTTATTCTTAGGGTTGGTTGAGTATAAGTAGGTTTTCAAGCACTACTTGGGATTAGTTTTAGGGATGGAGTTTACTAAGCATAAGGGTGTGTTGTGGGTTGTAATTTTTAATTAAATGTTTTAACTTTGGTTAGTTGAACATAGTTTTAATTATTCATTTTCACATTTGATGTCATTTGGGAAAACTAAATTTATGCATGAATATGGATATGTAAAACACAAGAATACTGTAACAACCCTAAAAATGAGTAAAAATTTTAAATTTTTTGTAGGGTCAAAATTTTCATAACTGCAAGGACTGTTGCAAAAACCCTGTGATCAACAAATCTAAATACAGGAAAGAGATCAACAAATCTAAATACAGGAAAGATTTCTTGTCTTGAGACTTTTCAAAGTGCTTGTTATAATTTTGCAAAAAGTGTGTCTGGATGTTTGCATTGTTCATGTTTGACAATAAGGGTCTATACTTACGTTTGCTTAGAATGTTTCTTCCTTAAACCTTATGAATGATTGCAACTTTGTTATGAAAAACTTTAGATAGGTTAAGAGGGGTTCCTCCGGCCCCGGGTTTTACTTAGTTCAATTGAACTAAAGCATGGAACCTATTTTTTTTTGTTGTCTTTTGTACAGGTAGGAAAAAGATATAAGGAACAACTTGGCAAGAAAAGAGTGAAGTGCCATAACCAATCCTAAGTTGTTAATGTTAAAAGTGATACTCGTAGAGGTCCTTGATAATAAGGGGTACGTCAAAGGAATTTCCATAAGTCTTTAAACCCTCGACCCTATTTTTTTTTGATGTCTTTTGTACAGGTAGGAAAAAGATATAAGGAACAACTTGGCAAGAAAAGAGTGAAGTGCCATAACCAATCCTAAGTTGTTAATGTTAAAAGTGATACTCGTAGAGGTCCTTGATAATTAGGGGTACGTCAAAGGAATTTCCATAAGTCTTTAAACCCTCGACATCAAGGTTGGTTGAAACTATACAACCGGGAGTTTTGTTCATAAAAGATCAACGTAATGAATCGGTGGTAGATGGCGCAATTAAATCCTTCACGTGATCCAACGGGCAATGGATTCCATGTCGAGGCCTCGGAGAAAGGGCCCTCACAACAAACCCTCACTTTGCGTGTTGGTTCTGCATTGCTCATTGCTTTGATGTTTGGGAAACTACAGAGGGTTTGCTTCTGTCTTCGTCGTTCTGGCCACGCCCTTCAGTTTGAGAATTGTTCCAAGAGCACTGGTTACCCAATCGAACTGTTAAGGTAATCTTTCTTTCTGTGTTTAAACTTCCTACATTACTCGTTTATTTTGCTTGTAGTAGCAGTAATTGCTAGTAACAAACGTTTATGTTTTCTGGTTGCATGACAGGGGAACAAACAATACGATGGTTAGAGCCCATTCGCTCAGAGATGGTGACTACGCAGGCGATGCCAGCTTCGTTTTGAGCCCTCGTACGACCTGGGGTCTCGGGGCACACCTTGATTTTATGTAAAAATAAAATGTGTGGTAATGGGAACAGAAGTCAGAGTTGAAAACGACTTTGGGAGGCACGAGGAGTAAACCATGCTGAGCTGCCCACTCGCTGGTGTCTTCATTTTTCATTGGTAGCTAACTATAAGATTTGCAAAGTTATGACAGTCCCAAATGCTTTTTAAAATACTTCTAAATGCTCGAAAGTTTAGAGCTTCGTTGTACAGGTTTTGATATTTTGAAGGGTTTATTCGTTTTGATGTAGTTGTTTTTAGGCGGACTGTTGATGCGGTAGATTGTTAATGGCCTTAAATAGTGTTTTAAAGGAAGTTTAAACTCAGACCTTGTTTGCTTAACCTGTCCGTAAAAGACAGAAATGGGTCTGAAAACTAAATTCGCTTACTGTAAATGGATGAAGGAAAAGCATGGTACAGGAATGAAAATTTAGGTGTTTTGCTATTAAATTTCTGTTGTTTGTAAAATCGTATGGTTATATGTCTAAAGGGATGGAAAACAACGTCCTCGCTGCTAGAGTTCTATTTGAAAAAAAAAGTTTGAAAGGTAGAGATAGACAGTAGTTTGACATTTAAAAGCAACTACGACCATAGCAGCTTGCTTCCTATTTAGGGTTTCGATATCCTTAAAATACCGTGAGGGAAAAATATACAAGTAAGAAGATGATTTAAACAGAGGTCGGAAACTCGAAACCCTAGTTAAAATCTCAGATCTCTATTTCTTTTGTTTTTCTACTTCCTGTTGTTAATAACTGCGAGGCAATCGTGTAGCCCTATAGTAAAACAAAGTGGGCTTCTGTGCATGGTTCCTAGTATTAATTACTGGAGAAAAATGTTTGGGTTCTGTCCTTGGTTTTTGTGTTTTTTTGAAGGATCTTCAATGTCTTTGCAAAACAGGTTTATATTTCATGAGATGTTTGGTTAATAAAAGAAAAAGACAAAAACAAAATAAAATATTTCCACAGATCTTATCTATATTTCGGTATTGAACCTATAATGTAGAGATCAATTATTTATCGCAACCTAAACAAGGTTTTATTGAAAGTATATAAAATAGGAGAAACAAGCAATAAGAAAGGTCCCTGCGTTATCAACACGAATAATATTGACGGAAGGATATGATTTAAAAAAAATACATTTCTTAGATCTATATTCCTCAGATACTAGTAATATTATCAAAATGTCAAGGATCCCGCCCTTTTATTATACACCTGCAATGTTAGTACAAGATTGACACATGGGTTCATATTCCAACTTAGGGTATTGAGTTCCATCCGTCCAATTCCTAATCCGTACTATAACAATGTTTATATCTGTATTCGCTTCAAGCGATAATTGGTTAATAAGATCCGATCTACCATACATTGGGTTGCTTATAACAAAAAGAAAATCAACAGATCTACTACTATCTGATGCAGAAAATTATTCAAAACATTTTATTAGGAAAAATAGAGGATGCAGAGATAAGATAAATAGCAGAACATCAAATTTAAATATTTATCAGTAATTTATTGTAGTTTAACTGAGGAGCGTCCACCTTCCTCCCAACCTTAGATTGCGATCAGTTCCTCGATCACCCCAAAGCCAAGTTGAGCATAACAAGAACCTAGACAAACCTAGGGAAAATTTTCTATTTGCTACAACAAAGTGTCCACAAGGTTTGTTTATCGGCCTATCTGGTGTGAGTCCATCTGCATGACAATTTCCCTGCAGAATAATAATATAGTCCTCCACGACAGTTCTCTATTGGACACACACCAGGTTTCAATACCTTGGTGTTTGAGCGCTCCCTCCACTGGACCCTCTTCAGTGTACTTGGAACCACGTGCTCAGCAACGTTTTCCTTCTCTGCTATTTATAATTTTAGGGGCAAAGTTGCTAGGTATTTGGGTCTCACAACACTCAGTTTTCTGACTGACACCTAGCATTTTCAGTTATTAATTTTTTTTAATTAATATATTTTTATTTTAATCCTCACACTTTATTTTAAATCTTTAACTTTAATAAATTAGACTTTTACTCTCCTATTGGATAGTTACGACATTACTTGGGGGACTAAAGCCCTATCTAGATTCTTGCATGCTCAGCGTCTCTTTGAGTGGTTGTCCCAGTCAGTTCAAAAGAATAAAAGTAATAAGTCATTGTTTAAAAATAATCATTATTTCACTTGATGCTCCAGAGCCTCTAGCTCAACATCAGTTATTTAGTTCGAGTCGAAGTGCTCAAGAGTTCTTGGCTCAACACTCACTCAAGTATTAGTTTTCTCTGAGCCCCCTTGGCTCATGCACTTGTCGTGCATCGTCAAATTTATTACAGCCTAAACAAAAATAAAATAATATTCAAAATAATAGAGTAGTCTTTTCTCGGGATGTTACAAATACTCAAGTTTTTGAAGAAATGTTAAGTGAAAATGCTTTTTATGAGTGGGAATGTTTCATAAATTTTTATGTTTTTTTTTCATTTGCTTAAGTTATTCTCACAAATACATGATGAATTGTAAAAGTGATAATTTAATCCTCTTTCCTTATGTTATCCATGGAATATAGTTTATTGATATATTATTTCTTTAAATTTAATTAAATATATATACATTTTATTTTAATAAGTTTTAGTATAATAACCTTACATTAGTTGATAGATTTTGATTGAATACTTTGTTTGGTTGGGAAAAGTGAGCAACTATACCAAAATATTTAGCTTAAAGAATTATCTCAATCACTGTTATCGGAATTTTTGTTAATCCTATAAGATAGAAAAGTCCAATTCTATTTCTACTAAATAATTAATACAACATAAAATACAACTTTTATATTTTTTATTTCTCATGAATTATGTTTTATTAGTTATTAGAAATTATATATATAAAGTGTATATTTACTACATTAATAATATTTTATGATGATGATGATGATGATTAACGTCTACTTAAAATCTTTTGGTCTATAGAGAAGAAAAATGAATTTCTTGGATTTTTGTAAAATTTGATTTCTATGAAGGAAAAGATGAGAAAGAAGAGTTCTTAGGTTCCCATAATTTTGACAAGTTAGAAAATCATGGAGATTATAGTTGTAGCAAAGATTAAGAAACTGCGATAGAATGTGGGTGTATGCAAGGTACTCTAAAAGAAAGTGAAAGAAAGTGAGATTAGTGCTCAACGTTCATGGACTCATAGAGGTGGCATATCCTTTCCTCCCATGGTGTTTTCGGAATTATCCATCGTCTTGTTTCGCTATGAAGCTCATGGGAGTTTGTTTTTATCTTGGCTATATTAATCTTCTTCTTTGAACTTATTAAGATAGAGAGGTATGTTTGGTCTTCCAAAATAGGATTAATGACTTCCTTGTAATATCTTAATTTTCTGTTACCCTCTAACTCTTTCTTGTCTCACATTCTCTCTTTGAACTTATATGTGATAGTGTTTTTGAGGTTGTTGATATCTTGCAAAGCAGTGTTTCGTCAATCTCCCAATGACTTAACCAAGCCATGGCGTCTTTGTACCAACCTCTCTTGAGCGGAATCTTATTCTTGTACATTAAGTATTTATACATAACTATGTTTAATTTTAATAGAGGAAACCCACTTCTACACTTCTATAAAGCAAATAGGATAAAGTGTGTTACTCTTAGTTTTGAAATTATAAGTAATAAAACTTTTTTAAATTATAAGTGATAGTATATTATTATATTATTGCAATAAAGTGATGAATAATCCTACTCCAAAACTAAGTATGAGAATGTGTAATTTTTGTTTAGTGAAGAACTGTAACGTTAGTGGTTATCTTTGGCTAATCCTTACAAGTTCGAACTTCATAACATTGAAAAGAATTAGTTAATAATGGAGTTATCTTTGTTAGAAAAAACGCAAACATGAAACTATATTGAAGTAATTCAGTGTATTAATATATTCGTAATTTTTTTTTTAAACACAATTAATATTTATGTTTACAGGCATAAATGTACAGCGTGCTTCAAACAGTTCAACAAAATGGAGCATATAGTGGAGCACATGAAAACTTCTTATCACTCTCAGCATGAGCCAATATGTGAAATTTGCAAAAAGCATGGCAGGTTTTATGAATCGTTACGGGAACATCTAACTGGTATGTTATTCTCTGGTGTTGTTAATTTGATCTACCAATAAAGAATCATCAACTTGAATATTGAACTCTTGATGTCATATTATGTTATGAGCATGAGCAGGTCCTCTGCCCAAGGTCGATTGTGCTAAACAGTTCAGTGAAAAAGGATTTATCCTGTGCCTCAAAATTTTCAGTAGCTTCAATGAAATCAGTAATCATCTACCAACATGCCAAATGGGGCAAACTCCTCTTCTTGTACGTTTAACCTGCTCCTGAAAAAAATTTCTTTCTGATTTAAAATTGTATTTATTTTATTTTTTATATTTAAACTACTCTAATTAACATAAATCTCTTCTTATTTTGAATTTGAAAATGAAATGCAAGTTAATATATCTTGTACTAATTTAAGTTTTGAATAGTGTATAATATAACTGATTGAATAGTGTATGATATAAGTTAACTAGCAGAATCACATTTAAGTTGTAATGAACCATTGTGTGTCCCTAACTGCCAATTATCCATACATCCTTTATGAATTATTTTTGATATTTTTTATAATTATTTATTTATCAATGTATCTACTACCAACCAATAAACCACAATGACCTAGAAGAACAAACTCTAAACATAGTAAATATTTGTAAATCGAACTCTAAACATAGTAAATATGGAGTTAAAACAGATAGTAATTCCTCCACCTTATGCATTTCCATGGATTAACCTTCACTTATGACTTTGATTTTCCATATTGTAGCTTGCGGGTGGCCGGCTTTCTCTGGTAAATAAGTGCATCCATGCAAACAAGAAACAGTTCAATGCGGACCCACAAACACAAAGTTCCGACCAATCTAAGGGCTCCCTCCCAGTAGTTTCTGCTATTGCACTAGACTGTGAGATGGTTGGCGGTGGTCAGGATGGATCCCTCGACCTTTGTGCGCGAGTCTGCTTGGTTGATGAAGAAGAAAAGCTGGTCTTCCACACTTTTGTCAAGCCAAAACTTCCAGTTACAGATTACAGGTCACATTTTCGTCTACAGCTCCCTTATTTGATCCTGACTAGGTGCTGCTTGCCCAACTTATCTCAGTTGAATTACTTCAGGTTGTGTTGCATGAGCGAAGCACCTAATCAGTTAAATGTTATTTGCAGGCATGATGTCAGTGGCATCAAACCTGAACATCTGATAGATGCAATGCCACTCAAACAAGTGCAAGAGAAAATTCAGCAGATATTATATAATGGAGAAACAATCTCGCGAGCTCGTCTAAAAGGAGGAAGGGCAAAGGTTCTTGTAGGACATGGTTTGGATCATGATCTGCAATGCTTGGCCATGGAATATCCCAGTCATCTAATTAGGTAAGGTTTAAGGTATATATATATATGTGTGTATATGGCAGCTTATGTTGGTTGTAGTGTGGTATTGATGGGATATCAAATAACGAGGGCATGATTGTTTCAGGGACACTGCCAAGTACACACCACTGCTTAAGAGTAGCAAAGTCAGCAACTCACTGAAGTATCTCACTCAATCATTTTTAGGGTAAATAAATACCTTGCCAACTTTTTTTTCTTCTACAAGTGTGTTTATTCTTGATTCTTGATTTAGTTCTTGCGTACAAACGTTTATGATAGCGCCAAATTGTTGAGCAAGATTTGTGGGCAATACATTGATTCAAGAATTGAGGACATGATCGGGCCCGTTGTTTGAATAACATTAATGTCAATTGAAGTTTTGAAAGGAAAGAATATGCATTGGGTTTAATTGTTTACATGAATACTTGGCACAGCAGCTACAAGATTCAAAATGGTGCTCATGATCCATATCAAGATTGTGTAGCAGCGATGCGTCTTTACAAGAAAATGCGAAATCTTGACCATTCACCGAAGGAGCACCGAACTGCAGCTGAATTTCCTATTGACCATATCTTTGCAAATTGGAAACAGAAAGATTTGGAGAAAATGTCGCCTGAGACTTTGCTTCAGAATTCACAGTCAGATTTCTACTGTTGGTGCTTGGATTCCAGGCCACAAACATCTTAAATTTTAGCCTTTTTTTAGGGACACTAAGTATTGGAGGCCGCGCTATTGTCTCTACAGCTTATCTTCATCGTCATCTAGTTGCCAGTAGGAATCATGAGCATGGGGAGCAAGCGAAAAACAAATCAACCTGGTGGACACTAAAATATTTTGGGCTTGGGATGTATACTTAGAAATGATTTATATTACCAAATCTAGTGAACTATGCCAGTGATACGACGATGGTAGTTCCTTAGTTGTTGTTTTTTCAACAAACATCTCTTGAGATTGGCATTTAAAAGGAATGATAATTTCTTATATTTAGAGATGTATTTTATAGTTTAAAATGATGATTAGTTTAAAAGTTAGTAAAGTTAGTATTGTAATGAATACAGAATTTATTCTTATTTTAATAATGTTGATTTTATTTTTTATGCTAGTTCAAATATTATTCTTATTGTAGGGAGTTACATTTCTGGATTTTTCAAGGGTTATGATGATGATGACGGTTACTTAGGTCAACTTTGTTCTAGGGGACTTTAAGAAGAAATGAATTAAGTTTGTTGTAAAATTTTATTCCTATGTTCAAAAAGCTTAGAAAGAAGTGTTTTGACAAGTTAGAAGGTTAGGGAGGTAAGTATTGCAGCAAAGGCTATGAAATTGAGATCTAGTGTGGGTGTACACATAGCAATCTAAGATAAAGTGACTTTCATCCTCAACACTCCTAGTCTCACGGAGCTGGCAAATCCTTTCCACCCAATGTATTTTAGGAATTGTCTAGCACCCTGTTTCACTACGAAGCTAATAAGATAGTTTTCATTCTAGATAAACAAAGAAATATTTTTGATCTTCTAGATTAGGGTTAATGACCTCCTTATAGTATATTAATTTTTTTTTAACCTCCAAATCCTTCTCGCCCCACATTTTCTCTTTAAACTTAGAGATAATTTTAATGTGATTGATATTTTGCAAAGTGACAATTTTCGTCAATCCCCCAATGGTTTAACCAAGCCATGGTGTCTTTATACCAACCTCTTTTGAGCCACAGGTGGTCTTGTTTGAATTTTAAAGCAATTTTAGGGAGTCCATGGTCTCCCATGTTATTTATCCTGTTCATGTACATCAAGTACCTTGTCATAGCAATGTTCTCCATGGGGAGAAGACTACCTTTATTATGAGAATAGGATATGACGTATTGCTTTTAATTTTGAGGTTTAAGTTATAAAATGCTTGTATTTGTTCAATCTTTCTCAAAGATTCTCTAGAAATTATGCAACCCAAAACTTCATAGTTGTACAAGGTAACAGGAATGACAAGAGTTTCAAACATGAATTTTTTTTTATCCCACACCACAAGTCTTGTTGATTTACAATTGTTTTCAAGACCAAAATAAGCTTCCATTAATCATTTTCTCGATGCTATAATTCTTATTGAGCTTGTGATGAATATTGATTACAAGATAGGAAGATAAAGAAGATGTCTTGTTTTGTTTATAAATTTATATTAATATAATTGTGTTTATAATTTATTTATTTTTAGTTTAAGTTAGTGAGATGTATTTTTTTAAAACAGGTCTTCACTACAAAAATTAATAAATATAAAATTTAATGAGAGATTTGCATCTTAAAGCATTTGATCTTTATCCACACTTAATAGAGCTAAAATTAAAATAAATATACTTTTTTTATTTATTTTAATTTTAAATTTATCAAATATTTAAAATAAAAAATTGACATTACATCCATTTCTTTTATATAGTTGTATCTAGTTTATTTTATATAATCCTTCTATCAATTCTTAATATGAATGCATTTTAAATAGTTAGATGGCCCTCTAAATTGAAACCCATCAAGATTAATGGTAATAAAGATTTGATCTATTATAATCCATTGGTTGGTTGTAGCTTGGATGGTTGGGAGAAATGATTGTTTCCCTCCCTAATCAGGTTCAATTCTTGCATTTATAACATGATGTTCGTGTTCATCCCCTATTGTAATGATTGTTGGATGGTTGGGAGGAATGATTGTTTCCCTCCCTAATCAGGTTCAATTCTTGCATTTATAACATGATGTTCGTGTTCATCCCCTATTGTAATGATTGTATTTCTAACCATACTTTGATTCTCTAACTAAAATATAAAAAAAAAAATGATTTTTTATTAACATTAATTAAAAAACAAATATTTTTATTTATTTATTTCAATTTTTAATTTAATTTATTAATATTATAACTCTGATTCATCTATCTTAAATTGTATTACAAACACTTTAATTACAACAAATTACCACACAATCAATTCCCTAATAAATATCCAATTAATTGATACCATGTGTGTTACACCCTTGTTTGCCACAGGTTCATTGTAAAGTATGATCTATCATTCCGTGGATGGGAAATATGTTGCAACTCCATTATCTTACACATTGTAATTATAAATGTTAGATAAATATAAATTTTTATTAAAACTAACAATTGCACCTAGGGGTGCAATAAAAGAACGTCGTATTGCAAATGAAGCAAGATGTAGTAGGTGCATCCAAAGAAGACATATGGAATGAGAATCACAATTTGAAGTGTTGAACCACGAGAAGAATTGTTTTCATAGTGTCACAATAATAGAGTAAACGGATTATTGTCAATGTGCATGTGGGAATCTTCATCTGATTATTAGATGGATATTTTTTACACAAATGCTACATTGAAGATGGAGGTTTATTGCCCATATGATGGGAGAAAAAGGAAAATTTTTGTAGCTTGTTGAGGATTAGAACATGCACATGGAAAGTGAAAGAACTTCTCATACTTGGTCCAAATCATCACGACTACGAGAAATTTACATATCCAATAAGAGAAAAACATAATATATCACACTAAAGGAAAGATGGTGTATTCCATTTAGTAAGTACAATGGAGTGGGATATTTGTGACATGTTCATAGGTACTTGGTGAAGATGCGAGAGGACAATTGTGAGACAAAATAAATTATATGATGAACTCGTTAAAAAAATCTATTCATGACATTTTAGCACATAACTCCATTGAGAGAAAATAAATACCATGATTAACTCATTAGCAAAATCTATTCATGACATGTTAGCAGGTAACATGAAGAGGCAAGAGGACAACCTCAACCACATTGAGAAAACATAGTTGTAATAAAAAAAATATCATGATCAATTAGGTAAAAGAAATTATTCATATGGAACCATTCCATAGTCCATTGTCATGGCTTAGGTGGCATAGAGTGGTTATCAATGGTCACAAAAGTTATCCCACCATTGATGTATATTCTTGTTATTGCTATTTTCCCTAATTTAACCCATCCAATATTTCTATAACCAAAATTCATGTTGGGGTCATCTACCAAATCTATCCACACACTTTTGAGAGCTACAGTTTATGAAGAAATTGGGAATACCTTGGACATATATTTAAAAATAGATGCAGATGGGATTAAGCTTGTCTCTTTTACATATGAATGTATTTGTGTGGATATTGACTAAGGGGTTACTGACAAACTTATGCTTCAAAGGGGAGGCTCCAAATGGATATATGAATCAAATTATGAAAATACAAAATTTTGGTGTTGGATTAGCCTAAAGAATTACATTTGCAGGATGCATGTCCTCAAGCATGAGCTTATCCTAAAGGAAAAAATGAAGAAAACTCAAAACCAAAGGATGACATTCATATGAGCAACAACTATTGGATGATGAAGAGGAATAGAGAGAAAAAATTCTACATAATACAAATTTAGGAAATGATACTAATGTCTGCCCCCAAATGTTCTTTGAGGAAAAAATTCTCTCTATGATGGATAGAGAAGAAGACCAGAATACTTCGAGGGTGGTAGTTTTGCATGAAGCCCCATCAGGGGTAATGGAGAGAACACATGAATCTGAAAACTCCAATTCTGATAAGGATATGGCACAATTCAAAATCTTGGACATCCAATTTATCTTATACATCCCAACCATCATATTTTTGTTTTATTGTTAGTCACTGTAGAACATATATCTAAATATTTTTTTTATTTGAAAGATGGTGTTGAGTAAGTGGGTTGGTAACTTTGCAAAACCAACAACTTGTTCATATATATTCTTTACCAAAATGCTAAATTGAAACTTTAAACAAAGTATTCATGTTTTTACTAAAGGAAATTCAACCCATATAAAATTGAACCATGTAGAAAATTATCTAACAATTTAGAACAGAAAAAAATGTAACCCGGACTTCAATTTGTATCATTGTTCATAATAGATCTAAATGATCCTTTCAGATTTGATCACTGGCTTAGAGTAATAAAAATACAAAGAGAAAAAATTGTAATCTACTTAACTTGTAGTGTCTACACCTAGATGTGGCAATGCACTTTCTTATCGTAATAGAGTAATTTTTTTAAAGATTTAGTTTGTTTCTTGTAAACATTTTATAATATTGTTTTCTTGTAGAAGATCTCAGAGTGTTTATTTCTTTTATGCAATGAGCCAAAGACACAATTTAAATCATTGAGTGCAGATAAGTAAAACCATCTTGGTATGCTTGAATAAATGAGAGCTAAGAAATTCCATAAATACATTACAATTTAAAGCCAAAAGACTAGATCACAATGAAAACAGGTTGCAATTGTATAGTTTTGTAAAATCTCTCCAAAATGAAAACATTTAAATAGATAAGGATCTGAACAAATTCAATGCTTGTGTCAAAGAAATGTTGTTTAAAACTAGGTCATCAAAAGATATAATATTAGCATCACTTGGATTTTCTTGAAAAACATTAGATAAATGGTCAGATACACCACTTTTTCTAACCACCTTTTTTTGTTCTTCTCTGATTTTGAGCTGGCCAAATTTAAGCACTAAATGGAACTATGTCCTCGTAAAAATAGGTGATTACAACTACACATGAAAAAAAAGTAATAAATTAAATTTATTCATGACATTTAAATTGTGACCTATCATGTTCACAAATCCGAAGTTAAGTGGCTATGGTTCCCAATGCAAACACTGCATTTCATAAATAAATTCAATAGACACATTTAATAGGGTGTCAACTTGAACCCATCCACCTACTATGCCTCACCCGAGTCATCATACATGCCATGACATAATCATAAGACACCTCACAAAGGAAACCAAGGGGCTTCCATCCCATCAACAAAATTTATTTCAAAACTATAGCAAAATAAAACACGTCATTATATGTCCAGATATATTCTTCTATACCTTTCAGTCAATGGCGGGTTTACGTGACATATATTTGGCATTCCCTTGGCCGTCAGATGGTCAATTTTATAATCCAATGGCTAACAACTAATCACAACGTGTGTTCAACGAGGACAACAACCAGTGCAATCATTAATGCTCTATGCGGTCACGTGACAAGCATCCACTGTTCATTATATTGGTCCACCTATTTTGTAAGATCTTGGAACCAATGGTTTGTTGAAAACTGTATCCATCTTTGGACCATACTCCCATCTCCAGAGAGTCTAGACAATGGGAGAAGAGGTGGTGTATTGGGAGAGCAAGATGGAGTCGACAATGAAGGATTACAAGATGGTGGATAGCACAAACATTTCCCAGACAGGGCTCTCGGTGATAACTTTGTTCAAATTTGGTGAAGCTATGATGCATCGCACGAGAACCAATATGGAAGAATCGTGGACGATAAAGGAAACGACATCCAATGTCCAAGGGATCTCGTTGGACTGCTTTCTGCCACCGACCGATCTCAAGTATCAGAATCCATTCAACGAAGCTTGTGATCTCATTGTCGAGGACAAAGGGAGGTCTCTCGTGTATTCCAATGGCGATAGCCGAAATGAAATAGTTGCAATGCTCGACAATTCCATTGACACATTCAATGTTTGAAAAAAGTGCCAAATGAAATTCATTCACAATTCACTAATGACACCTATCATGAAGCGCCATAAGTGCCTCTGTTACTAGTTATCATCGTAAATTTATATTCAAATATGTTGTTTGAAATCTGCTTGAATCTGTGTACAATCAGAGATTTGACTTTGATTTCATACAAATTAAAGTGGCAATTGCATTGGCGCTCTGAATCAAAATTCATAGCATGCTTTGAAATGTTGTTTGTTCAAATATGATTTTATTTTATGAATTAACATTAATTCAAGATGAATTTGTAGAATAAACAATGCAACTTGAGCCATTGGAGGATTAACTACCACAAAAGTATTGTATATATCCTCTATGATGAGCATGAGTACATATGATTTGTATTGAGATGGAGTAATTTCGTCCATTTTTTATAACATTTGTACTCAAACCCATCGAACATAGCATCTGGGAGTTGGCCTGGACTGGGGTAGGATTCATTCCTTGTCATTATTTGAAACTTATATAAACAATTTTTGAGTTATGTTTCTTATCTTTAACCCCTGAGCTAGTTTTTATAATAGTGTAAATTTGTTTGTCAAAAAACAAATATTTAAATGTTCTAGGTACTTGTGGTGCTACTTATGGATTTGTTTCTGCCTAAAACACACTTCACCACAGGTAAGTATCCTAACTGGTAAGTGTGTTCTTGAGGGAAACTATGAGTGTAGAACCCAATGCCACCTCGATCCTAAACTCCTATGTTTAGACCACAACTCGTAAAGGTCAAGGGGGGTAGTCCCTACTTACTAAGATTCTTTTAAGAGTTTGTTTTAAGAGTTGTAAATTATTCAATTTCCAAATGAAAAGCACGCGTGCAGAGATGCAATAGTTTCAATGACAAGCAAACCCTTTTTAAATAGTAAACCAATTATAAATGGAAGAGAGAAAATAAACAGTCAATTAACAAGACCAGTGCCTACTTTACTTGGGTTATGGAGTCACAAAATAAAGCAAGATTACCAAAGATTATCTAATAGCATTAAATCATTCACTTATCAAAATATCACATTAAATATTGACTTGCAGTAAATGGACAAATTAATGAATGTAAGGTGCTTGCAACAAGATTAATCCAATAATGAAATGCTTTCAAATTAAAGTACTGCAATCAAAATAACAATAGTAGTGTTTTGCAAATGGTCCTTTAAATTTTAATTTGATTTTAAGTCTCTATTAGGCTTAGGGGATTATGGTTCGTGCAAGAGAACTAATGATACTCTATGTGTCTACCCCAAGAAATTATCTCTTTCGATTTGAGAGAGATTTTTGGGTGCTCAACAAGAGAACACAAGGTTATCAACTAGCTCCATGGGTCAACCCCAAAACTTGTTGGGTGCTCAACTGGAGCACACAAAGTGCCACGAGGATCCCAACTTCCTCTTCCCCACTAGCTCCACAGGTCAAGTTCATTTTTATCAGTATCTAGTTAAGATGAATTTTCGAGTGCCTATTATTCTAGCTAACTTAAATCATTTCCCTTTCTTGTCATCTAGGATCGGTCGAACTAGCAAGGGGAGTGAATACAGGGCAAGAATCGGGGCACAATTTATTTTAACTTTTAATGAATAAACAAAGACAAAGTACAATGTAAACCAGTGCGATTTTACAAGAGAAGGCAAATCTTTCTCACTTGTAAGGTGCGGGAAAAATAAAACAAAAGACAACACAATTTTATAAGGGAGGCAAATCTTTCTCACTTGTAAGGTGAAGGAAAAATAAAACACAAGCCAATGCGATTTTACAAAGGAGGCAAATCCTTCTCACTTGTAAGGTGCAGAAAAAACACATTAAAGCAAAACGAGTTAGAAAGTAAAACTACTAGCCAGCACAATTTTGCATGGAAGGGAAGAGCCTCTTCTCATGCAAGGTGTGGGAAAACCAAAATGAAATCCAACATGATTTTACAAGGGAGGCAAAGCCTTCTCACTTGTAAGATGCAAGAAAAATAAATTAAAAAAAAAGAATTATGCTAAACCCAAGCTACTCAACAATTGCTATGCAAGGGTGGCAATGCCTCCTTACTTGCATGCAATGGATGGAAAATAAAAAAGAAAAACTTGAACTGAAAAAAAATACTAGAAATCAAGCCCAAGAGACTCTCTTGGACTTGTTACAATGATATAGATTTCAGCACATAGTATTAGAGAGAAAATGATGAGGAAGAGGGTTATTTTGACTGTTTTCTTGTAAGTGGTTGAAAATGGTAGCTTGTGGATGCCCCTTATGCTTGATGATGGCCAAATTTGGATAGCATAACACCTTTAAACTGTACAAACCTGCTAAAAACTAGCAAGCAAAATGTTACAAAAAATGCCCAAAATCACTCTTGGGCAATGTTAGTTTTTTTAATACAAAATAGTACAAAAAATTCTAAAATTTTTATGAGTAAATTTGCACAAGATAAGAGCATGTAAATGAGATTTAAAATCTGATTTTGATATGGAAAAGTATGCAGGAATAAAATGCATAAAATTTAAAGAGTAGGGAAACATTTGTGTTCTTTGCTCTTCCAATGCTTGAAGTAGTGGGGTATCTGACCGAGGAATCCACTCTTCAATCCAAGTAACTTGCAACTTATGAGATATTTTCTACACAACTAAAAATAAGGTGAGATCCAAATGACGAGCTAAGATATCATAAACTTCGATCGAGAAACGTATGAATTTCTTAACTACAAAACAGAAAACTCACAAAATCTATGGCAAAAATACCACAAATCTAACCAAAGCAAAAAAAATTGCTTGTTTGGCCTCCCCACACTTGAGTAGCTATGAAGTGTGGAAGCAAACCACCACAAAGCAACACCAAAACAAGATCTCCTCCAAAGAATTTTATTAACTAAGCCAAATTGATGAAAATTACAATGGCCCAAATGGGAGAAAAATGGAAGCAAGAGAGTGAGAAAGAGCAAGAAAGAAAGAGCATGAGAGATTGTAACCCAAATGAGGAGGAGGATCCTTCTTAAAAAGGAAATGAGAGAGGAGAGAGTTCCTTTGCATTAATGACATTTGTCACTTGGAGAGAAAGGGGGCACATGGAGGGGGGTGCACTTCCATGGGTTAAAAATAACAAACAATGGCGGGGGAACCCCCCACTCATGTTTTATATTTCATTGGTATGCCAAGGGGAAGGAATCATTTAGGTGGTACCCCCTCTTTTGATTTATTTCAATTTATCTCACTTCCATGGTGAGAGAGGGTTTCCCCTTTTTGGAGACAACTTCAAACTTGAAAAACACTTGCTTGGGGGGGGTCTCTTGGACTTTAATTTCACCTTAGGAACATAACTTGACAATAGGAAACAATTTTTCCACCTCCAAAGTGACTTTAGGAACTTTTTCAAAAATTTTCTTACTAATTAATTGCCAATTTTCTTGATTTCCTTGACTGACTTAGGAAAATGTGTCCAAAACCTTAGCAAGACTTGTCTGAATGACTTCAAACTTTTCCCAAAGGTGTAAGGGGTCTCATGCCATTTATATTGAGTACCCATACCCCTATACAACATAAAAAACGACCACTTTTCCCTCATTTACAATACAATTTTTTATGTTAATGGATATTTTTTAATTACCAAAAATTAAAAAATCCTAAGTAAAACTTAATGAAATTCCGCAAGACTCTGGATAATGTCTATATTGGTAATATAGAACATTTCTAGACCGTAATCACCCCATGGAATCGATCATTAGAACGCCTTTCACCACTTTGGAGGTATTTTTGAGTGAAAAACTCTAATAATTAAAATCACTAAAAATGAATTTTAATCATCCAAGGGAAAAAAAACACTCAATTAAAGGACTCGCCTAATGTTAAAGCCATAGGAAACCAAGTTATACAAAAAATTGACCCTCATGCTGAGATATCATTACAAAATCCCTCGCATGGGTTCGAACATTTCATGGAGAGTGTTTGCACTAGAGTTTGGACTTAGACTATGGAACTACAAAGCTAGATCATCCACAATAAAAATAGAAAATGATTGAAATTTTATAGGGTGTGAAGGAAATATCTAGGGCAAAGGTAGTGAAAAATAAGAAGAATGATCAATAACCAATAATGATTAAATCAATAAGACTTTGATGTTAGGAACCCGTGTCAACCCTTCTCTTTACTATGTTACTATATTGTTGTTGGACGCAAATGCTTTGTAAGTCGTCCCGTAGTATTTGTTGATCCTTTGTTTATATTAGCCCATAGTATTGACCCATAGTATTGGACGCATATGCTTTGTAAGTCGTCCCATAGTATTGACTCATAGTATTGGGCATAGACTTAGTATATAAGTGTGTGTTGAGGTCATTGAAGGCACCGTGAAGTTAATTGTATTGAGCTTGCTCCACGGGGGCTTCAGTAGAAGGCAATATAATACCACGTTCATTCATATTGCGGTATTAAATATTCATGAAAACCTAAAAAATATATTGCTTATATATTAAGGGGCAAAGGATTGTAAGTGGAACATATCCCTTCCATGAGAGACATGGCTCGTGTTTGGGGAATCTCGAGATGCCTGAGAAATGTATGGGAGGATATGTACTAGAAATTTGAGCTCTGGACTCTTCATCATCCATAATGGCTATCCATAGTATATATCTGAATCAAACATGCATTTTGTATTGAATAATGAGCTTTAAAAACGTTATTATGTTGCATGGGATTATCTACACACAATCAATCTCAACATTTTTTTATGAGTAACAGGGTTTTATCCCTTCAGTAGAGTCGCCATGTGAGAAGACAAATTTGCATTATAAATCTCTCACCTAAAATTTATTTTTTTCTTTTCTTTGTAAAATACAAAAGTTCAGTGGAGTCGCTAGATGAAAAATAAAGATCTATTCTAAGAATCCATCAAACAAATTAAAAACAAAAAAGGAGAAAACAAAAGTCATACTCCAAGAACAAAAAGACTTGTCCCTGGCAATGATGCCAAAAATGTTTCCGCCTAAAACAAAGTTGACCATGGGTAAGTCTCCCAACCACTATGTGAGTTCTTGAGGGAAACTATGAGTGTAGAACCCAATGCCACCTCGATCCTAAACTCCTCTGTTTAGACCACAACTCCTAAAGGTCAAGGGGGGTAGTCCCTACTTACTAAGATTCTTTTAAGAGTTTGTTTTAAGAGTTGTAAATTATTCAATGTCCAAATGAAAAGCACACGTGCAGAGATGCAATAGTTTCACTGACAAGCAAACCCTTTTAAACAGTGAACCAATTATAAATGGAAGATAGAAAATAAATAGTTAATTAACAAGACCAGTGCCTACTTTACTTGGGTTATGGAGTCATAGAATAAAGCAAGATTAACAAATATTATCTAATAGCATTAAATCATTCACTTATCAAAATATCACATGAAATATTGACTTGCAGTAAATGAACAAATTAATGAATGTAAGATGCTTGCAACAAGATTGCGCCAATAATGAAATGCTTTCAAAGTAAAGTACTGCAAGAAAAATAGCAATAGTAGTGTTTTGCAAATGGTCCTATAAATTTTAATTTGATTTTAAGTGTTTATTTATCTTAGGGGACTATGGTTTGTGCAAGAGAACTAATGATACTCTATGTGTCTACCCCAAGAAATTATCTCTTTCGATTTGAGAGAGATTGTTGGGTGTTCTAATCCGAAAACAAGATCTTTGCTACTCTATGACGTTAACATGAATTGCATAAAGAGCATGAATGAAGCTCACAAATCCATAAGAAGAGAACCAAACAGCATAGACAATACACACATAAAGACAACAAGTTGATAATGGAGTTCGTCCAGGATGGACTACGTCTCCGGGCCTGCTTCACAAATCCATAAGAAGAGAACCAAACAGCATAGACAATACACTCATAAAGACAACAAGTTGATAATGGAGTTCGTCCAGGATGGACTACGTCTCCGGGCCTGCTTCTCAATAGGAGGGCTGATCTATAATCTCAACATAAAGGCAAAATACATGGCAATGATACAATGATACCTTGGCGACAATGGCGAGGAAGAGAACCGCTGCCCAAAACACAACAAGACTGCTTCCAGCAACTCTGAAGCCTGAAGACGGTGTAAAACGAGTATAAACACTCGTACCTTCCTCCTGCAAAGCTACGCAATCTCCCTTCTCTCCTTTAGCTACAAAGTCTCTACTCCAAAGCATGAGAGGGAAATGGCAAATGAATGGGTTTATATAGGTTGGCTTGCCCTTCTTCACATGACTCTCATGGATTCCTTTGGTTGCAACTAATTTGCCTATCTTGGCCTTGGTTACAACTTATCCAAGTTGGTTTTCATGTGGTTGGGCTTTTTATTAAATAATAAACAAACATATTTAAAATACCCTTAAAATGGCATACCCTTTTAATATGGTTAAAACCATATTATAATAATAACCATATAAACCCATATGCAAATGGTGGTGCTCCAATCCATTTATGTGGTGGCATGTAACGTTTATGTGGTGGCACTCCATCCCATTAGGTGGCATGTAATCCGTTGGAAAGTTTGTTATGACACATGGTCTCCAACCCATATTATAACCATACAACCCACTTTAAGCGCCATAACCAAAGTTCTTTAAAAAGCACATGTTAAAAGAGCATGTGCTCCATGTGACCCCCGCGCTAGCACCTTACCTTCGAGCTCCCGGTCATGTAGCTGTGTGGCAGGACCAGGGGTCGGGGCTAGCCCTAGACCCTTTTTGCGCCCATACAACTTTAAATAAATTTTTTTTCCATAGCTTATACATGAAACTCCTTGTGGCCCAACGGTAAGGTGGAGCGCTGATGCAAGAGAGGTCACAGGGTCGAACCCCGTGGAGGCCATAATTTTTGTATTAGACATATTGGCTAATCCCGTGCTACCACGTGGCGGCCTGGGATTGGTCCACCTCATGCCCAGTCGACGTCCAGTCAACCGCCACGTCACCATCCGTACACCAAGTCAGCTGTATGCCAGTTTGGATCCGTACTGCCACGTGTCACCTTGTGATTGGTTCGTACACCTGCCATGTCACCTTGTCTGTACTGTACGGATGCCACGTGTCACCCTGTCAGTGGTGCCACGTGGCACCTCTTTTTGCCAATTTTGCCTGTTGACCTTGTAGAACAAAACGCGATAACTTTCTCATACGGAGTTCTTTTGAGGTGAAACGAACGCCGTTGGAATCATCTCGACGAGCCCTTCGATCTAGTGTTGGTTTTGCTGAGATTGGAGGACTTCAAAAATTTTGCCTTCTTGGATCCTCCTGGATCATGTTCAATAAGAGAACACAAGGTTCTCAAGTAGCTCCACGGGTCAACCCCAAAACTTGTTGGGTGCTCAACTGGAGGACACAATGTACCACGAGGCTCCCACCATCCTCTACCCCACTATCGCCATAGGTCAAGTTCATTTTTATCAGTATCTAGTAATGGTGAATTTCTGAGTGCCTATTGTTCTATCCAACACAAATCCTTACTCTTTCTTGTCACCCAGGATCGATCGAACCAGAAAGGAGAATGAATACGGGGCAAGAATCGAGGCACAACTTATTTCAACCTTTAATGAATAAACAAAGACAAAGTATAATGCAATGCAACGCAATTTTACAAGGGAGGCAAATCCTTCTCACTTGTAAGGTGTGGGCAAAATAAAACACAAGCTAAGGCGATTTTACAAGGGAGTCAAAGCCTTCTCACTTGTAAGGTGTAGGAAAAATAAAACACAAGCCAATGCAATTTTACAACGGAGGCAAAGCCTTCTCACTTGTAAGGTGAGGGCAAAATAAAACACAAGCCAACATGATTTTACAATGGAGGAAAAACCTTCTCACTTGTAAGGTGCACGAAAAATAAAACACAAATCAACGCGATTTTACAAGGGAGGCAAAGCCTTCTCACTTGTAAGGTGAGAGAAAAATAAATTAAAGCAAAACGAGTTAGAAAGTAAAAATTCTAGCCTGCACGATTTTGCATGGATGGGAAGAGCCTCTACTCATGCAAGGTGTGGAAAAACCAAAATGCAAGCCAACGTGATTTTACAAGGGAGGAAAAGCCTTCTCACTTGTAAGGTGCGGGAAAAATAAATTAAAACAAAAAGAATTATGTTAAACCCAAGCCACTCAACAATTGCTATGCAAGGGTGGCAATGCCTCCTCACTTGCATGCAATGGATGACAAAGAAAAAAGAAAAACTCAAACTTAAAAAGAATACTAGAAATCAAGCCCAAGAGACTTTATTGGACATGTTACAATGATATAGATTTCAACACATAGTATTAGAGAGAAAATGAGAAGGAAGAGGGTTATTTAGACCATTTTCTTGCAAGTGGGTAGCATAACACCTTTAAACTATACAAACCTGCTAAAAAACTAGCAAACAAAATGTCACAGAAAATGCCCAAAATCACTCTTGGGCAATGTTAGTTTTTTTAATACAAAATAGTACAAAAAATTCTGAAATTTTTATGAGTAAATTTGCACAAGATAGGAGAATGTAAATGAGATTTAAAATCTGATTTTGATATGGAAAAGTAATGCAGAAATAAAATGTAGAAAATTTAAAGAGAAGGGAAGAGTTTGTGCTCTTTGCTCTTCCAATGCTTGAAGTAGTGGGGTATCCGACCAAGGAAGTCCACTCTTCAATCCAAGTAACCTACAACTTATGAGATATTTGCTACACAACTAAAAAGAAGGTGAGATCCAAATGTTGAGTTAAAAAATCATAAACTTTGACTGAGAAACGTATGAAGTTCTTAACTACAAAACATAAAACTCACAAAATATATGGCAAAAATACCACAAATCTTACCAAAGAAAAGAAATTTGTTTGTTTGGCCTCCCCAAACTCGAGTAGCTATGAAGTGTAGAAGCAAACCACCACAGAGAAACACCAACACAAGATCTCCTCCAAATAATTTTATTAACTAAGCCAAATGGCTAAAAATTACAATGGCCCAAATGGGAGCAAAATGTTATAAAGAGAGTGAGAAAGAACAAGAAAGCAAGATCATGAGAGATTGTAACCCAAATGAGGAGGAGGATCCTCCTTAAAAAGGAAAAGAGAGAGGGGAGAGTTCCTTTGCATGAATGACATTTGTCACTTGGAGAGAAAGGGGGCCCATGGAGGGGGGTGCACTTCCATGGGTTAAAAATAACAAAAAATTGGGGGGGGGGACCCCACTCATGTTTTATATTTCATTCCTAGGCCAAGGGGAATGAATCATGAAGGTGGGACCCCCTCTTTTGGATTATTTCAATTTATCTTACTTCCCATGGTGAGAGAGGGTTACCCCCTTTTGGCGACAACTTCAAACTTGAAAAACAAATTCTTGGGGGGGGGGGGGGGCGCTCTTGGACTTTAATTTAACCTTAGGAACATAACTTGATATTAGGAAACAATTTTTACACCTCTCAAGTGAATTTAGGCACTTTTCCAAAATTTGTCTTACTAATTAATTGTCAATTTTCCTGATTTCCTTGACTGATTTAGGAAAATGTGTCCAGACTCCAAAACCTTAGCAAGACTTGTCAAAATGACTTCAAAATTTGCCCAAGGGTGTAGGGAGTCTCATTCCATTTATCTTGAGTACCCATACCACTAGATACAACATAAACAAAAACCACCTATCCCTCTTTTACAATACAATTTTTTATGTTGAGGGACATTTTTTATTACCGAAAATTAAAAAATACGAATAAAACTTAATGAAATTACGCAAGAGTCTAGATAATGTCTAGCATGGTAATATAGAATATTTATAGGCCCTAATCAACCCATGGACTCGATCATTAGAACGCCGACTTTCGCCATTTTGGAGGTATTTTTGAGTGAAAAACTCAAATAATTTAAATCACTAAAAATGAATATTAATTATCCGAGGGAAAAAACACTCGATGAAAGGACTTCCCTAATGATAAAGCCATAGGAAACTAAGTTATACAAAAAATTGACCCTCATGCTAACATATCATTAAAAAATACCCTGCGGGGGTGCGGAAATTTCATGAAGAGAAGATAAGAAGAAGAGTTGTCTCACTTGAAAATTTCATTAGGTACTTATTTCTCATCTTCAAGGCACATTGAACATGTGCATGGCACATGGTTTTCCACCTAGTTGGTTTGGTGGTCAATGGGATCATATTTATCAACCATCAATATTAATGTTAACAGTTTGAAAATATTTATGAATTTATTCGTAAATCTAAATGTAATGAATGTAATTACGAGGAGGCGACAGAGCGAATTCGGTTGCGGAAAAGAGGAAACGTCAATGATCTGGCATCAACGATGTCACCTTCTGACCTCTAACTGAATCATAGATGAGAGGAACGGTGATGCCATGGAAATTTGTCCCCGTGATCCAAGGGAAAAACGAGTGAGTGGTTGTCACAATTCATAAAGGAATGCCCCGACACTTAAAAATAGCCTTCGCAATGCCAAATCGATTCTATTTGGCCTGAACGCAAACCTCACAAATTGGAAGACCTGTCAGAGATACGACATTCATAGTTGTAGTGACAGCATTTTTTGAGAGCAGGTCCACCCGTCCACTACAATCGACGGAGTCAATGAATCCAATCATTAGAAAATACGTCTAACGACCCAAAACCCGAGAAAGCAAAATTTTGAAGAGTCTTTCTCACTTGTGAAACGCCTTACGGTGAAATTATATATATATATATATATATATATATATATATATATATATATATTAATTTATTATTTTTTTTGGTTACCATTAATTTTTTTAATGAATAATAAGCATTAAACAAAGGAATAGTTAGCTACTTTGTCTCATTCAAGCCTCATATAGCTCAGCTTACATTTGAATTTTGCAAGTTTGAATAGGAGGATCATTACTAGAGTTGTTATAGATAAAGGAATGGATCATTTCATTGAGCAACTTGATGGCTAATCGTGCTTCTATAAAGATCACTCGTGCTTTTATAGAGATCCCTACAGGTACTCATGCTTTTATCGAAATCTCTATTTGCTTTTAATGACCAAAACATTTATATTTAGGTGGTACCGCTTTTAAATAAATATCCATTTTCTATATTTTCATTGTGGGAAGAGAGAATCTGAATTATGAGAAAGGAGAATTTGTTTTTAAATATATTAGTGGGAAAAGAGAATTTAGCATTAATCTCAATCCCAATCTTAAAAAGCAAAAAACTATTTAGTTTTATTCAAATCATATCCTTTCCTTGAGTGTTGTGCATACAAAATAGTTTATTAAATTCATTTATATACAAATGCATTACTAGTGTTTTCTTGAAGATTCTAATCTTTTTGTTAGCTCAAATCGGCACTTCTCTATCTGTGACGACAGTTCAAAAGATGACACTTCAAGTGTCATTATTCATTCACACAAAAGGACATTTATGGATTGAAGAGCCTTGATTTGACCTCTATTGATATGGCCTTGAACATTCAAGCAAATCTTAGTTGTTTCTAGGCATACTGAAAAGTTATAATCCTTCAAAAGAGCTCATTTGCACCCAATGATCATGCAATATGCAAGCCATTCACTCCTTGTCTTTGATTTTCAAGTGAATGCGAGAAGTTGTTGAATTTGCTTGTTGCATATAGCTTACAAATGAACCATTCACCTATTGTTCTTGTTTTAGGTCACATGAATGCCCTACACAATTATGAAAAAATATATAAAAATTCAGTTTATGAGGGAGTTAAGGAGGTTTCGCGAACCACCTGCTCAGTTACAACTCCCACAACCACATGGTAACTATACTCATTAACTTTAAAAAGAAGTGAGATAGACCAAATGAGGGCGATTTTCCATTGTAATGTTATGCTGGAGAAATTACTTACCATACATTCTCCTTCCCTTCATATCATTGACTTTGATAATTGATCTTTGTCCTTGTATGTTGAAGTTACTTCCCTCAAGTAGTTTCTACCCCTATGCATGTGGATATTTGGAGTGGGATTTGCAGAGAACTTGAGTAGGAGAGACCTAGAGCTCTAGTTTCGACAAGGTGCCAAGAAAAACATGGTATGATGCGTACTTTTGTTGTTATTTAATGAATATTGGGCATCTTTCCCTTCCCTATTTGTTGTGTTTATCATTGTATTAGATTTTTCTCATGGTTTATTGTGAATTGAATAACTTGTTTCATTTCTATGTCTTATTTTGATTTCAATAATCTCTTTTTATAGCCAAGTTTATTTGATGAAGGTATTGTGTTTGTGTTGCAGGTTATTAGATAGAATCACAAGGAAAAAGCATGAAGGAGAAAAAGAAAATCTAGGACCAGCCTTCATAAATAAGGTGCATTACTTATTTTCCTCCAATCCTTTATTATAGATTTGTTTAATCTTAATTCATAATTAGGAGTCTGAATGTTGGTGATATATCCCTAGTCATTTAGAAATTTTCCTTAACACTTTTATGGTAATTAAATGTCTTATTTTACTCTTAAACTTATAACTAAATTGCTTGTAATAACAAGTATAGATGAACTATATTACATTTATATGTAATGGAGTGTCATTCTGACTCATGTTTTAAGATTACAATAAAATACAATATTAATGATGTAAACATAGAATATATGCTTCTTGTAATTATCGTATTTTCTTATAAATTGTGGAACTATAGAGGTACTCCATCATGTACTCTATGAAGATGTCTCATCATATTTTCGAAGGTATAATTATCATGTTTCATCTCGCTACATTTTCGAGTTCCCAAATTCCATTTTCTTAAACTCCAAAATTTTGGAACACCTAAATTATTGGACAACAATCCATCTTGAGCTAAACAATATCAAATTCTTCGCTACCTTGAAGATTTGACTCAATTTATGTTCCATTTATACCCAATAGTGTTTTATAGTCGATGTCAAAATCTTCAATTATAAGGTCCTCTTCTATCAACACCGCATTACTCTTATCATTATCTTTAGTCTTGCCTTGTAAAATGTCATTGACTCTTACTTTGAAGTTCCATTTAGTATGCCTTGTTATTTGCAATAATAACACTCAAAATTTTCCTTAGTATCTTAAATTTTCATGTTCTTCTACCTCTTTTGTTTGTTGCAAGGAACTCATTTGTTTTGAATATTATCACTATCTCATTCATACTCTTTTTTTGCTAATTTTAAATTTAGTCTTGCCTTGTAAAATGTCATTGACTCTTACTTTGAAGTTCCATTTAGTATGCCTTGTTATTTGCAATAATAACACTCAAAATTTTCCTTAGTATCTTAAATTTTCATGTTCTTCTACCTCTTTTGTTTGTTGCAAGGAACTCATTTTTTTTTTTTGAATATTATCACTATCTCATTCGTACTCTTTTTTTGCTAATTTTAAATTTACGATATCACCTAATTTGGCCATGATGACATTTGACTTATTGTGAAACTCGCTTTATTATAATTGACATTTGAGCAATGCATCCACAATGCTGGTCATACGGTCCACCACTGCTCCACCCGATGTCACTGTTCGAGCATGTTGATGACCCCCATGAGGGCTAGAAGCCCAAAGTCTCTCTCTTCCCATCACAACCCTGTGATAACTATGGCCATGAATCGAGATACCACCTCCTTTGCAGTGCTTTAAAAATAACTCAACAGTAGTCTTCACCATCGTATGGGAGGAGGATCAATGTGACAGAGTGGGAATGTGCTCGCTGCACTGTCGAGTGATCCTATAACATCAACCTCCATCGACATTCCTGCATCCCATCACCATAATTACAACCAGGTTGGAGATCAGGTGAATCATAAAATCAAACTTATGTGATGTTAATCATTCTCTCCTCGGGATGATATCCCACCACCGCACCAGTCTAATTGTCATTAACTTCAGTCCTTTCGCACTAACAACCCATCCAAGGAAGCCAAGTCCTCCATCGCAAGTATTTGGAAGGAGAGAGCGAGAGGCGTATGATTCTCCACAAGCCAGACTTGTCTGTAGTTATTGTTTTTTAGTGAACCCCTTCATTAGCGAGCTTGTCTACAACTCTAGTGGTTGATCGCTTAACGTGAGAAGCAATGACCATAAGAGGTAGTTTGAGTAGGTGAGCAATAGATGTAAGAAGAAATTTACAAGTCGCTAGTTGGAAGAAATTTTCTAACTTTCCAAGCAATCCATTTCATATCGTATAAGTCCCAATAAAGGACTTATCTTACATTCTTAAAGGACTTATCTTACATTCTTAACCATTGTAGAACCAAATTCTTCTTCAAATATTTTTCTCTAAGGACCTTGCTCCAAAAATCCTTATCAAAAATTCCCCTCCAAAAGCTTTTCATGCAAAGTTCCTTATTAAAGAGCTTTAATTTCTTAATAGTCCATCCTCCAAAATATTTTGGCATAGCTAACGTTTCCCATTTCACCAGGTGGATCTTGTTACTATTAGAAGCATCAGACCATAAGAAACTAAACATTCTTGATCTTAACTGATTAAGAACGGACTGAGGAACAATAAACAATGAAAACGAATACACCGGTATACCCACCAGTATTGAGTTTGGAGGAGTAAGTCTTCCCCTTAAGGAGAGGAACCAATAAGACCAAATTCCAATTTTTTCTCAATTTTCTTAAGCAACCCCATCCAGTCCTCTTTTATGTACCTATTGGGTTTGAGCTGATAGCCCAAGTAATTGAAACTAGAATCCAGTTGCTCCACATTGAAGGGTAGAAGTAGGGACATTTATGCAATCTGGTCTCCATCCACCCCATTGCCGTAAAAGTGAGATTTTGATTGACTCACTTCCATTCCTGGAGCATTGCAAAAACAGGAAAATATCTCATGAAAAGATTTCCATTCCTCCACTGTGCCCTTCCGAAAACTAAAATATTTTTTAAAATACTAATTTTTTTAAATATTCACATTCTACAAAAATTAAAATTAAATCGTTTGGGGCTAATGGTGTTCATCTACCTCTTAATTGTTTTCAAGCAAATAAAATGCTCTTTTTTATATAAAAATTATTTTAGTGATTTAATTTGTTTTCATATTTATTTTATTAGTCATTTTTGTTGTTAATTTTTAAGGATGGACCTAAACACCTCTAGTAAGTCAAATCCCAAGGAGCAAGTGTCACAAAGCTAATTTTGAACCTAAGTGGGGAGAATAACAACATTCCTCCCAACCACCTATGTACACTTAATTGACAAAAAAATATTTATTTATATCTTTAAAATCTTTCATATTAAAAATAAAAAAAATAAAAAAAACTTTATTGTCTCAATATTTTTAAATTTTAAATTTTGCAATTTTTCAAAATTAAATTTAGAAAGAAATACATCAAAAGTTTGGTAAGTGAACAACTGAGTTTGATAATTCCATATCGAAGTTCGAAGGGATCATCTTCAAGATCAAATGAATTTCATTGTGTTGAAGAGGCACATTCTACAGTCCAGTAGGGGGAGATGTGTAACTCCTTTCGTGCTCATCCTGGAGCTTACATGTGTACTTTAAATATATATATATATATTATAAAAAATAACATGTCATCTATTTAAAACATTTATAACTGCATATATATATATATAAAGTACAAAAATTAGATAAATTAAAATGCTTTCTCAACTTTTGCATTCTAAAAAAGAGTTTGCATTTCGAGATATTTGATCTCTCTCGATGCTTGATAGATCCCTTTTAAGATGAATCTATACTAGTAATAAATCCAAAGAACTCAAATTTTCAAGATCAAATTATAAAGATCTCACATAACTTCCAAAATATATTCTTGTCCATACATTTTTAAAGGATTCTTGCCCATACTTTAAGATAGTATGGCTAGAAAATAAATACCTTATGTTGAATTTTTATTGTGTGAAGAGGTGAAAATAATCGACATCCATTTCAAAAGGATTACAAATATTACCCTCCCAGATAAGGAGGTGGCATTTGATACTATAGGAATGTGCATATTGTGACATGAAAACTTTGTAGGAGAAAGAAGGATGGCAAATGTTACATTTACTATTTATGTTCACTTTTATTTGAAAAAAAATCATTTTTAATGTTTTTTTAATATTTTTATTTTTTTTTAATTTACGTTTATATAATTTAACAATCTATTAAGTTTAAATTTATAAAATTATGATATATTTATATAAATTAATAATATATTTAGTTTAGTTTTAAAAAAATATGAATAATAGATTGTTTATAAATATTAAAAAAAAATATTTAATGTAATAATAAACCTAAAAATAAATATAAA
This sequence comes from Larix kaempferi, assembly GCA_027924585.1. Classification (NCBI taxonomy): domain Eukaryota; kingdom Viridiplantae; phylum Streptophyta; class Pinopsida; order Pinales; family Pinaceae; genus Larix; species Larix kaempferi. Next base: position 1,053,845 of record BSBM01000411.1, on the reverse strand, counting down.
TTAAAAATATTAATAAACAAGATGAATTTAAAAATAAACATAAATTAAAAATACTAATATACAAGATTAACTTAAAATAAACATAAATTGAAAATATATTTATTTTAGGCAAATTCAAGATAGGAGTCTTGTTAAATTATCTAATCTAAGTCCTAAAAATTTGTAAGTTATACAAGGTTTGAGTACTCTTTTCATTAATAGATTTAATTTGTTTGTTTTAGGCAAATTCAAGATAACAGTCTTGTTAAATTATTTAAGTCCTAAAAATTTGTAAGTTATACAAAATTTGAGTACTCTTTTCATTAATAAATTTAATTTGTTAATACAAATGTAAATGTGGATTCAACATTGTTTTAATATTAGATATCTATCATTACAATTTCAAAGAATCTTACATATAAATGTATTCAAAAGAGATTTTGATTTCTTATTTATTTAATTATAAGAAAAAAATTATAAAAATTTATTTTAAAATTAATTTTTATTTATTTGGACTTTGCAATGGAGAAGCTTTTCATATGCACATGAGAAACACTTTGCTTTATTTTTTTTCTTTTTCTTATATATGTATATATGACATTCTAGACATCCCAATGGAGCATTAAATTATACCCTTGAAATTTAAACAATCCCTTTGCACATACTACTTGGAGCCCTAATGTTTGAAGTTTCAACTTCTCCTTCCTAGTGCCCGCCTATAGAGTGCTTTTCCACTAACAAGTTTTCTTTCATAGTGTCATGTATGAAGGAAAATAGAACGACCAACCCTAGGCATGATAAAGAGTGCAAACATGCTAGAAAAGACATTAGGGATGCTTCTAGCGAGTCCTTAAAACCCGATAAGATATGTAGGTACACATACCTAATTAAAAGGAAAACGAGATAATATATAAATAGAATGCAAGAGAATCTTTTTGCACCCCTCTAAGATATATCCTAATAAATATTGGAGGAAAATTCCAAGTCATAAAACTAAAGAAAAAAATATGATTCCCTAGAGGGATTGGAATTCCTACCTTAATCCCCTAATGTTGTGGACAACATTCAAACCCTTTCTATAGAGGATGAAATTTTCTCCCATAAAAGACTTAGAGTTTGGGGTTAGGTAGCTCAGAAAAGGGAAATATAAGGACATCAAAGGATATCAAGCATAAATCTTAAAAAATGGTGGGTTTGTCCTCATCCTTCACATCCACAAGATCTTCAATTCAGTAGTGAATCAACCTAAATTTTGGATAGAACTTGCCTCATTGTTCCTATTTTAAAAGTGTATATAAACACATTCCATTTAATTATAGGATCACTATGATTATCCCTCTTTTAACCAAACTATATGGAGTTATTTTGGAAAACAATATCAACATATTCCACTAGAAAGTCATGTGGAAAAAGATCTTAAGGCTAGGTAGAATTTAGGAGCTATCATTCAACTATGGACCATAGTGTTATGCTTAGGACCATTTTTGAGGAGTGTTTTAATAATAAATCCAATCTTATGTGTTTCTGTGTGAACTTTAGAAAAGCATTTGACATGGTGCCCTTAACTAACCTTTGCAATAGGTTAGAAGAGCTAAAATTTCCTTTGGATTTGAGAGCTATTGCAATAAGTTTTAATGAGAAGGTTATTTCCAAGTTTAGGAACTCTAAGGATTGGTTAGAAGAAATTAATTGCAATATAGGAGTCAAGCAAGGTTTCCCCTTGTCGCCTGCAATTTTTGGTATATACATTGACAAGATAAAGGGTTTTTTGGAAGACACAAGTTGTGCCAACACAAATTTGGTTGATATAGTAATCATCCTTCATCTTTACGTTGATAATATGGTTCTTATGACAATGAGTCCCTATGATGTCAACAAGCAACTAAAAGTTCTCAAGGATTTTTCTCTAGTACGAGTATAATTGTTAGCACTGACAAAACATAGGTTATTATAATCAAATACAAAAATATCACCTATGTTAATTTCATGTATGAAAACAACAACTTGGAGCAAGTGACTTCACATAAATATCTTAGAATTGATCTTCATCACAAGTTTAAATGGAACTAGAGCATTGAGAAAAGGGTTGATGGAGGTTGGGAAGCTAATTATGAACTTGAAAACAGTTGTAAATCAACAAAAATTTGGCTTTGGGATAAGAATAAATTTATCTTTGAGTCTCTCGTGACTCCTATTAACTTTATATGGATGTAAAGTTTGGGGTTGAAACATCTTTGGAGAATCATGGAGAAGGATGGAGCAAATCCAAAAGTATTTTATAACATATAATCTCAAAATCAAAGGAAATACACCATATAGGTATCCTCCTCATAGAAGAGAGTCTCTACTGCATTGAAACAATGGCTATGACTAGATACCTAAAGTACAAGAATAAGAAAAACAACATGGGATACAAGAGGCTCCATAAGCTTGCTTCATACTCAAGTCAAAACAACTTGCGTGTTAAGCAAGGTTGGCATAAAGACATCGTGTCTTGGATAAATCATTGGGGAGTCGAGGAAGAGGCCACTCCACAAAATAGTGATAATATTAAAAATATTATTACATCTAAATTTAAGGAGAAGTTGTGGTGTGATAAAGAATTAGTGGATAAGAGAAAATTAAGATGTTATAAGGAGATGATCAACCCAATCTAGAAGATCAAAAGTATCTCTCTATCTTAATTAGCATAAAGAATAAATTCAACATTGCTAAAATAAGAACAAACTCTCATAAGCTCCATAGTAAAATAGGGCATTGGACAATTCCAAAAATGTAGTGGGATGAAATAATTGGTCATCTTCATGATACCAATAGGGTTGAAGATGAAAATCACTTTCTCGTAGAATGTCTTGCATACACCCACATTAGGGCACAAGTTCAAAATATTTGTTATAATACTAACTTTCTTGAAGCTTTTCATTCACATAAATAAAATTCTAAAGAAAACCCAGCGATTCCTTTTTTTTTTAAAGGAGGGACCAAAGATGATTTTAGTGGACATTAAGAACCACCACCATACTTTCTCTCTCTCTCTAAAAGAGAATTAGCTAGCTAGTTAGTTTAATATTTTCTCCTTTAGTTATGACTTTCTCCTCATAGGACAACTCTAAGAGTTGATTTATAAAGTATATATACCTAATAAAATTCAAAGATTTTGAAGATTTTACTTTAGATCAATGTTAATATAGTTTTCTCTACACAAATATTAATAGCTTTCTCTACACAACACTCATTCAAAACAAATAAAAACATTAAAAATGAATATGAAATTTCAAAACTATGAACATCAATTTTATGAATATTACTTCATATTAGATATTAATTTCCACTATGAACCATTAAAATTTTCACCATCCATTTTATGAATATTTCCATTTTATGAATATTACTTTATATTTGATATTTTCCACTATAAACAGTTAAAATTTTTAATTTATGAACATTACTTTATATTAGATACTTTCCACTCTGCATCATTAAAATTTTCAATTTATAAATATATATATATATATAATGGCATATGCCATATATATATATAAATAATGGCATATATATATATGGGAAAAAGAATGAGTCTATGTTGCCTCATTTTCCTCGTCGTAATGGGTGAGAATGTATAATAAATGTAATTCCATACAAAGCTGACTTTATGGAATGTATTGAAGAGGAATATTGAACTTTAGGTTTTCCTTTTTCACAATATCCATCGAAGATTGAAAATAGGAAATATTCCTCAGCGTTGACCATTACTTTCTTTTAGAGCTTCTTTGGTATAAATGCCACTTTCCATTTTACATGAGTGGGTCAGCTATAACATTGATGAATTCCTTAATTTGGGGCTAATATGCTCCGACTTGTCCCTCTCAAGCAACCTTGAAAAAGTGAAAATGAATTGTAATGGTCGATGGACCTTCCTGAGATAATTCATATAAAGTTCCAACGAAAAATTATGTGACCCGTAAATTTTAATGGTCGATGGGCCTTCCATAGATCATATAAAGTTCCAACGAAAAATTATGTGACCCATGAAATCTAATGGTCGATGGGCCTTGCTTATGTAATTCGTATAAAGTTCCAACGAAAAATTATGTGACCCTATATGCTTCTGTAGTCACTTTCCCTCGTAAGTTATTGGTGTGGAGTTCATGGTATCTCTCATAGAATATTTGACTTTAAATATGCTTCCTCGTAAAACAAAACGTTGTCATGCAAATATTCTTATATCTAGATTTTACATGAAAATATTCTTATATCTAGATTTTACATGATTTTCATGAAAAGGATTCTTAATTATTAATTAACCAACATTGAAATTAAATTTGTATTTGTTTCTTAAACACTTTAAAAGATGATAGTCTTAAAGTTTCTTCAAGGTATAAGTTCAAATCAACAATAAAACTCTAACTTTGTATTTGTTTCTTAAACACTTTAAAAGAAAATTGATAGTAACGATAAACTTTAGATTCTTCAATGTATAAGATCAAAGCAACTATAAAATTCAAAGTCAATACAATATTATATTCATCATCATGTCACTCAAAAGAATATAATGTGAGGAGAGAAGATAACACTCTATCTCAGAATTACTTCAATTGACATCTCTATATATTTATGAATTTAATATATCTTTTAAATAAAAATTTTAATTTTCTTTTAATTTTTACTAACTTATTTTTTAGTTTAGTTTAATTTTTAAGTTTTCTATTTTATTTTATTGCAAGAATGTATATCTAAGTAGAAGGGTTATGCCACTTATAATTTAAATTTAATAAAATGGTGAAATATATTTTTAATAAATTTTATGGCATTATTAAAATGAAACATGAAATTTATACTTAATATAATTAATTTTAAAATAAATAAAATTACAATACAAATTCATCTTAATTTTGTAATAAGAAGGGATTTATATATTTCTTTGAATTATTTAATAAATTCAAAATTAAAATAAATCTATTATGATAGTAAATTTTTGAAATTAATTTATTTTTAATATTAAAATGTGATGTCAAATTTTATTATTATTTTTGGTTGATGTAGTGAGTAATATAATTAAGAAAAAGATATCTTACAAACTTGTAACACCCATATTTACACATTGAACTATTAAGTGCATGCCTTAATAATCATTAACCAATAAAATGTAATATTTTATGTTTATGTAATCTCGATGTATTTTTTAACATTTTTTATCATTTTTATATTAATATTATTTTGCTTATAAAAAAAATTAAGATGCTTGTTTTATAAGTTTTCATCATTAGTAATAATTTTGTGAAGTTTTTTTAAATGTGAACATACAAAACTTAATAGCATAATTTTTATTGAAGTTTTCATTTATATATATATGATAATTATATACAAAATTTGAAAGCATATTATTTAGATAGATATTATTTTCCTACTATGTAGAATAGATGGTTAATAGGTGTATTTTAACATTTTTCATGATCTTTGATAATATGAAATTTAATTTCATCTATATAACTTAATTTAAAAAATAAAAAATAAATAACATACTAATTCTCTCTATATTTTCAATAATATAATTCCATTTACACTTTATTTATAAAATATACTTATTTGATTTTAATAAATGGTAAATATAATCATTATATAATTATATGAAAAAGTCACTGCTTGTAAAATTTCATAATAGTAAAATGCTAACATATATTTATATTCATAATTTTATAATAAAATGAATATTTATTTTTAAATTTATTAAATCTAAATAATGTAGTCTATTGGAAAACAGTTAAGTGAGTGGGTATAATGGTAAATATAAAAGTATTTTTCAAACAAAAATTGTAACAAAAAATAAAAATTTAATTCAGTAGCAATCAGAATCCACTCTATCCAGAGCTTAGCTAGTTAAATTTTTTTATTAATTTTATTAATTATATCTATTTTAATTTAAAATGGGCAATACCCTTGACATAAATTAATTTGACCCTATAACCAGATTATTGCAAAAAATGAAACTAAAGATTCAAGCTGTCCATTTTGCATTTGACTTTTCGTTTAACGGTAGCCATCGTGTTTGGATTCCATTTTCCAATCGGGTTAGAAAAAGGAGGATTCTCTCCTCTTCGTCAACGAACGAAAAGCTGGAGAGGAATATTAGTTCGCATTGTCGCCATAGCCGAAGCTCAATATAAATAACTGGACAAATCGCCCATTCAAAGTCATTCCATTCCAGCGCAAGTTATTCTCCCTTCAACGCCATTATGGATCGCAAGCCGGAAGTGATTGAATCAGTTAGGTGAGTACGGTGTATTTTGTTGTCATGGTAGAATTGTTTTTACGTCGATAAGCATACTTAACTCTTCGTTTTCTCCGAATTTTTTTTCAGATTTTTAATCTCTCTAAGTTGAGATGGGAGCTTAATTAATTGTCTATTATATTATAATATAGATATAGAAATGGTCATTCATCCATGCCTTTCTCTGATGGGTTTCCCTCTTGCATTTCATTTTCCACTTCTCGCCTTCTCTCGAAGCCATTTATAATTAGGGTTATTCCAGCAATTGATCATCATGTAGTTCTTGCTTTCTCTGGTGCATTTTTCCCGGTCTTTTTCATATGCGACTTTGTTCTGCATTTCATCTTGCAGTTCCTGCTTTCTCTGGTGCATAGAATATCAATGATTATCTATATAAATTTATTTAAAATTTAATAAGAATTTTGAAGGATCAGATTTCTGAGTGTAAGTTTAATTATGAAGAATCAAATTCCTCGAGTGTAATCCTTTCAAATGTTTGATAGATTTAATTTAAGACTGATTTATAAATTAGTTTAGATTTGTTTAAATTTTACCCAAGTTAGTGTTTTCATTCTCAGGTTATATAATAAACTTTATAAATACTGCTTTCTAATTAGAAATGTCCACATTGTATTGATTAATCTTATTTACCAATATCTTAAATCAGGATTTATATAATATTGGTAAAGTTGTATAATAAACTGTATAAATATTGCTTTCTGATTGTATTGATTAATTTTATTTTTCAATATTTCAAGATTTATTAAATATGGGAAGGGATCAAAAAATGAGATGTAAATTCTTTTTTTACTTAATTTTTTATTTTACTAACTTTTATACAATCTAAAAAAATTATAAAATTTATACCCTTGTTTAATAAATCCAAGTTTAAAATAAATAATTATTTTGATTTATATAAAATAAATTTTAAATTTTAAAATTAAATTAATAACTAAATAACTTTATTTTTTATTTTATTAAGTAATTGACATCTCTCCTGTACTAAGTTGTATAAAACGTTTGAAGTATTTTTCTAATAAACATTGAAATTACAAAACATTTGGAGTCCTCATATGATTCCATGCCTCTTTAGGTCTTGTAAGAATTGTCTGTTGCAAGAAATAATCTGTTAATAAGGGTTACTGATATTAGAGTAAGTTGCGGAGGTGAACACTTACAGTTTTCATGCTTATCATATCACGCAGTAAACAATAATTTACGTATCATAAATTGCCTTTGCTATCACATTTTTTTATCAGTTAGAGTAGTTCTTATATTTGGGAAGGTTAGTAGAATTAATCCCAAATGTCACTTTCTTTAAATTGACTTTTATTCTTTTGGGAAGGTCCGAAAGTCAAAGAATCTCTTTTGCCGGAGGCTGACACTGAAAAATGTCTTCTATTGACGCCGTCTTCTTCTAAATTGGTTTTGACATTGAAAAAATGTGTTCTTTTATCTTCTCCTCTTCTAGTTTCATGAAAATATATATATTTTCATGGTACAAATCATAGTAGCATAAAGGGTTGTATTGATAGTTTGTGTAGAGGAATTCCGAATAACTTCGAATTCGCCGAATATTTGATGGAGGGATACAATTTTTACTAATGGACATTTAAATTTTGAAAACTAATTGCAATCTCTTTCACACTTGTCATATTTAAGATTGTTGAGAATTTATATTTTTGTTTTTATAATCATATGCTTAATTTTATTATATAAATGTCTATGTACATTTATGGTATATTTGTGAATATTTGCTTAAATGTATTACATATAAGTAACCTACTTCCGTATTTTATTAGTACTATATTTTTTCATTACGTATTTTTTCCATATAGAATCGTATCTGAATTATGCTACTATGGTACAAATTATATATAAGTATGTATGTGGGAGGTTCATATGAAGTTTATGCTGATTTTTTTAAGTTTTAGGAATGGAGTTTATTAAGTATAAGGGTGTGTTGTGGGTTGTAATTTTTAATTAAACATTTTACCTTAGGAGTAAGAAGTAAAACTGATTTTGGTTGGTTGAACATAGTTTTAATTATTCATTTTCACATTTGATGATTTTTTTAAGTTTTAGGAATGGAGTTTATTAAGTATAAGGGTGTGTTGTGGGTTGTAATTTTTAATTAAACATTTTACCTTAGGAGTAAGAAGTAAAACTGATTTTGGTTGGTTGAACATAGTTTTAATTATTCATTTTCACATTTGATGTTATTTGGGAAAACTAGAATTCTGCATAGATATGCAAAACACATTTTCACATTTGATGTCATTTGGAAAAACTAGAATTTTGCATGGATATGTAAAACACACGAATATTCAAGTTTTTGAGGAAATGTTAAGTGAAGATGCTTTATGGGTGGGACTGTCTCCTAAATTTTTATGTTTTTTTCTTCATGTGCTTAAGTTATTTTGACAAATACATGATGAAGTGTAAAAGTGATAATTTAATTATCTTTCCTTATATTATCCTAGAATGTAGTTTATTAATACATTATTTCTTTAAATTTAGTTAAATATATATGCATTTCATTTTAATAAGTTTTAGTATAATAACCTTACACTAGCTTAGATAAGGTTATCTATTTTGATTGAATACTTTGTTTGGTTGGGAAAAGTGATCAACTATATCAAAGTATTTAACTTAAAGAATTATCTCAACTACTGTTATCAAAATTTTGCTTAATCTTATAAGTTAGAAAAATCTAATCTTATTTCTACTAAATAATTAATATAACATAAAATATTAACTTCTATATTTCTTATTTCCCATTAGTTATTAAAAATTATGTCTTATTAATTATCAAAAATTATATAACATAAAATATTAACTTTTACATTTCTTATTTCCCATTAGTTACTGGGAATTATGTCTTATTAATTATTAAAAATTATATATGTAAAGTATATATTTACTACATTAATAATATTTTATATTATATTATTTTAATAAAAACACATTAATATGCCACTGTTAGTGTTGATAACATAAAGTATTGAATAATCCTATTCTAAAACTAAGTATGAGAAAGTGTAATTTTTGTTTAGTGAAGAACCGTAACGGGAGTGGTTGTTTTGGCTAATCCTTACAAGTTTGAACTTCATAACATTGGAAAGAATTAGTTAAGATTGGAGTTATGTTTGTTAGAAAAAACGTAGAACATGAAACTATATTGAGTTAAGATTGGAGTTATGTTTGTTAGAAAAAAAAGTACAACATGAAACTATATTGATATAATTCAGTATATTAATATATTTATAATTTTTTTTAAACTTAATTAATATTTATGTTATTTATGTTTACAGGCATAAATGTACAGCATGCTTCAAACAGTTTAACAAAATGGAGTATCTAGTGGAGCACATGAAAACTTCTTATCACTCTCAGCATGAGCCAATATGTGAAATTTGCAAAAAGCATGGCAGGTTTTATGAATCGTTAAGGGAACATCTAACTGGTATGTTATTCTCTGGTGTTGTTAATTTGATCTACCAATAAAGAATCATCAACTTGAATATTGAACTCTTGATGTCATGTTATGTTATGAGGATGAGCAGGTCCTCTGCCCAAGGTTGATTGTGCTAAACAGTTCAGTGAAAGAGGATGTATCCTGTGCCTCAAAATTTTCAGTAGCTCCAATGAAATCAGTAATCATCTACCAACGTGCCAAATGGGGCAAACTCCTCTTCTTGTACGTTTAACCTGCTCTTGAAAAAAATTTCTTTATTTTATTTTTTATATTTAAATTATTATAATTAATATAATTTTTTTTTTTTTTGAATTTGAAAATGGACCAATCTAAGGGCTCCCTCCCAGTAGTTTCTGCTATTGCACTAGACTGTGAGATGGTTGGCGGTGGTCAGGATGGATCCCTTGACCTTTGTGCGCGAGTCTGCTTGGTTGATGAAGAAGAAAAGCTGGTCTTCCACACTTATGTCAAGCCAAAACTTCCAGTTACAGATTACAGGTCACATTTTCGTCTACAGCTCCCTTATTTGATCCTGACTAGGTGCTGCTTGCCCAACTTATCTCAGTTGAGTTACTTCAGGTTGTGTTGCATGAGCGAAGCACCTAATCAGTTAAATGTTATTTGCAGGCATGATGTCAGTGGTATCAAACCTGAACATCTGATAGATGCAATGCCACTCAAACAAGTGCAAGAGAAAATTCAGCAGATATTATATAATGGAGAAACAATCTCGCGAGCTCGTCTAAAAGGAGGAAGAGCAAAGGTTCTTGTAGGACATGATTTGGATCATGATCTGCAATGCTTGGCCATGGAATATCCCCGTCATTTAATTAGGTATGTAAGGTTTAAGGTATATATATATGTGTATATGGCAGCTTATGTTGTGTTTGTAGTGGGGTATTCATGGGATGTCAAATAACGAGGGCATGATTGTTTCAGGGACACTGCCAAGTACACACCACTGCTTAAGAGTAGCAAAGTCAGCAATTCACTGAAGTATCTCACTCAATCATTTTTAGGGTAAATAAATACCTTGCCAACTTTTTTTTTTTTTCTACAAGTATGTTGATTCTTGATTCTTGATAGCGCCAAATTGTTGAACAAGATTTGTGGGCAATACACTGAGTCAAGAATAGAGGACATCGGACCCGTTGTTTGAATAACATTAATGTCAATTGAAGTTTTGAAAGGAATGAATATGCATTGGATTTAATTGTTTGCATGAATACTTGGCACAGCAGCTACAAGATTCAAAATGGTGCTCATGATCCATATGAAGATTGTGTGGCAGCGATGCGTCTTTACAAGAAAATGCGAAATCTTGACCATTCACCCAAGGAGCAACGAACTGCAGCTGAATTTCCTATTGACCGTATCTTTGCAAATTGGAAACAGAAAGATTTGGAGAAAATGTCGCCTGAGACTTTGCTTCAGAATTCACAGTCAGATTTCTACTGTTGGTGCTTGGATTCCAGGCCACCAACATCTTAAAGTTTAACCTTTTTTTAGGGACACTAAGTATTGGAGGCCGCGCTATTGTCTCTACAGCTTATCTTCATCGTCATCTAGTTGCCAGTAGGAATCATGAGCTTGGGATGTATACTTAGAAATAATTTATATTACCAAATCTAGTGGACTATGCCAGCGATACGACGAAGTTTGCGTTTGATGGTAGTTCGTTAGTTGTTTTTTCAACAAACATCTCTTGAGATTGGGATTTCAAAGGAAGGATAAATTCTGCAACCTTTTGAAAAAAACATATATATAGATATAATTATATTTAGAGATGTTTTTTATAGTCTAAAATTATGATTCTTTTAAAAGTTAGTATTGTAAAGAATATAGAATTTATTCTTATTTTAACAATGTTGATTATATTCTTTAGGCTAGTTAAAATATTGTTCTTATTATAGGAAGTCACATTTCTAGATTTTCCAAAGGTTACAATGATGATGATGATGATGGTTACTTAGGTCAACTTTGGTTTAGGGGACTTTAAGAAGAAATGAATTACTTGGTTTGTTGTAAAATTTTATTCCTATGTTCAAAAATATTAGAAATAAGTGTTTTGACAAGTTAGTAGGCTAGGGAGGTAAGTATTGTAGCAAAGACTATGAAATTGTGATCTAATGTGGGTGTAGGCACAACACTCTAAGATAAAGTGACTTTAATCCTCAACATTCCTAGTCTTACAAAGCTGGCAAATCCTTTACACCTACAGTATTTTAGGAATTGTCTAGCCTCATGTTTCACTACGAAAATAATAAGATAGTTTTCATTCTTAAGTTAGCTAAAACAAAGAGATACTTTTGATCTTCTAGATTAGGGTTAATGAACTCCTTATAGTATCTTAATTTTCTTGTAACCTCCAAATCCCTCTCAGCCCACATTTTCTCTTTAAACTTAGATGTAATCTATATTTTTAATGTGATTGATATTTTGCAAAGTGACATTTTTCATCTCCAATGGTTTTTAACCAAGCCATGGTGTCTTTATACTAATCTCTTTTGAGCCATAGGTGGTCTTGTTTGAATTTTAAAGCAATTTTAGGGAGTCCATGGTCTCCCATGTTATTTATCTTGTACGTGTACATCAAGTACCTTGTCATAGCAATGTTCTCGATGGGGGGAAGACTCGCCTTTATTATGAGAATAGGATATGGTGTATTGCTTTTAATTTTGAGGTTTAAGTTATAAAATGCTTGTATTTGTTCAATCTTTCTCAAAGATTCTCTAGAAATGATGCAACCCAAAACTTCATAGTTGTACAAGATAAGAGGACTGACAAGAGTTTCAAACAAGAATTATTTTTTATCCCACATCATAAGCTTTGTTGATTTACAATTGTTTTCAAAACCAAAATAAGCTTTCCATTAATCCTTTTCTCGATGCTATAATTCCAATTGATCTTGTAATGAATATCGATTCCAAAATAGAAAGATAGAAAGGATGTCATGTTTTGTTTATAAATTTATATTAATATAATTGTGTTTATAATTTTTTTTTAATTTAAGTTGTTGAGATGTATTTTTGTAAAACATATATTCACTACAAAAATTAATAGATGTAAAATTTAATGAAAGATTTAAACCTTAAATGTTTTGATCTTTGTCCACACTTAATAAAGCTAAAATTAAAATAAATATAAACTTACTTTATTTTAATTTTAATTTTAAATTTATTAAATATTTAAAATAAAAAATTGTCATTACATACATTTCTTTTATATAATTGTATGATATATCATTCCGTGGATGGGAAAGATGTTTCAACTCCATTATCTTACACAATGTAATTATAAATGTTAGAGAAATATATTTTTTTATTAAACTTATTTATATATATATATATATATATATTCTTATTAATGTTAAATAAATATATTTTTTTATTAAAATTATATATATATAAATAGTTGTTTTTTTTAAAGTTTTTATTACCATTAATTTTTTTGGAAGAATAGTTAGTTAGTTTAGCTCATTCAAGTCTCACATAGCTCAGCTTACATATGAATTTTGCAAGTTTGAATAGGAGGATCATTACTAAAGTTGCTATAGAAAAAGTAATGAATCATTTCATTGAGCAAATTGATGGCTAATCATGCATCTATAGAGATCACTCATGCTTTTATAGAGAGAGTACTCATGCTTTTATAGAAATCTCTATTTGCTTTTAATGACCAAAACATTTATATTTATGTGGTACTACTTTTACATAAATCTCCATTTTTTTATATTTTCATTGTGTGAAGAGAGAATCGCATTATGAGAAAGAAGAATTTGTTTTTAAATATATTAGTGGGAGAAGAGAATTTAGCATTAATCTCAATCCCAACCTGAAAAAGTAAAAAACTATTTAGTTTTATTCAAATCATATTCTTTTTTTGAGTGATGTGCATACAAAATATTTTACTAAATTTTTTTATATACAAATGCATTATTAGTGTTTTATTGAAGATTCTATCTTTTTATTAGCTTAAATCAACACTTCTCTATTTGTGACAGCAGTTCAAAATATGACACTTAAGTGTCATTGTTCATTCACACAAAAGAACATGTGTGGATTGAAGAGCCTTGATTTGACCTTTATCGATATGGCTCTGAACATTCAAGCAAATCTCAGTTGTTTCCAAGCATCATGAAAAGTTATAATCCTTCAAAAGAGCTCATTTGTGCCCAATGATCATGCAAGATGCAAGTCATTAACTCCTTTTCCAGCGAATGCAAGAAGTTGTTGAATTTTCTTTTTGCATATAGCTTGCTAGCGAACCATTCACCTATTGCTCTTGTTTTAGGTGTGAATGCCTTAAAAAATTATGAAAAAATATATAAAATTCAGAAAATGAGGGAGTTAAGGTGGTTTCGTGAACCACGTGCTTAGTTACAACTCCCCCAACCGCATGGTAACTATCCTCATTAACTATAAAAAGAAGTGAGATAGACCAAATCAGGGTGATTTTCCATTGTAATGTTATGCTGGAGAAATTACTTACCATACATTCTCCTTCCCTTCATATCATTGACTTTGATCATTGATATTTGTCATTGTATGTTTAAGTTACTTCCCTCAAGTAGTTTTTACCCCTATGCATGTGGAGATTTGGAGTGGGATTTGCAGAGAACTTGAGCAGGAGAGCCTAGAGCTCTAGTTTCGACAAGGTGCCAAGATAAACATGGTATGATGTGTACTTTTTCTACTATTTAATGAAGATTGGACATGTTTACCTTCCCTATTTATTGTGTTTATGATTGCATTAGATTTTTTTCATGGTTTATTGTGAATTGAATAACTAGTTTCATTTCTATGTCTTATTTTGATTTCAATAATCTCTTTTTATAGCCAAGTTTGTTTGATGAAGGTATTGTGTTCGTGTTGCAGGTTCTTGGATAGAATCGCGAGGAGAAAACATGAAGGAGAAAAACAAAATCTAGGACCAACTTTCATAAATAAGGTGCATTACTCATTTTCCTTCAATCCTTTAATATAGATTTGTTTAATATTAATTCATAATTAGGAGTCTGAATTGCTTGCAATCAAACCCTTAGGTGTCTGTCTAGCTTTTAACTTAGTATGTTGGTGATATATCCCTAGTCATTTGGAAATTTTCCTTAACAACACTTTTATGGTAATTAAATTTCTTATTTTACTCTTAAAATTATAACTAAATTGATTGTAATAACAAGTATAGCTGAGCTCTATTACATTTATATGTAATGAAGTGTCATTTTGACTCCCTTTTTAAGATTACAATAAAATACAATATTAATGATGTAAACATAGAATAGATACTTCTTGTAATTATCGTATTTTCTTATAAATTGTGGAACTATATAGGTACTCCATCAAGATGTCTCATCATCTTTTCGAAAGTATAATTCTCATGTTTCATCTTGCTGCATTTTTGAGTTCCCAAATTCCATTTTCTTAAACTCCAAAATTTGGAACACCTAAATTATTGGACAACAATCCATCTTGATCTAAACACTATCAACTTCTTCGCTACCTTGAAGATTTGACTCAATTTATGTTCCATTTATACCAAATATTGTTTCATAGTCAATGTCAAAATCTTCAATTATAAGGTCCTCTGCTATCAACACTGCATTACTCATATCGTTATCTTTATCCTTGCCTTGTAAAATGTCATTGACTGTTACTTTGAAGTTCCATTTAGTGTGCCTTGGTATTTGCAATAATAACACTCAAAATTTTCCTTAGTATCTTAAATTTTCATGTTCTTCTACCTCTTTTGTATGTTGCAAGGAACTCATTTTTTGAATATTATCACTACCTCATTCGTACTCAACACTTTTTTTTGCTAACACTAAATATACGATATCACCTAATTTGACCATGATGACATTTGACTTATTGTGAAACTTGCGTTATTATAATTGAAGTAGTCTAACTTAATTTTATATGATTTGGATTTTCCAACTATTATCATTGGAATTCAACTATATGAAATTTGGTGAAATTCCAATTTTTCATTTCTTAAATTGCATTTTTGAATGTATAAATGGATTCAATACCCTCAAATACCCCTATTGTATCTAGATTGTGCAATCTCAACAACTTATATTTGTTTTTTTGTAAGTTAGATCATTATATTACATCATTGAAAAAAGTAGATGTACAAAGTTTGCATGGCCCTGGGTAAAATAACCCAATCCATTATAAGCTAAAGAACCATTTACAATCCAGATGTCATTTTTCCATTCTCTCTTGAAAATTTTATTTCCTAGAAAATATTTGAGACTCCCTAGTGCTAACTATGACCAGACTGAGAGTAATTACGTTCATCTGTTTGAATATAGCCATACGTAGGATCAATTGAGTAGTAAGAAGGATCTGTGTTAGTAAGTTTGAAATTCGACATTTCGATCCCTACTCTGGGATCATCATCAGGAGACAATTGAAGGATTCAATTGTCTCCTGATAATGATCCCAGAGTAGGGATCAAAACGTTGAGTTTCAAACTTATTACAGTTCCTTCTTACACAAATTGAGAACCTCCCGGAGGTGATGCATCAACAGGTGCTATGGGTACCATGTACATGGATTCATTTTTTCCCTTAGGTGTCTATTTCCATATCATGCTACTGGGATACTACCAGACCACATGCTTGATATAGTTTAGATGTATGTTTTGTATTTTTTTCCTATATATGCATCATCGAGGTCTAGGAAACCCAATTTTGTATCATACCCCACACTTTTTGATCTTGATGGAAATGTCTATATTAATGAAAACAAATTTTAGCTTGCTTTATATATAAAATATACATGCTCATTTTATTTACATATGCTTGATTATATATGAGAAAAATGACAATCCAATAAATTGTTATCTAATGCATCGGATACTAAATTAAAACTTCTTGGAACATGAATATAAGTGATAGATTCAAAATGTCATGCTAGAAGTCACACCCGCGAGAATATTCTTAATAAAGTAGGATTATGAACTCGATATTTACCATTTGATTGTGACACTACCAACTAAATGTTGGATTCCATGAGAAGTTGCATCCAATAATAGTTCATTCACAGTGCTATATTCAACAATGTTATTAGTCGTCGGACTGAGACATACTCCTCCCAAGCTCACAAGATGGCTAGTGAGAGAATAAATAACCCAAGAGGAAGAAGTAAAGTGTTGAGTGTGATGAATGGCACTATTTTCAAATCCCACAAACACAAGTGCTTATGATGACATCTATCAATTGAGCACATAACATGATGAGTGATGACCAACATGAAAATATAAAATAAGGAAAAGTAATCTAAGCTACTTATAATATAACAAGACAAAGGGAATTTACCATACGTTTTCACCTAGGCATAATACCTCTTCAAATAGAGCCCATTTCTAGGCATGTTAAACACATTTCCCTCTAAATATTATAACGCATAGTCTCCCTTTCTTAGGACTCGTCCCACAATGTAAGGGTCGAGCCACATAGAGTTAAATTTACTTGACCCTAGTTCGTCATGGTCCCGGTCATAATCAAGTACCATGTCTCCTACCGATAAGACACAGGGACATATCGATTTATCATACTAATCCTTGATGGTTTTTTTTGCACCTCATTTGTAGTAGTTGCATCCCTTATATGTTCATATAATTGTTCTAGGTAATCTAAGTGTTCTTCTAACTAGATAGTGTCAAGTAGGAGCTTTATAGCTAGTTTTAGTGAAGGAATTTCACACTCAATTGGTAACACAACTTTGACTCTATGTACAGGATAGAATGGGGTGAACCTTGTTGAAGTCTTGGCTAAAGTATAATATGCCCAAATTTCCAAATGTACCATGATATGCTAGTTGTTCTTGTTCCTACTAATTGTCTGTTGCAACATGATTTTCAAGGACTTATTCATAACCTCTACTTGTTCATTTGCTTGAGGATAATATGGCAAGGAGAAACCCTATTGGAATCCAATCTTGGTGACTAGTTCCATCAACATTTTATTCTAAAAATGACTATCATTATTAGTGAAAATCTCTTTGGGAATACCAAATATGGCTATGATGTGATTAAATATGAAGTGTGTGGCTGTCTCATTATCGCATGTAAAGGTAGGCATGGATTTGGCTCACTTGGAAAAGTAGTCCATGGCCATGATGATATACTTATGACCTTTAGCCGACACTGGGTTACATGTTGTAAATTCTATCCCCATTTTATGAAGGACCAGGAAATGACGATAGGATATAGAGGAGTAGGATGTGCACACATTTTATTGGTGAATGTTTGACACATGTGACACTTCTTCACTGCTTCGACACAATATTTAAAAATCAAAGGCCAAAAATACCCAACACACAATATTTTTTGGGTTATTGCTAACCTTGATAAATGACCACCACATGATCCTCCATGGAAATCATTCAAAACCTTATCGGCTTCTCCATGAGTTAAACATATTATGAGGATTAAATCCACTCCTCGATGGTATAAAGTATCAACTATGATAAGGTAGTGTTTTGCATGGCAATAATTATATCATCGGTCGTCACGGGAGAATTGAGATCGATGGGACCCTCTGATTTTTGAGGTACACTAGGATGTTTCCATACCATGGGTCATTCAATTCGATGAATAAGACATGCTCGTCAAGTAACGATTCATTGTCAATTAGTTCCTCACCTTATCTAGGGATCTATAACATAATCTCAAAAAAATTCCAAGGACATTTTCAACTTAGCTGACACAAAATCCAAGTCAAAATCTTGTCGAACTAAAATCCACTTATTGTATTTTCCACCGATTATGTGTCAGGACAATATATGATGAAATGGATTGACATTAGCAATCATTGTTGTTCATCTCATAATAATGTAGTGTCAGAGTCTTTGGATAGCACGAACAACTACCGATGCCAACTTCTCAACATGTGAATACCTTAGTTCGTGTCAAGCCAAGTTCTTTCTTAAATAATAAACCACATGCTCTTGATGCAGTTCATCTTCCTAAACCAAAACTATTAGAGTGGTTGATTCAGGCCGCCAGATATAGTAGGAAATCTTTAATATAGTTGTGTGGTATTAGTTGAGGGGCGGATATTAATGTCACTTTCAGTGTGTCAAATGATATTTGAGAGTGGTGATCCCAAATGAAAGGGACCCCTTTCTTCAAAATGCACATAAATCCTTTTGTAATATTGGCATAATTGGTAATGAAATGATGTAAGAAGTTATCCTTGCCTCGGAGAATTTGTAGTTGACGCATGTTACGCAGGGGAAGAAATCAAACTATTGCTTCAACCTTGTATGGATCCACCAAAATCCCATGCTTGGAGACAATAAAACCATGTAATCAACCCAATATGACACAAAATATGCATTTATGGGGATTCAAACAAATCTTGTAATAGTGGCATCTATCAAACACTTCCCTAAGATGTTTGGGATGATCGACCCTCCTTGTGGTATGATCCATTAGGTCATCTAGGTAAGCTTTGATGATATTTTTAATGTCATGGAAAGGATATGGCATGGCCTACTGAAATGTAGCTCCAACGTTCTTCAGAATGAAATGCAATCTCCTTGTATGCAAAGGTTCCCCAAGGACATGTGAATGCAGTCTTGTGATGATATTTAGGGAGAATCTATTTTGATTATATCTTGAAAACCCATCCATGAACAAGAAAATATTATTCCCAGCTCCTTCATCAATAATTTGATTGATAAATGGGGTAGGATAATTATCCTTTGGACATGCTAGGTTCAGGTCCCTAAATTTAGTGCACACTCTAATATTTCTTTCTTTCTGGTTGACGAGTACCAATTTAGATACCCATTTGGACAGGGGGGCATGATAGATAAAACTTGCATAGAGAAGTTTCTCCACTTCTGCTTTGAATGTAGTGACCTTTTGAGGATTCACCAGTCACAAATTCTATTGAACATGCTTAACATTGGGATATGTATTCATTTCATGTTCGACCATACTTGGATCGATGCCTAGCATCTCTTCATAATACCGAGCAAAAATGTGGCGCAAGGTCACCTTGACAAGGTTCTTGCTTAATGATTACACACAACACAAGCGTTCACATAAACAAGATGTAAATAGGATTCCAGGAACTGGATTCTATTACTTCATCAATCGGTTACACTGCTAAATGCAAGGAATGTAAAACAAATAACTATGTCGGCCTTAGCCTTACAATACATAAGTAATTGTGTGCTATCTCAATGTGTCGATCTTCACCCTCTCCTGGTTCACTATGGAACTCTGAGCTATGGCTTGATCTTCTCTTGAGATTTGCTCTGTGCCAACTCTCTCCTGAGTGACTAAACTGCCTCCTCTGTTCCTGCACACAAGTCTACTACCCTGCTTCTCTCAGCTGTGCATATCGAGGTATACTCCGACACCCAAAACACACTTCCTCTATCCACTGATATCTATAATCCTACAGACCTACAAATGTCAGTTCCCCTATCATGCTGCACAATATCCACCTATGGTGACATCTGTCACGATCCCAACCACCAACAATAACTGCTCATAACTTCATTAGCAACCCTGAATGGCTACCAAGTACTATGTTTGACTCTCTGCATGTCCTTCTCACTCTCAAGCTTTGCTAATCCACCCCTTCCTCCTCGCTTGGCTCATGCCCAAACCTATTGGAGTCACGGTTCGACAACATGTCGACCCTCGACATCTCTGCTTCAACTCTGTCGTTTGTCGAATTTGGACATGTTGACTCTCGACCTTCCGCATCTTCTGTTGATCGCATATCGACTGCTCCTGCATGACTTATTGACTTTGACAGCCAATCTGCTCTTCCACACCAGTAGTCGTTGGCACTCCCTCTGGTCAGCCTTCTTTATGTCGATCATCTTCGACTGCTCCACCTAGGCCCCGATGCTCCTGCATCAGACTCCCCAGGTGAAAAAGAACTCGACTACTCCGTCAGTATCCTGAACTCTTCTTAGGAAATCCATGTCGCCTTCTGCAACTCATCATCTTTCCATCACACTAAGTATTCCTTCTTTCGCGAACTGCGTGTATGTCTGACTTCGCGTTCCTCTATCACTTTTGTGATTTCCTCTTTGTGTTGATCTGGAATATGCACCTCCCAGTCGATGTTCGACACTTTTGCGCTTCTGCTGCTTGAACCTTCTTCAAACTTGTACAGATCTGAGACATTGAACGTTGGTGAAATGCTCAAGTATTTTAGCACCTCCAACACATAAGCGTTGTCCGAAATCTTTTTTAGAATCTTACATGGTCCAATCTTCTTCAGCTTCAGCTTGTTATATGTTCCTGTTGGAAATATCTCCTTCTGCAAATGTGCATAGACTAAGTCTCCTTCCCTGAACGACTGTAGTCTCTTCTTCCTTTCGTCCCTCAACCTGTATGTCGCATTACTCTTCTCTATGCATTTTTGCACTTCTTCATGCACTTCCTTCGTATGTTCTGCGAATGATTCCACATCTGTGCTTTTCCTTATTTCTGTCGGTAACTCAACCAAATCCACCACTCCTTGTGGGCTTCTCCCCTAAACAATCTAGAATTGGCTCAAACTTGTCGACATATTCACAGAATTGTTGTATGCGAACTCCGCTTGAGCCAATATGTTCTCCCACTGCTTGGGTTTATCGGCTGTCAAACACCTCATAAGGTTTCCCAAACTTCTATTCACCACCTCGATCTGTCTGTCTGTCTACGGATGATATGTTGAGCTAAACTGCAACCTCGTGTCTAGTTTCTTCCATAGGTTTCTCCAAAAATGTCCCATAAACTTGGTATATCTTTCCGATGTGATACTCTTCGACAACCAATGCAATTTGACTACCTCCTTGAATAATAGTACAACAATGCCTGTGGCGTCACTTGTCTTCCGACACGGAATAAAGTGTGTCATCTTTGAAAATATTTCGACTATAACAAATATTGAGTCACTTCCTTGCTGCGTCTTCGGCAATCCTAGCACAAAATCCATGCTCAAGTGCTCCCATGGGGTATCCGGTATAGGTAACGATATATACAACCCTGTGTTCTAACATCTTCCTTTTTCCAACTAGAAAACTCGACACTATCGTACCCACTTACCGACATTTATCATCATTCCTGGCCAATAGTACTTTTCTTCGACCAATGCCTTGGTCTTGTCGATGCCAAAATGACCCGCTAATCCGCCGTTATGCAACTCTCGGATTAGATTCTCTCTTACTGATCCTCTAGGAATACACTATTGTTGTCCCTTGAATAGGTATCCCTCTTGGATAAAATAATCCAAGTATGGAGTTCTATCGACACTCCATGGTTCACAACAAACCTCCCATGCTTTCGCAAAATCCTCGTCAGTCACATACTCTGCCTTCACTGACTCTATTCCTGTTGCCTGATCTATCGTCGTGTTTAGCAATGCAACTCTTCGACTCACCACGTCGGCAACCTTGTTCGAGTTGCTCGACTTATGTCGCAACATGAAAGTATACCCCTGCAGGAACTTGACCAATTTCATGCGCCGCTAATTTAACTTCGACCAAGTATTCAAATACCTCAGTGCTTGGTGATCAGTGTACAACACAAATTCCTTGGGAAACAAATAATGCCTCCACTTCTTCAATGCTTGGACAATAGCATAAAATTCCTGGTCATAGACCGAATATTTCCACTTCGCATCATCTAAATTCTCACTGAAGAATGAAATTGGTCGGCCCTCCTGGCTCAACACTGCTCAAATTTCCATTCCACTCGCGTCGCAATCAACCTAGAAAACTTTGTCTAAATCTGGGAGCGCTGACACTGGGCTCTCAATGACCTTTTCCTTCAACTTGTCGAAAGCTCGCTGGGCAGCTTTCGTCCACTTGAACTCCCCTTTCCACATGCACTCTGTCAAAGGTGCACAAATTCGACTGAATCCCTGGATGAACTTCCTGTAGAAACTGGTAAGTCCATGGAAACTCCTTACTCCAGTCGCACTTGTCGGTTTCGGCAAATCCAATATTGCCTTCACCTTTTCTGGGTCCATCACTAACCCTTTACCTGAGATTAAAAATCCCAAGTACACCAGTTCTTCCTTCATGAAGAATCACTTTTGCAGGTTCACCATCAGCTTCTCTTCCTGCAACTTATGCAATTCTTTCCGAATGTGTCCCAAGTGCTCTGTCTTGGTTCGACTAAATATCAGGATTTCGTCTAGGTATACTACGACGAAATTTCCCAAGAATGGCTTTAGTACCTCATTCATCAACCGCATGAATGTATTGGGTGCCTTAGTCAATCCGAATGGCATGACTAACCACTCATATATCCCTTCCTTCGTCTTGAATGATGTCTTCCATTCATCTCCTTCTCTAACCCGAATCTGGTGATAACCGTTCTTTAGGTCAATCTTCGTGAAGTACTTCGCTCCACTCAAGCAATCCATCAATTCATCCATTCTCGACAATGGAAATAGGTACTTGATCGTGATCTTGTTGATGGCTCTGGAGTCTGTACACATCCCCCATTCTCCACCCTTCTTCGGCGCTAATACAACTAGTACCGCGCACGGACTCATACTTTCTCTGATCAATCCCTTGTCCAACAACTCCTGGATCTGTCGATTGAGTTCTTGACCTTCTATCAGACCCATCCTATGCGGTGCCTTGTTTGGCAGACTCGACCCTGGAATGAAGTTGATCTGATGGGATATGCTTCTCGCCAGTTTCAATCCCGTCGGTGCCTTGTCAACTACTATGCTCCGAAACTCATCAAGCATCTCTTCAAATTCGACCGGAATCTTCTCCATTGTCGACCTTTCGACACATGGTCCTTTCGGGATGATGGCAAAACATCCCAACTGATTTTCCTCTTCCGCAAGGAATTCTTTCGCTGAACACATTAGCACTTGCTTCTCCCAAAAGTTGCTTTCGCCCTGCTTACATTCGCTTGCTCCTCCTTCTTCGGTTTCAGATTCCTTCACACGCCATCCTTCCACATTGTGACTGTGTTGGCTCGACCATCATAGATCATATTTCCATGGTCTCCCTAACAACAGATGACATGCATCCATTGGGATTACGTTGCACAGTACATTGTCTTCAAGATTCCTGACCTTGAAGTTAATCAGGCACTGTTTGGTCACCTTCACATGGTGTCCTTTCTACAACCATGAAATCTTGTATGGGTGTGGATGTTGTCGACATTTCAACCCTATTTTTTCGATGACCTATGTCGACACAAGATTCTCTGTACTTCCACCATCAACTATGGTCTTGCAACGTCATTCGCCGATTCGCACTCTAGTTTGAAAGATAGCCTTTCGTTGTGTTGTCTCTTTCTCGTCGGTCTTCTTGAACTAATGTCCGCCTGACCGTCAGGTTTCGAATTTTCTTCTTCTCGTCTACACTACTGTCGGACGTTGACTCTTCCCTCTCGTTGTCTTGCTCATCTCTTCGATGTCTGGATTTCGACTCCTCTGCAGCATGTAGGTTCTGTGGGCATTCATATGCCTTGTGTCCGACTCCTTGACACTAGTATACGATTATGGTTGGTCTGTCAGCTCCTTTTCTATTGGATGGACCACTTCAACCATATGCACCTTGACCACGTGTATCTTGACCATCGCATCAGTTTTCTTGTGTCTTCTCTCTTGTCGATCTCCCTTTCGCACGTTGGTTATCTTCGAGGGTTTCTCTCTTGTATCTGCTACTTTGGCCTTTCGCGGAAACAGTCTTCACACCCCAACCAGTCATCCTACCTCTGGTCGATGCAGATTTCCTCGACAGTTTCTCTTCTGCCTTCAAAGCTAACTGGTAGGCTTCATCAGCCGCTCTGAATCTTGACATGCTCAACTCATCTTGAATGGCATATTTCAATCCATTTATATATCTCGCGACAACTTCTTTTCCTTCGTTGGTTTGTCCTAACCTTATCAAAAATTTGTAGAACTCTTATGTGTATTCCTTCACAGTCATCTCTTTTTGTCGAAAGTTCTGCAATTTATGGAACAAGGAAATCACATAGTCATTCATCAAGAACTTCCCTTTCAACTTGGTGACCATCCTGTCCCAAGACTTGATTTTTATCCTTTCCTTTCTTGACCCTGTCAGCTTGCACATTGTCCCACCACAATGAGGCATGACCCTTCAACCTCAGACATGCAGTCTTAACCCGTTTAGGATCCTCGATCTTCTCTATGTTGAATTATTTCTCCATTTCTTTGAACTAGTCGATCAAGTCTTCTGGATCCAGACTTCTCGAGTAGGTATGTAAATATATCTTTGTCTGACCTCTCATATCCGTCAGAATCTTGATGATTTTTTCTTCTGGTTCTTCTCCCACTGCTTCCACCTCCTCAACCTCCTCGCCGTTGTGGTCTAACGCATCCGAAATACAACCACACCTTTGTCTTTCTTTGATCGATGCGACCTCATTAGTCAAAGTTCGCATTGTTCAGATGCACTTGTCGAACATCTCATGATCAACTGTGAATTTTGCGCCACGCACTATTCATCCAACTCCTCGGACATTAACGCCTGTGTGAGCCATTTCCAACCTCAATTGAAACTCCCACTCGTCCAATCGCAACCATACTTTCACAGGCTATGCATAACTCTACCCAACCGCAGCTGGAGCTGTAAACACACTCGCAATCTCTCCTATCCAAAGGATACTGCTTCAACTCGACCGAACTCACTTCCGAGCTCTAATACCAACTGACGCAAGGTCACCTCAACAAGGTTCTTGCTTAACAATTGCACACAACACACGCGTTCACATAAACAAGATGTAAACAAGATTCCAGGAACTGGCTTCCATTACTTCAAATCAATGGGTTACAATGTTACATGCAAGGAATTTAAAACAACTAACTATGTCGGCCTTAGCCTTACAATACAGAAGTAACTGTGTGCTATCTCAGTGTGTCGATCTTCACCCTCTCCTGGTTCACTGCGGAACTCTGAGCTATGGCTCGATCTTCTCTTGAGATTTGCTCTGTGCCAACTCTCTCTTGAGTGACTGAACTTCCTCTATCTGTCGATCTCCCTGATCCTGCAGACCTGCAACTGTCAGCGCCCCTGCCGTGCAGCACAATCTCTACCTGTGGCGACATCTATCATGATCCCAACCACCTGCAATAACTGCTCACAACTTCCTTATCAACCCCGAACAGCTACCAAGTACTCTGCTTGACTTTCTATGCATCCTTCTAACACTGCTACAGTAGTCAGTCTTATCACTACCTCGATCATACTGTCTTCCATCAACCTTCGACATACCCGTTGGCTTCCCTTCACACTCTCAGGCTTCACCAGTCCGCCCCTTCCTCATCACTTGGCTCATGCCCAAACCTGTCAGAGTCGTGGTTCGACAACATGTTGACCCTCAACGTCTCTGCTTCAACTCTATCGTCTGTCGAATTTGGATGTGTCGACTCTCAACCTTTCGCATCTTCTGTCGATCGCATATCGACTGCTCCTGCATGACTTATTGACTTTGATAGCCAATCTGCTCTTCTGCACCAGTGGTCATTTGCACTCCCTCTAGTCGGCCTTCTTTATGTCGATCATCTTTGACTGCTCTGCCTGGGCCGCGATGGTCCTGCATCAAAATGTCCTAAATGTTTTTGAATAATGTAGTATAAATTTCAATTTCCTTGAAGGAACAGTCCGAACCAATAAAGACATTTTTGACGACACCGAAAGTGACTTCTGGAAATACATATTGGGATGGTTTTAGATATGTTTTCCATGTTCCCTTTCTCATATACCTCATATGTAGCAAGAGGGATCCCATACCAATCCATAGTTCTAGGTCTGATAATTCCATTTTCATTAATCCTCAATCCATTTCTGGTGGGAAAAAATGATGCATATTGGTGCATATCATTCCATGGTATTTCTTCCATATACATGGATTCTAATATAGCTTAATCAAAAGATAGGACCTGACAAGGTGAGGAATTGATGGTCGATATGGGAATGTTATACTGGTTGCATTCTTCCACATATGTAGAGTTATGATCGTGGTCTTCTATATTAGATAGAATAAATTGACATGCTATTTCGCCTGCAGACGAAGTTGATAGTGCCCTTCTATACCCAATTTCCTATGAGGAATCTAGCACTCTCCATGGATCTTCAAAATAGGAAGTTCTAAAGTGACAAACTATTACCATGGAAGTAGTGGTGATTAATGAGATCTTGTGTATTGGGGTAACGTTATCCTTTGGGTTGGGTGGGGAAAGATTAAATTTCCCCATAAGGCTAGGGTACATACCCACTCCAACATTTTTGAAAGCCCTCATGGAATGTCCAACTAATGGTACATTTGTCCTAGTTGCTTGAATGGACTCATTTATTCAATAAGATAGTTGGTCTATCGTAACGATCTTCCCTTCATGAGGAAATTGTATTACATTGAATATCAAGGACACTACCACCATCATAGAATAAGTCCAACTACGACCTAATATGAGGTTATAATATAAAAGAGCATCGATGGATTCCACCTCCATGGTTACAGTTTTTCCCCTAGCTCTACTAAGAGAGATGGGATAATTCCATGAGGCTTGAATAAAATGGCCATAAAATAATTTCAACATTATGGGTGAAGAAATGGTCTCAAGCGAGCCTATAGCTTTCCAACATGATAAGGACATAACACAATTGGAAGCTCCTTCATCAACCCTAGTCCTAAAAATATTCGACCCTCTAGTTGACACTTGAATCTGAAAAGTAGTTGAGTGAGGTTGTTGATTATCCAAGTCAATTGTTATTAGTTGACAGTCCAAGGGTTCCAAAGATCCTATTTCCATTAATAGAGTATTTCTCTACACGAGTCAACTTTGGAGTACCTCTAGTGCAAACATCTGCATAGAGCTTGGGATAGGTCTTCAACGATACTATAATTTTGTGTTTCTCACACATTAGGGTTGAACGAGTTCTAATTTATCACACCTTTTGTCATGCAAGGCATCATTTCATTGGTTGGATTATGAATGTCCAAAGGATTGGGAAATTCAGAGTTGGAGACATCATTTCCCTTGGATTCAGATGCAAGTGTTTCATAATTACAAGCTTTGGTCTAGACATTAATTTCCCATTCACACATGTATACATTTGCATTAGATAGGTTTCCCCTTGGGAGGAGGCTCCCTAATTTCCCACTTGTGGAGGTGCAAGGTTGGTTGGGGCTCCAACAAATCAGTTGTTGACATTAAGGAGGAAATGGGTTTGTCAAAATAGTAGGATTCTAGGGGGATTCCTACTATGCCAATAATAATTGAGCAACCTCCATTTTGGGCCATTGCTAAGTCAAGTGATTATTCAAGCATATTTTACATGGAAACTTCAATTTATTTTTTTCCCCCACCATCGTTATTATTGTTTGCATTATTACCCTTGTTCCCATTCTTTTTGTTCTTGTTTTGTTTCTTCCCTTCGTGTTCTTGGTTCCCTTTGGCATTAGATGTTTGTACTGATAGAACATCAAAGGGTTGACTACGAACAAGGTTGTTGGTGTTAGTCTGTGCAATCACAGACACGTTTAAATTCAAAGACATTTGTTCCATTTGCGTAGTGACTTGATTCACTGCAACATTTTTCACTGAACTGATCACACCATCAGCATGTGGTACAAGATTTGATTGGGTTGGGTCAGAATCTGCTCTAGGAACAATGGGCAGGATCGCGTATAACATCCAAGATTGAGAATACACTAGGTCAAATTGTTGGGCCTTGATGATAACTTGTTCCCGTTGATGTCTCAACATCAACATGATTTTGAAGGGTCAAAACACAATGTTGACGATGAACACACTGAACGATGTCATAATCCAATTCCATCACAACCATGAAGTCCAGAACAATGTCATATTCTCATTCAATATTAGCTTTTCCATAGGCATTGTCATTTGGCCTTTACGCCTCTTATGGGAAGGTTTGTCATGTACGACTTGCCGATAAATAAGTCATTCTTTGAAATTCTCTTGTTCTTCCCATTAACATCATCATGTTATCATCTTTATACCATTGAGTCACAACCGAAATGCTCATCATTCCCATATTTCATTTTAAAAAGTCTGCCATCATTCGACCCCCAAGTCGCTCATCTAAAGCTTTGTCACGTTAGAGTCGTGTATGTCTTATTGGTCAAAATTTATCATGTTCCTTTTAATATGCGTCCTTTGATAACCTTGCTAGCTCCATCCATAAATGTTGACATCACCATTAGCATTCCCAGAAAGAAAAATATCCCTCCCCCCTAGGCCTCGCCTCACTGATGTTTGTTATTATCATAAAAAAAACCTAAAAAAAACCTCTTGTTTTTCCACCTAAGCATTTTCCTTTTTAATTTTTCCGGAGGATTCCCCTAACCTTAACAAATACATTTTATTAAAAAATAAAAATAAAAATCCCTTTTCTCTTTTCTTTTTTTAGCCTAATCTCTCAACATTCCCTTTCCCCTAAGCCTCATATGTGAAGGTCCAAAATTTATCCAAGGGGAAGCTTTTCTAAAAGCTTCCCTATTGAAGACATAAAAATGCACCTCTAATCTCCATTTTGAACATGAAGGGAATTCTCTCTCCTCAAACTTTGTGGTCAAAACATGAGATCTTATGGGGTCAATTAAAAAGAAACTAAGTTCGGTTTTCCAATAATGGGCCTAATGGTTAAAAACATGTATTATCTCCGTTGAGGTTACAGGTTCAAAACCGACGGGGGGTAGGGTTTCTCATTGGCCCCTTGTGACAAGGTTTGAAGGGTAGGAAACCCCTGGGATAAAGGGTTTCGAGACGGCCCCTGCTGAGTCACAAGTTTCTGATATATCTGCCTTGCGGGCTGTTGGATATACCCTTGAGAAGTTGTTATTCCCATGGTTAAAAAAAAAGAGCATGACCACCTCAAAAGTGTAGAAGTCTAACTCGAAGAAGCTAGTAATTGTAAGCATGCACCCACTTAACAAAGGTGGCCCTTTTTTTTCTTTCGTTGTAGAGTGCCAACGTAACGAATGCTACCCCATCGAGATGGATTATATGTCAAAAATGATAATGGCAAGACTGTCCGGATAGGAGTGAATCTCGACAGTGGTACAGGCCGGCGGGAGGAGCTCCATTATTGTAAAGAACACATAGTTGCAGGGGTTGACGTTTTACAGGCATATATATTCACTAAAATACGATTGAGGTTATTAATTAACGCTGCAAACACTACTACACAGAGGAGGGTATTAAGACAATATTTGAGACAATATTTGTGTAAATTGTCTCAACTTAAGACAAAAAAAAAAATTGGGTATTGTCTTAAATATTGTCTTTAAGCGAGTGTCTTAAACTAGTGTCTTAAACTAGTGTCTTAAATTATTGTCTTAAACTATTGTCTTAAATTTAAGACAA
Organism: Larix kaempferi; assembly: GCA_027924585.1. Classification (NCBI taxonomy): domain Eukaryota; kingdom Viridiplantae; phylum Streptophyta; class Pinopsida; order Pinales; family Pinaceae; genus Larix; species Larix kaempferi. Next base: position 1,023,773 of record BSBM01000411.1, on the reverse strand, counting down.
TAGTTTAAGACACTTGCTTAAAGACAATATTTAAGACAATACACAATTTTTTTCTTCTTCTTAAGTTGAGACAATTTACACAAATATTGTCTTAATACCTCCTCAAATATTGTCTCAAATATTGTCTTAATACCTCCTCTATTAAGTAGTGATAGAATGCAGATATTTATGATAGGGCACGGTGGAATCGAACCACCAATCTTTTGCATTATAATGCAGATGCTCTACCATTGAGCTAGTACCCTGCAACTTCATATACAATAATAATATTTGTATTTTTTAGATTTTTTTTAAAGCAATGAGCACAAGTGATCAAAGATCTAATTTATCTCTTTAATCCTAGAGACAGAAAATTGCTTTTGAGTGGCTTTCTTGAATAACGTTGATGAGTCAACAACTAACAAAAAAGTATCGTCATTTTTATTTTGTAAAAGTAAATAGCCTTGTGTCAAAGAGAAAAGTCATGTACTTTTAATATGTCTATCTACCAAACAACTTAGAAAATATCCAAAGTCTACTTTTACTATGTCTATCTACCAAACAACTTAGAAAATATCCAATCACACTTTGGCATGATGGACGCGATTGTAACTAGGTATCCAATTTTTCAATGATTTGGAAAAGTCTTTTAATTTGAAAAAAATGAGTTTTCCATCTTAGTAATTTCTTATTCCTATAACCGTACTTGTAATTTTTCATATAAGCACAAAATTTATAATAAAAACAAAACCATTCCTTTAGAAAAAAACAACAACAATCTAAAGGTAATCACACACCACCATACAATGTTGACTTTGGGAATTTTTTTTCTCCAAAAATTTTCAGAAAAGCGGACACTCGTTTACAATAGCTGCCAAAAAAAATTCCTTTCAAAAAGTGGTTTGCTATGTGAAAGACAAGATTAGACCCCACATGATTCGATCTTCTCTTTCTGGAAACTATTGTTTTGTAGATATACCTGAAAGGATGTGTGATTATCCATGGGATTGATCTCTGTTTTCCTAGGCATTGCATCTAGATTAGGGCTCTGCAGCAGGTGTATACCCATTCCATAGCTGAAGAGCCAGCTACAAAAAAAAAAAAACAACAACAAACAATAATTTAAGTCACACAGAATCGGAAAACAATAATTGCCACACTCCATGTGCCCATGTAGATCCATATTACCATTCCTAAGGATATCTGTTAATCCACTTACCATGCTCCATCGAAGTTAAATGATTCGGGCTTCTTAATAGGAAAGAAACCGAGAACATTTTCATAAAATTCCATAGAATTCTGAACATTTTCATAAAAGTCCATAGAATCCTGAACAGATCGGCATACCAGGGATATATGGTTCACAGAGTCACAGACACAAGGGGTAGGGGCCCAACAGCTCCCTCTCCTGAAGTGCTCTTTGCAGCAATTCCCGCCATCTTTGCTTTTATGGTCCAAGTAGTATTTGAAGTTATGAATCTCAGGATGGCCCGCGTATTGAACCTAGGAGGATTGATTCCCTGAATCAGAGATTTTGCCGAGCCTTTGGTCTACCATGAGCTATAGAAGGAAAATGGATGCTACGAAGAGGATGTTGGATCAATAAGGTAAACTAAAGCTCGCTATAATGATGCCTGTTGTATGCTTTCTAGTTCTATGGGACAATTTTCTCTAGCATTTTAATTTGTACTAAATTTAGTGCAGTTAAAAGGAAATGGTGAATTTACATTTTAGAGGCGAAGTAAGAGGCATAGAACATGGAATCCATGAGCTTGGAATATCTCATGGAATACAAGAGCTTGGAAGTGTTGAAGGAGATTGGTGCCTAGACTTTCAAGGAGACAGTAGCAATTCAACATATGAATAGTATATAGAGGTCCTGCTTGATGGACATATAATTAACTAATATTGACATGGAATTCATTTCCCTTCCGATCTGGGTCCTGCTTGCTTGAAATTTATTATTAACTGATATTGATGTGGAATTTATCTTCGTTTCCATCTGGGCGCTAAAATTTATTGACAGGGCGATACTAGACATCTATCCAATCTAATGGCGATCCGGTTAGCACTTCATTGTTGGGAGGATAGGAAAGCAACAAGGAGACCGGCCTGAGGGAGGACACTAAAGAAGACAAAGCCAAATTATCCTGGGTAGCTTTGGGAAATAAAATAGTATAACACTATAACCTTACCCTTTCTGATAGGGAGGGAGTATATGCTCGGGGTCCTTACTATACAAGATACAGACCTTTAGGTAGGGACTCCATTTTATCTTATCCTTTAGGTAGGAACTCCATCCATAAGATAAAGGCCTGGTTGGGATGGGAGTACTAATCATCATGGGCATGCAACGGCCTTGCACCTTGAACCTTGAGCCAGGAGAGGAGCCGGATGGTATCACATTAATATGCATTCAAATTTCTATGATGATGGGATATTTTATATAATTATATATTTATCTATTGTATATTACCCAAATATTCTGATTTCCACTGCCAGGGAATTACATAACAATGAGTGTAATAATGCCACTTTCCGATGCGTAGATTTCTTTGGATACTACTAAGTGCAGTTGAAACTTGTTAGAACTTGGAAAGAAACTACTGTAGTTATAACAAGAAGTGGTTCAACCATGCTTATATTGTAACTTAACTGTGTAGATTACACATTAATTTTGATACATTAAATCTAACTACTATATTTTTCAATTTCATGCAATTATTACTGTGGATATTCAGTTTTTTTATGCTCTTAGGAGAGATAGAATCTACACGTCGCTTAAAAATTGAATTGGTTATATCCAGGAGAGAGTTCAGGGAATTCGAGGGATGATTATGATAATATGATAAACACACCATAATTGGAAGACTATAATATGAGAAAGACACCATAATATGAGAAGATTTCTGTCTATTTATTAAGGGAAACCCATTTGATACTATAATGACAAGTACAAGAGAATATTTGCAGCTTCTTCTAAGATTCCATATCATATTTGTGTTCATTCGTCAACCATATTTCCAGGCTATGGCTACCGGACTACGTACGACCTGTGCAGTACGCAGCCTTTTTCCTGTAACCGAGGGCCTTGAACCAGGAGCCCTAAGCCTTGAACCCGTAACCCTGAACCTTTTTACATTCAACCTTTGCCTTTCACAAGGGAGAGAGGGGCCTTAAGCCAAGGAAGGGCCAGAAGTAAAGAGTCGTTCACCAGAAGCCTGTAACCGGGATGGAAGGAGCTAACTACTAAAGTATAACAAATAGAAATCACTATTTCCGAGGTCCTGAAAGAGCTACTATTTGTTATCCTAAAAGATATAGAGAAGGTAAGGTCCTTGATCTGATCGATTGCTGGTTAACAGTCTATTTAATTATCTTACTTATTTGCAGCAAGAAATACCCTACCCATTGCCCAGCTTCAATCAAAGGGGAAGATAGTATTACCTATTAAGATTCCTTGCAGATGGAGGAAGCTGCGGAGGTTTTGGTGGAGGCTACCGAGGCAGATATGGAGGAGGATACAGAGGATGAGATGGCGGTCAGATATGGCCGGTAAGATTTTATAACTTCATGTATCCATCTATTGACAGGGCGATACTAGACAGGGTTCTACGAACAGACACGGTTCGACGCACAACGTTTCAACAAGAAAAGTTTCGTTTCTTTTTTTTCTTAGCAATCGAATGAGATCATGATTACTTGATTGAAAGTATAAAATACACATATGTAAAGGAAAACATAGATGAACCTGTAAGATGATGGGCGATCTGATTGTCTTTCTGTGCTGCTCCAATATTATGGTCTATGGCGGTTTCCCTGTAATTAAATTTAACACCAGAGTTCAGAAGTTAGAAATGGTAAGCAAAAACCCAGTAAAATTCTCACATGTATCAGAAAGCACATGATGAAAATAAAGCAGAGAACAACCTAAGATGCTTTGCCAAAGCTTCATGCAAAACCAATTTTTGTTTCCCTCCCTCATAAAATCACTTTCCAAACAAGAAAATAGTAACTAAAAAAATAAAAACAATATAAAATAGATATTTAAGACAAAATGCTAATTTCGTCTTAAAAAATTGTCTTAAACATCTTTAAAACATGTAAAATCAATTTTAAATATTATTTTAAGACACAATACTAATTTTGTCTTTAAAACATCCCCCTCCTGTAGTAGTGAAACCAAGCTCGAAATATGGCCGCATGGGATTACGACTAGCAGCAGAGATCCTTGATAGCCACCTCAATCCTCAGAGGGCAGTTTTCAATGTTTGATTGAACATAGAAGAGACCTCCCAAGAATTGTAGCAGGACAAAAACCCTAAGCGTAGGTGAAACGACTGCACCAGCATTCCCAAAAGAGAGTAGTGAGGGGAGGAAGAAAAATAATTAATGGCACAAAGCATCGACTCCCTGCGTCAAAAGTCCTGAGTGTTTTTTTCCACAGATTCCATGATCGAAATTTGCTAAGTATTAAATCGCCTGCAAAGGGGAATAGTTTTGCTTCAAAAAGCTCATGTTCAAACGACCAAGAAGCATCCCTATTACATATATGCACAAGCACAGCATCATCAGTGATGATGGCGTCGCATCCACTTGACTTGGCAGTGGATTTTTGTTGTTTGTTTTCTCTCACACATAATCGACCTGCCATGAGGTGCATGCGATTACCCACCAATTTTTCATACGGTAACAACTCCATGAACTGTGAGACAAGCCGCGCGATCGCCTTTTAAAGAAGTTAGATTCTAAGGCTTAAATAGAAGATGCAGCCACAACTTGCACATCCTCAGCTCTACAATGTCCTGCATTCTCCACAATTGTCAACCGTGTGCACTATCCGTAGCCAACCAATATTTCGACCTTGGAGCTTTACAAATAGACCATGTTCTATTTTCCTGCATGCTTTTCGAACTTTCATGTATATTTTTAAGACTAACACATTTATGTGTGCAAGTTATATCCACGAAAATCTGAACTCGGAGTACTTACGATTGTGTAGGATTCACTCGACTGAACCTGGAATGTTGAGAGAGGCATAACGGGTCCATAACGATCGAAGTTTGAAGAATAGATAAGCCTTATCAAAGGGTCGAAATCGGGCAAGGCGTGCAAAAATATTCAACGAGATCGCTGTCCAAGAGCACGTCACGAGGTTCTATGGAAAATAGCGGAGGAGACCAAGGGCTAAGGCGCCCACGACTTGCAGGCCATATTATACATGTAGGCGTTAATTGTGATTTTCTTGTTTAGAAAAGAAATAAAACTGAAACCCTCGATGTTCGTTGCGAGAGTCAACCTGGAGAATATTGGGCTCCGTTGATCAGTCTAGAGAACTGCCGGTGGGTTAAAAATAAAATGAAATAGCCGTACCCTAATGCGAATAGCCGTGGAAAATAAATTCGATTCGAGCTTCTGGGATTCGATCGCTGCACATTGATCTCTTCGCACTGGTGGCGTTGGAATTCCTAGTTCATTTTAACAAATCACAAATGTGAAGAAGTTTGCAGGAATGAGAAAGATTGCTGCATCCAACTCTCTTTATGTGAAGGTGAGCATGGATGGAGCTCCCAATCTCAGAAAGATGGACCTCAAAATGTACAGCACCTACCATGACCTCTCCTCTGCACTCCACTCCAGAAGATGTTTAACTGTTTAATTACCATGGGTATGAATCAATGCGCATTCTATTCCATTAATCCCTTGATTTTTTATCCATTCGATTGGAATGTTTGATATTGAAATGTTGAAATGCTTTCAGGCAAATCTGGATCGACCCATGAGTCGAAAGAGAGCAATTTGATGGATCATGTGTTGAATGGGTCAGAATATGTGCCTACCTACCTATGAAGACAAGGATGGAGATTGGATGCTTGTTGGCGATGTCCCATGGCTGTAAGTGCCTTTACTATTATTTTACCTTTATAAGGCACAATAGTTACTCTGCAAAACCCTAAAATTGATGATATGGGTTATTGGTGCAGGATATTTGTTGATTAGTGCCAAAGAATGCGGATCGTGAAAGCTTCCGAAGATATTGGTTTAGGTATTTCACCAACCCATTATCTCTTGCTTTACAATTTAGGTACTAGTAAAACTGTTGCAGTCTTGTAACCTTCCAATGTTTTTATTAGTATTTTGCAGCTCCAGGAGCCATGGGAAAATGCAAAAACAGGAATTAGGATTCTCACTGGTGGGTGGGGGCATTGCATAATATTGAAATGAATGTGAAAGCTGCTCACAAGTATTCGTTGGTATTTTGCAGCTCCAAGAGCCATGGGGAAATGCAAAAACAGGAATAAGGATTCTCACTGGTGGGTGGGCGCATTGCATAATATTGAAATGAATGTGAAAGCTGCTCACAAGTATTCAACGATAATTTGTTGACTTGTGCGGTATGCAATGTGCATATTTGATCAGACTCTTCGTATGCAATAGGTGTTATCGGCAATCCAATCCATGACATGGACATGATCGGGCATGGTATCAGATGGCAGCCGACTACTCTCTATGGAAAATATGGCACCAATCTCCCTACTAATCTAATCTCGGCGTAACAGGAAAAAGTGACTATCTGCTAAACACATACAGAAGTTCGATGGTCGTTATCCAAATGCAAGTTAATGGGTTCACGAAGTGTATGTTCATTGGGACCCGATTCCGATTGATCTTTATCTGAATTGCTTTAAAAAGTCAAACTAATTGTATTTTTTAGCCGAGTGCTCTGTGTTATTGTTTAAGATTGGAAAGTTATATGTCCATACGTTCATTTTATATATATATATATATATATATATATTTTTTTTTTTTTATTTGCATATTGTAGAGTGTGTTTAGACTATGTATATATAGCAATTTATATATAGTTTTTAGACTTAGTTTCTAAAACTGAGCTTCCTTTTTTCATGCTTGTAAGAAACAAAATGAAATGCTTCACACTGTAAACTTTAATATGTATATGCTTTGCTAAATACCTTAGGTTCAAGCTTAGTTTGGTGTAATACACTTATGCTTTTCTAGACATAGTAGGCTCTAACTTAATTTGTTTTGCTACTTAAATTAGCATAGATTAATCTTATAAACATGGATCTATCAAGTACAGAGAGGAATCTAATTTAATTTTTTGAGGTTCAATTTTTTTAATCTTAATTAAAAAATTGCACATCAAGATGACATCATTTGCATTTTTTTAATGGAAACAACACATTACACAAGAACACGTCTTCCCCATACTGAGCTATAGAACACCTAGCTTGGTGGTGAGTCCATGGTCTCATTAATGGATACTCTAATTTGCTTGAAAATCATCATTTATTTTTCATTAGCTTGGATGTTGTTAGGAGTGGTGAGGTGCATGGAGTCTATAGTCAGATGCTTCTAAGTTTATTGTTTAAACAATCACCCTTATTTTCTCTCATCCTAGTCCCGGTGATTGATAGTATGATTTAGTTTTCTATGTTACATATTTTAGTAGGACATGCATATATTATCTAGTGTTCTATGGTATTAATATTAATAATCCTTCATTTGCATGCCTACAGTAATATTCAAGTAACAAGAACGAATGTGGTTATTTTGTTGTGAATCAAAAGTTTATTATCCGGAAAAGTCTACAGAATTAATAGAGGCTCACTGCTCTTCTATCCAAGCAAAATTTTAATATTATATTATCCTTAAAAGTCTAAACTTTCCATCTAGGTATGAATATGATATTTTAATCTCGTTTTTTGTGTAGACATTTTTCAAATAGATGTATATAATTTTTTAAAAGCTAGAAACATTATATTTGGACAAAATGTTGCTAGTACGTAAACTTCTGGAAGGTGTTCATACAAACTCTATGGATCCTATTAAGGTCATGGTAGCGTATCAAACTCATCAATAAACGAAAGGATATAATGAAGAGTCTTAAAGGATTTATGACAAAGTACATGGTTGTGTGTGTGTGTGCTTCATGGATTTTCTTGCTTTTGATGTGTTTCCAGTGGTTTAATTTTCACAAGACATGAGCTGGGACTAAAAGGATATGGTGCAATTTGTATATCGTATGTGGTAAAAGTCAAGCTACTTGATATGGAAAAATGTGGTGCCCTTCCATTGGTTTGGAGCTTAGATACATTAAATTCAATTATTTTAAAAGACACTAGTTGAAGTGCATGCCTTTCACTAGCCATTTACATACTTTAGAAACTAGTGGTCACCTTCTATTCAATTGTGCTGAAAATTTCAGTGCAAATTGTCAAAATGCAAAGGCAATGTTAAGTTCCTTTCCCTATGTCTTTGAACTGCATTTACAAAGTCTAAAGTCTATTTTCATGCTCTGTCATAGACATTGCCGTATGCAGCTCTTGTTTACAAATATGATCTTTGGTATGCTAATGATTTCAATTTATTCCTTAGCAAATAAATTGTTCAACTACCTTTTACCATTAGTCTCTTGTTTTTTAAAATATTTTAGGACTAATCTTTTAGTTTTATTTTATACATTAATTAATCAAAGTATTTCAAATTTGCTTAGTTAGTTTTGTAAATAGTTTTATGGACTAACGCTTTCAATTCGAAGGTTAGCACATTTAATAAAATCAAATTAATAGTGCTCCAATTCATTAATGTACATAATTTCATCAATTAACCTTGTGAATCCCATTCATCCAAGGGCTCTTAAAAAAATTGGATTTCCATCCCCATATTCCCATTGACTAGCCCTCCAAGGTTTTTTTCAATGTTCTTTCCCGAACTATGTCAATTTGAGCATCAACATAAAATGGTGACTCCATTGCAGAAGAAGCTCCTAATTTTCTTTTAAATTCTTACTGATCTGGTCCCTTCAAGGTTAGCTTTTCTAAATTCTCCATCACATCATGACTGACTTATATTTTCCAATAGTGATATCTCCCCTATCGATACTCTAGATTTTCTAGATTATTGCCCGAGAACCTGGTGTTTGGTCGTTGACCTTCCTCAATTCAAAGGCCTACCGCACAAAAATACTAATGATCATATCAAAATCTTTGTCAAATATTTTCATGCCAATCACATTTATGATCCTTCTCTAGTGGTCTGTATTTTTTCGCACACACTTCGGGACAATATAGCCAAGTGGTTTTATTCTCTACCTTACTATTCTATCCTAGGTTGGGACAATTTTTCAATGTTTTCAAGACTGTGTTTGATAATTCAAAGCCTTCTTGGTGTAAATTTTGCAACGAACATAATGATCCCAACACTTGTCAAGAATTCTTGGAGGTTAAGAGATTAGCCAAGATTGACCAATATAAGAAGTAGTGGGAGGATATGATCAACCAATTCTCTTCTGATGACTATTATCATATTCTAAACTCCCTTTTTGACATGATTAGGAATACCATTGATGTCCCTAAATTAGTCTCCCTTCCTACGTAAGACATTCATGAGAGTTTCCTTTTTTATGACGATATATTCGCAACCAATTTCAAGCAAACCTCTAATGTTCCCATGTCTCAAGAATATGCCACTTCTCCTTTCCCTGATAAACCTTGTTCCCCTAATAGCGAGATGAAGTCCTAATTGAGGATGAAGCCTACAATTTGTAGGAGGATGTATTATTCAATGAGGATATTACTATGGGTAGTTTATTTGTGAATGATCATCATGGGGAATAAATTGTTCCTTGTGAGGAAGTGATTCATCATGATTTTGAGAGTGTTCAAGTCCTACCCTTCTTAACCACAAATACCTAGGCTTGAATGAAATTGTGATTCATAATTTTGATGAGCCCCTAATTGTTCCATCATATCATGATATAAATGAGAAATATGTGCAATCCTTCTCGATTGGGGATGAGAACCTTGTTTTCCATAATCCTACCATTGATTCATCACCCTATGTTTCTGAGGGAATCCCTCGGCCATTTTATGATGATTACCCTCATGATTTTATTGAAGGAACTTTCCATATTTATTAAGAGACTAAGATCCTCAAGGTCCCTAATTTCAATAATCATATTCTATATGAGATTGATTCCTTATGCCAAGCTAACTTGTATCCGACCATTTGCGACGATTATCACAAGTCTCTCCTAGAAGGATGTGTCATTTTTCATGATGAGATTGATGTCATATAGGTCCTTGATGAGGATAAGCCTATCATTCTTGAAAGCAATATCTCATCCCAAGTTGACCTACAACCAATCTATGATGGGTATCCTAAGCCTACCTATGGGCAATATGTTGATGAGGAAATAAATAATTATGAAGGTAGTGCCTCTTTATTCATTACCAATTATGAAGAAGAGATTAAATGCATTATCCCTAATCAATTCATCATAAGTAATGAGTGGGACAAGGAAATTATCGGGTTGGTGTTCAAAGACTTTATTTGGGATTCATGGGTTAATAATACTTTTTTTTATCTCATTAATATTAATTCATCTAATTTGCATTATTCTTATTTGTTTCAATCGAGTTTAACATTTCGTTTCAGTATCTTATGATCAAACCCATATTTATTTCAGGATCTCAATGCAAAATATTTGATGATCATCATGATCCGAACAATAATTGTTATATCAATGCATTCCTCTACAATAAATGGCACCCACCATGATTAGATGTTTATCTTTTGTAATGGTAGGACATTAGGCTTGCATTTCTAGTTGTAGGTCATTTTGCTTCCTTGTTTTGCATTATTTTCTATTTCATATCATTAGTTTAGGAGTTTTTAGTTTTCGTAATTTTATATGTTTTCATTTGCTTATCTAGTTTCTTTCAATAGTTTACTTGTCGCAGTTGCCCAAATAAGTTTCTTTGCAATTTGAAATATTTCAATACTATACGCCACCATGCTCTTTCTCCATATTGTTGATATGTTAAACTAAATGACATGATGACATTTAACCATGATATATAGGAGAGGACATGGCGTGAGAAAGAAGAACTATTGGGTAGTTCCTAGTGATCAACCTAGATATGTTGAACTGTTATTTGCTTAATGTTATTGGTTTTCCCATCACTTCTTTTCAACCCTCTGCTTAGCCCATTGTGGAATTCTAGCCTTACTCGTTTCACTCCCTACCCTTTTTGGGGACAAACCTGAGTAGATGTACCTACTTCATGCTTACGTTGTTGTCTATACGCCATGCCTATCAGTCATTACAGAGTTTTCATATGTCATCATGTTCCCTCTATTGGTTGTTCATTTGTCTAGATGTCGATGTCTCAACATCGACATGATTCTGAAGGGTTGGAACATAATGTCAATGATAAACACACTAAATTATACCATAATCCAATTATGTCTCAACCATGAATCCTTGAACAATGTCATCTTCTCGTCCATACTCATATTCACCAATAGGCATCGTCATTTGGCATTCACGCCTCTTCTGGGAAGGTTCGCCATGTATACCTTGCTAATAAATTGAGTCGATCTTTGAAATTTTCTTCTTCTTCTCATTAGCATCAGCATGTTATCATCTCTATACAGCTGAGTCTCAATCGAAACGCTTGTCATGCCCATATTTCGTTTTGCAAAATCCATCATCATTTGGCCTCTGCGTTGTTCAAATGAAATTTTGTCGCATTAGATTCATGTATGTCTTATTGGCCAAAATTCATCATCTTCCTTTTAATAGTAATCCTATGATAAATTTACCATCTCTGTCCATAAATATCATTGTCACCATTATCATTCTTAGAAAGAAAAATATCCCCTCCCGTGGACCTTGCCTCGCCAATGTCTGTTATTATCGTAAACAAAAATTTCAAAAAAATCCCCTCGTTTTTTTTCCTAAGCCTTTTCCCCTTTTTAATTTTCCCGAGGATTCCCCTAACCTTGAAAAATACCTTTTATGGAAGAAAAAAATCCCTTTTCCCTTCCTTTTTGCATAAGCTCTCACCCTTCGCTCCCTCGATCCTCATGTGCAAAGGTCAAAAAAGTGCATCCAAAAAATAAAGAGGGAAATATTTTCTAATAGCTCACCCAATTGAAAGACATAGAAAGGCACCTATAATGTTTGTTTTGAAATTGAAGGGAATTATCTCTCTGTTGAGGCCTCGGGGGTGTAGGGTAATTGCAAGGTGTTGGAATGGGTTCCAAGGCTCCCAATAGAGGATGAAAACCCAGACTAAAAGGCTTCGAAAGACCCTACGCAAGGGTAGTTCTATCCCCATCCTGTTTGGTATGGAAATCTCCCACTAATATTCGGCCTCCGCTGGCACTTTATGAGTTGGTGTTTCGATCAATAGATCGGTTTTCCACTTAAGGAAAACAAAAAGTATGAAAACTTAGTACGTTCTAACTTAACCTATTTAAGACAAAGGATCTACTCTAAGTTAGATCTAATCTAAGGAAAAGCTTGTTGTTGTACAGATCAATCTTGATGTGAGATGGATAAGTAAGTTTGTCAGCTTCAACAAAAATGTTAAAAGATGCATTTACTTATTCACTTAGATCATAATCAATTAATGAAAATTAAGTGACAATAATATAAGCATGTAAACCTGTTCAAGATTAACCTGTAATCACCTTGTTAATTGAAAAATTAACAATGATTAAATTGAATGTTGATCATTTGCAGAAATCGATAAAGAAAATATCTCAATTAACAGAAATTCAATAAAACATTTTCATACACAGATCAGCTATAAAGAGAAACCAATATAACAAATCTTTATGTAAATTAATGCTTGCAAAAGATCACACACTGTAGATGACAATTTGAAGTAAGAAATCAGACACTATCAAAGAAATTTGAACAATAAACAAGAGATGATTCAAAGGGATTACTTTAATGTATTAATGAAGTCTGTAAAAAAAATTACAAAGCACTGCTTAAGACAGAGTATTTCCTGTCGTCTCCTGCTGATTTCTAACCCAAAAATTATAAACCCCTAACATCGAGAGGCATTCCTCCTTAAATAAGAATTACAACAGAGTACAAATGGAAATTCCCAAAAGATAGGGATTACAAAGTTCGGATCAGGATAACGATCCAGAAAATTCTGCCACTTATCCCATATTTCTAACAACTCATCTATGTTTGCATAATTGAAAGATTCTAGGCCCAGCTAAGCGTTACATGTGTTTTTTTCCATTTCATGCTTGGCTAACTTATGCCAAGTACGTAGGTAGATATGGATCTTGCCCTCCATAACGACCAGTTTCCTAATCAGCATGTCCACATCATCAATGCTGACTTCATCAAGGGCTCGGATCTTCTGTTCAGCTTCTTCACATCTGCCTTCAATTTCCTCAAGTTGGCATTTAGGCGGGCAGGCCTCCAGAATAGGATCCATAAGCGGGAGCTACAGAATTTCCATGATGTTGTCTACTGCATACCAACGCCAAGTGCAGATATCCTTTGATTTCCTAATGATCTCCTCAGTTGTCTCATTTAAATCGAGCCAAGTGTTCAGTGAGGCTTTAATTTTCTTAAACTGGAAGCTGCTAAGAACTAGTATATCCTCTGGTTTGTCCTTTATGTATGCCTGCCATTCAGAAACATTCTCCTCTGCCTTGGATGTTTGAAGTCTCTTGTCTTTCTGTTCTTCAAGGTTAGAAGACATATTAGAGAAACTGTTATAAGTTTCCCTGATTTCATCCAAGGCAGTGTACAACTTCTCAAGCAACTCATGATGTTCCTGATTAACTTGGAGAGCCATATTCTTAAACTCAAGGGATGTAAACTTAGAGAAATTGGAGGAGGCTACACTTGTAGTTGCATCCTCAGCTTTCCTTTCCAGAATGGCTATTATTTCAACATTGGAAGCATTATGAGCTTGTGCTATGCACAGCTCAGTCTACAGAGTCTAGAATTCTTATGCTCCAAATCTTCTAACCTGTCTACGTAGCCATGTCTTCCTAAGGTCAGCAATATTAACTACATGTTGTTATTTGGTATGGGATAGTTCCCCTACAATCCTCTTGATCTCTTCTTCCTTTAGGTGAACTTCCCTATCCAAAACATGGACCGAATCCAAATTTGCACTTGCAAAGGCCCCTAAGGCTGCAGTTGTTTCAATTGCTTCAATTCGAGGATTATTTGTTCGTTGAGCCCATATAACCTGGTCTAGAATAGGTGCAGCTAACCCATGGTGATCTTTACCTCTCTTCTTGGTTCTTTTCATTACTTCTTTGTCATCCTAGATGTAAAAATAGCTCCCAAGAGGGACTATATCATCATTTGCATACTCAACCACCAATGCTGTGTAGGTAGAAATAATGCTTACCGTTGAGATCAGTGAGGGTGTTTGAGTGACAGCAAGACTAGGTATAGGCACAATGACTTGAGGGGAATTCAAAGGTGTAGAGATGGCTTGGGTGACTGTAAAACCTGAGTTGGAGAAGGAACTGAGACAAGAGCTTCAGAAAGTGAAACTTGATTATTAACATGACCAGATGATGATGAAGGGGAAAGTAAAGGTGCCTCACCAGTGGTGAAGGATAATGAAGTGGATGTGGGTGATTGTAGAGGGGAAGTCATAGACTGAACCTCTGCAATGATAGTTGATGGAATGGAGAAAGAGACTGAGTTGGCTGGGAATGGAATAGTGGTAGTGGTGAGAGTATGAAATAACTGTGATAAAGAAAATGGAGGTGTCATTCCTGAAGACAAATCATAGAGTTCTTGAATAGCTGGTAGAAAAAGTGCCCTGGTTGTGATATCAAGAGCTGTTGTAACCTCTAACTCCTGTTGATCAGGAAAAGAGTGGTCCATCTCAATGGTGTTAAGCAAATCAACAACTGTCTGTAAATATCCAGTCACCTCTTCTGTTACTGATACTGGAGGATGAGGTTTCACCTCAAGGTCACAATCAATAATGTCCTCAGGGGGAATATGTGCTACAAGGGTAAGGATATTCTTCATCTTAGCTGGGCTAGCCTCGAGTATCATTAGATCGTCTTCTTCCTATACAGTTGAAGTAGACACTTAAATATCCACATTGAGCTTAGGAGATTCAACTGCCTAAGTACCCAATACTGAGGTGATTTGTGCTAACCCTATTTGAACTGATGAGAAGTATGTAGCAGAACCTTGACCTCTTCATCAGTATTTATCTGAGGAGGAGTATCCATGGGAGCTTTACCTTCCCCATCTAGATAAGTAAGCATAAGAGTAGCTTTAGCTTTCTGAGCCTCCTTATCTTCTCTTTCTTTTCTTACTTGCTCCACTATATTTAGATGCTAGTTTTGTAGCTTAGGATCCTAGCTTTAAGGTCTTTCTAATATTGCAAGATATTATGCTCCTTTTCTGCATTCTTGGCCTGAGCAAGCAATTTATAAAAGGTGTAAACTCCTTGATAAATAGAGTCATCTGGTTTAGTCTCATGGACATAGTCCATCTTAACATGAATCTGTTTGAGGTGTGCATCAAGAAGTTTCCTGGGATCATGCTTCCTTTTGGGAGCAAGACCTAACTTTAGAGCATCCATCTGATCACTGAGAACCATAGCCCAAGTTGAGGTTTGGATAACAAGTGGCCCAAGGTTCAAAGCAAATTTAGGCCATCCTTTCTTCCTAGGACCTGTAAGCTTCTTGTACATACCATCTGTTACAGTTTGAAAAGAAAATTCTTGTATAACCAGCCTGTCAGGAACTATCCTGGGTAGAAGGTGAATTGTGTCACTTCCCCAAACTATGATGTATGAGAACTATTCATAAACATACCAATCACCGATGGTATTGATGAAGACCTTGGGATCAACCGAAAATGCAAGTGGCTTCTTTCCTGAAAATCTTGAAATAAATAGTGCCCATGAAATGATCACAGATATCATAAAGTAAAGGGATATAATTCCCATCCCATAACACTGAGGGATAGATATGAACAAGTGGGTCTGAGTGGGTCCAATTCCAACCTTAGTTTGGGTACTGGAACTCTGAGCAGAAGACATCAATTACATATGCCGAGAGGTAGAAATGTGGTTTTTTGAGGGCAGGTGCCTTCTGATACTCTTGGATGGCGTTATTAAAATCAGATGGTAGGATAGAAGCCCATGGGAAGGACTCTCCGGTGGTCAACACATGGTGTGTTATGGGATCCCATTCAGCATTGAAGACAGAAGAGTTACGAAGGCCGAAGAGCCTACAAAGCATGGCTGCTAGCAAGGAATAGGGTTCCCTCAACCAGGCAATAGGGTACATATTGTCAACTTTAGGAACAAAGGCGTTAGGCTTGACCATCCATGATTTTAACATCTCATTGAAGTTATACCGAGTTTTTGAGGATTGTATGAACTCGTAACTAAGGGTCTGCAAATACGATTTGAGAGAAAAAGCTCGAATAAAGACCTCGGGGCGGAAATGAGTCAATTGAGCCCCCGTGCTATCATTAAATGATTGGTCTGTGGGGTTTGCATTTTCAATTATCCATTTTACGGCATCAATGTAAGGTAAAATGGTGGGGAGAGCAGCGATAGCATGTACCTAAGAAGCCCTAATCTTCTCATACACAGGTCGATCATTTTCAATGTGGGAAAGGTCATCATTATCAAATATGACATATATTTTGGACCAATCCACCTGTTAGGTCTCCATAACCCTTTCACTAGTGTCTGAGAAAATACCAAAATTGGGGTCTTTGGTCAAGGAATCTCTGTGAGCTATCTTAGACCAGGTGTTTTTCGACATGGTGGCGAAGCTTGGAAACTATGATAAATAAAAGAAAGAAAAATCAAAACTAAAACCAAAAATAAGAAAATTATCAATTGCAAATGCAACAGTGACAACAAACCAACCTGGGAATAACTAAAAACTGATTAAAAAAACCCTGGTACGAAATTCGTAGTAAAAATCGATGCGGCGAAGTAATTTCCAGCAGTGAAAATGGTAAAAGAAAATAGGAAAAACCCTTATTTATCGGTTCGTCAGATTAAATCTTGACCATGCGATTAAAAGGAATGAACGGTTGAGATTAGCCGATGGGGGATGCGGGTTCGGTCTTGGAATTTATTTACAACTTTATTAATGATTCCCGAAAGCCGCAACCCGAAACTTGCAGGTTTCGGGATTGCAAACTAACCCAAAAATGCATAAACGGGTTTCCAAAAACCGCAACCTGAAACTTGTGGGTTCCGGGTTTTGGAAACAGAAACAATCATAAAAAGTTGAAAAATCTTTTTCCCGCATCCTGCAACCCGACATTTTGGGTTGAGGGTTTTGGGAACACACAACACGGTTAAAAGGTAAAACACATTCCCGAAATCCGAAAGCCGTGGTTGCGGGTTTCAGGATAACAAATTCCAAAAAATTATTAGCAAGGATTACCGCAACCCGTACCTTTCGGGTTGTGGGTTTCGGGATGACCAAAATCAAACGACTCAAAATGAATTCCCACAACCCACACCTGTCGGGTTGCGGGTTTTGGATTGTCAGATTTTCGGGTTTCGGGTTGGCAGAAGTAAATGACAAAATGCTTAAAAATTTAGGCTTCCAGCAAACCAAAAACACTTAGAAATTTCCGAAATAAAAATGACAATCAAGCCAAACAAAGGTACAGGTACAAGATCATAGAAACAAAGTTCAAAACCTCATGTTCACGAGAACACTTACCCAAATACATTTGTATTTATTTTAAAATTGGGTCTCCCATGCTTAGTTAAAGCATGGGATCTGTTGTGGCCACAACAAATGGTGGCTGGCTTGGAAGAACCAGTTATCTCTACAAACAAACTTCAGTTAGAGAAAGTATATCAGTCAGCTACCTTTTCCAACCTGAAATTTTAGAAAATATTTATAAAGGAGATAACCAATAAACAGAAAACATAAGATTGATATATTCCCATCGATGATCATATTAAAAATAATGCAAATGTGATAAGGAGAATTAAGAAACAACAGGGATCCTTTACCATTATGCAATCATTGAACACCAGCTTGTGTTGAACCTGGGACTAACTTAAAACTGCTCATGGATATCCAAATTACATATCACCTTGGTTTATTAATTGTTTTATATACAACAGTTCTTTTGGCTATATACAGATTTTTTTCATTTTCTTTTTTTTAAACAAAAATGAACAGCTATACATAAGACCTTGTTGGTACAAGACCACTTCCCTAACTTGGTAATCAGATATCAACAGTGCCATTCACAGGCCTGATCCAAAAACTGATCAAGCTGGCTCGATAAGAGACCCCTTGTCCTTCAACTATGACACTAAAGGAAACTATCGTGTCTTGTTGACCACATGATGATAGTTTCAGTCCAAATTAAACCCATGATCATGGCAGGGATGGATTGTAATAAGACCCCCCTGTCCTTATACACAACAAGTATCTTATAAAAGAAAAATACAAGTTTTATTCAAATAATAGACTACAAGGCACTGCCAAAACTTGGTAACCTTATGATAGCAGCGTTACTCACTAGTGTTTTGCAGATCATGAATGGACCGGCCTGTGATAGGATCTTCCACCTCTAAGCAAAAACTGAAATTCATCTTCTAAGTGTGGTGGCTTGATGTGAAGATGTCATTCCACTAAACACCTATGAACCTAAAGGGTTGGCTTAAAAATAAGACCCCCCTCCTTGTAATCTATAATTATTTAAGAAAATTATTATCGAGGTAATTGTAAAAGGATCCAGAGCAGATAAAGTCGATCATGTTGTTATGATATGCTGTGACAATGAGACATAAGATAAGAATATTTCAACCGTTCCCCATATCTCAATTAAACAGATAAAACATGTAAAATATAACGACCAAGTTGGAAATGTATCAATCAAGGTTCTGTATTTATTGGTTATGCATTCTTTACAAAACAAATTCTAATATCAGCTGAAAAGAAACTGAGACTAACATACTATTCTGCAACCTCAGTTAAAATCATCTTTGAGCAAAACTGGTTTTAAACCATTACCAAATGTGTGGAGTTTATTATCAATAAAATGAAAGAAAACCAATCAAAACAAAGAAAAAATAAAACACCCACCTAGCTTAATTAAACAAATTTGAAAATGAAATGAAAGAGATCTAATCAAAATAAAATTGAAGCAAACGAGATTGACTAACAAATCATGTGGAAGAATATGTGTTTAAATTTTTGTTGTAAAGAATAGTCTTTGATTAATAGCATTGTTCACCACATGAGATATTGAGCCACCTAAAGCCTCTTTATTTAGAAAACTAAATTAAAATCCAAACTAATTATAAAAATAGGCCTTAAAAAATTGTCTTATGTGAAGAGAAGTGAGATTTGTTGTCATGTTTGCAAAATCGAAGGAATTTGTTATTGTAGAGAGAGTAACTACATCAATTCATAAAATGAAATGTATTGCTCTGATTAATTGAATTGATTGTAATAAAACTCTTGAAATAAATTTGTTCTCCTTTGATCGAAGAATTATGATCAACATTGTTATTTGTCGCATAAAGTTGTTTTAGGGCAATGAGGCCTTTCTTTATTAAAGGTTATGTACAGAAAGCAACAAACTGAAATAATACTAAACTAAATTGTGTGCAATTTGTGACCACAAAATATGTAAAAAACCCCTTTTCAAATGCATATCTAGGAAAAAATAAAAATTCATGTGTAACGAAGATATCCTAATTCTAATCGCTTTGTCTCCTATCAAAACATTCTTTCTCTTAAAACTCGAAAAATGATTAATTCAAAACATTTCATGACATGATTATTATAATTTAAAAGATAGAATTCAGACATGAATGCCTTGAACCAAAAATAATAAGCGAGAGCATGAACATAAAGTGGGAGATGGCAAAAATACTTCCCTGAATGCATCCGAAGAAGCGTCGTTTCCAACTTGGACTTGGCTTGTCGTCGCAAATGTTTTATTGAAGAAAACCAAAAGGGTAATCTAATTATTAAAGAAATGAAAAAAATTAATCTATTCTTCACCTACTCCTAAAAAGTAAACAAAAAAAACTAAGTGTAATCAAATTTCCAATGCAACCATGAAAGCATATGGGAAACTGCAAAAAAAAAGAAGTGAATAATCAAACGGTATGATGTGAATGCTTGAAAATCAGAATGGAAAAAGAATGCATTAAAGAAAATAAAATGAAATTTATGTACAAATAATTAGAAGGGAGTCTTACCATTTTTATATACAAATAAGGAAAACAGAGTTTTACCATAATGATGAAATATTGCTGAAAAATATTTCTCCAGCCAATCAACAATCCAATCATGGCATGTACAATGAAATCCAAAAGAATGACATAAAGAGTTTGAAAGATTTATGCAATGAAATGCATTTTTCGAAAGAGAGTCAACATTAGTATTATAAGAATCCAAAACTTATTCTTGAACAATTTTCTCCTTAGAAATATTACCTTGAACAAGATTAGCAAAATCAGATCCAATTTGTTCTAAATTATCATTGTAAAAATCATCATAAATTGGCTGATTAAAGTGGAAATTTTCATAGAGATTAAATTTCCTTTGAGTATTTTCTTGAGAAGAAATAAAGAGAGGAGAAAACATAGAACTAGTATCTTCAACCTTCTCATAAGAATCATCTCCATCAAGTAATCAATCGTAAGAAGAAAATGTTTCTTCATTGACTGATCAACCATAAAAGGAAGAGTTCTGAAAATAATCATTAGGAATAGTGTTCATTTCCAGCAAAGAAGAACGACAAGAAAACATAGATTGATGATAAAGATAAGAATCTTCTTGATTTTCTCCATGTAGTTCATAATCAACTTGTACCTGTTTAATATTTAACAATGAAGAATTAGAATCAGAAATATATGATTGAATTTCATTGTTATCGAATAGATCAGGATACAAAGACAAATATGAAGAGGAAGTAAGTGCATGAAATTCATCTCTTTGTAGAATATTTTCAGATTGAGATTCCTTAAGAGGTGTTTTCTCTTCGAAAGGGATATGTATGAAAGGTTTCAAATCAGGATCTACTTCTTCTTCTAATGTAGTATCATTATTTCGTGAAATATGTTCTCCTATAGAATCAGTTAGGTCATAGAATGGTAATTGGGAAAACATATCATAAATTTCAGATCAATTAGTTGATTCAAGATCGATCAAAGGATTAATAGAATAGTAAATATTGGAACCTTGAAGCTCCTTAGTTAAGCTAGAAGAAGATTGTTCGATATCATGATTAGAACTATTCTCTTGTACTTCAGAAGAATCTTCTATAGAAAAATGATCTCCTTCATGATTCGGTAAACTTTGGTTTTCACATGAAACAGATACGGGCATATCAACATTCGAATCGGCCAAATCATCACATTGATTATGATCCATATCTAAGAAAGAGAAGGAATTCATTTCCACAATTTCTAAATCATTAGATTCTTCATGAAAATCTAAACCAAGATGTGGATAATCATTGATGTATAATTCAGATTTATCATCTACTAATCGATCAGATTCATTCAAAGCAGAACTAATGTGTTGAAACCATTCAAGTATTATAGGACGATCTATTAAAGGGAATCTACAATAGAGGTTACAATTTATAATTGCAAAATCTTCTATAGATTCATTTTTTTTAATAGTGAGTTGCTTCCATTCATCACACAATCTAATAAAATCGTAATGTCCAAAAGAAAGTATAAACAGATGTACAAACTATTCAAAAGAATGGATAGAGGCAAAAGGTAAGGTTACAAACCATTCTTTGACTCGTCCTTCAAATGTGAAGGCTAACAATCTGCACAAAACATCTTGATCCAAAATTTTGTTAACAAGACAATTATGAGAAAATTGAAGAACATGTTCTTGTGCTAATATTTCTCCTTCACCATCGAATTTTACTTCTATCAAATGATTCAGCAAATCTGTTTGAACATGAAAACTAATATGTCTAGAAAAACAACTAAATACAGATTCTTGGGCCGGAGCCATTATAAAATAATCTGATTAAAATAGCTTAAAAGACCTTACATGTCGGATGGCCCTCCTTCTAGTGCCATTTGTTGAGGCCACGGGGGTGCAGGGTAATTGCAAGGTGCTGGAATGGGTTCCAAGGCTCCCAACAGAGGGTGAAAACCCAGATTGAAAGGCTTCGAAAGACCCTACGCAAGGGAAGTTCTATCCCTAGCCTGTTTGGTATGGAAATATCCCACAGATATTTGGCCCCCGCTGGCACTCTATGAGTTGGTGTTTCGATCAATAGATCGGTTTTCCACTTAAGGAAAACAAAAAGTATAAAATCTTAGTACGTTCTAACTTAACCTATTTAAGACAAAGGATCTACTCTAGGTTAGATTTAATCTAAGGAAAAGCTTGTTGTTGTGCAGATCAATCTTGATGTGAGATGGATAAGTAAGTTTGTCAGCTTCAGCAGAAATGTTAAGAGATGCATTTACTTATTCACTTAGATCATAATCAATTAATGAAAATTAAGTGACAATAATATAAGCTTGTAAACCTGTTCAAGATTAACCTATAATCACCTTGTTAATTGAAAAATTAACAATGATTAAATCGAATGTTGATCATTTGAAGAAATCGATAGAGAAAATATCTCAATTGACAGAAATTCAATAAAACATTTTCATACACAGATCAGCTATAAAGAGAAAACAATATAACAAGTCTTTATGTAAATTAATGCTTGCAAAAGATCACACACTGTAGATGACAATTTGAAGTAAGAAATCAGACACTGTCAAAGAAATTTGAACAATGAACAAGAGATGATTCAAAGGGATTACTTTACTGTATTAATGAAGTCTGTAAACAAAATTACAAAGCTCTGCTTAATACATAGTATCTCCAGTCGTCTCCTGTTGATTTCTAACCCAAAAATTATCAACCCCTGACATCGAGAGGCATTCCTCCTTAAATAAGAATTACAACAGAGTACAAATGGAAATTCCCAAAAGATAGGGATTACAAAGTTCGGATCAGGCTATCGATCCAGAAAATCCTACCACTTATCCCATATTTCTAACAACTCATCTATGTTTGGATAATTGACAGATTCTAGGCCCAACTGAGCGTTACATGTGTTGTTTTCCATTTCATGCTTGGCTAACTTATGCCAAGTACGAACGTAGATATGGATCTTTCCCTCCATAATGACTGGTTTCCTAATCAGCATGTCCACATCATCAATCCTGACTTCATCAACAGCTCGGATCTTTTGTTCAGCATCTTCACATCGTGTTCAATTTCCTCAAGTCGGCATTTAGGTGCGCATGCCTCATGAATAGGATCCATAAGCGGGAGCAGCATAACGTCCATGATGTTTCCTACTGCATACAAATGCCTAGTGCAGATATCCTTTGATTTCCTAATGATCTCCTCAGTTGTCTCATTTAAATCGTGCCAAGTGTTCAATGAGGGTTTAATTTTCTTAAACTGGAAGCTGCTAAGAACTGGTATATCCTCTGGTCTGTCCTTTACGTATCCCTGCCATTCAGAAACATTCTCCTCTGCCTTGGATGATTGAAGTCTCTTGTCTTTCTGTTCTTCAAGGGTAGAAGACATCTTAGAGAAACTGATATAAGTTTCCCTGATTTCATCCAAGGCAGTGTACAACTTCTCAAGTAACTCATGATGTTCCTAATTAACTTGGAGAGCCAGATTCTTAAACTCAAGGGATGTAAACTTAGAGAAATTGGAGGAGGCTGCACTTGCAGTTGCATCCTCAGCTTGCCTTTCCAGAATGGCTATTCTTTCAGCATTGGAATCATTTTGAGCTTGTGCTATGCATAGCTCAGTCTGGAGAGTAAAATTCTTCTACTCCAAATCTTCTAACCTGTCTTCCCATGTCTTCCTAGGGTCATCAATATCAACCACATGTTGTTCTTTGGTCTGGGATAGTTCCCCTGCAAACCTCTTGATATCTTCTTCCTTCAGGTCAACTTCCCTATCCAAAACATGGACTGAATCCAAATTTGCACTTGCAAAGGCCCCTAAGGCTGCAGCTGTTTCAATTGCTTCAATTCAAGGATTATTTGTTTGTTGAGCCCATATCACCTAGTCTGTAATAGGTGCAGCTAACCAATGGTGATCTTTTCCTCTCTTCCTGTTGGCGGGAAAATCTACCCTATAGAAAGGAAACTAATGCTATCCACTTGGTTGGGGTGACAGGTAAGTGTATTGATGATATTGCAAAGACATTTATGAAAAGAAATAAGTTATGGATCTTGGGAACACACCTTTCGATCGAAGTTTGATCCTAGCCTTTACTTGATCTTGTGTTCAACCTCCAAATCCACCTTCCTTTCAGTAAACCTGCAATAATAATACCTTTCTCAAAGCACTTTGGGCAATATATCAAGCTTGAAAGAAACAAAAACAATGTTTAACATTCAATATTGACCAAAATAGATCCACATTAAGATGCCATTTCATAACACATTTAAGTTTGAACAAGACAGACACTTCAACCTTTATTTGTCAAAAGTAAAATGATGTACAAGTATACCTGATCATGTAACGGGCTCCTGCAACTTGATTCTGGGCTCTGGCTCTTCTCTGGCTTGGATATCTTCAGCATCAACTCCTCCAATGCAAGTTTCTCTCTATGTCTCAAAGTTTCTCCATTAATCCATCTAACCTTTCTCTTTAATCTTCTTTGTATTTATAGGATTAGAGAAGTAGTTCAGGTCGACGTATAGTTATGGAGGAAGTTGGGGGAGTTTTTAAACTACCAGCAACTAATCCTCCTCGAGAAATTAATTTATTTTTTAATTATCTTTTAAGATGTACGCGACTCTTGTTCAGTGAAGTAGCGTATAGGGCGCTAGTTTAGTGCTTATCAACTAGCGCTCATTCGATTTTAAATGGTGAGCGCTACTATGCTGAGAAGGAGTAGCATATATTTGGATATGGGCACTACGATCATACATTGGAGTAGCGTATGGGCGCTAGTCTCTTTGAGTATAGTAGCGCTCATATCTCAAAATGATATATTTTTTGGGTTTTTCCAGTAATGTCAGGAAATGGAGTGAGTCAAAGTATCATCCAAGGTCAACATGCTCCTCCATCCAAGTTTTCCTTTTGTGTGATCAATAGCTCAAGGTGATCACGGACGGAGAGGTGCAAGTTTAACCTATAATAGATGCCCCCTAATGTGTGAGGTCGGAGGGAAACGATGGCCGAAATACATTATAATCCAAAGCCAGAGGAGGAGCAAAGAAACCGCAGAAAACAAGTCACAAGAAACCTGCAACAAAGATAAAGGTTAGCGAGCAATTACATTTTTGACATCATATAGATGTGCAGTGTGATATAACATGATCTCCAACACATAACAAGGAGATGTATATAAAAGCATGGCCACTTGGAATACAAGCGTGGACCCATCTCAAACTGAGAGATCATAGCCATAACAACAAACTGGATCTATGTCTCATGGAGAGCCAAATATAAGTGAGGCTCAGTCTTGCGCAACTTGGGTGATAACAAAATGAGGTACTGTCATCCAAAAAATCCCAAAGTCTTCATCCAAAACAACTCTAGGTACAAACCCTAACCATGTGAATAGATGAGCTGATAGTCGAACATGGGGGGTATCGTTTGATTACCGGTCATTGATGTATACCGTTAACAGACGCGAGGACTTCCACCGATAATGATGATAGGGTCCAAGGTACCAAGTACGATTCACCAAATGTGAATAGATGGACTTGTAGTCGAACAATTGGGAATCCTGTCGAAGAAGAGACATTGATGTATTCTCATCATTCAATAGCGAGGAAAATTGCCACTGGTGACTGCAATCTCCAAGGTACTAACCGAAACTCTAAACTTCATTCCCAGAATAATGAGTTGATGTCGATGGGAAGAAGTCCGTTGGAAGGGAGGCCTTAAGGCATCCTCCATCATCCAACTCGAGGAACACTCAACTGGTAAGAGCTGATATGGAATAATATGTGACAAGACTGACACTAGGAAGGCTGACACATGAGGTAAAGGTAAACTGCAGAATGGCCGACACATGGTATATCCTTGAACATTGAGCACGACACAAAGTGACTCAGGCAGTTTCTGACATAATGGGGTAAATAAGTCTGAAATGTAAGAGACATTATCAGACCCTCCATATGGTTGGAAAAATAACCAACCGGGGGAGTAAATAACTCGGAGGAAAGGTTCACCCTGAGGTCAAAAACTAAACCCAACCGACAAGATAGACTCAAGTAGGTGCTGTGTTCAAGGATAGAACTGACTGAACTGCCTTTGACAATGAAGATATGATATGTCTTTCCCATTCCTTATTCTTTTTAGATAAAAGAATACCCTTCTTGTTGTTTTAATGAGTCCAAGAAAGAATGAAAACTCAATAGATCCAACCATGTAAAAAGTTTAACGAGCCCATGGGAGGAAGACTCAGGACCTTCTTCATTATTTATAGAGTTCGAAGAAGAGATAGAAGATTACTCTATATTTATTGATCTCTGGATTTTAATATCGAGCCGAGATCTGTTCTTGCTCGCCGGTGTTTTCCTGTTTATAGAGTCTGAAAAGCTTAAACAATCCTCTTTTCACCTATCCGTGGATTTTATATCGAGCCCGGATTGGTCTGTGCTCGGTGGTGTTTTCTCGTTTATAGAGTTGAAAAACTTAAACAGTCCTCTACTTACCCTCTCGTGGATTTCACATCGAGCCCGAGTAGGTGAATGCTCGCTTGGTATTTTCATGTTTAGGGAACCTGAAAACCCTAAAGAGAGGCTCCAAAAGGTCTTTTTTCGTGCAGTTAGTCTCCTCCCCCGAAAAAGTATAAAACAATGAAAGGAGAACTCTTATAGCGCATACAGGAGTATACCTAGAGTATACATTTTTCGTAGTTAATCCACCTAGGCCCGAAAAATGGGTAATTCTATACCTGAGTGGATGAGCCTTCGATTACTTTAACGAGTTCGAAGAGGACAAGCTTGCTCGGCAATCTTGTTTAGGTTTAAATAGTCCAAACAAGATCTTAAAATGACTTAAAGGTCAGCTTCTAGGATTATAGCTTCATACTCTGCCAAAACTAGGTCTTCAACAAAATATTAATTGATGCGGAAAAAATCTCGAATGATATATGAAATTGAACTATTTAACTAATTGACAAGGTCTATCATCAAGAAAGTTTAAACTTAGGAGATGAATCCGACAAAAATTAAATGAAAATTGAGCTTGGATTAGTATTATACCGTATTGTGTGTTTCAATTGATTAATTAGGGATTTTTGAAAGTTTTGAAACTATAGAAAATTAACAATTATGGGTAAAAATCAAAATCCAATTTGTATATATGATTTCATTTTTAAAAATCAATTTTCAATTTGTTTTGTAGGGCAAAGATTAGGGCAACCTTTTGCAAATTTCAAATCTCCGTGGCGATCGAACCAATCATCCAAACGTCAATCTTCCTCCACCAAGTAAGTTAAAATCCACCTAACTTGCAATTTCATGGTTTAGTTTTCAATTTTTGAGCAAAAAAAAGCTTGCAATGTGATGCTCACAAGTGTTGCTGCGTGGGCACTACTGTGTAACCATAGCAGTAGCGTATAAACGTGATAGGCGCTACTGTGCTCAAGCAGAGTAGCGCCCATACGCGACTGTGTAGTATACACAGTAGCGTACACTCTTGAAAACCTACATACAAGCGCCTAGACTCAAAAAAAAATTGATTTTTTGTGCAGGATGGTCCTTCAATGGAGGGAGAGGGAGCATGAGGACATGGATAGGTTGGCCATGCAAGATCCGGCCACCCTCCATGCTCTCAGAAGATGCGGTTTGTTGAAGTTTTATCGAACCGTAAACATGAGGGCTTTAAACAAATTGTTTCGAAGACTTATTCAGTATTGGGATGTGGATACTAATACCTTTGTCATCCGTGGGCAAACTCTGGAGCTTACTGTTGATGACATATATTTTATCACTGGTCTCTCACGAAGAGGAGATGTAATCAATCTGAAAGGGTCTTCTCGTGTGGATGTAATATCTGTGCAAGAGTATGTAAATACACATTGTGTTGCCGGAGTTGAGAAATCGGGAAGCCAAGTCTTGATTTCAACTATTGACGGTCTCCCTTTGAAAGTCATAGTGAGCATGATCAACCGAGCAGTAGGTAGTGCTTCACAACACTTAGCTTCCAGGCACTCTATGCATATTGGTGTACAATGCTTACACGGTCATGTCTATGATTGGAGTACTAGTTTATTGGCAAACATGAAATCTCAATTGACAGGTTGCAAATCCGGCACAATGAAGAAATTTTGGGTACGGTAGCATTTTGTGTACTTTCTTCTTTGAGAGGATGCCTGCTATCAGTTTGGGGATGCCTCTACCTCAGGTTAACCCCCGTGAGCCTAGACTAGGCCGTTGGGGTGACATATTCCTCCGCTAGGGTGGTGAGGAAAGTCACTACTGTTATCATACTGGTGATTTCTGGGGGTGGTGGGAGAGGCAAGTGCCTGCTTTTGAGCAGTTTCCATATGTTGGATTGGATTTCCGTCATGATCCAGAGCTGGTGCTTCCTCTAGGTGGAGCCTGGGGAGATATTGGTATGTTTAAATTTTGAGGTTTATTTAATTTTTTCAAACATTTTCAAGTATTTGATTTTTATGAATGAGTTTTGAAGTTCTAATCAAGTGTCATATGCAGATGTTGGTCCTGTTCGTCCTGAGGGACATCCTACCATCTTTGTGAGGCCAGCTGATATTACTGCAACAGATGATATGTTGGGAACCCTGGAGAGAAAAATAAGTCGGTTGACTCACGAAGTTCCTGCATGCCGTATGGATCAGATACCTGTTGATGTGCAGGAAGATGTTGTTGGGGTGCCCCCAGCATGGCTTAGGGTGCTGCGGAAGATAGCTAGGCTTGTCATATGCTATCGCAATGCAGTGGATGATGATGATGTCCCTCCTTTTCCATAGGAGACGAATACATTCTATGTATATATTTTTGAAGCTACTATGCCCAGTTTTTGTACTTTTATGACTTGACTTGATAGATTCGTGACTCAAAAATCATATATTTTTTGATACGGTATCGGCTATATACAGTATCGGTTATTTACATGTGTATGTGTTTTATGTATGCAATGTTGTTTATGACAATGTATGATGCAAATGCTAGTCTAACACATAGTTTGCTAATGAATTAGCTAAAGTGTTTATACTTCTTGGAATGTGTTCATATCTGATAGAATGAAATTGTCTTTCCAATAGTCTAACTCGTAGAAACTGATGTAGCAATCCCGGATCTCTAATCTGATAGACACCTGTTAACTGAAATTGTGAGTCAAGCCTTACCTCCAAATGTGAAATGCCATGACTGAGAGCATCTCGGATAAGTTCTATAATTGCACTGTATTCAACCACATTATTCGTGGTAGGACCCAAACAAACCCCCCCCGAAGAGACAAGTTGGTCAACGGGTGAATAAATGACCCAAGATGCTGCAGCCAACTGACAGGTGTGGCGACTGGCGCCATCAACAAATCCTAAGAAATGTTTGGTTGACATCTGGTACACGAAACGAGAAACACACATAAGATTACCTAATGAGCATAACAAAACTAGCTTTACAAAAATATACAGCTATGTTACAAGAAAAAGTATTTTAGCCTAGGCGTAGTACTTCTTCAGGTAGGGTCAATGTCTGGATCCTCCTCGTGAGGCCGGGAAAAAGTGTTATGGAAATCATGGAAAAGATTGGTATACGGAATGATCTCATCGAGATAACATCCCGTTTCAAAGAAAATGTTTCCATTGACCCCAGTGAAAATGTTCACCAGCGAGGTATGCAATCTATTTGCTTCAACAACACCAACTTGTGAAGAAGTGAAATTAGTATTCTCATCGGGTGTTGGAAAAAATTCACCTCTCTCTATCAAGTTAAGAACAGGAACCAAGAAGGACCTAGGATCTATATGTTCCCGAGGATGATCTAGGTCAGTCATGGCTTCTAACATTTCTTCTTCAGAAGGTAAAGTAGTATCTAAACTGTCAAGAGAGCGGATCGGGTCCAGTGCCTGAGTAATAGCACAATCTATATTTGACTCAACAAACACCGATGGAGTCGACACATGTTCTGTTGCAGTTTGATAAGAATCCGGGTGAGTAACTTCTACAACAGGGATGGGCACGGAGGGGTTTGTGTTAGTTGGGAGAAACCCAGAATCAGTTGTTAAAATAACCATGGAAGTTTCAGACGAAGAACATCCCTTAGTACCAACGAATAAGATAGGAGCCGGTAGGTCAAAAGTGCCGATTAATGATCCGTACAATCCTGCTCCTAAACTCTCACCAACCGGGGTGGTTTGATCAATCAATGGAACTGTGGTTTCCGAAGAAGTCTGGTTGTTTCTCTGAGTGAAAGAAAGTTTATCGACTGTAACGATCTTACCTTCAAATGGGAACATGACCACTCGAAAAAATGTCGATGAAATAGCTCGCATGGCATATGTCCAACTCCTGCCCAATAACATATTGTAATCAAGCGGAGCGTCCAGAACTTCTACTTCAACAACAACTGTCTTACCGGCCAAAGTGACATCAAATGATGTCAAAAATCCATGTGGACGAAAAGTTTTGCCATCAAATGCAGTAAGCAGTGTGTTAGAAGGGGCTAACTCGGGGGAGCTTAAAGCTTTCCAACAGGAAATTGACATTACGCAAGTCAACGCTCCCTCATCTACTACAGCTCGTCTGATGGTCATTGGACCATGAACGAATTCAATCTGAAGGGAAACGTGATAGGGCAACTGGTATTTGACATCAGTCATATCAAATCGTGCAGAAATGTTAGAAGATTCCATACTTCCAATAGCTTCCAGAAGTGCATTCCGTTGTAAAGGACAACTCTGCAAGACTTCTAAAGTAGACATGGCACAAGGGGTCTGGGCTAAATCTTCAACTACATTGTAGTTGGAAGCAGCCTGAGTGTTGGGATTGTGCGATGCCCGTTTCAAGACACCTTTCAGGATCTTGGGCATTGGGTCCACAGGTATGTGGAGTGGAGTGGGGGATTCTGGAATCTCCTTATCCTTTTTCTGTGCGTCTGGGGTATAGTTCCTGGCTCTAGTTTGCAAAAGTGCATCCGAATTAACCATGTTGATAAAAGTTTGATCAACCGTAGCATGTGAAGTGCCCCCAGTATTTGAGGTGCTAGAAGTTGAGCCCTGCCCTTTAGGGAATGGATCTTTCAGGACGGCAGGCTTCTTTTCTCTTAAGAGCTTCTGGGCTTCTTCAAGTAGAGGGCATTGGTGAGTAAGGTGGTTCTGCTTGAAACGTTTACAAGGGAACTTAACCTTCTTTTCCTCTTTGTTACCCTCTTCGGCATTGTTTTTTTTGGGCTTTTGTTGGTTCCCCTCTCCTTTCTTGCCCTTCTTTTTGTTATTGGGCTGCCGAGGGCCCTTTTGATTGTTCTGGACCTGGTTGACAAGCTCAGAAGTAAAAGGAGAGGTTGTGATGGAAGAAACATCTGCAGTCGATTGTTTGATTGATAAGGCATGAACCTATTTAGTCAGTGCTTCGAAAGTTGTAGAGTCAACTGAACCCACTATGCCATCAGCATGTGGTCCAGGTTTGGGTCTACTCAGATCGGTGTTTGATCTCGGTGCGTCAGGTATAATCTCGTACAATAACCCAGATTGTGCATAAACGAGATCTAACTGCTAGGTCCGTAAGATGGCTTCTTCCTCGTTTGATACTCCAGATGTGGATACTTCCTTAGAAATATAAGGAAGGAGTGATTTCAAATACCACTCAAGTAGGAACTCTAGAGGAATGTTGGCCCTAATGAGCCTCTTCCGTCTTCGCCACTCTTGAATGTGATCAGATAAATGAGTGGCTTTGTTTTGCCTAAATGTAGACAAAAGGTCCGTTCCGGCATCATACTGAACGAGAAGCTGGAAGTCATTCAAAAAGACCGTGGCGAGATCTCCAAAATTAGAGAAAGTAGCCGCAGGTAATTTAATGTACCATTTGGCTGCAGGACCAGTTAAGGTCCTCTGGAACAATCTCAATCTAATGGAATCTTCGTTTAATGAATTTGAGGAACACCATAAGTGGAAAGTAGTGACATGGTCACTAGGGTCTTCACCTGTTTTGCCTTCGAACTTTGGAATGTCCGAAGGTAACTTGGTGGGAACTGATGGCCATGTAGCATTATGACACACAGGATCGTTTGTCAGTTTGGAAAGATCTGGAAAATTTAAAGCTTCCAGAAATGGTAGACGAGGCCGGTAAGACGGTACTTGATAAGGGGAACCACCCATCGTTTGACCCATGAACGGTTGGTATGGGTTTCCCCCAGCCATCTGCTGATAAGGGTTTCCCCCGGCCATATGCTGATAGGAGTTGCCACCAACCATCTGTTGATAGGGGTTGCCCCCAGTTACTTGTTGGTAGGGGTTTCCCCCAGCTGTTTGTTGGTAGGGGTTGCCCCCTACCATCTGTTGTTGTACGAAAGAGTTATTAAAATTTCCCCACCCAAATGAAAGTGGATTATTGCTCTGTGGGTTCGTCCACTGTGGATGGGTATTAGCCCCGCCATATTGCTAGTTAAAAATATTACCCCCTCCCCTGAGAATAAGGAAAAAGGGGCATTACCTGCAGGCATATTACCTTGATTCATGTTAGGGCCTGCAAAGGTATTGAAACCAGTAGAAGCTGATGTAAACGGTGCAGTCATGGTACTCATGACTAACATGGTTGCAGAAGCACTTGGTCCTACAACAGGTGTGGAAATCCAAGTACTAGGTATCTGATATAGAGGTTGAAAAGAAGGAGGTGTTGCAAAGTTGGTTGTACTGCTAGGTCCAACAGCAGGCGTAGGGATAGATGCCATCGTTGTTATACTTGGCATACCTAATGTACCAGTATTGAAACTGAAGGACGAGGTAGACACAGAGGTTTGTGCCTGACTTGGTGTAGCAGTAAAAGAAGGATTTACTGTGTTAGTGTTCATACCTAAAGTGGGAGTTTGGGGAACTCCCTGTTCACCTCCTATATTAGACATCAGATGTCCAGGCAATGAATTATCTGCACTGAAATGGGGCTGCTGGAAACCAACAGGTGACAGAAGCGGAATTCTAGTATTGGTCAAAGGAGGATTGAAAGGAGTGCTATACTCCGCAGATGTAAGATCTTCCACCTCAACTGTACTAAAGTGTTGCTGATCTGTGGTACCTAGTAGTGGTTCCTCAGGAACCTCTATTTCAAATTTTTCTGTTGCAAGAATTTCTTCAGGAAATTCTATTTTAGGAGTAGTTTCTGAAGAAATACCGGGGTTTACCCGCTGTCGTCTAACTGGCTGTAAAGGTTCTGTCCTAAGTGGTGGAAGGTTTTGAAACCTCCTCGATCTATGAAGCTCTTAATTCTCTGTGATTATAAATATATAATATAAAATAACAGACTAGAACCTAGTGGCCACTACAACTAGGGGGCAAACAGCACGCCAACTAAAAAGTCCTAAGTATACAAACCAGGCAAACAAACATGCCTTCCGGAGAAGAGTCTGGGATGATGAGGGCCCAAAACAGATCAACGAAGGAAGAAAGATAGTTACCCAGGGTCCACAATACAATGACTAAGGGTGCAAGCGCTGGAATCACCCAACCACCCTCCCAAAGACCTGCAAGGGGTTTCCTCCCACGTCTGTCTTAGGTACAGCAGATATACCCTCTGTTGTCACCTGTGTATGAACCTAGAGTCAGATACTAAGGATACCACAACACCGAAAACTCCTGGGGGAACAGTCACCGATCGAATCAGAAAGCGTGAGCAAGGTAGCTAAGCCCGAAACTCGAAAGAGTCCCCAATACGCAATCCGATCCTAGCGTATGCTCGAACATAAAGTAGGAGGAGTATTCCCAACAATATGATCTTGCAATGACCTACTGCATAGATCCCAGGCAAGTTTTGAGTGAAATGAGTTTACCTGTGATAGTCTTACTACGATTTTTGCGTAATGTGTGATCTTGAGTGGTTTAAGGTGATTTAAACTCAAGATCCTAACCAAAACTAGTTGGTGTAGTGTATCCCTAAAAAGAAAAAATGTTTCTAGTTTATTTTATTAAAATATTTTTAGGGTTGTTATTACTCAAAAAGGGTAGTGCTTTTGTGTGGCGGTGGTTGCAACAAGGAAACAAAAGTGCAATAAAATCAAAACTTTCTACAACAAAGCTCTTTTCACTTTTTCATTTACTTCTTTCCAAAACTGAAAATTTGAGTAAACCTACTTAAAAAAAATTTGTTTTCTTTTTTTTGAAATTATACAAAATATCTTATGCTATCTTGTAATAAGAAAATAAGTCTGATTAAACTTAAACTACCAAATTTTTTGCTTTTTCTATAAACGAAAAAGAACTATGAAAAATGGAAAGCAAAATAAAACTTATGTGCAATGTGTGTAAGTATGGATAAAAAGTTCCTAAGCTTATAGATACCAAGACACTAGCTCGAAAAAGACTTGATCTACAGGTTTTTTGCAAAGAAAAAGCCTCTAAACTTGGAAACAAAGTGGGAGAAAACAAAGAAGAAAAACACAAAAGGACTGACCTAAAGTATCTAACCCTAGAAAGACCACTATGCCAAGCAAAAGTAGACAAGCAAGCTGCCAATTACTAACACAAAGAACCGAGAAATGACTCAGCCTACAACAGTTTAAATGCACTTGCAACCAGCAAAAGACAATAAGTCCAGGAAGAATGGAAATCAATAAAAATGGAAGACACCCTAGAAGCTCTAACACGGACCAAACCCTAAAACAAAGGATAGGATGAGCAGAGAGCAGACAAGCATTGCCACAAACAGCGGATACAAGAGTATGTAGGTTTGTAAACTAGCAACATACAGTCAGGGTCTAAAAAGCGGAAGTGTTCACCACAAGACACGACCTAGTCTTCCAAAAAAGTCCCAAACAGTCCAAACGTTCCAAAGGTAAACAAGCGATTCAAAAGATGGAAAAAGACTTCAAAGAAAAGGTTCTATGACTTAAACGACAGTTAAAAACCTCATACACCAGTCGCGGAGACCTAAAAAGCAAAGTCAGCAAACCACAAGAATGGCTAAAACTCAAGCAAACTGTTAATGAACAGCTTCAGGAAACGTACCCTACTGTGTAGTAGGGAAACTCGCGCCCCTGCAGAAATGGGCGCTACTGTATATATAACACAGTAGCGTATGGGCGCTACTGTATATATAGCAGAGTAGCGCTCATATCTCAAAAGCTTAAAAAACTGACTTTGAAAGATACCAAAAACTAATGGAAGCAGAAAGAGACAGGCAGGGGATACCTACAGGGTTTCTCAACACATCAAAGAAGTCAAAACAATCTGGGAAGACACACAAGAACAAGGTTTCCTAGAGCCAAAACTCAACTTTCCCCAGCAGAGTCGCCAGTCTGTTGGCGGGAAAATCTACCCTATAGCAAGGAAACTAATGCTATCAACTTGGTTGGGGTGACAGGTAAGTGTATTGATGATATTTCAAAGACATTTATGAAAAGAAATAAGCTTTGGATCTTGGGAACACACCTTTCGATCGAAGTTTGATCCTAGCCTTTACTTGATCTTGTGTTCAACCTCCAAATCCACCTTCCTTTCAGTAAACCTGCAATAACAATACCTTTCTCAAAGCACTTTGGGCAATATATAAAGCTTGAAAGAAACAAAAACAATGTTTAACATTCAATATTGACCAAAATAGATCCACATTAAGATGCCATTTCATAACACATTTAAGTTGGAACAATAAAGACACTTCAACCTTTATTTGTCAAAAGTAAAATGATGTACAAGTATACCTGATCATGTAACAGGCTCCTGCAACTTGATTTTGGGCTCTGGCTCTTCTCTGGCTTGGATATCTTCAGCATCAACTCCTCCAATGCAAGTTTCTCTCTATGTCTCAAAGTTTCTCCATTAATCCATCTAACCTTTCTCTTTAATCTTCTTTGTATTTATAGGATTAGAGAAGTAGTTCAGGTCGATGTATAGTTATGGAGGAAGTTGGGGGAGTTGTGAAACTCCCAGCAACTAATCCTCCTCGAGAAATTAATTTATTTTTTAATCATCTTTTAAGATGTATGCGACTCTTGTTCAGTGAAGTAGCGTATAGGGCGCTAGTTTAGTGCTTATCAACTAGCGCTCATTCGATTTTAAATGGTGAGCGCTACTATGCTGAGAAGGAGTAGCGTATATTTGGATATGGGCGCTACTATTATACATTGGAGTAGCGTATGGACGCTAGTCTCTTTGAGTATAGTAGCGCTCATATCTCAAAATGATATATTTTTTGGGTTTTTCCAGTAATGTCAGGAAATGGAGTGAGTCAAAGTATCGTCCAAGGTCAACATGCTCCTCCATCCAAGTTGTCCTTTTGTGTGATCAACAGCTCAAGGTGATCACGGACGGAGAGGTGCAAGTTTAACCTATAACAATTCCTGGTTCTTGTCATTACTGCTTTGTCATCTTGGCTGTAAAAATAGCTCCCAAGAGGGACTATATCATCATTTGCATACTCAACCACCAATGCTGTGGAGGTAGAAGATATGCTTATTGTTGAGATCATTGAGGGTGTTTGAGTGACAACAGGACTAGGTATAGGCACAATGACTTGAGGGGTAGTCAAAGGTGTAGAGATGGCTTAGGTGACTGATAAAACCTTAGTTGGAGAAGGAACTGAGACAAAAGCTTCAAAAAGTGAAACTTTATTATTAACATGACCAGATGATGATGAAGGGGAAAGTAAAGGTGCCTCACCAGTGGTAAAGGATAATGAAGTGGATGTGGGTGATTGTAGAGGGGTAGTCACAGACTGAACCTCTGCAATGATAGTTGATGTAATGGAGAAAGAGACTGAGTTGAGTTGGATGGGAATGGAATAGTGGTAGTGGTGAGAGTATGAAATAACTGTGATAAATAAAACGGAGGTGTCATTCCTGAAGACAAACCAGAGAGTTCTTGAATAGCTGGTAGAAAAAGTGCCCTGGTTGTGATATCAAGAGTTGTTGTAACCTCTAACTCCTATTGATCAGGAAAAGAGTGGTCCATCTCAATTGTGTTCAGCAAATCAGCAATTGTTTGTGAATCTTCAGTCACCCCTTCTGTTATTGATACTGGAGGATGAGGTTTCACCTCAAGGTCACAATCAATAATGTCCTCAAGGGGAATATGTGCTGCAGGGGTAAGGATCTTCTGCCTCTTAGCTGGGCTAGCCTCGAGTATCATTAGATCGTCTTCTTCCTGTACAACTGAAGTAGACACTTGAATATACACAATAAGCTTAGGAGATTCAACTACCTTAGTACCCAACACTGAGGTGATTTGTGCTAACCCCTGTTTGAACTGATGAGTTGTCTGCAGCAGAACCTTGACCTCTTCAGCAGTCTTTATCTGAGGAGAAGGATCTATGGGAGCTTTACCTTTTTCCCCATCTATATAAGTAAGCATAAGAGGAGCTTTAGCTTTCTGATCCTCCTTATCTTCTCTTTCTTTTCTTACCTGCTCCACTAGATTTAGCTGCATAGTTTTGTAGCTTGGGATCCTAGCTTTAAGGTCTTTCTGATATTGCAAGATGTTATACTGCCCTTCTGCATTGTTGGCCTTAGCAAGCACTTCAGAAAAGGTGTCAACTCCTTGATAAATAGATTCATATGGTTTAGTCTCATGGACATAGTCCATCTTAACATGAATCTGTTTGAGGTGTGCATCAAGACGTTTCCTGGGATCATGCTTCCTTTTGGGAGCAAGACCTAACTTTAGAGCATCCATCTAATCATCAAGCACTGTAGCCCAAGTTGAGGTTGGGATAACAAGAGGCCCAAGGTTAAAATCAAATTTAGGCCATCCTTTCTTCCTAGGACCTACAAGCTTCTTGTACATACCATCTGTTACAGTCTGAAAGGAAACTTCTTGTATAACCAACCTGTCAGGAACTATCCTAGGTAGAAGGTGGACTATGTCACTTCCCCAAACTCTGATGTATGAGAAATATTCATAAACATACCAATCACCGATGGGATTGATGAAGGCCTTGGCATCAGCCTAAAATGCAGGTGCTTCTTGCCTGAAAATATTGAAATAAAGAGTGCCCATGAAATGATCACAGATATCATAAAGTAAAGGGATATAATTCCCATCCCATAACATTGAGTGATAGATATGAGCAGGTGGGTCTGAGGGGGTCCAATTCCAACCTAATTTTGGTTACTAGAACTCTTAGCAGAAGACATCAATAACATATGCCGAGAGGTAGCAATGTGGTTTTTTTAGGGCAGGTGCCTTCTGATACTCTTGGATGGCATTTTTCAACCTAGATGACAGGATAAAAGCCCATGGGAAGGACTCGTCGGTGGTTAACACATGGTGTACTATGGGAGCCCATTCAGCTTTGAAGACAGAACAGTTACGAAGGCCAAAGAGCCTACAAAGCATGGCTGCTAGCAAGGAATAGGGTTCCCTGAACCAGGAAATAGGGTACAGATTGTCGGCTTTAGGCACAAAGGCATTAGGCTTTACCATCCATGATTTTAACATCTCATTGAAGTTATAGCGAGTTTTTGAGGACTGTATGAACTCGGGACTAAGGGTCTGCACATGCGGTTTGAGAGCAAAAGCTTGAATAAAGACCTCGGGGCGGAAATGAGTCAATTGAGCCCCCATGCTATCGTTAAATGATTGGTCTGTGGGGTTTGCGTTCTCAATTATCCATTTGAAGGAATCAGTGTAAGGTAAAATGGCAAGGTGAGTAGCGATAGTGTGTACCTGAGAAGCCCTAATCTTCTCATATGCAGGTCGATCATTTTCAATGTGGGAAAGGTCGTCATTGTCAAATATGGCATATATTTTGGACCAATCCACCTGATAGGTCTCCGTAACCCTTTCACTAGTGTCTAAGAAAATACCAAAATTGGGGTATTTGGTCAGGGACTCTCTATGAGCTGTCTTAGACCAGGTGTTTTTTGACATGGTGGCGGAGCTTGGAAACTCTAATAAATAAAAGAAAGAAAAATAAAAACTAAAACCAAAAATTGTGAAAATCCTCACAGCAGATCTAAGAGATGATGTATACCTCACAAGAGTAATTATGGTTAAGCAAGAATATAGAAGAAGAGTGGTTAATACAGTATAATGAGCAACATAATAATATGGTACAGTAGAACTCGGATAGAAGCAATAATACTTCACACACACTAATTAATTAATCACAGTATGGACAAATAAATAGTTACAATGGTAGAGAGAATTCAAATGCCTAAGGTGGAAATTCGAATTAGCCTCTCAGAGTGATCATAAGATCAATAGAGTGTCATCGGAGCACAACTAGGTGTCCTCATGATCATCGGAGCACAACTGGAAGTCTTCATCATCATCATCAGTGGAGTCATCAATGCTCAAGTAACTGTCAACCATCAATCAAACTAACTCTGGTAGGTGTAACTTAGTGTAACTAATTGTAACTCAGTGTAACTGAGTATAAATTGAAGACAACTAGACTGGTAGGTGAAGAAGGGCGAGTTGCTTCCTAAAATAAAGGAAGAAGGACGCATTAAGCAACTGGAGGGCTAAAAATGAATAGTGAGAAGCTCCTGGGGGCTAAGTGCTGGACTGATGACTGGGGTGCATGCAAACCCTAGAATGCATGCAAACCCTAAAGGTGCATGCATGACTGAAAATGTAAATGATCAAAATACTAGTGGGACTAGGATGGAGTATAGGAATATCCTAACACGCACCCTTAATTCATCCTGGGCCCTGGTAACTAAGACCAAAGTTCACCCAATACAATGAATAATAATAGTCAATAAACCAAGGAAGTGAGAAAATTTCATGGGAAACGTACCCCCTCCTCAAAAAATAGATTGTAAGGCACACATAAAAATAAATGCTCCAAACTCAAGCAGGTGTGATGCTTGGTCATATGTCTGGAGGTATCTTCTTCTTGGGAAGAAGTGGATCATGCTCAAAAAGCATGTGTTTGTACTTGCTCTTCAGTTCGAATGTGATGAGAACAAATCCAACAGTATGAGAATGATCCTTGAACCGTGATTTGAATTAGCTGAGGTAGGATCAAATTTTTGAATGTGCATATAGTCTTTTGTCTTCTCCTTCGAACCACCATGGGTGAGATTATGCCAAAAAGAACTATTACATGTTTGCTTGAAATCAAAATCAGATTTAAGACTTAAAAAATAGTTTCTTGAGATCTCCTTTGAACCAACAGGGGTGAGATCAAAACTATCATATGCATGAGAAATTTTCCCAAGTAGTAATTGCTTAGAACCCAAATTAGATACAAGGCTTGAATCATGGTTTCTTGAGATCTCCTTTGAACCATGAGAGGTGAGATCAAAACCAGTAGATGCATGAGAAATTATCCCAAGCGAATGGCAATGGCCATATTCTTCAATGACCTTCTGCAAGCATGGAATTATGATCATATAGTAGTATAAAAGAGGAGATAGCTGGAGAGGAGCGAATGCATTACCTTCAAAAGCTGTTTTGACCTTCGAAATAATCATGTGATCATGATGCAAACCAACAGACTCTGGTGCAAGAGAGGATTTAGGACCTTCTACAATATCTAGAGTGTGAGCTAGCACAGAAAGAGAAGAAAGTTTGAGCATGAGTAGAGAATCTGCAAGTTCTTTGTCAACAACTTCAATATGAGATGATACTGGTTCATGATCTGAGAGACCATCAAGAGGAGCGAATGCATCACTTTGCTTGCTTTTGAATGTGTTAGGACCAAGTCCTTCATTCTTTCTGCCAAATTTTTCATCCAGGTGAGCCCATAACTCGTTTGGAGTCCATAACTCTTTTGGAGTTTCAACACCATCACGGTATTTGAATCGGAATCTCTAGTATGCACACAAAGAAAGCATCATTGCTCCAAAGGCATCATCACCTTTATTTAACCAATCAATTTTTTCTTCAGGGGATTCGAACTCTCTTTCAAAATGACAATAAAAAATATCATGGATCTTCAAGTGTGCTATCATTCTTGGTTTCCATTCATCATAGTTGAATGGAGAAAGAAAAGGGATTCCTTCTGAATCATACATTGAAGATTTAGAAGACCTACAAAAACAATATAGAATAACTGCAACTGCTACCGCTGCAAAAATGTAGAAACTGCTGCACTCAAAATCTTGGTAATAACCTGCAAAAAACTCTCAAGAATGCAGATAAACAATACTCTCAACATGCTCTGATACCATGTGAAAATCCTCACAGCAGATCTAAGAGATGATGTATACCTCACAAGAGTAATTATGATTAAGCAAGAAAATAGAAGAAGAGTGGTCAATAGAGTATAATGAGCAACAGAATAATATGGTACAGTAGAACTCGAATAGAAGCAATAATACTTCACACACACTAATTAATTAATCACGGTATGGAAAAATAAATAGTACAATGGTAGAGAGGATTCGAATGCCTAAGGTGGCAATTCGAATTAGCCTCTCAGAGTGATCATAAGATCAATAGAGTGTCATCGGAGCACAACTAGGTGTCCTCATGACCATCGGAGCACAACTGGAAGTCTTCATCATCATTAGTGGAGTCATCAATGCTCAAGTAACTGTCAACCATCAGTCAAACTAACTCTGGTAGGTGTAAATGAGTGTAACTCAGTGTAACTGAGTTTAACTAAGTATAAACTGAAGACAACTGGACTGGTAGGTGAAGAAGGGCGAGTTGCTTCCTAAAATCAAGGAATAAGGGCGCATTAAGAAACTGGAGGGCTAAAACTGAATAGTGAGAAGCTCCTGGGGGTTGGCTAACTGAGGGCTAGGTGCTAGACTGATGACTGGGATGCATGAAAACCCTAGAATGCATGCAAACCCTAAAGATGCATGCATGACTGAAAATGTAAATGTTCAAAATACTGGTGGGACTAGGATGGAGTATAGGAATATCCTAACAAAAATAAGGAAATTATAAATTGCAAGTGCAACAGTGATAGCAAACAAACCTGGGAATAACTGAAAACTGATATAAATGACCCCTGGTACGAAATTCGCAGTAAAAATCGGCGCGGCAGAGTAATTTCCAGCAGTGAAAATGGTAAAAGAAAATAGGAAAAACCCTTATATATCGGTTCGTCAAATTAAATCTTGACCGTGCGATTAAAAGGAATGAACGGTTGAGATTAGTTGATGGGGGATGCGGGTTGGGTCTTGAAATTTATTTACAAATTTATTAATGATTCCCGAAAGCCGCAACCTGAAACTTGCGAGTTTCGGGTTTCTGGATTGAAAACTAACCCAAAAATGCATAAACGGGTTTCTGAAAACTGCAACCCGAAACTTGCGGGTTCCGGGTTTCGGAAACAGAAACAATCATAAAAAGATGAAAAAGATTTTCCCGCATCCCGCAACCCAACATTTCGGGTTGAAGGTTTCGGGAACACACAACACGATTAAAAGGTAAAACACATTCCCGAAATCTAAAAGCCGTGGTTGCGGGTTTTGGGTTTCGGGTTTCGGGATAACAAATTCCCAAAAATTATTAGCAAGGATTACCGTAACCCGTACCTTTCGGGTTACGGGTTTCGAGATGACCAAAATCAAACGACTCAAAATGAATTCCCGCAAACCGCACCTGTTGGGTTG
Organism: Larix kaempferi; assembly: GCA_027924585.1. NCBI lineage: Eukaryota > Viridiplantae > Streptophyta > Pinopsida > Pinales > Pinaceae > Larix > Larix kaempferi. Next base: position 981,306 of record BSBM01000411.1, on the reverse strand, counting down.
CGGGTTTCAAGTTGTCGGATTTTCGGGTTTCGGGTTGGCAGAAGTAAATGAAAAAATGTTTAAAAATTTAGGCTTCCAGCAAACCAAAAACAGTTAGAAATTTTTGAAAGAAAAATGACAATCAAGCCAAACAAAGGTACAAGTACAAGATCATAGAAACAAAGTTCAAAACCTCATGTTCACGAGAACACTTACCCAAATACCTTTGTATTTATTTTAAAATTGGGGCTCCCGTGCTTAGCTAAAGCATGGGATCTATTGTGGCCACAACACTCTCTCAAACTTCCTCAAACTTACAGGTCAAAACATGAGATCCTATGGAATCAATTAAAAAGAAACTAAGTTCGGTTTTCCAATAATATTTCCAAGAGCATGACCACCTTCAAAAGTGTGGAAGTCTAACTCAAATAAGCTTGTAACTATAGGTGTGCACCCACTTAAGAAAGGATAATTCTGAAACTTTGTGGTGATTATTCCAATCCCATGGTGATAATCGAAATTTGTGGTGATAATTCCAATCCCATGGTGATAATCGAAATTTGTGGTGATAATTCCAACCCCATTGACAGATGCAACCATGCTAGAAACAATATCTTGCATTTTATGGAGCTGTATAAGGGCTAACTAAAACGCACCCGAGTTACTGGAATCCAACAGAGCAATTCTTTCCAAAATCGCAATTTGGAGATCTCAGATCGCAATTTCGGCGATCTGGGTTGTTTTAAAATTGGGTAATTAGTCTAGAATAGCGAAATTACAAAAATGCGAAAATAGCGATTTCCAACAAGAATTTTAACCGATTTTATCCCAAAATCGCCAGAAAAGCGGGGCGTTTTGGTTGTCTTTTATTCTATGCGGCATTTTATATGTATGCATATGGAATCCACTTCATAGCTGGATTGTTCTTCATGCACACTGCCACACATCGTTACACAGGATTGCACAAGCAAGGCCATAGATCAACTGTCATGGTAGGGTTTCTTGTGCATTCACGCGGGAGATGATTTCTAAACATGGATCGATGACCCTTTTTTTATTTCGTTGTAGAATTCTAACGTAACGACTACTACACCATCGAGATGGATTACAAGTCAAAAATGATAATTCCAAGACTATCAAGGCAGGATCGAATCTCGATAGTGGTACACATCGATCGGAGGATCTCCAATATTGTAAAGCACATGGAGTAAGCTATACAACTTGCATTTTTTAAGTGCTTTTTTGTCGGAATAAGGCGAAGTGATTTGCTACTGATTTTGGTTACTAGATTTGAAATTTTGATTACATAAATGGATTCAATGTTTTCCTGGAGCACTTCGATTATGCAATTCTATCGATCTAAAACTGTCATTTCAACAATTTCAGCTAGATTTTTGCAAAACATAGACACAACACAAGATAATTGGAATCAACGTTTTACACACATATATATTCATTACAAGATGGTTGAGTTAAATAATGAACATTGCAAACCAAGCTCGAAATATGGACCCATGGGATTGCAACTGCTAGTGGAATTTTGATTACAGAAATGGATTCAGTGTTTTCCTGGGGCACTTCGATTATGCAATTCTATCAATCTAAAACTGTCATTTCAACAATTTCAGCTGGATTTTGGAAAAAAATAGACACGACAAGATTACCGGAATCAAAATTTTACACACATATATATTAATTACAATACAGTTGAGTTAAATAATGAACATTGCAAACCAATCTCGAAATATGGATGCATGGGATCACAATTGCTAGTGTAAATCCTCGGTAGCCATCTCAATCCTCAGAGGGTAGGTTTCAATGTTTGATTGAACATAGAAGAGACCTCCCGAGAATCGCAGTAGGATAAAAACCCTAAATGCAGGTGAAAGGGATGCACCAACATCCCAAAAGAGAGCAATCAGGGAAGGTAGAACAAAAATTAATGGCACAAAACATCAACTCCTAGTGTCAATAGTGTCAACAATCCTGAGTATTTTTTTCCATGAATTCCATGATAGAAATTTGCTAAGTATCAAAGTGCCTGCAAATGGGAAGAGTTTTTCTGCAAAAATCTGATGTTCAAATGACCAAGAAGCATCCCTGATAGATATATGCATAAACATGTCGTCATTAACAATGACGACATCGCAGCTACTAGACTCGGGAGTGGATTTTTTTTGTTTGTTTTCTAACGGTATTACCGACCAATTCTTCATATGGAAACAACTCGTTTAAGTGTGAGACAAGCTACATGGTCACCTTTTAAAGGAGTTGGATTCAAAGGATTAAACATAAGATACAACCACAACCCTCACACCCTCGGATCTACAATGTCCCACATTCTTCACAGCTGGCATTTGTGGGCACTATTGCAGGCAATGAATATTTCAATCTCAAATATTTACAAATGGAGCACGATATGGAAGAAATTTTGTTGGTGATATTTCTATGAAAATAAAACATTTTTTTACTCTAGTCTCTTTAGTAGAAAGAATCGAGGACTATCTCAGAAGTAGACACCTTATCATAATGTGAAAGGAGAGGTCCTTGCTTCAAGATTAAGACATCTTTATGTAGATTCCATGTTTTTAACTGCATCGTACGGTGTTATGGAGTCTACATCTGTTGCAATTTGTTGTCCCACTATTGGGGATTAGATTCATAGTACACAATTTATAAAGGGTTCCAAATGACTAGGGTATCTTCATAGAATAATGAATGTAATAAAAGGTTGAACCCTACTTAAAGGTTAATCCAATAGCCGCAGGATTCTATTGTCATTCATATAACTTATATGCAACCATACATCTAGGATGGGGAAGCTCACCACAATTTTTTCAAAAGCCTAGTTACCATCATTTGACTTCATTTCCAGAGTAAGAGGAAAAGTATATTATTATTTGAATTAGAATTCGAAAAATATTTGTGTCCACATGAACGTTTGTTTCATGTGGTTCATCTTCTTCATGCACCCACTATCATATGAATATCGAAATTCACCTAAAATACCGAAGATCCCATGGAATCGAAATGTTTTGGATACTTCTCAGACATGTTTAAATGGAAGACAAAGGTAACAACATATATCATCAATCAAACAAGAGGTAAGGAGCAAGTATTGCTAGGTTCGCTATCATTTTTTTCCCTTTCATACTCGTTCATCCAATAACCTAATAGTGAGACAATGGAAGGTAAAACTACTTCCATGTCTATCCATTAGGGTGAAGGCATGGTGTCCTTCTGTTGGAGGTGCGTTCTATTTTCCTATATACTTTTTGAAATTTTTTATAGCTTTTTAAGACCAACATATTCATGTGTGTAGGTTACCTCCATGACAATCTGAGCAAGGAGTAATCAAGTTGTATAGGTTTCACCTAGCTAAACCTAGAATGTTGAGAGAAGCATAGGGTCTCAGAAACCTATTGTTCCTATATATTTGTTGAACTTTCTGCCACTTACGAATATGATCAAAGATATGTGTAGGTTTATCTTTCTGAAGGACATCAGAAGCTTAGTTCCAGTATCATAATGAACTGGCAGTTGGAAGTGGTTGAGAAAGTATTGGATTCTAACCCTCTCAACATTTTTTTTGCATGCATGCATTCCATGTAGTGGTAGGTGAGTGTCCTAGCACCTAGTCCTTCATTTTGGTCATCATTATCCTCCTTATCCACTCAGAGTGCCTTATCCACATCACTAGAGTTTAAGTGCACCCTCATGCATGAATTTAGGAATCTACACAGTCAATTCCATGATCAAAGGTGCCTTGTCCCCTTGATTTCCTAGTCAACTAACAGTTACACCTAGTTTGACTGCCACTGAGTGTAGGAGCATCCTTTTTTACCATTGTCAGACAGTTATGCACCTCCTTGAAGCTCATATCCTAATTTCTAGCCACAATGACTCATTCATGCACTAACCCACCTCATTTGACTAGCCATTGAGCATTAGTGGCCACTAGACCTTATTGGGAGATGGTTCTAATGCAAACTAAGCCTAGAATTTAGGAGAATTCAAATCCTACCAGATCCTATCGAATTCATTCTATTGTAACATCTTTTGATTACCATATTATTGCTAAAGAATGTATTAACAACATTTTTCCATCTGTGTTTCATTTTATGAGTGAATTCATCAATGTTTCTTCCTAATTCTTTTCAGTAAAAGCATTCTGAAATTAGTGAGGTTTGTTCAAGCTTTGTGATCCATCCTATGTAATTTCAGATGGTATCAGAGCTTGTGAGAGCTTAGGATGAGAAACTTCTTTCATTAGTGCAGTAGAAGCCACTAAGGTTTCCACAACAAATCCTAGTTCCATTGCATTGAAGCCATTGGAGTCTAGCCAAGTGTGAAGGAACCATATAATGTATCTATTGTCTTAAGCAAAGCTCATTAGATTCAGTAACAATCCTCCAAGATACTTTTCCAATTTTTTTGCGAGTTATTCCATCATCAGTAGCGCATTCAATCACCAACAATGGAACTATCTTCAATACCAAATCTCACTCCCTTCAATTTATTTGAATGAAAGGATCAAATGGAGATATTCATGCATAACAGAGGTCTCTACAGGGTGCTCAAGGGTGTTGAAGTTGAACCAAATGGTGCATCAGGTAAATCCAAGTACCTGAACAAGCTTGATGAAGCACATGGTTTGTTGTCTCTCAACATCTCCAAGGATCTAATCTTTCATCTATCCGGTCTGAAAACTCCCAAGGAGGTTTGGACAAAGCTCAAATCCTTATTTGGGAAGCATGATGATTTGAGAGGGAATCAATTGGAGAATGATTTGATCTCTCTGAGCCCCAATAGTTTCAAATCCATCACAGACTTCTTCACTAAATTCAAGAACTTGGTTACGCAACTAAAGATGTGTAATATTGAGAAGAAGGATGAGCATCTTATTCTTTCTATTCTATCAAAATTGGGACCAGACTATTATGTATTCGTATACACCTTCCAAATAGAAAAATTATCCATCCCAAATTGGAAGATGCCCACTCTAGATGCATTCATCCCGTCTCTCATAAAGGAGCAGGACAAATTGGTGAAGATGGGAGTCATAAAACCATCAAGGGATCAAGTTCTTGCTGCTAGAGAAGGAAAGAATGCGAATGGTAATGGAAACAATAAAGGAAAGGAGAAGAAAAAATATGATCAGAAGCAGAAGGAGTCTCCCAAACAGTCAAAGGGAAATTCAAATTCTAAGAGAGGCAAGCAAAATCAAAAGGAGAAGACCAAATTTCCCTACTGCAACAGAGGTTTTCATCTTGAAAGTTCTTGTGTGAAGAAGACAATTGATCTCACGGGTCAACTTTTGGAGAAAAAAAACCTTCCAATACCTGCAAGTGCTAGGAGGAAAGAAGTTGATTCTAAATTAGAAGATAAAGAGAGATGTCATGCACTCATGGATGGCACTTCGAATGCATCTTCCTTCATCATAGATTCCGGAGCCTCCAGACACATGTATGCATCCAAATATTTCTTCTTAGAATTTGAACCTACTGTTGGGCCTTCCATCCTAATGGGAGATGATTAAGAAGTTCCTTCAAAATGAATTGGAAGGATCAATCTTTATCATGGATACTTCAATGATGTGCTATATGTTCCTACCTTGGTATCCAACCTCCTTTCAGTCTATCAAATGACACATATAGGAGTTCCAAAGAAAGTAATTTTTACTCCTAATGCAGTTGAGATAAAAGAGATCTCTTCTAGAAAAATCATTGCATAAGGCATTGCAAATAATCATTCCAAGCTGTATGAGTTATCTCATTTCATGCCTTATTCAACTCAACGTGCATTTCTTACCATGCAAATGAATTCAGTAGACTTTGGAATGAGAGGTCTGGGCGCCTCAACTACAAATATTTGCAAGAACTGCACAATCAGAACATGGTTGAAGGTCTCCCAATCATCATATTTTCTAAAGGTACCTGTCAAGGTTGCTTGATTGGAAAGCATCGGGAGCACAAGTTTGAAAAAGGAAAGGAAAAGAGAGCCTCATCTCCTCTTGAGTTGATTCACAGTGAAATAGCAGGACCTATTCCTCACCTATCTCTGAATAATGATAGATACATCTTAACATTCATAGATGGCTATTCGAGATTCAGTTGGGTCTCTTTTCTAAATTTGAAATCAAAAATATTTGAATGCTTCCAAGTCAATTATTGTTGTGCCATCCAATGTTCAAAGGAAGTTTATCTGAGTTAATCTCTGCAATATTGTCATCCCGTACATCTTTGTGTCAGTCCATACTCATCTGATTCATTACTTCACCTCACTTTCCTCTATCGATTTCATGTCGATGATGTGGGATTCATCATGGCCCTCCTTCGACAAGTCTATTCCTGTCGACATCTTCACATCATCCAGGAATTAGACCTAGAAACCAATCTTTAGTACCTTGGTACCTGCATGCCTCAATGGAAGGTTTCCTCATATTCAATAGTGGGTTTCCATCAATGACCTCTGCTCGAGTGATTCCATGAGTGTTCGACATCAAGTCATTCATTCAAATTCGTTGGAATGTACTAGTGATACCTTGGGGATCATTATAATTATCGATGATTTCCCTCGCACGTGTTAACGGTTTACATCATTGAATGGTAATCAAGTGGTTTCTACCATGTTCAACTTCAACACCTTGTAATCGCATGGTTAGATTTGTATCATTTCGGTATCGGGTAGAAGACCCTGGGTTGTTCTGATATCTTGTTATCATACCCAGGTTGTGATGGTGATTTTTTAGTAGATTCCCACACAGATATTATGTTGGAGACCTCATTGATATACTGTCACACAGATCCACTCTTGTATTGGTCATGGCTATGTCATTATCTCATCATGGATCTACGCTTGTATTCTAGTAGCCATGATTGTGTTCAATCATTCAGGTAGGGATCCACGTTGTATGTTGGTGGCCATATCATTTGTCAATATTGTCATGGATCTGCAATGTATTTGTTGGAAACCATGTTTCGACTTAGTTTGTTCTAAGCATGGGTATCCCCTTCTCAGGGTTTTTAGACATATTGTTTGATATTTTCTTGCATCTCTTCTCCATTTCTCCTTCAAATATCCTTGCAGACTTACTATTGGTAAAATTTTTTGGCCATCAGTTCCTTCTAACCTCACACTTTAGGGGTCACCTGCTATACCTCAAATTTCCACACCATGTGTAAGTGAGAGTCTGCATGTTTCACTACCATGTAAAACATAATGATTAGGCCTCCTAAAGGGTATTAGGACCCTTTATGAACATATTGGTTCCTTCCCTAATCTACTTGGAAGCAAATCCAATCATAAAGGATTCGAAACCTAACCTAATCAACCCCTAAATTCACCTCCTAATGATACTTTCGCACCCTTCCAGTTCATCAAGGAGTGAAAATCCCATATTTTCATGCTCTTCTCAGCTATGACGATGCAAAAATTAAAACATTTTCGTGTTTTGCTCAGTTATAGGGGCGTAAAAATGTCAGTTTAGGCTTATCCCTTTGATTTTGGATCTTGGATCTCATGGAGATTTTCTTGGGATGAGGTCCCTCTTCGAATCCTATCTCATATTACTCCTTTGGCATGTTGTAGATATTATATCCACATCTCCCTCACCTAGATCCATCATCTTCTCCAAGTAGTTGACCTCTCAAGTCCTACTTAAGGAGGGAATCCATGAGCTTTTGGGGGGTGATTTTGGAAACATCAAACTTATAATCCTAAGAGTCTTGCAAGGGTAGTGAAGGAGAGCTTGGAGAAGGTGTGATCAAACATAAGATCAGGTATAACATATGTTGTATGGATTCTTTATGGATTTCTTTATATTAATAAAACTCAACCTATTCCTCCCATTTTCATGTCTTTAATGGTGAATGCATGAAATCGTTTATTTTTTCATAATTAGATATTTAGTAGACATATATTTCTTTGGGGAAAGGTGGTTTGTGTTGTCTTTTCCAAATTGGATTAGTCCTAGGAGCTTTGGAATATTAAGCTAAAGGTTGGAGCAACAAAGACAATCTTTGGAAGACAAGTAAGGCATCTACTTTCTTCTCTATTCCTATTTATTTTTGCTTATGTATGAGATTAGATATAGGAGGATTAGTGTCTATGTGTTATCTTTCTATCTTGGGTAGGTATATAGGGTCCTTATTAATCCCATGAGAGAGTTTAACTATCCGTACGATGAATTCTCTATTACAAAGCCAGATGTGTCTCATGTCAGAGTCTTTATTTCCAAAGCTTGGGAAAGGATTCCTTTAGAGAAGAGGAGATCCTTAGAGCCTCAAAGAAAAGAGTGCATATTTGTTGGTTATGCATAGAATGAAAAATCCTATAAACAGTTGGATATGTCTACCATGCAGACATGTTGGAGGATCCTAAGTCGGCCGCCCGACTAGGTCCTCCATTCGACCACTTGTAAAACATGTCGAACGATTGTGTCGGTCATTACATGTCGAGTCGGTTAGTTGAACCGACAAGTCGTTATGTAACTGTCTGTAAACCATATATATATGCTGGAGAGACGGATACATGAATAGTTGTAAGATATTGTAAATCACTTTTGTACATGTTCTGCTGAGTAATAGAAAGACTTGTTGACTCTATATCCATTACTTATCTCTGTTCATATCTACATACTTGCGTGTTTATCCTATAACATGTATCATTGGTAACTATGCAATCCACTCGAATACAACATTGGTTCCATCTCCAGTGATACATGCATAGGATGATAATGAGCATGAACAAATGATATTGGAACACGAGATAAAGGAATGGTGGGAGAGAAAGATAGCAAACTATCTGCAAAATTATGCCAGAAGAAACAAGTTGACTATCGCTCAAGCAAGGGAGAAGTTCTTCTCTGAAACACATGAAACGTTTGTTGAATCCATGCCGTTTGCATTAAAGAATCTCCTAGATGAAAACAACCGCAGATGAAAAAGATAGACAATTGCTCGAAACGTTAATCAGAGGCACGGGGGGTTCACTAGTGAGGCAATATCATATCACGTCCATTCATATTGGGGTTTTGAATACTCTTGAAAACCTCAAAAATATATTGCCATGTATTAAGGGGTCAAGGGGGTTTTTTAATTTGACATAGTAATATAAATATTGGGGGTTATTTTATTTGGTTGTGCCGAGGAATAACCTCCAAATCGTGGGATGGATTCATACCTCCAAATCATGGGCTCAAGTCATACCCACCGAAAACATAAGGACCCTCCATTTTTATTTGATATTGCTTATGATCCTAAGTTTTGCATAGATTTGATGATAGTATACTAATGATAATATCGATGGAAGTCTCTTTGGATTATTGGCCTTAACAAATCCTCATTTAATAGTTTATTTAGGCTTGGTTTGAATTGATGTTATATTGATTTTCATCTTTAAGTTAAGAGATGTAGCTAATGAGGGGTTCCGGACTTGAACAATTGTATTGTTTTTTTTGCAAGCATTCAAGTAAAATATCTAACTCTTCATTTTTTAGGTTTGGGTTTAGGTGGGTATTGAGATTCAATTAAACCTTGCTCCATGACAACAACGAAAAGTGAGATCAATCTTTCTTGGCTCATTGGAACCAAGAAAAGTTATATCAATTTTTCTTGACTAATTATCTCTTTCAACTTTTTGTATTCTTCTTTAATATTTTCATATTTCCAGTTAGGAATAGTTGTTATATTGAGTTATATTTGGCACATTCATAATTGTAATTTCAATTCTTATATGCAAGGCATCTGCATTAATGTTGTATTGGAACTGACATGAACATAGGTGAAAATATAAATTCTTATTTACATACCCTATGTGTTATCGGTACCATGAAATGGTATCATATAAGTTTCACCATCTGTGTATATTTATAACTATTGCATGCTTAAAACCTAACAATGGGTATTTTTCCCTCTACTGTAAAGATAGTAAAAAAAAACTAGATACAACCGAAGAAAAAGGTAACTAAATGTTGTTAATTCCCTTGATTGCAAGAATAAATGTAAATGAAGTGGAGGAAATTCATAAAATTTTGTGAATGACTCAAATCTAAGCTATGCACATGATCATATGGTGTTATTGAAAAGTAAGAGGACTTTTTCTATGTTCATTTTGGTTCAAACATCAATGATGCTTGTTTTGATAGGAAGGTAGGGGATTCCATCCATGAAAGGGTTTCAATTTTTCATTTTTATAGAGTTTAATTTATTAAGCTTATAGAAAACATGAGCTATCTATGGCTATACTTGTATTTACATGATATAAAATTGGTATATTGGCAGGTTGTGGTGTGAAACATATTCAATTATCATCTTTTCTAAGCATTGCACTAACTATTGGACTATCAGTCTTTTACATTCTTTGCTATGTTGATCTCTTGACTAGGTTTCATTTTACGCATTTTTCCTTCCCCGGTCTATTTCATTGGGTCTTCCACTATCCAATGCTACAAATTGATCAGTCACCCCTGCAATCCTAGCGAGATCATTATTAGCATTATACTATTATTTTATTTAGCATCTTGTTTGATTATACTAAGATGTGTTAGGGCTCATGTTTGTTACAATTTGATAATATGATATAAAGGGGGTGTTAAAAATGGGTTGATTAAAAATGGATACCTACAATATCTGGTGAAACTAGGGGTTTTATTAATTGGAAAGGCATATTGAAAGGGGGGGTTCAACAATACAATTTTAGGACACATTTTCCAATATTTAGTGAAATTAGGGATATTCTTTAATATCACGTGAACGATCGTGCTATGTAACAAGTTCACTGAGTGAACCCCCCGTGATCAGAGGAGGCCGCACAAATCTATCGGAATGGTGCAAAAGAATTGCTGACGAGTTTTGTGAAGAATGTGCAATTGAAGAGCGAGTATCTGTCGATAACATTAAGCATAGGTTCTATAATGACCTCACCGACCAATTTTTATGTTCTTTATTGATGCTTTTGTTTAAATTCTTGATCGACAAGGGAGAAACGCATATTGTCGAACCTTGACCACTATTGTTACCACCGTTCCCGAACACGAAATGGGAAGAAAAAAAAAAAAGTGGGAAAAATTCATGCAAGAGAGAGTGGGAATACTTCCTGAGCAAATGAAGTGTATCATCACCCTATTTCTCTAAAGATATTTTGGGTCAGAAATGGGGGGGTATCCGACCATGTTCTTGATGGAGTATATGAATGACAGTCGACAGATGAAAACACAATATGGCTAGCAGTGAGAAATACCAGAAATTCAACAAAGATAGAACGATGATCCATAAATGCACTCTAGATATCCAAAAGATTGAACTAGAAAAGAGGAGGAAGAGGCACGAGGAAATAAGGGAGCAGACTCGTGCACTCCAGAAAAAAAGAAGGTCGGGTATTGTGACAGTTGCAGCAGGAAATTTGCTAGAATCGAGACGACCTCAACAGAAAGAAGGAGATGATGAATCCATGTCAGCAATGAATGAAGACCTTTGTATGGAGCATGGAAGCACTCTCAAGGTGAGTATACCCAAGGTTATAACCCCTCATTCCCTATTACATATGACTCAGAGTGCCCAAGTGCAAGAAATTGTCGAAGAATATTTAGGACTTCAGGCTGGTCAATATGGTATCTGAAGTTGAAGGAACGAAAAAGGTAATGAGGTTGATAGATTATTGATCCATCGACCACAAGAAGGGAATTAGGTCACTTTTCAGCCCGAATTTTCCTACCGAAGTTTTCATCTACTCTATTCAGATCGTGAGAAAGTGCCCCAGCAACCACTTCCAACATTGAGTGATTGGTCGAGTTAGTTGGGAAATCCGAAAAATAAGTACAACCCAGATAGAACAGAACTTTACTTGGGTATCAACAAAGGCTCATATAAAATATCTTTTTTTTTCTTTCTTCAAAAATCCAAATGAAAAATATCTAGTTGCTAAGAAATTGAAAACCACATCTCAAAAGCCAACAGAAATTGTCAGGGACTACGACAAAAGATTCAAAGACTTGCTGAGCCAGATTGAGTATGATATTGAAGAACCTTTATTGATACAATGGTTCGTGGCTGGATTACTACATAAAATTAGAATGCACATTCGTTTACATGATTTTATTACATATGAAGATGCATTGACAAAAGCACTACAAATAGAAATGGATGATGATTATCCTATAGCTTTTGTCGACCGACGCATTGAAGAACAACTTGAGAGTTTGCAAAAATCCATTTGTGAAATCAGCTTGAGAGGAGCTGATCTATGGTGTACAAAATGCTCAACAGTAGGCCATACAAAATATTATTGTCGACAAGACAACCGCAGAAAGGACGTTCGGTTTCTACAAACAAAATGCTTATGTGACATCTGCCAAGAAAACAACTCACATTCGACAAACTATTGTCCCTACAATATGAAGAATGATCAAGCTCGATGGTGTGACATATGTGATGTAAAATCTCATTCCACAACAGAATGTAGCCTAAATTTGAAGAATAAACAGAATTATCATACAGTTTATCAGACCAATATTGTCGACCAGAGAAACGACAAAAATTACAGAAATGAAATATATCAAAGAAACGACAGTCGATGATATGATCGACAAAATGACAACTTCAATCGACGAGGAGGATTCCAAGTTCAGTGTCGAAACAATGTAAATCGAGACCCCCAACCACGAAGACGACTGCAATGCTTTACGTGCCTCAGCGAAGAACATCTTTTTGCAGACTGTCACTTCAAATATCGAACAGATCTCAAATTTTGTACGAAGTGTGGGTGGGTGATCACTTCTTGGAGGATTTCCCCACCATACTTGAAAATATTACTAATAAAAATAATGTTAACATCTTGTCCAGTGTTCCTAATTAGTCTGATATTGTTAAAACCAAGAATCTTCAGATTGTAACTCGTCAAGGAACTAAAATTTGTGTTGATAATCTACAAATTAGAAAAATAAAAATTAAAGATGATTATCCTAACCCAATTGAATAGAAGCACTTATATAATAATGAAGCAAATTTTTTTCAAGAATTGGAATCCCAAGAAGACAATGATGAATCTTGATAAAGAAATATTGATGAAATTATAAAATTAATAACCAAAGAAGAATCAGTCACAAAGATAATAGATCTCATGAATAATATTATAAGCACATCCATCGAACAAAATCAAACCAAAAATATATGTCGACTAAATCAAAGAGATAAAAATGATGCAGACCCACTTGTCGACTTGGAAATTGAAGGATAATGTGTTCGACAAGTCGTCCTCAACTTCATATCACAAGAAAATATCATGACTTGAGATACTTGGGAACAAATTGGTCAGCCACAACTACACAAGTCAAGCATCTACCTAAAACTAGTCGACTAAGGATTGATTGAACCAATTGGGGTATGGAAAAATGTCGACACATCCATCAAGGGTATAAAAAACATAAGTAGATTTTGATATTATCAATCCAAAGGAAGGATCCAATTCCTTCCTTGCCCTAGTTGGCCGACCATGGGGAATAAAGATGAAAGCATCAATATCACTTGAAAAAGATAGGATAAAACTTAAAGGAAATGGGAAGAAAGTGATCGTTCCAATTCACCCATCACAAGGACAGCCTTGGATATAACCTATCAATGACGACGTTGACATCTGATAATTATATCAAGTAATGAACAATGAAGAATATACTGAGCCTAATACACAAGGGGAGATCCACCTCAGGAATCCTTCATCGATTGGATATAATTCAGATGCTAAACTCTACGACTGGAAGATGGAGATTTATGAATTGCAAGCACGAGAATGTTGGATGATTGAAGTTATCCCCAAAAATAAAATTCAACAATAGTTTTCTGTCTTCGTCATTCCGAATATTTTTGAAAGAAAAATCAGAGAATATTCGACACTCACACTGTTGATTAATGATTCATTGGGTGTCCCACCATTGAGATACAAAGAAAGATAATCCCCTTCATCCCATGTGGAGTAAGTGTCAAAGAATATACGAGAACAAGGTCGACTTCATAGTTTGGTCGAAACCTTCATAGGTCAAGCTACAAGATAGTGGGATACACATCAATCGAGACTTCAGACTTAGACTACAACATCGACATACTTTTTCGAAATATTCAGAGGAATAAAACTCATGGAACAAGAAAATATTCCAACTTTCACACAAGTCCAAGATCCTGAAGAACATATCAACAACTGCAAAAAAGAATGGAAAATATTAGACTACAAAGATGAAAGAACCTGGTCACATTGTTTTCCAAGTACACTGGACAACCTACCAAACAAATGGTATAAAATGGAAGAAGCTAGAGGAGAAAAATTTATCTGGAAAGAACTGAGAGATAATCTCATCAAATATTTCACATTCTCTCCACTGGATGATTTATTAATAGAAGCAAGCAATCAAGTGAAAATTTTCCTCCAACCAGCAAGCAACAAAATATCATCAAATAATCAATAACGACTTGACCGACAAGTTGTTTCTGGTAACAATATCAAGTCAACCGAACTTCAGCACTCAACAAGACTACAAATGGAAACAGACCAAACAGAAGGGAAATGTTTCCAATGGAAATGAGAACATCCAGATACATCAAAGTTGGTCAGAATAGTTTTTAATGTTGAATCTTTAGAGAAAAATGATCTTGAAAGGTTGACAGAAGAAGGTTTTCCTTCGACATTTACATAGTTCAAAGAAGGTGAACGGCGGATCATTGAAACCAGAGCACCCAAATGGATGTACACATAGATTAAGATCAAAGAAATAGATATCTAATGACAATAGACCCAAGATGGAAAAAAATAGGCGACTATTGGAATGAAGAACAAACAACAGAAATTGCAAACCTCCTAAAAGAATTCCAAGATGTTTTTGCATGCAATTATAAGGATCTAAAAGGACTTGTCCAGGAAATGGGAGAAATGAAGATCGACATCAAACCAGATGCAAAACCAGTAAAGAAGAGACCATACAAGCTCACGCATAAATACAAAGAAATAGTCAAGAAATAAATAGACAGCATGCTTGCCGCCAAAATTATCTATCCCGCTGATCCATTAGAGTGGGAAATCCCAATGGTCGTCCAACCTAAGAAGCATGATTCGACACGACTGTGAATCTGTGTCAACTTCAGAGAAATAAACAAGGTAACACTTACAGACCCATTTGTAACTCCGTTTGTTGACGAAATAATCAATGAAGTTGCAGGATACGAATTCTATTCATTCACAGACGATTTTTCTGGATATAACCAAGTACCTATTGCCAAAGAAGATCGGAAGAAGACCACATTTGTATGTGAATTTGGATCATTTTCATATAAAGTAATTCCATTTGGATTGAAGAATGCACCATCTGTGTTTTCCAGAATAGTTGTCAAATCTTTCCAAGAATATATCTACAAAACCATGGCCATATATTTTGACGATTGGAAGATCTATTCTATGTTAAGGGACCACTACAAAAGGATAAGACTTATTTTGGAAATATGTCGACAGATCCAAATGTCACTGAATATCAAGAAATGTATATTTGTAGCTCCAATAGGAATCCTACTTGGACATGCCGTATGTAAGGAAGGTATAAAAGTTGACTTTGCAAAAATTAAAGTAATTCTTGACCTAAAACTTCCAGTCAACTCCAAGCAAGTCATAGTTTTGCTAGGGCATACAGGGTATTACAGAAATTGTATCTATCACTACTCTGACATGACATACCCATTGTAAGAGTTTCTCAAAGAAGACCAAGACTACCTGTGGACAGACGAATGCAGTACATCATTCGACATTTTAAAAAGGAAACTAGTCGAAGCTCCCATCTTACGATTCCCAAATTGGTCGATCAAGTTTCACGTAGAGATTGATGCTTCTGGAATAGAAGTCAGAGCGATCCTCACTCAACCTGGACATGATGGAACGGATTACCTTAACACCTATAGTAGCATAAAATTAAATAAGGAAGAATTATTCAACAACTGAGAGAGAAGCATTGGGAATGGTATTTGTACTCCAGAAATACTGACATTATCTACTCGCCAATCCTTTTATGTTCTATATAGATCATCAAGATTTGAAATACTTAGTCAATAAACCCTTACACCATGGAATAATATGTCAATGGTTGTTGTTATTCCAAGAATTTGAGTTTGAAGTTATAGTTCGATTGGGTAAAGAAAATGTTGGACCCGACCACTTGTCGAGGATAAACACTGGAGAAGACCCGACTGGAATTGAGGATGATTTACCCGACACTCACTTATTCAGAATTGAAGTTGTTTCATCAGATCTAGAAGAGATTTCTCAGTTTCTATCAGAAGGACAAGCTCCATAAGGAATGTTGGAGAAGAAAAAGAATATTCTAGCAATGAAAGTTGCGCCCTATACTATAATGAATGGATTTACCTATAAGCTTCGACCAGATGATGTACTACGACGATGTGTTCTTGGCCAAGAAATAAAAAGTATAATTAATGAATCACATAACGAACTAGCAAGTGGACATTTCCAATCCAACACGACAGCCAGGAAAATTCAACAATCGGGATTATGGTCGCCGAAAATCCACAACAATTGTCAAGAATTTGTGAATAAATGCGACAGATTCTAGCAACTTGGCTGAACATTACCAAGTACTGAAACGCCTCTAATATCAGTCAATTATATCCTAACTTTTGAAATATGGGAAATCAACTTCATTGGGCCATTTCTGACTCCTGTTCGACGAAAGAGAGCAAGATATATCATTGTTGCGGTCGAGTATGTTACTAAATGGGAAGAATCAAAACCTGGCGAGACTTGCTCAAGTGAGATAGCCCCAAAATTCATTTATGGGAACATTATTACAAGATTTGGATGCCCACTCACTTTGACTAGCGACCAAGGATCCCATTTTGTCAACAAAAGAATTTATATATTAACAAAAGAATTTTTGATCGAGCATAGAAGGAGCACAACTTATCATCCTCAATCTAATGGCGCAATAGAGGCATTCAATAAAACACTAACTACAGGCTTGACTAAAATGTACAATATCGACAAGGATGACTGGGAAGAAAAGATACCCGCATTACTATGGGCATATAGAACAACATACAAAATATCAACAAGTTAGACTCCATTTAAACTCATATATGGATAAGAAGCATTTGTTCCCCTACATTTTCGACATCCAACTGTCAAAACTTGAATAACATTGACAGATATCAATCCATCATCAAGAAATCCAAAAGCAACAACAAAAAGCTTGGCACGATAGAAATATATAGAAAAAATATATATCAGTTGGCGATTTAGCCTTGCTTTATGATATTTGAATCAAAGGAAAACCTAAAAATCTACACATTGTCTAGTTGGGTCCCTATGTCATCGAAGAAATCCATGCTAACAGAGCAGTTCAACTGAAAATGATACAAGGAAGTGTGTTCTGAAAACTTGTCAACGACGCTCGACTAAAATGCTACAAAGCATAAAAAAAGGGGGGGAGAGAGAGAGAAGTTAGTTATAACTACCTTCACAAAAATAACAATATAAATAATCATCTGGGACAAGTGTATTTGATGATTCATCATGACAAGAGACTGGAGAGACAATACCGACAAGGGAAATGCAAGAAACTACACAAGTAGAAGATCATCTAAAACTAGACAACAACATCTAAAGCATGACCATCGACATGAAAATTATAGACAAGGTGGAACAAGTCGACAAGAAGTTGTCGAACAAGATGCTCGACCTAGCTGACACGAATCTGACCAACACAGTGCACCAAAGAATAAAGGAGTACACCAACCCCGCATGGACGGATGAAAAAATATAAATACAATTCATTAACAAACTCGACATAAGGAGAAGAGAAGTTGGTATGTTGTAGACGAAGCCCCGACCAACTGTCATTTGAATGTATTGCCTTCACCAAATTCACAATTAATGCATCCATCTACTACGTGATCACCCATGCCTCACAAATCCACTATAAATACTGAACTGGAAGAGACTTGGATGTTATTATTCCAAGAGATTGAACAACAGAGTGCTGAAACCTCCAAAAATGAAAAAATCTGAATTCTGAACTGGAGAACCCTATAAGCAAGATGGCTCCCAAGAAACTTCAAGCAACCACCAAATTCACGGCTTCGAAAGTCCGACAGCTGGAAGAAGCAGACACACCCTTGAAAGTTCGGCTCCAAAACATACGTAATGCGAGGTGGTAGAACAACAATGGAAACGAATTTGGAACGAGATCCTCGAATGGGGGAAGGATCCTGACAAATGACGGTGATAGGAAGCGCATAAAATCCAAACAAGCACCATACTAAACTATATCAATGCATCGTTGGTCGATAGTTTGGTCGGACTCAAAGAAGTGATTTCTCAGTTCATTGTGATCCGATATCACCATGGAAAATTCTACTTTGACAAACCAGTCGAAATCAATGGCGACCTGATCAATCAAATCACCAGACTTTCCAACAAAGGGGATTTCGTACCTATCTGACCAAACCCTGCATTGGTTAAAGATTTCACAGGTATCCCCGTAGAAAAAAACCCCAGAGGTTTAGTTGTAAGCCAAATCATCTATGGCACACATAGAATAGTGGTGCGGTTCGTGTCAGCCACATTAACAAGTACAAGTCGAGGGTCTGACCTCAAAATCGACATGTTTGAAGTTGTGTAGAATGTGGTGTTGAAAGGAAAACTCTATCGATGGGATGAACATTTGGAAGAATTGTTTGACAAATTTTCTAAAATGCGAGGAGGAGGGATCAAAGATCTGGTACCCTTCACTTATTATTTGGATCGCCATGGCTCTTCTCCGACAAACAAGTGATAAAGAATTCACTGCACTCAAGGGACCACTGATGTGGAAGTTCCATTCATTTTCACAAGGCGGATATTGACTCAGTGCAGCAACAACCAAAATTTGGCTCGAAAACTGGTTCCAAGCATTAAAAGTGAAAACAACTAGATGGAGAGTCCCATAGAATGTTCGATGAGGTCTACCATCGACCGCACACATCCAGCTAGCACTCGACTACACATTGGTATGGTACCTAGAAGGAGAAGCAGGAGCAACATAGGAGCTCGAATTCTATCCTATGGTCGATAGAATATTTGGAGAACTAAGCCAACAATCCAATACAATCATACAAATACCACCACAAGCAAAAATGGTCGACCAACCTATGGTCGAACCCCTAATTAAAAAAGAAGAAGACTATGAAGTCCAACTCCACCTCAACAAATTCACACTGAATCCTGAGCAGGTTGTCGACATCAATCCTTTAGGGATTGCGATGAATCCTCATCAGGATCCATTTAATGCATCCGACCAGTTGGGTGATAGTACTCAGTCAGATACTCCACTTCCTGAGTATGCCTTAACAAAAGAGAACATTTGTCGAGTGGACGACGAGATATTTAAAGCACGACAGAACAGAAATAACAAAATGTAGTGGAAAGTAAAGCGAAAGCTTATCCCCCAGAAATCGAAAGAATAAGATAACACTAAACTCTTCGAATGCGCATCTCATGTATTGGAAGATGCTGCTAAGCACAAGATTTTTGTCGCCGAGAAGTTAGCAAAATTCATTGCAGAGGAAGATCAACATCAGGAACAGGCACCTCCAAGCAGCAAATTTAAATTTGCAGACAAGCCACATGTCTACCTCACTCAAAGTCCTCCGCCTCCTTCCCCAACTGCTGTCATGGAAGAATACACCAGGCCAACTTCTTCAACCATTTTCACACCACCACTCACTTTTGCTACTACTTCAGCTTTTAGCCCTAGCTTTGTACAACAACTCCCCTCTCCTATAAGAGAGAAAATACAGACTGATTTCAACCTGTAATAATTTGTTAACCAAATACCTTCAATCCTTCTTGGCCGTAAATGACTTATCATAAATAAACTAATCATAGCCAAACCGATTTGCATCTCGACTTACCTCCACCATATGTTCATATATCCGAGCAAGTGCCACCATCGTCAACTTCTGATCCAAACATTGTCGGATATACTGAAACCATTATAGATAAAAACCCTAATCCTAGCAGTGAGGTTGGGTCCCAGCAAGCATCCACTTTCACACCCTTACCAGTCGACCAGTCCACTTCACTCCCATCCTCGACCCCTTCAGTTTTAGAAGGCCCCAATCAGTTTGATACCAATAATGAACCACTGGAAATTCTATTGGAATTTTCATAAACAACTATTGAACCTGACACAAAAAATAAACTAGAAATAAATTCATCGTAGGAAAATCCAACCTCGACCGGCAGCTATGACCTACCTCCCTCTCTGTCGATAGAACTCAGCACGACCGACCTACCAACCTCACCACTAACCGCTTCCTAGCTACTGACCACTTCTCCACCACCGACTGAATAGGATGAAGTTGCCTCTCCAATTATGGTTGATACAACTGAGATACCATCTCCTCCTACTATCGACTTGAATCCTGCAGCACCAGTAGAGCAGCAAAATGAAGAAACACAAGATGCACAAGATAAAGAAGTTTTCGACACAGAAAAAGTAGGAGCGAGGAGACAGAAATGGAAAAGAAAAATGAAAAAGGAAAAGAAAGGAAAAATAAGAAACAAAGGAAAGAAAAGGAAAATCAGAAGCAACAGCAACATCTACAACACCTCTAGCAACAACATTTTCTTACTGTGCATCTAGATCAAATGGGTCCTATTGCCACTTTTGACCCCCGACAAGCAAAAGAAGACGAACTGGATCTACTCACAAATGCTATAGACTGGGAGTGTTGGAAGCGAAGAAATGAAGACAAAAAACATATTGAAACACTTCAAGCATAACGATATTCATTTTTGGATAAGTGTGAAAACTTAGTCCAACAAGTAATACCTATCTCGTCAAGGACCAACATCCAAAACCCACTCGACAAAGCATATGCATTATTTGAAAGTGTTGTGTCGACTCTCCAAGAACATTTGGTTAAGGAACTACAAGATCAAGCAGAAGAAACAACTATCATCATGACAAACTAGTACATGGCCTTCACAGAAGCACGTAGTTTGTTATCACAATATGCCCAGGAAGCTGCTACGACTACTAAAGTATTGCGCAACTGGTATACACATTATGGAAATGTGTTTGTTGAAATGCAAAAAACTTAATATCTTATTAACACACTACAACAACAACGATAGACTACAGATAAAACTTTAGCACTAACCATTGAAGACCAAATCAGTATGGAGCACATGAAGCTAGAAAAGATGGAGAAGAAAGAAGATCAGTGGATCACACAAGCTCGAGTAAGTCTTTCAAAATTCGACAAGATCAGGCCACATCTCCATCGATTGCTCTCCACTGCCGACATCAAAACACTCATACTAGGACAAGACATGATCAATATTCGAGACCGACCGGTTCACAACAAAATGGAGAGCCTCTCTAGCCTCACTAATCTTAGCATTGATATTCAAAATGCACTTCATGCTTGGGAATATTTTCAGCATCACCTGTCAATATCTGCAGAAGCCATTGTCAAAGTATGCGTCCAACAACAATTGTTTGCTAGCACCAATTATTCCCATCTGTAATGACAAATTTTTCTTAGTACTCAGTCATTTACAATTTTTTCATTTCACTCCAGTTCATTTCTCATCTCTCTATTTCTTTGGGACAAATAAAGGTTTTGTTGGTGGGGGAGAGGTTGGAGGAGCCTAAGTCGGCTGCACAACTAGGTCCTCCGTTCAAGCACTTGTAAAACATATCGAACGATTGTGTCGGTCATTACATGTCGAGTCGGTTAGTTGAACCAACTGGTCGTTATGTAACTATCTGTAAACCATATATATATGCTAGAGAGATAGATACATGAATAGTTGTAAGATATTTTAAATAACTTATGTACATATGTTTGCTAAGTAATAGAAATACTTGTTGATCCTATCTCCATTACTTATCTCTGTTCATATCTATATACTTTATTTTTTATTCTATAACATGTATCGTTGGTAACTATGAAATCCGATCGACTACAACAAGACCTTCCTTTAAATATGTGTCTAGTTTGAAGAATGGACATTGCATGATGCCCACCATGTTGAAGCTGAAAGCTTACCAACTAATCCACCACAATATGTTGAACATGATAGCGAATCATCTTCCCATGAAATTTCAAAATCTGATTTAGAAATTGAAGATGAGAACATGCTAGATCCATATCCAAAATAACCTGTATATCTAGCACCATAAGATCCAACACCACTTCCAAGATGGGATGAAAAGACCAAAGAATCTGTTGGTGACCTTGTTGGGGATCCACAAGATCCAAGAAGAACTAGATCTCAATATCAAAGTGCAATTTTTGCACTCTCTCATACAAATCCCTTTCTTCTAGATAGATTATTTTTTATGGTTGGATCAGATCCAAAAACTTTCTTTGGGGCCTCCCAAGATCCAAGATGGATAACAACTATGGATCAAGAGTACCAATCTCTTCAGAAAAAAGAGACTTGGGAGCTTGTTTCTCTCCCTCCTGGAAGGAAGCTTGTTCAATGTAAGTGGGTATACATAACAAATATGGGCTCATATGGAGTAACATGAAATTACAAGGCTTGCTTGGTTTCTAAAGTATTCTCTCAGGTTCAATGGATTGACTATACAGAGACCTTCTCTCTAGTTGTAAAGATGGACTTCATCCGTCTTGTCTTGGCTCTAGCTGCATTCAAGCACTAGAAGGTGCATCACATGGATGTGAAGAGTGCATTTATTCATGGAGATGTAGAGGATAATATCTACATGAAGCAACCTGAAGGATACAATGATGATCCTTCATTAGTGTGCAGATTAAGGAAGTCTTTATATGGGCTCAAGCAGGCTCCCCGAGAATGGTATGCAAAGATGGACTCCTTTCTACTGTCACAAGATTTTCAGATATGCAAGTCAAATTCGAATGTCTGAATGAATAATGATGGTAACTCCCTTCTCCTTATTGTCCTATATGTTGATGATTTATTGATTACAAGGATTCTACCTTCATGCATTAGTTCTATCAAATATGTTTTGCACAATGACTTCACTATGTTAGATTTGGGACTGCTAAAGCAATTTCCTGGTCTTGAAGTCTCTCAAAGTGATTCAGGAATCAAGATTTCATAGTCCAATTATGCATCAGACCTACTTGACAGGTTTCATATGACAGATTGCAAACCAGTAGCATTTCCTTTTCTTTCAATTGTTAGTCTCGAAGATGGTTCTTCTTCACCATTGATGGATAGTACCTTGTATATACAACTGATCGGGAGTATTTTGTTTCTTACACATACTCATCCTGATCTATCCTATGCAATGAGTGTTGTCTCTAGATACATGCAAGAGCCTCATGAGAGTCATTGGAAGGAATCTAAAATAATCTTGCACTATGTGCAAGGGACGAATACCTATGGTATTCACTATGCAATTGGGTCTCCATTGAACCTTGTTGGGTACACAAATTCAAATTGGGATGGAGATAGCTCATATCGGAATTCTACATCAGGTTTTGTTTTCATGTTTGGATCTGGTCCTATCTATTGGTTGAGTAAAAAGCATATCTATTGCTCTTTCATCAGCTCAATTCAAGTACATAGGTGCAGTAAATGTAGCCACGCGGTGCATCTGGTTGCAAGGCATCTTATCAGAGTTTGGTATTCGCTACAGTACTCCACCAGTCATCTTCTGTGACAATCAGAGTGCTATCAGGATTTCCACAAATCTGGTTCAGAGACAGAGGACCAAATATATTGAGATACACATGCACTATATCCGAGGATTGGTACATGATTGTACCATCAAACTGCTCTACTTCCCTTCATAACAGTAGATTGCAAATATTTTCACCAAGAATTTTTCAGTGAAAAATTTCACTCATCTTCGATCCCTTCTTGGGGTGAGTGATACCTTGGTTGATTTGATTTTTTACAGTCTATATTGAGGGGGGGTTTTGTTCCCACTTGGTTTTCTCTCTTTCCTCAGTTATTTTAGATTGTTGTATGGGGTGACCATTGGTCTCAGTAACCAGGGCCCTGTTTTTCATTTATTTACTTATCTTTTTCCTCATTGTCAGGCTTAAGGCGGGGGGGGGGGGGCGGGGGGGGTGTTGGAACATTCTCACCATCTCAACATTGTTTTTTCATGCATGCATGCAATGAATGCATCTTGCATGAATTCCATGTAGTGGTAGGTGAGTCTCCTAGCACCTAGTCCTTCATTTTGGGCCCCTAGTGCTTCATTTTGGTCATCATTAGCCTTCTTATCCACTCAGAGTTCCTTATCCACATCATTGGAGTTTAAATGCACCCTCATGAATGATTTTAGGAGTCTACATAGTTAGTTCCATGAACAAAGGTGCCTTTTTCCCCTTGATTTCCTAGTTAACTAACTGTTACACCTAGTTTGACTGCCCCTGAGTGTAGGAGCGCCCTTTTTTACCACTAGCAGTTAGTTATGCACCTCCTTAGAGTATCCTCCCCTAATTTATAGCCCCAATGACTTAGTCATGCGCCAATCCACCTCAATTGACTAGCCATTGAGCATTAGTGGCCACTAGATCTTATCGGGTGATGGTTCCAATGCAAACTAATTCTAGACTTTAGGAGAATTCGAATCCCACTAGAGGCTATCGAATTCATTCTATTGTAACATATTTTGATTATCAACTTATTGCTGAAGAATGTATCAACAACAGTTTTCCATCTTTATTTTAGTTTTATGAGTGAATTGATTAGTGTTTCTTCCTAATTATTTTCAGTAAAAGCATTGTGAAATTAGTGAGGTTTGTTCAAGCTTTGTGATCCATCCTGTGGAATTTGATAGAAAGGTCACTGCTATTGCATTGAAGTTTTGGAAGGAGGCTCTTAGAATATCTATGTACCATTTTGCAACCACCCCAATGTTCTCTTGAAAATGGGGATTCTAATATTATCATCCATCAATGAATTTGATGAACACCATAGCACCACCAGAGATGGAAAGTCATGACATGAGTGGAAAGGTCTTCACTAGATTTTCCTTCGACTTTTTATTATATTGGAGAGTAATTTTTTGGGTACCGAGGGCCAACTGGGGTTATTTAAAATATGGCCATTGGTTAACTTTGTCAAGTTAGGAAGATTTAGTGTTGCTAACAAAAGTAAATTCATCTATGCTATAGGGTTCCAACTTCCTAGGGCATTTCATGCCCATTGAATATGATTAATGAAATATTGTCATGGCACATAAGGGATACCAGGTACATCGAAGGGATTTTTTTTACTTCAGGAATGTGAGTATAACCAGGTTACACTTGAACATAAGGTGTGGAAGCTCCACTACCCATGCTCCCCATCCCGAGGAAAGGCATCCTTCCTTGGGGCGTACTAAAGCTTGAAGAAGCTCATGTTTCCATGGAGGGAATCAACATAGGAATTTTTCCACCTCCAAATGGAAAGACATTGAAGAGAACAAAGGAAATACCAACAGATGTAGTGAAATTTGGTGTTACAGGAGTTATGCTAGTAGGTATAGACTGGAACCCATCTTATGGCATTCTAAAAGAGAATGGATTGGTACCTTGTGATATAGACGTTGAATTTACTATTCCACTAACAAGAGAAATGATTGAAGGGAGTGATCCCCCAGTGGGTACTCCAAATGACAATGAAGACCATGTGCATTCCATTGTAGAATACACAGTTGGACTAACATATCCTATGGGGTTTGTAGTGACTTGGGAAAGAATGCCCCTAGTAGAAGGTATTCCTCTTGTGGTACTCATATATGTCCACTGGAACAATGGATTGAAATGTGGTATGAAACTATGACTATCAAACTCATGGATTTGAACAAATAGCGGGCTGTGTGATTTGGAGACGGGCTGGTTTAATTCCTTTTTGGGTCAATGAGGTCCTCAGTGCCAACCAGATCTAAGTAATACTAAATGGGAGGAGATGTACTTCACTCTAATGTATGAATGTGATCTTCTAACCCTCTAATATATCCCTCATCAGATATCCTATCAGATTCACTAGATTTGTATTCTCTTCCTTCTTCGATGGGATTGTTTACAGTTTTTTGGTGTTCTTCCTCTGCACCCTATGGGGGAGGGTCAGTGTGATCCATTATACAGCTCTTAGGACACAACTCCACCTTTATAGGTGGGAGGCTCAGGATCCTTTTGAAATTACGAACTGACTGATCAACCAATTTGACTCAAACAAATGCAAGGCAAGAAACTTTCACAACTTGTTTTAAAATAATCCCACACTCCCTAACAAAAATTTCTTGAGAATATTCAAACAAGAAATACTACTCTTCCAAAGATAATCCCTGTTAAGATATTTCGACACTTAGGAGTTAGTTAAGATCAACTTGTGTAATATATCCGTTAGGGATAGTGTGTTTCTTTAGTATGCATTTGTAAATACTTAATCCGACGGTCACGATATGTTCCCGACATAGAGTGATCCGACGGCTCAACTTCTCTTAGATCAAACCTAACCTTGATCCGTGGCTTAACACCCGATTGGTCCATGATCTCTATTTAAAGAGCATGGAGGGTCATTGTTTAGTTGATCGATTATGAGAAGCTCATTTGTAACTTTCTTTTTTTGCATAATAAATTGTCCCGTAGAAGCTATTTGGCCGGGGTCGTGGAGTGTTTCCCTCAAGAGGGTTTAAACCATGTCAAAACATCGGTGTGTTGATCTGTGATCTGTTTGTGTGAAGTGGTTTCTCTTGGTGTTCGGTCCTTTGGTAGTACCCTGTGTACCCGAACATGGTATCAGAGCTTTTATGAAGTGCCGCTTTCGGTTATGATCTAGATCTTGAACTGCTATTGCCGAAACTCAAAAGGGTTTCTAGTTATGGTATTTTTGTGCATTTGTGGGTTGTGGGAGGTATTCCATTGCGTCCGGAGCATCATTTCCATTGGGAAAAAGTTTTCGTTTAATCGAAAACGGTTCCCGGTTGCTCCAGAAATGCGTATTTCATCAGATCTGAAGGTATAATGTTACAGTAATGCATTTTTTTTTATTTTCTGTTTAAAAAAAAAAAAAAAACTCCTCATATTTTATCATTTTTTTTCCTGTTAGATTTTCTTGGTTCGGATTGTTGCTTTCCCGTCCACGTATTCTCTTTGCCGTGCACTTTGAGCGATCTCGACAAATCAGAAACAGAAAGGGAAAGGGTTTTTCTCGGCTGCGTATGCTCTTTGCCGTGCACCTTGCGTGATCTTGGCAAATCAGAAACAGAGAGAAAATGTAGACTTTCCGGGCAAGCTAACGAGATCTAACTCCACAAGTGTGAAATTTTTTTTTTGTTTCTTGTGGTGTGTTTTGCAGGAAAAAGGGCAAGCACGCAAACCGAGCAAGAAGAGTTTGGAAAAAGAAAAAGAGCCCCCTTCCTCATTCCTATATTTTACATACCTTTTAATCTAGCTCACTTGGTTCAAAGTTGCTTTATTCCTTGATAGGTCTTGAGTTCAAATCTTAGGAAGTTACTTTTAAAAGAAAAAGTGCATGCAATTTCTATTTTCAAGTTACTTTATTGTAAAAGTGCATCTCACTTAAATAATAAAAAATAAAAATACAAGCGAGTCACTTAAGTTTTTTATTGTTGCACTATTTAAAAGTAATATCATTGTTAAAGTGAAATCACTTATTTTACAAAAGTGGTTCACTTAAAGCAACTTTCTTGTAAAGTGATTGTCAATAGGTTTATCTTGGGAAGAGGGGGGTTCTTTTTTTGCTGGACATTCTCTAGCTACCACGTCACTATTGGGGACATCTTCAACAGTTTCTTTGTTCAAGCATAATTTCATCATACAGAGTCAGTTTTCAGTGTCGTTTTTTTTAAACCGCCTATTTTTTCGAGCTCTTCACATCCAGACTATTGGTTTATGCTTTTACAACCATTAATTTACAAATACGGCCGCCCCTTGTGATATTCTACTTAACAGTTCCAACTATTTCTCATGGAAATATCATATGGAGGATGTTCTACGAAGTAGGGGACTTTTCAGAATTACCTCAGGGAAAGAAAAAGAACCCACTGATGATGATAAGAAAATAAAATGGGAAAATAGATGTGATGAATCTCGTGGATTGATTGGGATGTCAATATCTACTGATTTGTGATTCCACATATTTGGAATTGATGAACCTAATGTTGCTTGGGACAAGTTGGAATCTGTGTTTGGTAAACACAATGAAATTCGAGGTCACCAACTCGAAAATGAGTTGATTTCTTTAAATCCAAGTGAATTTTCATGCATTCAAGATTATTTATCTAAGTACAAAACTCTTAAACTCTTATGTGCAGAATGTAAGATTGGGAGGGAAGACAAACAATGCATTTATCATATTCTTTCCAAACTTGGACCTGCATATTCTGTTTTTATATCTACATTTTACACCATGAAAGCATCCTTTAATGCAGCTAGCTATCAAGAGCCTAGTCTTGAATCCTTTTGTGATTCCTTGATTAGAGAACAAGATAAACTCATTCATCTTGGAATAATCAACAATGCAGATACATCTGGGAAAGCCTTATTGTCCCAACAGAAAGAAAATTCCAAGCCTCCCAAGAAACAAAATTTTCACAATAATAAGTCAAACAAGGGTCCAAAACCCTCTCAGTCAGCTCCTTCTTTAAAAAATGACAAAGGATCCAAGCCAAAAGGCAAGAAGACTGAGCGTCATTGCAACTATTGCAGGAAAGATAATCATGATGAATCTAAGTGTTTCAAGAAGATGGTAGCCTTGGAAGCAGCAATGAAGAAGCACCACATCAGCCTAGATTCGCCTTCAGAATCTGCCTCTCATGGACATGCACTTTATGCTTCTGGTTATTCTTATAATGCATCTTCTTCTTCTACTTCAAATGAATGGATCATTGATTCTGGAGCATGTTATCATATGGATAAGGATCAAGCCATGTTTTCTACTATGCATGAATGTAACACCAAACAAATATTTGTTGGTGATGATAGATCTCTAAGTGTTGTAGGAGCTGGAACAGTTCCAGTAGATAATGATCATTTTAGTGATGTACTATGTGTTCCAAGAATTTCCTGCAATTTGTTATCAGTCTATCAAATCACTCATTCTGGTGAAGGTAAAAATGTGACCTTTACACCTCACCAAGTTGTAATAAAGGATTTTAAAGATCCTCAACAGGTCCTAGCTACTGGAATTGTTGATGATATTACCAGGTTGTACAAGTTTAACAACTTTGGGTCATCACCTTTCCCTTCAGTTTTTGTTGCTCATAGTGATAACTTGAGCAAACTTTTGCATGAGCGATTTGGTCACTTAAATTATCGCTCATTGCAACAACTATGTAAAGAAAATATGGTGGCAGGTCTTCCGATGGTATCTTGCAGAGATGGTGTTTGTTCCGGTTGTGTACTCGGAAAACATCATCGGGACAGTTTTGCCAAACGTGCCTCTTGGCACGCCTCGGTTCCCTTGGAGCTTGTGCATAGTGACTTGGGTGGTCCTCTTCCATCTGCTTCCTTTTCTAGTTTCAAATATTTCTTAACCTTAATTGATGATTACATCAGACGCACTTGGTTTTATTTCCTAAAACTTAAGAGTGAAGTATTTAACATGTTCTTGGCCTACAAGGCCCTTGTTGAAAAACAATCTGGTCATCAAATTATTAAGTTAAGATCTGACAATGGAGGAGAATATGTTAACAAAAAGTTCACTACTTTCTGCACTGAACAAAGCATCCAACAACAGCACACTGTTCCATATACACCACAACAAAATGGTGTAGCAGAGCGGAAGAACCGCACTTTAAAATAAATGGCTAATTGTATGATCCAATCTAAGGGACTAAGTCTTCAATTTTGGGATGAAGCCATTAATTGTGCAAATTACATAGTTAATCGCACCCCCACTAAAGCATTACAAGGTATAACACCGGAAGAAGCATGGAGTAAAACTAAACTTGATGTAAGTCACTTTTGTGTGTTTGGTAGTGAAGCATGGGCTCACATTCCGGATGAAAAATGGAAAGCATTGCAGCCTAAAAGTGAAAAGTGCATATTTGTTGGATATTCTGAAGATGTAAAAGGTTATAGACTTGTTCAACCACATTCTCATGATATAATCATTAGAAGAGATGTTAAATTTGATGAAAATCTCTTGGCCTGCGAGCCTAACTCGACGATTGTGCCATCTTTGGCCTGCGAGCCTGATTCAGCGTTTGTGCCTTCTTCTTCTTCTTCCAACTTCCTTGACAGGTTTCCAACTCCAGTTTCTGATGATGACAGTGAGGATGAAAATCCACCTCCGCCTGCTCATGTTCCTCCAGTTGCACCAACACAAGTGCTTCCTCGATGGGTCCGTTCAACATGTGAAGCAGTTGGTGATCTTGCCGGTGATCTTGCCGGTGATCCTAGATATCAATGTCGAACACGTTCTCAGTTTCAGCGAGCCTCTTCTCTTTTGGCTCAAGTTTCCGAGAATCATGATCCAGAAACTTTTGCAGAAGCTTCATGGAATCCAGATTGGGATGCAGCCATGGATGAAGAATATTGTTCCTTAATGGCGAACGATACTTGGGATCTTTTACCTCTTCCAAAAGGAAGAAAACTTGTCAGATGTAAATGGGTCTACAGACCTAAGTATGCATCAGATGGAAGTGTTGAAAGACTTAAGGCAAGGTTAGTTGCCAAAGGTTTTTCCCAAGTTGAAGGGATTGAATACAATGAAATCTTTGTTCCCGTCGCAAAAATGAACTCCATCCACCTTGTTCATTCCCTTGCAGCCTTACACAACTAGGAAGTCCATCAAATGGATGTCAAGTATGTCTTCTTACATGGTGATTTACAGGAGGAAATTTACATGGAACAACCTCCTGGCTATGTTCAGAATAACTCTAGCTTTATCTGCCGCCTTAAGAAATCCTTATATGGCCTTAAGCAAGCTCCTAGAGCTTGGTATGCCAAAATGGATAACTTTCTCCTTGACACTGGTTTTTCTAGATGCCATTCTGACCCCAATGTCTATACCAAGAAAGTAGGAAACCATCTCATCATACTTGTTCTATATGTTGATGACCTTATTCTTACTGGTAGTGACCCTAAGCTTATAACGCATGTGAAATCCAGTCTTAAACAAAATTTTGAAATGTCAGACTTAGGACATTTGCATTATTTTCTTGGTCTCCAAGTCCTGCAAACCAAAGAAGGAATCTTTATTTCTCAGTCTAAGTATGCGTGTGACCTTCTTCAACGCTTTCACATGGAAGATTGTACACCAGCCCCTTCTCCCTTCCAATCTGGAGTCAAACTTTTTGCCACTTGTACTTCACCTGAAGTCGATGCCACCTTGTATCGTCAGCTTGTTGGTAGTCTCTTATACTTGACTCATTCCCGTCCTGACCTTTCCTTTGATGTTGGTCGTGTTGCCTGTTATATGCAGACACCTCATGAAAGTCACTGGAAAGCAGATAAAACAATACTTTGATATATTCGAAGTACAGTTCAGTTTGGGATTCATTACAGTACAGGGGGGAAACCTTTGTTGGTTGGTTTCACTGATTCAGATTGGGTCGGCGATCCTGATGATCGAAATTCTACTGCAGATTATGTTTTCAGTCTAGGATCTGGACCTATTTGTTATCGGTCAAACTTGCACCTCTCCGTCCGTGATCACCTTAAGCTGTTGATCACACAAAAGGACAACTTGGATGGAGGAGCATGTTGACCCTAGATGATACTTTGACTTACTCCATTTCCTGATATTACTAGAAAAACCATAAAAATATCATTCTGAGATATGAGCGCTACTCTAATTGAATATACTAGCGCCTATACGCTACTCCAGTGCATAATAGTAGCGCTCAAAGCCTTATGAGCGCTACTCCTTCTCAGCATAGTAGCGCTCAACATTTAAAAATCGATGAGCGCTAGTTGACAAGCACCATAGTAGCGCCCTAAATGCTACTTCACTGAACAATAGTAGCGTATATCTCAAAAGATGATTAAAAAATAATTAATTTCACGAGGAGGATTAGTTGCTGGTAGTTTCCCAATTTCCCCAACTTCCTCCATAACCATATATCGACCTGAACTACTTCTCTGATCCTATAAATACAAGGAAGACTAAAGAGAAAGGTTAGATGGATAGATGGAGAAACTTAAAGACATAAAGATCTAAGAAAGAAGCTTGCATTAGAGGAGTTGATGCTGAAGATATCCAAGCCAAGGAAGAGCAAGAACCCAGAATCAAGCTACAGGAGCCTGTCACATGATCAGGTATACTTGTACATCAGTTTTCATTTTGACAATAAAGGTTGAAGTGTCTTTCTTGTTCCAACTTAAGTGTTTTCTAAAATAATATCTTAATTTGGATTTGTTTCGGTCAATATCTAATGTTTCACACTGCTTTTGTTACTTTCAAACATTATATATTATCCAAGATGCGTTGAGAAAGGTGTTTGTTTTGCAGGTTTACTGAACAGAAGGTGGTTTTGAGGACTGAGCGCAAGATCAAGTGAAAGCTAGGATCGAATACCGGTTAAAAGGTATGTTCTCAAGATCCATAACTCATTTCTTTTCATAAATATCTTTGCAATAAAATTAATACACTTACCTGTCACCCCATCCAAGTTGATAGCATTAGTTTCCTTGCTATAGGGTAGTTTTGCCCGCCAACAAACTGGCGACTCTGCTGGGGATAGTTGTGTTTTTGCTCTAGAAAACTTTTTCTTGGTTTGTCTTCCCAGAACTGTTTTGACTCCTTTTATGTGTTGAGAAACCCTATAGGTATCCCCTGCCTGTTGTTCTCTGCTTCCATCAGTCTTTTTGTATCTTTTCAAAGTCAGTTTTTTAACTTTTAAGATATGAGCGCTACTTTGTTGTACATACAGTAGCGCCCATATGCTACTGTGCTATACATATAGTAGCGCCCATCTCTGTAGGGGCACGAGTTTTCCTACTGCACAGTAGGGTACATTTCATGAAGCCTTCTGTTAGTGGTCTTCTTGAGTTTTAGCCCTTTTGGTGGTCTGTTGACTTTGCTTTTAGATCTCCTTGACTGGTATATGAGGTTTTTAACTTCTGTTTAAGTCATAGAACCTTTCTTTGAGTCTTTTTACCATCTTCGGATCGTTTGTTTACCTTTGGAACGTTTGGACTGTTTATAACTTTTTGGAAGACTAGGTTGTGTTTTGTGGTGATCACTTCCGCTTTTTTAGGCCCTGACTGTATGTTGCTAGTTTACAAACCTGCATACTTTTGTATCTGCTGTTTGTAGCAACGTTTGTTTGCTCTTTACCTATCCTATCCTTTGTTTTAGGGTTTGATCCGTTTTAGAGCCTCTAGGGTGTCTTCCGAACTTGTTGATTTCCAATCTTCTTGGACTTATTGTCTTTTTCTGGGTTTCAAGTGTATTTAAAGTGCTTTAGGCTTATTCATTTCTCAATTCTTTGTGTTAGTAGGGTAGTTGGTAGCTTGCTTGTCTACTTTTTGCTTGGCATAGTGGTCTTGTTAGGGTTAGATGCTTTAGGTCAGTCCTCTTGTATCTATCTCCTTTGTTTTCTCCCACTTTGTTTCCGAGTTTAGAGGCTTTTTCTTTGCAAAAAACCTGTAGATCAAGTCTTTTTTGAGCTAGTGCCTTGACAGCTATAAGCTTAAGAACCATTTTTAGCCATACTTACACATTGCACACAAGTCTTATTTCGCTTTCCATGTTTATAGTTCTTTTTCGTTTATGATAACAGAAAAAGCTAAAAATTTGGTAGTTTAAGTTTAATAAGGCTTATTTTTGTTACAAGATAGCATAGGTTATTTTGTACAATTTCTAAAAAGAAAACAAAAAGACATTTAAGTAGATTTGCTCAGTTTTTCAGTTTGGAAAAGAAGTAAATGAAAAAAATAAAAAGAGCTTTGTTGTAGAAAGTTTGAATTTATGCACTTTTGTTTTCTTGTTGCAACCACGCCACACAAAAGCACTACCTTTTGAGTAATAACAACCCTAAAAAAAAATTTAATAAAATGGAATAGAAACAATTTTTCTTTTTTAGGGATACACTACACCAACTAGTCTTGGTTAGGATCTTGATTTAAATCACCTTAAACCACTCAAGATCACACATTACGCAAAAATCGTAGTTCGACTATCACAGGTAAATCCATTTCACTCAAAGCTTGCCTGGGATCTATGTAGTAGGTCATTGCGAGATCAGATTGTTGGGAATACTCCTCCTACTTTCTGTTTTGAGCATACGCCAGGATTGGATCGCGTTTGGGGACTCTTTCGAGTTTCGGGCTCAGTTACCCTGCCCACGCCTTCTGATTCGATCGGTGACTGTTCCCCCAGGAGTTTTCGGTGTTGTGGTATCCTTAGTATCTGACTTTAGGTTCATACACAAGTGATAGCAGAGAGTATATATGCTGTACCTAAGACAAACGTGGGAGGAAATCCCTTGCAGGTCTTTGGGAGGGAGGTTGGGTGATTCCAGTGCTTGCACCCTTAGTCATTGTATTGTGTACCCCAGGTAACTGTCTTTCTTCCTTCGTTGATCTGTTCTGGGCCCTCATCATCCCAGAATCTTCTCCGAAAGGCATCCTGTTTGCCTGGTTTGCATACTTAGGAATTTTTAGTTGGCGTGTTGTTTTCCCCCTAGTTGTAGTGGCCACTAGGTTCTAGTTTGTTATTTTATATATATAATCACTGAGAATCAAGAACTTCGTAGATCGAGAAGGTTTCAAAACCTTCCACCAGTTAGAACAGAACCTTTACAGCCAGCTAGACGACAACGGGTAAACCCCGGTATTTCTTCAGAAACTATTCCTGAAACAGAATTTCCTGAGGAAATTCTTACAACAGAAAATCCTGAAATAGGAATTACTGAAGAATTACCACTTGAAGTTGAGTTTCCTGAAGAACAACAAACAGCAATAGAAAACCCTAAAATAGAGGTTCCTGAAGAACCACAACCAGGTACCCCAAATCAGCGATACTTTAGTTCAGTTGAGATTGAAGATCTTACTTCTGCGGAGTATAGCACTCCTTTCAATCCTCCTCTGACCAATACTAGAATTCCGCTTCTGTCACCTATTGGTTTCCAGCAGCCCCATTACAGTGCATATAATTCCTTGCCCGGACATCTGATGTCTACTCTAGGAGGTGAACAGGGAGTTCCCCAAACTCCCACCTTAGGTATGAACACTAACACAGTAAATCCTTCTTTTACTGCTACGCCGAGTCAGGCACAGACAACTTCTGTGCCTACTCCGTCTTTCAGTTTTAATACTGGTACATTAGGTATGCCAAGTTCAACAATGATGGCATCTATCCCTACACCTACGGTTGGACCTAGCAGTACAGTCAATTTATCACCACTTCCTGCTTTTCAACCATTATATCAGATACCTAGTACTTGGATTTCCACACCTGCTGTAGGACCAAGTGCTTCTGCAACCGTGCCTGTCATGAGTACCATGACTGCACCATCTACATCAGCTACCATTGGTTTCAATACCTTTGCAGGCCCCAACATGAATCAATGTAATATGCCTACAGGTAATGTCCCTTTTTCCTTATTTTCAGGGGGAGGGGGTAATATTTTTAACCAGCAATATGGTGGGGCTAACACCCAGCCACAATGGACGAACCCACAGAGCACTAATCCACTTTCATATGGGTGGGGAAATTTCAATAATTCTTTCGTGCAACAACACATGGCAGGGGGAAACCCCTACCAACAAGTATCTTGGGGCAACCCCTATCAACATATGGTAGGTGGAAACCCCTATCAGCATATGGTTGGGGGCAACCCCTACCAGCGGACGGCTGGGGGCAACCCCTACCAGCAGTTAATGGGTCAAACTATGGGTGGTTCCCCTTTTTCAACCCCAGCTTATCAAGTACCGTCTTATCGGCCTCGTTTACCATTTCTGGCAACTTTAAATTTGCCATATCTTTCCAAACTGACCAACGATCTAGTGTATCATAATGCTACATGGCCATTAGTTCCTACCAAGTTACCTTCGGACATTCCAAAGTTCGAAGGCAAAGCAGGTGAAGACCCTGGTGACCATGTCACTACTTTCCACTTATGGTGTTCCTCGAATTCGTTAAATGAATATTCCATTAGATTGAGACTGTTCCAAAGGACTTTAATTGGTGCTGCAGCCAAATGGTACATTGAGTTACCTACAACTACTTTTTCTAGTTTTGGGGATCTCATGACTGTCTTTTTGAATCACTTCCAGCTTCCTATTTGGTATGATGCCGGAACAGACCTTTTGTCTACATTTAGGCAAAATAAATCCACTCATTTATCTGACCACATTCAGGAGTGACGAAGACGGAAGAGGCTCATTAAGGCCAACATACCTCCAGAATTCCTTCTTGAGTGGTATTTGAAATCACTTCTTCCTTATATTTCTAAGGAAGTAGCTACATCTGGAGTATCTAATGAGGAAGAAGCCATCCTATGGACCCAGCAGTTAGATCTCGTTTATGCACAATCCAGGTTATTGTATGAGATTATACCGGATGCACCGCGATCGAATATCGATCTGAGTAGACCTAAACCTGGACCACATGCTGACGGCATAGTAGGTTCAGTTGACTCTGCAGCTTTCGAAGCATTGACCAAACAGGTTCATGCTTTATCTGTCAAACAATCGATTGCAGATGTTTCTTCCGTCACAACCTCTCCTTCTATTTTTGAGCCTGTCAACTAGGTTCAGAACAATCAAAAGGGCCCTCGACAGCCCAATAACAAAAAGAATGGCAAGAAAGGAGAGGGGAACCAACAAAAGCCCAAAAAAGAGAATGCCAAAGAGGGTAACAAAGAGAAAAAGAAGGTGAAGTTCCCTTGTAAACTTTGCAAGCAGGACCACCTTACTCACTAATTCCCTCTGCTTGAAGAAGCCTAGAAGCTCTTAAGAGAAAAGAATCCTGCCGTACTAAAAGATCCATTCCCTAAAGGGCAGAGCTCAACTTCTTGCATCTCCAACACTGGGGGCACTACACATGCTACGGTTGATCAAACTTTTATTAACATGGTTAATTCGGATGCACTCTTACAAACGAGATCCAGGAACTATACCCCGGACACATACCTGTGGACCCAATGCCTAAGATCCCGAAAGGTGTCTTGAAACGGGCATCACACAATCCCAATACTCGGGCCGCTTCTAACTAAAATGTGGTTGAATATTTAGCTCAGACCCCTTGTGCCATGTCTACTTTAGAAGTCTTGCAAAGTTGTCCTTTACAACAGAATGCACTTTTGGCAACTATTGGAAGTATGGAATCCTCTAACATGTCTGCGCAATTTGATATGACTGATGTCAAATACCGGTTTCCCTACCACGTTGCTCTTCAGATTGAAGTCGTTCATGGTCCAATGACCATCAGACGAGCTGTCGTAGATGAGGGCGCGTCGACTTGCGTAATGTCAATTTCCTGTTGGAAAGCTTTAGGCTCCCCCGAGTTAGCCCCTTCTAGCACACTGCTTACTGCATTTGATGGCAGAACTTTCCGTCCACATGGGGTTTTGCCATCATTTGATGTCACATTGGCCGGTAAGACAGTTGCTGTAGAAGTAGAAGTTCTGGACGCTCCACTTGATTACAATATGTTATTGGGCAGGAGTTGGACATATGCCATGCGAGCCATTGCATCGGCCGTTTTTTGAGTTGTTATGTTCCCATTTGAAGGTAAGATCGTTACAGTCGATCAACTTTCTTTCACTCAGAGAAACAACCAAACTTCTTCAGAAACCACGGTTCCATTAGTTGATCAAACCACCCCGGTTAATGAGAGTTTAGGAGCAGGGCTGTATGGGTCGTTAATAGGCACTTTCGACCTCCCCTCCCCTGTTCTTTTTATGCGTTCTGATGTGGGTACTGCTACCAAAACATTCACGGTTGGTTTAAGAACTGATCCTCGGATCCTTCCTACTATGTCAGAACCTTTTGTGCCTCCATCCATTGCAGAAGTGGCCTATATGGAAACACAACACACTACAATGGAACATATCATGACTCCACCAGTCTCTGTGGAGTCAGATATGGACTATGCTCCGGCATGGTCACTGAATTCCACTCACTCGTTCGATTGTTTAGATACAGTGTTTCCATTTGATGAAGCCATCTTAGAAGTCATGATGGGCCTGGACCAACCATGGGAACATATGCATCATAGGTCCTACATGCTTCCAGATCTAGATGGGATTGAGAGAGGAGAATTCCCTGTGAGACCCGGTGGATTGGTTGATTTGTCATCTTTTCCTTCTACTTCGAGAGCTGTTTATGCTGAAGGAAATATGGCTAATATATCAAGAACAATTCCAATCAACATTTCCACCAAACCCGGGGTCGTGGAAAACATTTTTATTGGTGCAGACTGTTCTCCGGAAGAGATCGCTCTGTATACAAAACTTTTTAAAGAATTCCACGACATTTTTTCCTGGTCATATGAGGAGATGCCAGGTATTGACCCAACCATCGTGGAGCATGTCATCACGACATATCCTAATGCAAAACCTGTGAGACAAAAGATCCGCCCCGTGAACCCTAGAAAAGCAGCTGCCATTAAGGCAGAGGTTGAAAAATTGCTTAAAGTTGGTTTCATCTATTCGATTGATATGACGGAATGGATTTCAAACCCCGTTCCGATTGATAAGAAGCAAGGCACTATTAGAGTCTATACTGACTTCCAAGATTTGAACAAAGCTTGTCCGAAAGACAACTATCCCACACCATTTATCGATCAAATTATAGATGCTTGTGCAGGACATGAGATGTTCTTTTTCATGGATGGTTTTTCGGGATATAATCAAATAGAAATCAAACCCGAAGACCAGCATAAAACAACTTTCATTTTCCCGTGGGGTACCTTCGCTTATCGGAAAATTCCATTTGGCTTGAAGAATGCTGGAGCTACCTTCCAGCGTGCGATGAATTTCACTTTTCATGATATCAAACACATTGTAGAACCTTACTTTGATGATCTCCCGACGCGATCTCGAAAGAGACAGGATCATCCAGCTCATCTTAGAAAGGTGTTTGAAAGATGCAGAAAATATAAGATTCATTTGAATCCTAATAAGTGTGTGTTCTGTGTCGAATCGAGACGTTTACTGGGCTTCATTGTCTCCAGTTGTGGCATAATGGTCGACCCACTAAAATTAGAGGCGATTGTAAATCTGCCTCCTCCTCGCACCTTGCAACAACTCCAAAGTCTGCAAGGCATGTCTAATTTCTTGCGGCGATTCATCATAAACTATGCTAAAATTACCAAAGGTTTTATGAGGCTACTCAAACAAGACTCCTACTTTATGTGGGACGAGGCTGCTCAAGCATCCTTCGAAGCCTTGAAAAAGGCACTCCTTTTAGCACCCTTGTTGAGCCCGCCAGACTACTCAAAAGATTTTCTTTTGTACCTGGCAGCGTATCTTAATACAATTGGTATAGTTTTGGTTCAGGAAGACGATATGCTCCAAGAGCATGTTGTCTACTATCTTTCTCGCACATTGATATCCCCTGAGGTTAAATATTCGCACGTTGAGAAGTTAGCACTTGCCGCGGTCTATGCGGTACAGAGGCTTCGTCACTATATACTTTTACGAACTACTACTGTGATAGCAGAAGTCAATCCTTTTACGAACTACTACTGTGATAGCAGAAGTCAATCCTTTCCAGTACGTTCTCTCTCGACGAATCATCGGTGGGAAATATAATAAATGGATTGTAATCCTACAGGAGTTCGATTTGGTCTTCCAATCATTCAAGTCGAAGAAATCACTAGTGTTTGCTAAGTTAATCTCAGAATTTCCAAGTGACCTAGAATACGTGGAGGAAGAATCATCATTCCCAGACGAACATATCTTCCTCATTGTTTCCTATGACCCATGGTACGGAGATATCTTAGTATATCTCCAGACTTTGAGGTGACCTACCAATTTTTCTCGAGAAGAGCGACGCAAGCTCAAAAGCCATGCGAAGAACTACCTTATCATCTCAAATACTTTATATCGACGTGGGGTAGATTCCATTTTACAACGCTGCTTAACTCAAGAAGAAGCCGAAGCAGTATTAAACGATGCCCACAACGGAGCTTGTGGGGGACATCTTTCCGGGTTGGCAACAGCTCAGAAGATACTGCGTGCCAGATACTTTTGGCCCACGATCTTTAAAGATTGTGTGGAAGCAGTGAAATGCTGTCGACTGTGTCAGTTTTTCACTAAGAAAATGAGGGCACACCCAACTCCTCTTCATCCTATAATTACAGCAGGTCCCTTCACAAAATGGGGGGTTGATTACATGACATGCAATCCAGCTTCGGCTGGAGGACATCATTACATCATTGTTGTCGTTGACTACTTTACTAAGTGGGCAGAGGCAATGCCTACTGTTAAGGCAGATGGAGAAACTGCTGCTTATTTCGTTTTTAATCAGATTATTGTACGGTTTGGCATACCTAAAGAGATAGTGACTGATCATGGCAGTCATTTCCAAAATAGCATGATGACTGAGTTGTATACAATGCTTGGTTTTCGAAAAGAACATTCGTCTTCATACTATCCACAGGAGAATGGACAAGTTGAAGCAGTGAACAAAACTTTAAAGGTTATATTGCAGAGAACTGTTAATGCCAGTCGAAATAACTGGCACATCATGCTGTACCCGGCTCTTTGGGCTTACCGAGCCAACATTAAGACTGCTACCCGGTTTCTCTCCCTTCCAACTTGTGCATGGGATAGAAGCAGTCGTACCGATTGAATGCGAGATTCCTTCGCTAAAACTAGCAGTTCAGTTACTACCAGATACTTCAATACTAGAAGAGCGTTTGTTACACTTAGAACATCTGGATGAACAGTGCCGCGACGCGCTCACAACAAACGAGGTCCACAAAAAATGAGTCAAAGGACAGTACGACAAATCCATCAAACCTAGGGTTTTCATTGAAGGAGACTTGGTCCTACTTTGGGATCAAGACAAAGAACCCTTAGGACCTGGAAAATTCAAATCCAGGTGGCTCGGACCTTTTATAATTTCCAAAGTATTGAAGAAAGGTGCCTATGAACTGATAGATTACGAAGGTAATAAGTTGGCCAAGCCTAGAAATGGGCTCTACCTGAAGAAGTACTACGCTTAGGCTGAAGTACTTTTTCTTGTAACACAGCTGTATATTTTTTGTAAAGCTAGTTTTTGTTATGCTCGTTAGTTAATCTGATGTGTGTTTTTCGTTTTGTGTACCATATGTCAACCAAACATTTCTTAGGATTTGCTGATGGCGCCAGTCGCCACACCTGTCAGTTGGCAGCAGCAGCTTGGGTCATTTATTCACCTGCTGGCCAACTTGTCTCTTCGGGGGGGGGGTTTGTTTGGGTCCTACCACGAATAATGTGGCTGAATACAGTGTAGTTATAGAACTTCTCTGAGATGCTCTCAGTCATTGCATTTCACATTTGGAGGTAAGACTTGACTCACAATTAATTGTATTTCAGTTAACAGGTGTCTATCAGATTAGAGATCTTGGATTGCTACGTCAGTTTCTACGAGTTAGACTATTGGAAAGACAATTTGATTCTATTATATATGAACACATTCCAAGAAGTTTAAACACATTAGATGATTCATTAGCAAACTATGTGTTAGACTGGCATTTGCATCATACATCTTCATAAACAACATTGCACACATAAAATTCAAACACATACACATGTAAATAACCGATACTATATATAGTCGATACTGTATCAAAAAATATATGAGTTTTGGGTCACAAGTCTGTCAAGTCAAGTCATAAAAGTACAAAAACTAGGCATAGTAGCCTCAAAAATATATACATAGAATGTATCTCTCTCCCATGGAGAAGGAGGGACATCATCATCATCTACTGCATTTCGATAGCATATGACTAGCCTAGCTATCTTCCGCAGCACCCTAAGCAATGCCGGGAGCACCCCAACAACATCTTCCTGCATATCAATAGGTATCTGATCCATACAGCATGTAGGAACTTCGTGAGTCAACCAACTCATTTTTCTCTCTAAGGTCCCCAACATAGCATCTGCTGCAGCAATATCAGCTAGCCTCACAAAGATGATAGGATGTCCCTCAGGATGAACATGCCCAAGATCTGCATATGACACTTGATTAGCACTTCAAAATTCATTCTTAAAAATCAAATACTTGAAAAGTTTGAAAAAATTAAATAATTCTCAAAATTTAAACATACCAATATCTCCCTAGGCTCCACCTGGAGGAAGCACCAGTTCTGGATCATGATGGAAATCCAATCTAGCATAAGGAAACTGCTCAAAAGCGAGCACTTGCCTCTCCCACCACCCCCAGAAATCATCAGTATGATAACAGTAGTGACTTTCCCCCACCACCCTGGCGGAGGAATATGTCACCCCAACGGCCTAGTCTGGGCTCACGGGGGTTAACCTGAGGTAGAGGCATCCCCAAACTGATAGCAGGCATCCTCTCAAAGAAGAAAGTACACAAAATACTACCGTACCCAAAATTCTTCATTGATCCGGATTTGCAACCTGTCAATTGAGATTTCATGCTCACCAGTAAACTAGTACACCAATCATAGACATGACCGTGTAAGCATTGTACACCAATATGCATAGACTGCCTGGAAGCTAAGTGTTGTGAGGCACTACCTGCCACTCGGTTGATCATGCTCACTATCACTTTCAAAGGGAGGCCTTCAATGGTTGAAATCAAGACTTGGCTTCCCGATTTCTCCGCTCCGGCACCACAATATGTATTCACGTACTCTTGCATAGATCTTACACCCACATGAGAAGACCCTTTCAGATTGATTACATCTCCTCTCCGTGAAAGACCAGTAATGAAGTATATGTCATTAACTATAAGCTCCAAAGTTTTCCCACGGATGACAAAAGTATTGGTATCCGCATCCCAGTACTGAATAAGTCTTCGAAACAGTTTGTTTAAAGCCCTCATGTTTACGGTTCGGTAAAACTTCAATAAACCGCATCTTCGGAGAGCGTGGAGAGTGGTCGGATCTTGCATGGCCAACCTATCCATGTCCTCATGTTCTCTCTCCCTCCATTGAAGAACCATCATGCACAAAAAATGAAAATTCTTTGAGTCTCGGCACTTGTATATAGGTTTTCAAGAGTGATCACTACTGTGTATACTACACAGTCACGTATGGGCGCTACTCTGCTTGAGCACAGTAGTGCCCATCGCGTTTACACACTACTGCTACTGTTACAAAGTAGCGCCCGCGCAGCAAAGTTTGTGAGCATCACGTTGCAAGCAATTTTTTGCTCAAAAAATGAAAACTAAACCATGAAAATGCAAGTAGGGTGAATTCTAACTTACTTGGTGGAAGAAGAACGGCGTTTGGATGCTTGGTTTGATCGCCACAGAGATTTGAAAATGCAAAAGGTTGCCCCAATCTTTGCCCTACAAAACAATTTGGAAATTGATTTTTAAAATGAAATTATATATATGAATTGGAGTTTGATTTTTACCCACCATTGTTTAATTTTCTATAGTTTCAAATTTTTCAAAAATACCTAATTAATCAATTGAAACACACATATGGTACAATACTAATCCAAGCTCAATTTTCATTTAATTTTTGTAGGATTCATCTCCTAAGTTTAAAAACTCTTGATGTTAGACCTTTTCAACTAGTTAAATAGTTAAAATTCATATATCATTCGAGATTTTTTGCCGCATAGACTAATATTTTGTTGAAGACCTAGTTTTGGCAGAGTATGAAGCTATGATCCTAGAAGCTGACCTTTAAGTCATTTTAAGCTCTTGTTTGGACTATTTAAACCTAAACAAGATTGTCGAGCAAGCTTGTCCTCTTCGAGCTCGTTAAAGTAATCGAAATCTCATCCACTCAGGTATAGAATTACCCCTTTTCCGGGCCTAGGTGGATTAACTATGGAAAATGTATACTCTAGGTATACTTCTGTATGCGCTAGAAGAGTTCTTCTTCTATTATTTTATACTTTTTCAGGGGAGGAGACTAACTGCACGAAAAAGGACCTTTTGGAGCCTTTCTTTAGGGTTTTCAGGCTCTCTAAACATGAAAATACCAAGCGAACATTCACCTACTCGGGCTCGATGTGAAATCCATGAGAGGGTAAGTAGAGGACTGTTTAAGTTTTTCAACTCTATAAACAAGAAAACACCGTCGAGCACAGACCAATCCGGGCTTGATATAAAATCCACAGATAGGTGAAAAGAGGATTGTTTAATTTTTTCAGACTCTATAAACAGGAAAACACCGGTGAGCATTAATCTGCTTGGGCTCGATACTAAAATCCACGAGCAGATATATGGAGTTATTGTTTAAGTTTTTCAGACTCCTTAAAATTGAAAACACCGGTGAGCAAGAACAGATCTCGGCTCGATATTAAAATCCAGAGATCAGTAATATAGAGTAATCTTCTATCTCTTCTTCAGACTCTATAAATAATGAAGAAGGTCCATGAGTCTTCCTCCCATGGGCTCGTTAAAATTTTACATGGTTGGATATATTGAGTTTTCATTCTTTCTTGGAATCATTAAAACAACAAGAAAGGTATTCTTTTATCTAAAAAGAATAAGGAATGGGAAAGACGTATCATATCTTCATTGTCAAAGGCAGTTCAGTCAGTTCTATCCTTGAACACAACACCTACTTGAGTCTATCTTGTTGGTTGGGTTTAGTTTTTGACCTCAGGGTGAACCTTTCCTCCGAGTTGTT
Organism: Larix kaempferi; assembly: GCA_027924585.1. NCBI lineage: Eukaryota > Viridiplantae > Streptophyta > Pinopsida > Pinales > Pinaceae > Larix > Larix kaempferi. The sequence continues at coordinate 936,615 of BSBM01000411.1, read as the reverse complement.
TACTCCCCCGGTTGGTTATTCTTCCAACCATATGGAGGGTCTGATAATGTCTCTTACATTTCAGACTTATTATTTACCCCATTATGTCAGAAACTACCTGAGTCACCTTGTGTCGTGCTCAATGTTCAAGTATATACCCTGTGTCGGCCATTCTATAGTTTACCTTGACCTCATGTGTTGGCCTTCCTAGTGTTAGTCTTGTTACATATTATTCTATATCAGCACTTACCAGTTGAGTGTTCCTCGAGTTGGATGATGGAGGATGCCTTAAGACCTCCCTTCCAACGAACTTCTTCCCATCGACATCAACTCATTTTACTCTGGGAATGAAGTTTAGAGTTTCGGTTAGTACCTTGGAGATTGCAGTCACCAGTGGAAATTTTCCTCGCTGTTGAAGGATGAGAATACATCAATGTCTCTTCTTCGACAGGATTCCCAAGTGTTCGGCTCCAAGTCCATTTATTCACATTTGGCGGATCGTACTTGGTACCTTGGACCCCATCATCATTATCAGTGGAAGTCCTCGCGTTTGTTAATGGTATACATCAATGACCAGTAATCAAACGATACCCCCCATGTTCGACGGTCAGCTCATCTATTCACATGGTTAGGGTTTGTACCTAGAGTTATTTTGGATGAAGACCTTGGGATTTTGGATGGCATTACCTCATTTTGTTATCACCCAACTTGCGCAAGACTGAGCCTCACTTATATTTGGCTCTCCATGAGACATAGATCCAGTTTGTTGTTATGGCTATGATCTCTTAGTTTGACATGGATCCACGCTTGTATTCCAAGTGGCCATGCTTTATATACATCTCCTTGTTATGTATCGAAGATCATGCTGTACCATACTGCACATCTATATGATGTCTAAGATGTAATTGCTAGCTGACCTTGATCTTTGTTGCAGGTGTTCTTGTAACTTGTTTTCTGCGGTTCTTTGCTCCTCCTCTGGTTTTGGATTATAATGTATTTCGGCCATAGTTTCCCTCTGACCTCACACATTAGGGGGCATCTGTTATCGGTCAAACTTGCACCTCTCTGTCCGTGATCACCTTGAGCTGTTGATCACACAAAAGGACAACTTGGATGGAGGAGCATGTTGACCCTAGATGATACTTTGACTTACTCCATTTCCTGATATTACTGGAAAAACCATAAAAATATCATTCTGAGATATGAGCGCTACTCTAATTGAATAGACTGGCGCCTATACGCTACTCCAGTGCATAATAGTAGCGCTCAAAGCCTTATGAGCGCTACTCCTTCTTAGCATAGTAGCGCTCAACATTTAAAAATCGATGAGCGCTAGTTGACAAGCACCATAGTAGCGCCCTAAACGCTACTTCACTGAACAATAGTAGCGTATATCTCAAAAGATGATTAAAAAATAATTAATTTCACGAGGAGGATTAGTTGCTGGTAGTTTCCCAATTTCCCCAACTTCCTCCATAACCATATATCGACCTGAACTACTTCTCTGATCCTATAAATACAAGGAAGACTAAAGAGAAAGGTTAGATGGATAGATGGAGAAACTTAAAGACATAAAGATCTAAGAAAGAAGCTTGCATTAGAGGAGTTGATGCTGAAGATATCCAAGCCAGAGAAGAGCAAGAACCCAGAATCAAGCTGCAGGAGCCTGCCACATGATCAGGTATAGTTGTACATCAGTTTGCATTTTGACAATAAAGGTTGAATTGTCTTTCTTGTTCCAACTTACGTGTTTTCTAAAATAATATCTTAATTTGGATTTCTTTTGATCAATATCTAATGTTTCACACTGCTTTTGTTACTTTCAAACATTATATATTATCCAAGATGCGTTGAGAAAGGTGTTTGTTTTGCAGGTTTACTGAACAGAAGGTGGTTTTGAGGATTGAGCGCAAGATCAAGTGAAAGCTAGGATCGAACACCGGTTAAAAGGTATGTTCTCAAGATCCATAACTCATTTCTTTTCATAGATATCTTTGCAATACAATTAATACACTTACCTGTCACCCCATCCAAGTTGATAGCATTAGTTTCCTTGCTATAGGGTATTTTTTCCCGCCAACACTATTACTTGGGCTTGTAAGAAACAACAAGCTCTTGCTCTTTCTTCAGCAGAGGCAGAATATCGAGCAGCAGTTAATGCCAGTCAGGAAGCCTTATGGCTTCGACAGATCCTTTCAGATTTTGGATTCGAGTAGCAGCATCCTACTCCACTTTGGTGCGACAATCAAAGTGCCATCAAGCTTGCCAAAGATCCAGTTCTACATCAACGCAGCAAACACATTGAGCTACATATGCACTTCATCAGAAATCTTGTTCATGATCGTGTTCTTGAAGTGCTCTTTTTCCCTACAGATGATCAAGTTGCAGACATCTTCACCAAGTCTCTTACAGAAGCGAAGTTTTCTAAACTTCGATCTATGTTAGGAGTTCGGGAACTTGTCATTAAGGGGGGATAGGCTCTAATGCCTCCTTCCTTCTCCTAATAGTGTCACTTTTGTAAATCCTCCAATCCTATCCCAAGTTGTTCTTAAGGGGGGATGTTAGGATATTTAGACACTTAGGAGTTAGTTAAGATCAACTTGTGTAATATATCCGTTAGGGATAATGTGTTTCTTTAGTATGCATTTGCAAATACTTAATCCGACGGTCACGATATGTTCCCGACATAGAGTGATCCAACGGCTCAACTTCTCTTAGATCAAACCTAACCTTGATCCGTGGCTTAACACCTGATTGGTCCATGATCTCTATTTAAAGAGCATGGAGGGTCATTGTTTAGTTGATCGATTATGAGAAGCTCATTTGTAACTTTCTTTCTTTGCATAATAAATTGTCCCGTAGAATCTATTTGGCTAGGGCCATGGAGTGTTTCCCTCAAGAGGGTTTAAACCACGTCAAAACATCGGTGTGTTGATCTGTGATCTGTTTGTGTGAAGTGGTTGCTCTTGGTGTTCGGTCCTTTGGTAGTATCCTGTGTACCCGAACAATCCCAAGGTGGTTAAGACCTGGTACCAATCAGTGAAGAGTTATACATGGGCTTTCTAGAGGTCATCTTGGGATGATTAAGGCCTAAGTCCAACCAATGAAGGTGTGAGAAGAAGCTACAATAACTATATTACAACAATCACCAAAGGTCCAAGAACTCTCATGATGAAGAGTACCCTCGAAGGGAGCTGAGCATAGGTTATGTGTCTGCCTTAGGTGTCACAATATTTGTCCCCTTGCAGTCACCTATTAGGAACCTAGGAAAAGAAACTATGGCCGCCAATTCATATACGACAGTTGGGTAGAATAGTAGTAGGTTAGGTGTTCGTGAATGGGTAGGGAACATAGGACACAAGTTCTAAACCCAAAACTCCAGACAAAATGGTGTCACCTTGAGGACTTTCCACTTCCTTAAAGCTCTTGTACTTGCATAGTCTACTAAACAAACAACTGAGGGGAAGATCTCAATTGCTTTCTGAGCTTAACCTCGTGCTTGATGCGTGTGTTAGATGCACTTTCCCAACAAGTTCCTTTGCTACAACTGGATTTCCCCTCTCAATTAATGGATTCCTAGTTTCATTTGATGTCCTTGGAAAAATTTACTCTCCACCCTACTTCCAAGGCCCTAGAACCTAGGCTAATGTTGGTTTCTGAGAATAAAACCAACTGCTTTCTTTTAAATTCAATTGCTTTTCAAAAATCAAATTTGTTCAGGAACTGAAAGTGATAAGGAAAAAGAAAATTTTAAATACCATTAAGGACATTCAAATTATTTCAAAATTTACCATCCTCCAAAATAAAACAAGGTATCCAAACTTGTTTCAAACATGAATCCTAGTGTGTACTTCAAAACAATCTATTTTCTATTGCTTTCAAATCAACCAACCTAACATGCACCCTAACATGAAAAATGCAAATTTGACGTTCACCTAGAATCCACAAAAGAAATGAATTACTAATTTATGCCACTATAATGTGAAAAAGAAAACAAATCGATAATTTTCCTTTCACATATCTTGTACTAAACAACTTGAGAAGAATCTACCAGGAGGTTTTTCTTAGACTCAAGAGGTACTATAAAATATACTAAGAAAAAAATTCTTGATCTCTTTTTAACTTAAACAAGAAGGAAAGCAGAGGCAAAAGTAGGCCCTTGTGCTCTTTCTTTTTAACACAAAAATGTAAAGCGACAATCACAAAATGGAAAACAAGGAAACTAAAGTCCTTTAATATCAATGGAATCGACCCATGGAATACAAAGGGTCACACCACCATCAAAAGTTTCCAAACTTAATTGTGCTAACTCTCAACTAGTCTCAAAAACCCTAACCAACAAACATTAATGAATAATTAGGCAAAAAATAGGGCAAAAATCCTCTTTTTTTTACCTCCATGCTTCTATCTATACCAGAAAGGGTATGGCCATGCTTTTGTTACTCAAACAAGGTGCATGGGACCTCTAATACATTCTTTTGTCAACACTACAAGGAGCGTGAGATTCATGGGTAGGCCTAAAGCAGGAAAAAACTAAGAATTTTTGCAACTTTCTTGGAGAATCAAGGATGGAAGGATGTGTTAATGACCTAATGGTGTCTTGATAGTGGATAGAAAAAACAATATGCAGTTTCCCTGTAGATATCTAACTCCCCATTATGGTTTCCAATTTTGTTGTTGGAAATTTTTTCCTAATGGCTAGGTCTAACCACCAACATATTAGAAAGGGGGAAATATGATCTAAATCTCTTTAAATAGACAATTTAGACACACTTAATATGTTACATTAACCAAAAAAGAAAGCAAGCATATAAGCGAACCTATTTCAAAATCTTGAACTTTGTTGCTCCCGAATTTCAAACTTGATATGCTTCATTCCAACATCTTGAGAGCTACAAAAGAGTCAAATAACCTTCCTCACAATATTTATGGTTTCAATAAAGATACGAACCAAATTAAAATCATCAATATAATGATAAGTAGTATTGATTAAAATCTTGAAAAGACTAGTGTTCTTCAACCAATAAAGACTAAGCAATTCAAGATTCAAGCATGAGTTTGGGGGAAGGAAAGATAATAAATTTATTCTCAAAGACAAAAATAAATGATACATAAGTTACCTTTCTACCATCTTGACACCTTTCAAAAAAAATTATTGGGTCCCTCTGCACTTGAACCACTTGCACTCCAACTTCCAAACGATTTATATTCCAAGGGTGTATAGGGGAGAATTCATATACAGGAGATGACTTCAGCAACACATGGAAAAATGCTCAGGGACAGGGGTCACTAAGGTGAATTATGACAAATGGATTTATAATAGTAGAATAATTCCTCTAGCATAACATTAACATGGATGTCCTTCCTCACTTGGTCCATCATATCCCTTTTTAATGAGTGTTTAGGATATTTAGAATGGTTACCAAGGGGTTTCGAGAGTTGTAATTGAGGCCAACACCTTGAAACTACTTTAGTTTTTGAATTTTGTGAATTTTATATTTTTTTGTGCACTTTCCATGGCTTGCGCTCCTTGATCAAAGGAAAGGTGCCTAGGCACTCACGTTGTAGGAAGGAAAAGTGTGTGGGGCCTCATTTTGGCTTGAATCTCAATGATTTCACTTGGGAAAGAGTTGGATTGTATTATTGAAGATTTAGACCATCATATAGGATCAAATTAGGGATTCTTCCATGATGATAAGTACATTTGGATGATCGTTTTTTAGAACTTATGTGTCGCTTTAGGAAGTCATTGTCAAAAAATGTGGAAGTGTCAATTTTCACTATAACAATGCACACATGTGCATAGATATGGACTTCAACAAAGGCTTTATTTCGGTTTTTTTTACTAAGTGTTGGGATGGATCAAAGTGCAATGACATACAAATCTACATGAGTCATGAGACCGAAAAATATTGAGTACGCGGTTCCACAAAAGTATGAGTATGTGGAGTCACTAGGAGTCATCTTATCTATTATTTTTGTTTAGTCCCCTTGATCCTCTATTCATGTAGACCTCAAGTTACAGGCTCTTTTGTATGATTGGGATATAACTAGTAGATTTCCTAATATATTCCAAAATCTTATGTAACCACTCTAATCACTTATATATATGAGGATTGTAATAATACCATCATATATCTATCTTAACTCTGGCTCTATCAAGCATTAAGAGGGATCAAATCCCCCTTGATAGAGCCATATGTATATATGCTCGTGAAGTAAAATAGTTGCAATTTACCTAATTATTCATTAACTTGCAATTCTTACAAAACTAATATCTAACTCATTGACATAATGTACTAACTTCACAATTCATAATCCAATATATTGGAATCATGCTATAAATAATAACACACAAATCCTACAAATAGGCAAAAGTTCCATTCATTAACTAATTATGAAGTAAAATAGTTATTTACCCAAAAATAATATCTAATTCATTGTTTTATTATTAATTTAACAATACATAATCCAATATATTTTCCATCATAGTTGTCCAGGTGCCAACTAGTCCGATTTGGAATGTGTTGTAAATGATAACACATAAATCCTATAAATAGGAAAAAGTCACGTTATATCATTAAGAAATAAATAACTATTCTTTCTATGCATGCCATAATTATATAAGGTTTTACTTTATATATATATATGCTAACATATGCCATGTCATTGTTACAAACATGACACGTCTTACTCACTTGGGCTATAGAAAGCGCCTCTTGGCACTATAAGAAGTTAATTGGTTATCATTAATAAAATGAGGAGAGTTCTTAGTAATGTGCTTTGTTATGAGTTATGTGCATGAGCTATGTTGTATTGATCACTCTACTAATATAATGGATACTTGAGTATGCTTACATGTTTGTATGAATGTTATACCATGATGGTTTGTATGTGCTTGTGATAGATGTATATGTTGTTAGTCCCATTAACTTAGGTGAACATGATTACGAGATAATCAATTTAATTCACCACCCCAATAAATATTTAATACTCTACAAGTTAATCACATAGAAACTATCATACATGCCTCAAGTGAGACCACCTTCCTTCTAGAAGGTTGAATATGCTAGCACATTGGACTACATCTATCCTATTTTAGACTCTATGGACCTTGAGTCTATTGTAGAGCCAACAAAATTATTTTTTTCCTAGGACCTTAACTAATGTAAGGTATAAAAGGTGTGATGGAGGTCAGAGAAGGACAAGATTCAAGATTTGGATAGAACAAATAATTCATGAATTTTTTGTCAATATAGTTTCTATGTAGAAGAGGATACCACAAGATTCAAAGAGAGATACACATTTAAGTGTTTGCAATATATTTTTGGGAATATTTTTTGATAAAATTGTGTGAATGGCTAGAAAAGTTCATAGCATCGGTGTTGACATCCACCATCCAAAGTTGAGTGGATCATTGAGAACCTATTAAAGATCTAGTTGTATGAACCACTTATACTATGAAACGAGAACTATATACTATGAACGAGAACTCTAGCCATAAAAAATCACTTTTTAACGTAAAAAACACAACAACAAAAAACCCCAAAACGAAAAGTGATGATACTGGTATCAACCTTTTTTGTTTTGAGGTTAAAATTACAACTTTTGGGTAACCCAAGCGGTGTCGTTGCAATCGAAACGCTAAAATTACAGCTTTTATGACATTGTGGCATAAACAACTAGCATCGTTGCAACGAAAATACCAAAATCAAGCCCTAAATCCAAAAGAGGTGCTAGCAATGTCACCTCGTTTTCCTCTTCAATTGTAATTACACCGTTTCGAAACCATTTCCTAAAAATAAATAAATAATAAATAAACCTCTAATAAAATCTAGAAAAAACATATTTGGAAAGAAAAAAAATATTTTGAAGAAAAAAAAATAAACACAATTAAAATAATAGAAAAAAAAAACCTTTAAAAAAACAAAATTTATAAAAAAAATAATTTAAAAACCAAACAAACTATTAAAAAATACAAATCTAATTAAAAAAAAAAAATCTATATAAAAAAACAAAATTTATAAAAAAATAATTAAAAAACCAAACAAAATATTAAAAAATACAAATCTAATTAAAAAAATTAAAAATTAAAAAATCTATATATAAAAAAACAAAATTTAAAAAAATCTATATAAAAAACAATCACACTTGATGACAGGCATCGAGTGCTGGCGCGATGCTGGGCATCGCACTTGATGATGGGCCTCGATGTCGGGCATCAAGCTCGATGCCGGGCATCGCCCAACAACCCACCCCATGACCATTAAATGGGTTTTTCGAATGCTAGCGTGATGCTGGGCATCGCGATGCCGGGCATCAAGCTCGACGCTGGGCATCGAGCTCGATTCCAGGAATCATCGAGCTCGATTCCAGGCATCATCGAGCTCGATGCCGGGAATCAAGCTCGATGCCGGGAATCAAGCTCAATGTTGGGCATCCAGCTTGATGCCGAGAATCAAGCTCAATGATGGGAAGCGAGCTTGATGCCTAGCATCAAGCTCAATGCCGGGCATCAAACTTGATGCCTAGCATCAAGCTCGATGCCGGGCATCAAGCTCGATGCTGGAGATCAAGCTTACCTTAATTCCCAGCATCGAGCTCGATGCCGGGCATTGAGCTCGATACCCGGCATCATCGAGCTCGATGCAAGCTCGATTCTGGGCATCAAGCTTGATTCCCACCATCAAGATCAATGCCAGGCATCAAGCTCGATGCTGGGAATCAAGCTTGATGTCGGGCATCAAGCTTGAAGCGGGACATTGAGCTCAATGTTGGGCATCAAGCTCGATTGTGGGCATCAAGCTCGATGCCCGGCTTCGAGCTTGATGCTAGGCATCAAGCTCGATGCTGGGCATCAAGATCGATGCTGGGAAACAAGCTCGATGCCTGGCATCAAGCTTGATGTCGGGCATTGAGCTTTATGCTCGGCTTCGAGCTCGATTCCCGGCATCGAGCTTGATGTCGGGCATCGAGCTTTATGCCCATCTTCGAGCTCGATGCCAGGCATCAAGCTTGATTCCCAGCATCGAGCTGGATGCCCGGCATCAAGCTCGATGCCCAACATCGAGATTAATGCCCGACATCGAGTTGGATGCTGGGCATCAAGCTCGATGCTAGGAATCAAGCTTGATGCCTGGCATCAAGCTCGAAGCTAGGAATCGAGCTCGAAGCTGGGCATCCAGCTCAATGCCCGACATCCAACTCGATTCCCGGCATCGAGCTCTATGCCCGGCTTCGAGCTCGATGCTCAGCATCGAGCTCAATGCCTGGCTTCGAGCTTGATGCTAGGCATCAAGCTGGATGTCAGGCTTCGAGCTTGATGCTGGGAATCAAGCTTGTATCGAGCTTGATGCCCGGCATCGATCTCGGGCATCGAGATTAATTCCTAGCATCGAACTTTCGGGCATCAAGCTCGATGCTCGTCATCAAGCTCGATGCTGGGAATCGAGCTTGCATCGAGCTTGATGCCCAGCATCCAGCTTTATGACGAGCATCAAGCTCGATGACGGGCATTGAGCTTGATGCCGGGCATCAAACTCCATGCCGGGCATCGAACTTGATGCTCGTCATCAAGATGGATGCTGGGCATCAAGCTCGATGCAAGCTTGATTCCCAGCATCGAGCTTGATGACGGGCATCAAGCTCAATGCTGGGAATCAAGCTTGATGCCCAGCATCCAGCTTGATGCTGAGCATCAAGCTCAATGACAGGCATTAAGCTTGATGCCGGGCATCTAGCTCGATGCTGGGAATCGAGCTTGATTTCGAGAATCAAGCTCGATGTCGGGCATCAAGATCGATGCCTTGATGCCCGACGTTGAGCTTGATGTCAGACATCGAGCTTGATGCCCGACATCAAGCTTGATGTCAGACATCGAGCTTGATGCCCGACATCAAGCTTGATGTTGGGCATCGAGCTTGATGCTGGGAATCAAGCTTAATTTCGGGCATCAAGCTCGATGCCAGGAATCAAGCTCAATGCCCGGCATCGAGCTGGATGCCCGGCATCGAGCTGGATGCCCGGCATCGAGCTGGATGCCCGGCATCGAGCTGGATGCCCGACATCGAGCTCGATGACGGGCATCGAGCTCGATGTCGAGCATCGAGCTCGATGGCGGGCATCAAGCTCAAAGTCGGGCATCGAGCTCGATGGCGGGCATCAAGCTCGAAGCCGAGCATCAAACTCGATGTCGGGCATCGCCCAACAACCCACCCCATGACCATTAAATGGGTGCTTTTTGGTTTTTTGGTTTTTTTTTTTGCTTTTTTTTGTTTTTTTCGATTTTTTTTGGGTGTTTTGGTTTGTTTTGGTTTTTTTGTGGTTTTTTTGTGTTTTTTTTTGGTGTTTTGTTTTTTTTGTTATTTTAATTTTATTTTTTTGTTTTTTATTATTATTTTTTGTAAAGTGGCTTGTTATTTTTGTTATTTTTAATAGTTTTTTTTTTAGGTTTCTAAATATTTTTTCATTTTTTTTAGTTTTTTTCAAATTTTAATTTATTTTATCTTTTGTTTTTTCTTTTCTTGATACTTTTTAAACACTTTGCTATGTTTTTTTTGTGTTTTTTAGTTTTTTTTTTTAAATCACAATTTGTATGGTTTTTTCATTTGGTTTTTTTTTTTCTTTTCTTTAAAAAAAATTTAAAAACCCATTTGTAACCCGACGAAGGAAAGAAGTGCTACTAGAAGCACCAACTTTCGATTTAGAGGTTAATTTTGGTTTTGCTTACAAGGGAAGTGGGTGGGCTTTCAAAATAGTTGTAAATTTAGCCCTGAAAAAAGAACGAATGATACCGGTAGCACCACTTTTCAACTCTAGCCTTAAAAAATGCCTCAAAATGAAAATGTGTGATACTAGTATCAAAGGTTTTTGAAATAGAGGTAAAAATAGCTACTAAAATTAGGAGAGAGAAAAATGAGAACTTTGTCGAATTCTCGTTTCATAGTATAAGTGGTTTATGGCCATAAGTTGACTTGAGTGATTGATTTTTTATACAAATGTGCAATGGAATTTTACGATTTAGAGTTTGTGGTCTAATGTCATCAGTGTTTGACCAAGTATCTTGAGTTATTTGAGAAAGGATCGCATGGGAGTTTGATTGAATAAATATTGGCATTGATAAAAATGGTGATTGTTGAAAGTGGTATGTTTCCAAGCCCAAGCCCCGTTGAGATAGAAGCATAATACTTGCATGGGGGGTGGAATGGTAGGATGAGTTGATGGTAGATTTAGTGTCAAAATATTCTTCAAGGATCATTGATGGTAAAGGCAGTGGATTTTGAAAGAGAATGATTATATAAAAGACAAAAGTGCATATAGGTAGTAGCGAACTAGTAGCAAGAAGAAATGGAAATGATACACTATGGCTCCTATATTACAGACATAGAAATAAAGTGAAACAATAACAATTGAAGTAACCAAAAAAAATGAAAAATAACAAAATACAACTCCATTACACTGAAATATTGAAATGTGAAACATTTCACTAAAATATTTTGGAAATGTATTTCAATCGAAGATTTAAAAGTTATTGAAAAAAGCATGAAAGTGGTCAACATGACAAGATGGACACATTATATTTAAAAATCATTTACTCTAAAAGTTTCATGTAAATTTAATGGCTAAGTTAACATAAATATAAGCAAATTTTTTATTAATTTCTTATTGCATTTACAATGACCAATGCTCTTAATTACATTGCATTAATCTTTGTAGGAAGTTTGTGTAGATCAAAATATTTCAACCTTCTAAACAATTCAAAAAACTGTTTTAAATTCATTTTCTTAACCATGGTAGAAAAATAAAATCAAGTTCACTTTGAATTTAAACTTATTTTCCTTAACTATGGTAGCAAAACAAAATCCAGTCAACATATGCACAAAACATATATAGTGATGACTCCAACTAGCTTCACCTTAAAAAATGATGCTTTGTCCCCATTTATAGTGGATATCCTTAAAAACATTAGAGAGAGAGCCACTAACACAAATGTTTCCCTTAGAAGTCACAAGCTTTGATTAGATGTCATCCTAGCATAAACAAGTTGGTTAAGTTACACACATCTAAAACCGATGTTGTCATGTTCATAGGCATGATTTAACTAAGAAAATATTAGCATGATTTGTGTATTTTCATAAGAATGATTTAACCTAGAAATTATAAGCATGATACTAAACAACTAGAAAATGGACAAATATATCAAAGGAACTAGCACAGTGTAGAAATAAAAATCTTTTAAAGTTTATGAAATTTTCATCAAGATCTAGTGTGGATTTCCAAGGATTAAGTGTACACTTGTCAACCTTGGATCTCTCCTCAACCTTATTCCTCTTTTGAATGTGTTGTTCACTAGAAAGGGACTTTATCTCAATAAGGTTATTCCATCTAGGTTTTGTCACAACAATATAAGTGATAGAAAACTTGGACCTTGTCCTTACCCTTGATCCTTAGACTATCTCCCCCCCTTTCTTTGTCCTTAGTTAATACATTGGGTATAACCTTATCCTTGAGTGACCTTGAATTCATTCTATGTTGACCATCCTTTTCACATTCAATGGAAAGTTTATCTTCTAAAATTAGGGTGAGACTTAGTTTGTCAAGCATGGTTGTTTCCCATACTTCCTTCTCTTAAAGGAAGACACTACAATTTAGTGGCCTTCGTTTTCCAAGAACCTTCAAGTGAACCTTCACATGATTTTGTTGTGGAGCCTCATATCCTCCCAAACTATATTCTTTGTGGCCCTAGCCAATATCCGCGAGTTAAATCTTATTGTATCCTTGTTTATCTAATTTCTAGAAGGCCCATTGATTAAGCCCCCCTCATAAACATGATAGGTGGCATAAATATCAGAAGCATGATATCCATGTCACCAAATATTGTTAGGTGGCATAAATATCAGAAGCATGATATCCATGTCACCAAATATTGTTATGTTTTCAAAAGAAACGATTACATTTGTATCCCTCTTTTTTCCCCATCTTGGCATCCTTCTCCATTCTCTCTTCATTATAGAAAATTTGGGGTCTAAAATGGGCCTCCTAAGGAAAATAATAAAACAATAGCTAAAATAATAAAATAATATCTATTAATTTTAGAGGAAGAGAGAAAAAACTACTTTTTTTCTTTGTATTTTCAACATTTATCCCTGTGGTTTTACTCCCACTCGAAATTTGAGTAAAACCACAAGGATATATGTTGAAGATACAAAAAAAAAAAAGTAGTTTTTTTATGACAAATATGCCAAGTCAACCATTATGATTGACACTTTCTTGAAATTCTATTGTTTCTTGAATTCCAATTGATCAAGAAATTATGGTTGGATCTTTTTCTTATGAGGTACATTTTATACCCCAAATTTTCTCTAATGGACCCAAGCATTATTGTCTCTCAACCTCCTCTTGTTACCTGGTCTCCTTTGGACATACTTTCTTGGATATTTCATTCCTCAAAACATCACCTTCTATAGGGGGTTCTTTGTGACCTCTCTTTGTTCCATATTCATATTATAACTCCTCTTGAGCCTGGCTTGAATGCTTTGTCTCCCTCTTCCCTATTCTTCCTATCTCCTCCACCATTTTTCAACCCCCTTACTTTTCCCATATTGCCCTTGTAGTTTCCTCTCCTCCTCCTTTTCAAACTTCCTAATCATGTATAATGTTATCCATGGCTTCTTATCTTGCTCAATTTTCTTCCTTTTCATTTTCTTCTCAACGCAAGCCTTTCCCTATCTACTTCCTCTCGATTTCCCCTCTTTGTGCACCTTTCCTCCCTGTTGGAGGAGCCTAGTCAATGAGTCGACTAGGTCCTCTCAACTGACCACATAATTGTCATCCTAGTCTAGTCGAGTTGATTAAGCCGACTAGTGGACAGTTAATAGCTATAATTGTCTAACTATTTGTATATTGCATATATATAAGATGTTGAACCAATATGAGATAAAGATGATTAACCCCTTTGTACATTATGGATTTATGATATAATAAAAGAGTTGTTACCGGTGTGACCCTTTTGTTCCTTCTTTCTATCTTTATGTATACTTGTTCTCGTATATGATTATTTTTTATAATGCACTACTAGTAACCTAATGTAATCATGTAGATTACAACATTGGTTTCGTTGTCGGTAGTACTGAATTGGGACAAAGCATGAACATTTGTACATAAATTATGAGTGGGGAGTGGGGAGGAAATTCGAGAGTGGTGGAACATAAAAATTGCAAACTACATTCAAAATTATGCCATGAGGAACAAGTTGACTCTTGCAGAGGCCAGAGAAAAGTTCTTTATAGAATCCCATGAACAAATTATAGAGACCATTCCTCAGGAAATAAAGAAATTTTTGAATAACATTCATGAGTAGACTATAAGGTCATAATGAAAAACTACTATGCAAATGCTCTATAATGACAAATGAACAAACTTGCATGAGTGGGTTCAGAAGATAGCCGATGAACTCTATGAAGAGAAATCCATAGAAGAAAGAACCTTGCTAGACGACATCAGAACTAGGTTCTATAGCGATTTGCATGATTATATGATTTCATCTATGTTTTATAATATTTTAATTGAAAAAGGATTTGTCCACATAGTCGATCCTTCACCTATTTTGGGCACTAGTTTCACAAATTTGGAAAAGAGGAAAAAATACTAGGAGCACTTTGTCCACAAAAGAGAGTGGGAATATTTTCTCAACAAATGAGCATCATTGTTGAACCCACACCCGTCACCCATTAGTAATTTAGGTTGGAAATGGAGGGATCGCTGACCATGTGAAATGAATGAATAGATGATACTAGTTGAAAGAATTAAAATGGAATGAATCCTAGGGGAAACTTAAGTATGACTCAAAGGAAATTAGATGTCCAGCCATAAGTAGAAAAATGATATTAAGAAAATCGAAAGGGAGAAAATATATAAAAAACGGGAAGAAGTTAGGGACATGCTAAGTCCGCTTTGTAACAAAAGATATATGAGGAAACATGTTGAGAAGGTTGAGCATCCAAAATGCCTACCTAAGTCGAGGGAAAGTCGACCAAATGAGGGAAAGAATGAGGCATCGACACCAATCGAAGAATTTCAACCGACGAAGGAAGGTCCGGAATATTTGCAGATAGTAATACTTGAAGTTATGAGTCCCATAGATCCACTCCCAATGCTTTTGAATCAAGGTGCAAGTGTAAGACAAATCATCAATCGTGAATTGGGAATTGGAGCTTGTGAAAGTAGCATAGGTGTCAACTAGGTGACTGTGGAAAAATCGTGGACCAACTAATGATCCATAGACCGATTCATGGTAATTGGATTACTTTTTCACCCAAATTCGAAAGAAACAATTTTCACCTATTATATTCAAAGCACATAGAAGCACCCTCCATGCCAACAACATTATCAATTGAAGAACGAATTACATCGGAGATCCGACTTAACAATGAAGACTCAATGGAAGAAATTCGACTATTGTGGTACACAACTCGACAACAAAAAGTAAGTACTCCTAACTCTGGTAACTTTATTCTAGATAATAACACAAGTCTTTCCAATATGGTTTTTCATAATTCAGTACATATCCCAATCTATGAGGGGGACAAAGATCCCAGAAGACACTGGTTTGTCTACAAAATTGTGTGGGAATCTAACCTAGTTAATGATGAGAATAAAAAAATAACACAATTTTCAAGTGGTCTCTATAAAAGAGCACTTACATGGTAGATGAACTTCATTGAAATCAAACCAAAACAAAGGATGAAATAAAGAATAACTTTCTAGACTCAAGACAAAAAGCATTTAGTTTCTAAAAAGTTAAATGTCGGGGGAGATAGTTCGAGAGTATGATAAAATATTCAAATATTTACTCAACCAAATAGCATACAAGATTGATCAAAATAGCATACAAGATTGATCAAAAAAAAATTATCGAGTGGTTCGTCGCGGGCCTCCTTCCCAAGAATATAACACCTCTAAGACTACATGAATTCATGACATATGAGGATGCCGTAAATAAATCCAAAAAGGTTGAGTCCAATGATGATTTTATAGTCGCACATATCAACATATACTAGAAGAAAAAATGGAATTCATGCAAAGATCCCTTTATCAACAATTGGTTTCCCACTATATATTTTTCTAGAAATTGTAGACTTTGGATTCGAACATCCCTCAGAAGTCCAACATGAATGCATTCCTCTGTAATACTGGGAATGGACGTACTCTACCAGGCTAAGTATGGAATGGGGAAAACTGTTGTTTCCATGCCTTCAACTCTTTAGAAGACTGAACCTAATGATGCGCAAGTCATTGCTCTGGTCCTGTGACATACCTGAGAATTGGAATACCATATATTCTATGAGTTCGAGAAGTTTATGGCTTATCTGAAAGACCTAAAGGTTGTTGTATTCTATGGAGGCCTACATACCAAAACTCACAGGCAATATTAAAAAATGATTTCCCCCACATAATTGTTGGGACCCCTGGGAGGATCCTGGCATTATCAAAAGACAAGGATCTCAGTTTGAAAAATATCATGCATTTTATTCTGGATTAATGTGACAAAATGCTAGAACCTTTGGACATGAGGAGAGATGTACAGGCCATTTTCAAGATGACACCTCATGACAATCAGGTCATGATGTTTTTAGCCACACTGAGCAAGGAAATTAGGCCCGTGTGACAAAAATTCATGCAAGATCCTCTGGAGATATATGTTGATGATGAGGCAAGCCAAGCTTACACTTCATGGCCAAGTTTAGCATTATATAAAATTGGCCAAGGTGGAAAAGAATAGGAAGCTGGCCGATTTGTTGGACTTCTTGGACTTCAACCATGTGGTTATATTTGTGAAGAATGGGAACAAAGATTCTAAGCTAAGTAAGCAGCTAATAAAAAATATCCCTATTCTATATATTTCATGGGATGTCATCCAACAAGATTTCGTCAGATAAAAAACAACACTCCTCGAATGGCCAATATATATATATAATTTTAACCGATATATATATATATATAATTTTATGTTTTTCGAAGAAAAAAATCTTTTATTCATAGAAAATAACATAAACTATCCATAAAGGACTTACATCAGTGCTTCACGAGCATACCCTCACTTCCTCCTTGCAAAGTTTGCAGAGGATTCAAAAACGGCACACGGCCTTACATTACATCCTTTACTATATTCTCATTACATAACAAAAAAACTGTATACATATTGACTCCCCTAAAATATTGAAAATCCATTATCACTGATCGCACTAGCTGCAAAGGCTCATCCACTACTGTGATCAATTCTTCTATGTTTCCTTCTTTTATGGTGATATTTGTAACGAATAATGGACAGTCTGTAACAAAGACCTCTTCTACCACCAATGTTGAATCCTGCAGTCTTGCACAAAATCTGCTACTTTATTATTAGTTGCCACTCCTTTGTTCTTCTATATCAGTTGAACCAGGTTCCAATAGTAATGCACCTTTGGAGAGTTGGTCCTCTTCCATATTTAATTCTCTATACACTTGAGTGAAAGAGATAGAAGTGAACAATTCCATCTGCCTTCTTATTTCCATTAGAATATGTTGTAGGTGAGGAGATTTGATAAGAATCTTGGTATTTTCCCAAACTATAACCATTTTAGAGTCCCCCAAAAGTTGCATATTTGATCAATTCCAAGCGATTGTTGTTTTGAGTACTGGTCATAATGTCACAAGTTCTTCCTTTCTATTGGAACAGTATCCTAGACCATATCTTATTTTTACCTTAAAATCCTCTCCTATATATATTACCCCCCGACCCTACCAATGGATATATATATAGACACGCGCGTGCACACACACACACACACACACACACTTGTATATTTATTATTTAAGCTTCTGCATTTATAGCGTAATAGATGACCGATGACAATTCCCAAACGAAAGAATACCATTCCTAGATGAAATAAGACCAAGTAACTATCGATTTGTCCACACGAGTTACTACTATGATATATGTCAAAGATTCGATCCTCACCCTATGACAAATTGTCCATACAATGCAAAGAATGCTAAACCTAAATGGTTTGGCATCTATCGAGATAATTCACAAAGTACTGCGGAATATGTGTTAAATATGAAGAAAAAAACAAAAGTACCAATCAATCTATCAAGCTCAAACTGTTGACTAGAACAACCATAATGGTTGAGACTTCAAAAACGATGACCAGTGAAACAATGGATACAATCGATGAGGTGATAACAACGGTTGAGGAAGATATAATAATAATAATAATCGAGGTACTTTTCCTCCTGGTCGAAGGAAGACTCGATGTTTCATGTGTTATAGTGAACAAAATTTGAGTCCTGACTGCTCCTGGAAGGACAAGATGGATCTCAAATTTTGTACAAAGTGTGGGGTGCGCAATCATTCATTAGAATATTTCCCCATCATCCTCGAAAATATTATCAATAAGAAGAAATTTAATCTCTTGTCTGGTGTACCTAAGAATGAAGTCCTTAATACTAAAAATTTGTATATCATTACCAGAAAAGGAATGAAGACTGGGGATAACAATCTACACTTTTTTCTTTTGTAAGCAGCATAAAGAAGATATATTATAATACAAAAATGGTTACATTCACATGAGAATCTGTAGATTCATGAGCTTTCAGAATCTTCTCATGGAGTAGAAAAAGCAAGTAGGAACCTCCATAGTCCTGCCCATTAATGGGCTGAGCAGTATTGACATAATTACAGTCGGCCAGTAAAAACATAGACTGAACTAGACTAGAAGGAAAAGGTAGAGTCTGGCAGTAGACTTTTAAGTTGAAATAGGGAAAGATAGATAACGCTAACCACAAAAAAAGTGAGCTGGGCTCACCCAGAGTTGTTCTAAGTGCCAGCTTTTGCATTCTGAGTGCCAGGATCATCTTCAATGATAGGGAAGCTTCCAAAGAAGTCCTCGTCCCAATTCTGGGTTGGGAGTTTGATGGGTAGTGATTCAGTTTTGCATTGAGTCGTTGCATCGTCCTCAATCTTTCTGACCCGTTTGTAGTGTAATGTGTCAATCATCGAGGGTGTTGGGAAGGAAGTCCCAGGTGGAGAGGCCCCCTGAACCACCCTCGTAGAAGGAGAACTCGGGCTTGAGGAGGGGCCTAAAACTGGAGCAGAGCCATCTGCAGCCGCAACATTGAGGGAATCGGGCAGGGAGTTGTTTGTTGCATGAATGTCAGTGGCGGTAGCAGCACCCTCATCCTGGACATTTGGGTTGCCAGTCAAACCTTCAAACTAAGCAGCAGGACCAAAATCACCGAGAGGAGTAGAATGTCGGAACAGAGAGTAACGCTGACCTGCCATATTGGCCTCCAGGACAGCGATTATTCCATCCAAATGGGCCATATGCGCTTTGGTATCCATGATAGCCACTTTGGCCATGTTCCAATTGGTTAACATTTCCTCAACCAATGTTCCCAACATATTTTTTATCAACCAATAATAGTTTACCTGGTTTCCTTAGTTGTCGAATGCTAGAATTTCAGCAACACTACGAGATTCCCAATCGTCCACTAGCCTGCGGAACGGAATGGAGACATTGTCGTCACAGCCACTATTGGCCTTCTTATCCTTCTCAGTAGAATTGGAAGTCTTTCCAACACTGTGACCAGCTCCGCGCTTAGAAGTTTCATGCGTTCGAGTCATGGCGTTGTTAGCTAGATCGTCGGAGAACAGGGAAGGGGTAGAGCTCTCAGTAGAGGCAGCAGGAAGAGGATAGAAAATGCAAGTAATGACTACAGGGGTGTGGAGAGGGAGCCTCATATCAAGAAATCCAGTGTGGGAGATTCCAGACCTCACACGGGATAGATTAATGGAGCATTTGATCCATTTAAGGGGATGGGACATGGAGAAATGAGCCAGAGTGAATGCCAACAACCGAGCCATGGGGAGAGTGAATTTCGACGCATGTGAGGAGACCAAATGGGTCGGGACAGGACATGGTTTTAATGAGGGGGGAATGGGAACAGTGTTGGCGGTGGGCAGGAGCCAAGTGTGGGAGCCACGCTTCTAGGAGGGCAGGTGGATCCCCTAGTCTTGTGCGTGTCGGTTCTAGCTAGAGAGTAGGTGGCACCCGCATCCAGGGGAAACAATCTACATGTTACTAAAATTCCAAGTAAAGAAAATAATTACCCTAATCCTCACATGTACAGAGATATTTTTAATAATGTTGCAATTATTTTTGAAGATTTAGCATATGAGGACAATACTCTAGAATAAAGAAATAAAACACTTAATGCATTGTTGCACCTTCTCACAAAAGAAGATGTCATTGCTCGATTAGTTGATTTGAGGTATGTGATAAGAAATAATTTGGGGAATCATAAGATTGCTAAAAATATCTATTGGATAAATCAAGAAGATAAATTTGATAGCGACCTAGAAGTCGAAGGATATTGTATCCCACATGTCATCCTCAACTTTGTATCTCAAGAAAATATAATGAACAAATCAACTTGTGAAAGCTTGGGTCAACCACAATTATCTGAGTCAGGTATCTATCTTAAGCTTTCCAACCAGGGCTTAATTGAACCAATAGGAGTGTGGAAAAATGTTAATACTGCAAAAAATGGACATTGATACTCAAGTTGATTTTGAAGTAATTGATCCAAAATAACGTTCTAAATCCTTCCCTGCGCTACTCGGTCGATCATGGGGAAGAAATATGAAGGCTTCCATATAATTAGAAAAGGATATAATAAAGCTAAAAGGAGAAGGTAAAAAGGTCATTGTGCCCATCTACCTAACCCAACGAAAACCTTGGGTTGAGCCTAATGACAATGGCGTAGATATAAGGAAATTGTATCAAGTAATGAAAAATAATGAAGACTCGATCGATTCTAATGAAAATGGGGAGCTCCATCCGGGCTCACCCATGTCGATTAGACAAAATTTGAACTCAAAATTATATGTTTGGTAGATTAAAAACTATGAAGCACAAGAACGAGAATGTTGGACGATCGAAGCCATTCCTTGACACTCAGTGCAAAAATGGTTTTCTACCTCTATAATTCCGAAAGTATTTAAAAAGAAAACAAGGTAGGATCCAACTTTGGTACCAACCATAAATGAACTAACCAATTTACCACCACTTCGGTATAAAGAACATGAGTTTCCATCTAGTCACGTTGACGAAGTCTCTAAAAATGTCGAAGAGAAAGGTTGACTGCAAAGTTTAGTGGAAACATTCATGGGTCAAGTTGCTCATTAGTGGGAGACTCATCAGTCCCATATTTAGAATTGGATGATGGCTTCGACTTATTTTTTCGAGTAATTTGGAGGAAATAAGTTAACAACACATGCATAAATTCCCAAATTTACCCAAGGACAAGATCCAGTCGACCACATCAACATTCGTGAAAAAGAATGGAAAAGACTTGGTTACTGCGATGAACAAATATGACCACATATGTTACCAAGCACATTGGATGACTTGCCCAATAAATGGTATAAAATGGAAGAAGAACAAGGTGAAACTGGTAGTATCCAAAATAAAATTCATTGAATATTTCTCATTTACTCATGTAGAAGACTGTCTTAAAGAAGTTGTTCAAGAAATTCAACACTTTATCAAACCGGGAGAACAACCAGTCAGTGTAGTTGGCACTACACCTAATCTTTGACTGAGCTTGAATTGCAATAATATCACAACCAAATAGAAGCATTAGGTCCACCTCCTGACTCACTTTGACTTGGAAAATGATAATACCCCAGGAACAAGTTTCAAATGGAAGAAATATCATCCTTGCACAATTTATCCAATTAAATTAGTCATGAAAGTATCTACTTAAGATAAGGAAGAAGATGAAAATCTCAGAGAAAAATATTTCCCCCATCATTTATAGAATTTAAAGAAGGAGAATGACACATCGATGAATCAAAGGCACC
Organism: Larix kaempferi; assembly: GCA_027924585.1. Taxonomy (NCBI): domain Eukaryota; kingdom Viridiplantae; phylum Streptophyta; class Pinopsida; order Pinales; family Pinaceae; genus Larix; species Larix kaempferi. Next base: position 914,732 of record BSBM01000411.1, on the reverse strand, counting down.
CAAGTGGATGGATGCAAAAATCAAGAAGAAATAATTTGATATCTCCATCGATGAAAAACACAAACTAGAAAGAATAGAGGATTATTGGTCAGAGCATCAAACGATAGAGTTAGTGAATCTTCCTAAAGAATATCAGGATGTGTTTGCTAGAGATTATAAATATTTAAAGGGCCTAGTACAAGAAATGCGAGAAATGAGGATTGATATTTTTCCATATGCAAAACCTATCAAGAAGCTCTTATACAAATTAGCCCATAAATATAAGGATATAGTTAAGAAAGAAATAGAAAATATGCTAGCCACCGAAATCATATTTCCAGTGGACCAGTCGGTATGTACTATCCCAATGGTCTCCCATCCTAAGAAGAATGATTTGAAAAGTCTTTGAATTTGTGTTGATTTCATAGGACTAAATAGAGTAACTCTTCCATATTTGTTCCCGACGCCCTTCGCAAACGAAATCATCAACAAAGTTGTAGGTCACAAATGCTACTCCTTCACAAACAGAATTTCAATTTATAATAAAGTACCCATATCAAAAGAGGATTGGAATAACACTACATTCATGTGTGAATTTGGGTCATTCGCATACAAAGTTATTCCCTCTGGATTGAAAAATGCACGTACAGTATTTTCCAGAATTGTGATCAAATATTTTCGAGACTTCTTATAAAAAACTATGGTTATTTACTTCGATGACTAGACCATGTATACAATTCTAAGAGATCATGTTTAGTTGATATAGAAGAGGCTCAATAATGAATTATACCATCATAAACATTAAACTCTTCCAATTATGTAAGATCTTAATTCTGGCTAGTTGCTCGTTGTTATGTGGATGCATTACTTTATCTAAGTTCATTTAATGGTGTCTCTTCTAACTTGTGATTTCAATGTACTTTATGCAACTTTCACCATGAATATGATGAGAAAATGAAAATGCAAGCATAAACACACACAAAATTTGATGACAGAGTTTACCAAACCCCTTGTCTACGTCTCTTGGTCTGCATCAACTAGCAGGACTGCTCAATTAATATTCAACTTCAGAAAATTACAATAATAAATTACTTACAACAAGTGCACTAAAGACACCCTGTAGTTATGGACCTCTATTGTAGAAACATACAACATATCTGGATTCCTTGCAAAAAACCATGAAATTTTGAGTATAAGCTTGATACCTTTCTATTTTGGAAGTTGGTAACTCCCCATGGCACGTAGATCAAGAACACCTCTAACATATCCCTTATCACTTTCTGATCGGATGGAGAAATAAACTACAAATAACGATTCCTTGTGAAATTTTTTGAAATTTGAATATAAAATCAACATCTTTCCGAGCAGGAATGGCAGGCCTTCTCTCGACCTCAAGATGTGGAGCCTTGCCCCAAAAATGGAACTTTGCCTCAATTTCCATGCAAGGTATAGACCCGATGTACCTGCCTCAAAATTCAAGCCACTAGCCTCCTTCCTGTGTGGCTTTCTCTACAGTCTGCATGCCCTTGCAGCTGCATAGACCCCTCTTATATGCTGGGTGGTAAGTTGACAGGGAATAACTCTTTCCTTCCAAATTCATGGGTGCCAAGTCAGCACTGCTGGCATCCTTCTAAAGTTGGTGGAATTTTTGAGATGTCCTGCTAAATTTGGTGTTCGGTTTACACCAACTAAATCTACTGGAGGTTTATATAACTAAAGGAGGAGTTGGAAAAGGTTTTAACGCAATCCAAATTTGGCAGTTCTTCTATATTTGACATAGTTTTCTAAGTCTATCCACTTGCACACATAACAAGGAGGCCATGTGGAGGTGCCACGTGGAACCATGTGATTGGTCCATGTCATCCAAGTGCCACATCACCCTAACTCGTCATCAGCCACGTCAGTAGTGCCACATCATCTGCCACGTCATTCGCCATGTTATCTACCATGTAAGCATGCCACGTGGCACTTTTTATTGGTCAATTTGGACCCCCAAAAAGGAAAAATATGTGTGACATGTGGCACCCTCTAGTGCTTCCATGAGTCACCAGTTGAAATCATCACCTGTACAGTGGTGACACATGGAACGATGTGGGGATTCCACATGGCACCCTTCTGCTGCTTTTTTTCCCTATTTCTCAAAAATTTAGAACGCGATATATTTCTCATCCTACATTCGTTCGATGCAATTCACACACCATTGGAAAGGTATCACCGAGCTGTACGCAATGGTGCTATTATTTTTGGAAATTGATCAATTTTATTTTTGAGCATTCCTAGATCCTCCTAGATCAATCCTCCCCACTTGGAAGCTTTTGGACCTCCAAAAGACTTGTATACATGAACTAAGTGAGGGTGTCACCTCCCCACTTGGATTGAATACACACATCTTGTATGGATCATGAACACCTGGTACAACACCACAAACTATCCAATTGTGATAATAACTATAATCATACTACTGATATTAATATTCATTCCCTTATCCCTACAATCTCCTTCATTCATGGTCATGTTGATCAACCAAAAACAACTAGCTAACAGTAGGACAACATACATTAGTGTTAAACGAAATGAATCAACAATAATTTCTTCTTTTGAACAATTTTACCAAATGTATTTACCAAGTCCACTAAATATATGGACCACAACCTGGAATTGAATCTGGTACTTCTTGCTCTTTTACATGAAAAGTTTCATTTAATTCCTTATCATCAATGCCATCTTCCAAATTAGGAGATTCAAAAAAATAACTGGAACTAGAAAAATGGTATATCTTTGACACCCACAGTTGTAATTGGTGCCTCATCCCCTGAATATGATCCTAGATCATGTTGCAAATTCGCAGTAGTCTTTTGCTTCCCCTTGTTCCTAAACTTATGTGGTAGAAACTCAAGATGCAGTTTGCAACACTCACCCTTTTCATGTGCCTTCTTGCTGCAATGAGTACATGTAGGATTCTCTTTCCTTGTTGTAGTTGCCTTCTTCAATCATGGCTCTACAGAGACGTTCTCCATACCAGACTTACCCTTGATAGCTTCAATATGCATAGCTTGTACTGAGACTTCATCCAGATAAGTAGGGTTAAACATTAAGAGGGTATGTCTCAAATAATAATGTAAGCCACTGATGTATTTAATAAGAGTCTCTCTAGTATACAATGGGATTCCCAATGCTAGTGCTCTCTTTTTGAACTCTTGCATGTAAGCTTTCACATTTTTCCCTTTCAATTTATTTATATGTAGCCATTCTATCATTGTCGTCTAAGTGTATGCTAAGGTATAAAATTATTGACTTATTGCAGAAATGAATTCAACCCAAGAAGATATGATTTTATCGTTTTGTACCAAATATGATTGAGTCTGGCTCTCCCACCATACCAAGGTTGAACTGCTCATGCACAAATTATACAACTATAAATTTGTCACATCCTCTTTGATCTGTTGCACCTTGCAATAGACCTCTATTTTTTTGATCCAATTTTCAATCTTCTCTACATTCAATTACCGATCATATATAGGCAAATCAAATTTTACATCTAATTTCAACAAAGGCATCCCATGAGAATAGGAGGGTTTAAAAGAATTATCTTTGGAAGAATTCTCATCTCCACTATTTAATGATGATGATGGAGAGGAAGGCTATGAAGGACCTCCTCCTTCACCTCTTACCGATTTCTCTACAACTTCATCCTTAACATGACCGGTGCCTTCTCATTTTCTTTGTCCTCTTTCATTGCAGAGCTCTTCCACCATTGGCTTCATCAAATTGAAAGCTTTGCATAAATCATCTTTAGAGTTGTAAGGTACGATCCTTCTTGGTGAATCCATTCTCCCCATTTGAATGTTTCTTCTTGAACCAATCTCGGGATTGTATGTTGTAAGTTTTCCTTCACCGTGCTTTAGCTTAGCCCTTGTAATCATCCACCTATCATAATACCTACTTTGATACCAACTTGATCTGAAAGAGGATCAATAATATATTATACCATCATAAACATTGAACTCTTCCAATTATCCAAGATATTAATTCTGACCAACACCTTGTTGTTATGTGAATGCATTACTTTATCAAATTTCATTTAATGATGTCTCTTCTAACTTGTGCTTTCAATCTAATTTATGAAACATTCACCATGAAGATAATAAGACACTGAAAATGAAAACATAAACACACAAAACATTTGATGACAGATTTCACCAGACCCCCTGGATACATATATGAGTCTACTTCAACCAACAAGATTGCTCAGTTTATCTTCAATTTCCAAAAATTACAATAATAAATGACTTATAACAAGTGCACTGAAGACCCCCTTTAGTTGTGGACCTATATTGCAAAAAAAGGATAGCATGTTTGAGTTCCTTGCGGAAAACCGTGAAGTTTGAGTATAAACTTGATACCTTTCTGTGATGAAAGTCAAGACCTCCCTGTGGCAAGTAGATCAAGAACAACTCTGACAACTCCCTTCTGATTAGCTGCTAAGACGGAGAAAAATACTGCAAATCTGGATTATTTACGAAATTTGAAGAAATTTGAGTATAAACTCGGCAAATTTTCGAGCAGGAATGATATATCTTCTCTCAACCTTAAGATATGGAGCCTTGTCCCGAAACTAGAAATCTACTTCGATTTTTGTGCAAGGTACAGACCCCTTGTACCTGCCTCAAAATTCATGCCACTGGCCTCCTAACTGCGTGGATTGCTCTGTATTCTATGTCCCCTTGCTTCTGGGTCGACCCTACCTTATATGATGGGTGTAACGTGGGAAGGGCCTAACTCCTTCCTGCAAAATTCGTGGGTGCCAAGTTAGCACTGCTCACATCCTACTAAAGTTGGCAGAAGTTTTGGAGATGTCTTGCTAAAGTTGGCGATCGATTGTCGCCACCTAAATCTAATGGAGGTTTATATAGCTAAAGGAGGAATTGGTAGAGGCCAAATTTGGTCGTTTCACTATATTTGGAAAAGTTTTCTAAGTCTATCCACTTGCACACATATCAAGGAGACCATTTATAGGTTCCACGTGGCATCATGTGATTGGTCCATGTCATCCAAGTGCCACGTCATCCTGCCACATCACCTTTCCATGTCAACAGTGCCACATCATCCTACCATGTTAGTAGTGAAACATAATCTACCATGTCAGTACTTCCACATCTTCCACCATGTCAACAATGCCACATCATTGACCATATCATCCACCATGTCATCAACTACGTCAGCAGTTCCACATCATTCACAACATCATCTTCCAAGTCAGCAGTGCCATGTCATCTACCATGTGGCACTTGTTTAATTGGTCCATTTGGACCCCCAAAAAGGCCAAATATAGGTGACACATGGAACCCTCTTGTGTTGCCACATGTCACCTACTGATGTCATCAATTGTACAATGGTGACAAGTGGCACCCTTATGTAGCCTTTGTTTCCTTGTTTCTCAAAACTTCATAACACGATATCTTTCTCATCCGACGTCTGTTTGAGACGATTCTCACGTCATTGGAAATCTCTCGCTGATTTATACACAACAGTGCTATTATTTTTGGTAATTGATCACTTTTATTTTTTAGTGGTCCTGGATCCTCTTGGATCAATCCTCCCCACTTGGAAGATTTTGGACCTCCAAACGTTTTTTATACATCAACTAAGTGAGGACATTGCTTCCCCACTCGGATTGAACCCACCCATATTGTCTAGATCATGAACACCCGGTACATCACCACAAACTGTCCAATTGTGATAATAATTGCAATCATACTGTTGATATCAATGTTCATTCCCTTATCCCTACAATCTCCTACATTCATGGTCATGTTGATCAACCAGAAACAACTAGCTAGCAGTAGGATTACATACATTAGTGCTAAAGGAAATGAATCAACAATCCTTTTCTTCTTTTGAACAATTTTACCAGATGTATTTACCAATTTCTACTGAAGATCTGAACCACAAGCTAGAAGTGAATCTGATACTTCTTTCTCTTTTACATGAAAAGGTTAATTTATTTCCTTATCATCAATGCCATCTTTTGAATTAGGAGATTGAAGAAAAGAACTGGAACTAGAAAATGGTATTCCTTTGACACCCATGGCTATAATTAGTGCCTCATCCCCCGACTTTGGTCCTGGATCATGTTGCACAGTCACATTAGTCTTATACTTCCCCTTATTCCTGAACTTCTATCATAGAAACTCACGATGTAGTTTCCAACACTCATCATTTTCGTGTCCCTTCTTTCTACAATGAGTACATGTAGGATTCTCTTTTGTTGTTGTAGACACCTTCTTTAATTGTGGCTCTGCAAAGACATCCTCCATACCATACTTACCCTTTCTAGCTTCAAGATGTGTAGCTTATGCTGAGACTTCATCTAGATTAGTAGGGTTAAACATTAAGAGGGTATGTCTCAAATAAGAATGCAAGCCACTGATGTATTTAAGAAGAGTCTCTCTAGTATACAATGGAATTCTCAATGCTAGTGATCTCTTTCTAAAATCTTGCATGTGAGCTTGCACATGTTTCCCTTTCAATTGCTTTACATGTATCCAGTCTATCATTGACGTCTGAGTGTATGCTAAGGGATAAAATTGTTTCCTTATTGCATAAATGAATTCAACCCAAGAAGAGATGATTATATCATTTTGCACCAAATCTGCTTGAGTCCGACACTCCCACCATAACAAGGATAAACCACTCATGCACAAAGTATCCAACTGTATCTTTGTCACATCCTCTTTGATCTACTACACTCTATAAACCTCTATTTTTTTAATCCAATTGGCAAGCTTCTCTACATTCAATTCTCCATCATATATAAGCAAATCAAATTTTACATCTAATTTCAACAAACGCATCCCATGAGAATGAGAGAGTTTGAATGAATTATCATTGGAAGAATGCTCATCTCCACTATTTGTTGATGATGATGGTGAGGAAGGCTCTGAAGGACCTCCTCCTTCACCTCTTACTAAAGACACTGCAACTTCATATTTCACATGATTTTTTCCTTCTCGTTTTCATTGTCCTCTTTCACTGTACAACTCTTCCACCATTTCCTTCATCAAATTGAGAGCTTCGAAGAAATCATCTTCAGAGCTGTAAGGCCCCATCATTCTTGGTGAAGCCATTTTCCCCCTTTGAATGTGTCTTCTTAAACCAATCTCAGGATTGTAGCTTCAATTTTTCTTGCACCACGCTTTAGCTTAGCCCTTGTAATCATCCACTTGTCAGAATACTTGCTCTGGTACCAACCTAATCTGAAAGAGGCTCAATAATGAATTATACCATCATAAACATTAAACTCTTCCAATTATCCAAGATATTAATTCTGACCAGCACCTCGCTGTTATGTGAATGCGTTAATTTATCTATGTTCATTTAATTATGTCTCTTCTAACTTGTGCTTTCAATGTTCTTTATGAAACATTCACATGAATATAATGAGACAATGAAAATGCAAGTATAAATAAACAAAAAATTTGATGCCAGAGTTCACCATACCCCTGGCCATGTCTCTGGGACCACCTCAACTAGCATGACTACCCAATTGATCTTCAATTTCCAAAAATTACAATGATATATTACTTACAATAGGTGCACTAAAGACCCCAGTTAGTTATGGACCTCTATTGCAGAAATAGACAACATATTTGGATTCCTTGCAAAAAAATGTGAAATTTGAGTATAAACTTGATACCTTTTGTGTTGAAATTCAGGACCTCCTCGTGGCATGTAGATCAAGAACACTTCTAAAAATCCCTTTTGACTGGATGCTCAGATGGATAAATAGACCACAAATATGGATTCCTTGAGAAATTTCATGAAATTTGAGTATAAACTTGACATCTTTTCCAAGCAGGAAAGACAAACCTTCTCTAAGCTTCAAGATTTGGAGCCTTGCCCCAAAACTGGAACTCTACCTCGATTTTCATGCAGGGTACAGACCCCTTGTACCTACCTCAAAATTCATGTCACTAGCCTCCTTACTGCGTGTCTTGCTCTACAGTCTACCTCCCCTTACTGCTGGGTCGACCCACCCTTATATGTTGGGTGGCAAGTGGGCAGGGCATAACTTCTTCCTGCCAAATTTGTGGGTGCTAAGTCAACACTGTTGGCATTCTGCTAAAGTTGGTGGAAGTTTTGGAAACGATCTACTAAAGTTGGCATTCGGTTGTCACCATATAAATATAGCGGAGGTTTATATAACTTAAGGAGGAGTTGGTGGAGGTTTTGGCAAAGGACAAATTTGGCTATTTCACTATATTTGGCAAAGTTTGCTAATTTTGGCCACTTGCACACATATCAAGGAGGCCATGTGAAGGTGCAATGTGGCACCATGTGATTTGTCCATGTCATCCAAGTGCCACATATTCCTGCCATGTCAGTAGTTCCACATCATCCTACTATGTCATATGCCACGACAGTAGTGCCACATCATCCACCACATCAGTAGTGCCATGTCATTTACCACATCAGTAGTTCCACGATAGTATGCCATGTGGAAATTTTTATTGGTCCTTTTGGACCCCTAAAAAACCCAAATCTGGGTGATAGGTGGCACCCTTTTATGTTTCCATGTGTCACCTGCTGACGTCAGCACCTGTATGGTAGTGACACATTGTGGTGAACCCGTAACAATTAATTAATGAAAATGCACGAGATATCAAAAATAACAGAACTAAAAATTGATTTATTGATCACGGACCACTTCGAGGGGAAACCTCCTTTGAGCAAGATCAATACAAATAACTTCACAATGCCTTCATTGCCCTCAACACAGACTTATATACTAAGTCTAGGCGCCAATACTATGGTTCAATACCATGGAACATATAATACTACGGGACGACTTACAACGCATATGCATCCAATACTATGGATCAATACTATGGGCTAATACAAACTATGGATCAACAAATACTACGGGAGTACTTACAAAGCATATGCATCCAACAACAATATACTAACAAAGTAAAGAGAAGGGTTGACACGGGTTATTGGCATCCCCTCTCCCTTATAAAAAGATTTGTCCACAAAGCTTTAGATGTGGAAATTGATGCGGAATTTGAAGGAGTGGTTCCCATATAGCATCCTCTGGTTGCATTCCCTACCATTGAATTAATACCTCTGTGATAGATCAAGAGAGAAGCTGACACATTTTGAGTTTCATGGAGGATTGCTTGGAAGGTTGTAGACGAAGAAGAACCATACCACCTGCTTGAAAAGTGCGCTCAGAATGGTGCTGATCGGCTTGTTCTTTCATTCGAATTCTTGCCATGTGAAGATTGTCCTGTAAAATGAGAAGAATCGGATCGCGGTGTTGAAGAACTAAGACAATTGCCTAAACTAGTGAACTGCTGAGGGTGTATGGAAGAAGAACTAGTTGTGCCTGACCATAGGTTGCTTCATATGGAGTCATTTTAGATGTGGTAAAGTTGTACCACCGGATCCCTTCAAGGAAATCCATAGAAATATCTATCCAAATCTATGTAGGGATGGGAAAGGGTTCGAGCAATCTTGTAAGGAGTGTCATTTCACCCTTATTGACTTGGAAAGTATCACATTCAGCCACCATCTGTTGAATTGTCATTTCCAGTCCCTGCCAAAAGAAGTTACATTGTTCCCGCTCATATGTTTTGAGGAACCTAGAGTGCCCTACCGATGGAGAAGCATGGAGTTCATAGAATACATAGCCCTGTTGAACATATTGCAACCAATTTGGAACAAGCATAGAAATAGCTAAAAGAGAAACCAGGTCATCAAATGTGAGCCCTGTTGAACAAATTGCAACCAATTTGGAACAAGCATAGAAATAGCTGAAAGAGAAATTGGGTCATCAAATGTGAGAGAAATAGAATCTGCCACCAAATTTTCCTTACCCTTCTTGTAAGTGATCTCATAGGCATAACCCATGATTTTGCTAACCCATTTCAGGTGTGCAGGGGAGGAGACCCATTGTTCCAAGAAAATTTTCAAACTCTAGTGATCTGTCTTGATGCAGAAATAATTCCCTAATAGGTATGGCTGTCACTTCTATACTGCATGCAAAATAGCCATCATTTCCTTCTCAAATGTAGAGGCAGCTAAATTCTTACCGGAAAGGTATCTTGAAGGTGGCAATCCCACTGGTTCAACAAATACACCTATATATCTATCCAAGGGAGTAGTGGATATCGTTGATGGGTGCATCTGAATGGAATGGAGCTGAACGATGACACCATGTGAATTATTCTTAAGGATCTTTTCCAGGCAATGTGAACTGATGATGTAGAGAGACCCTGGTTGCAAGCCCGTAAATGTGTGTTTTTCCCATTAATTGAAAACTACATCCAAAGTTCAGCAAAATCCCATAAGATGGGGCCAAGTGTGTGTAACCATTGAGTGCCCAAAACCACATTACATCCACCTAAGGACAAGGAAAACATGTTAGAGCGTAGGTTATAATATTCCATAGAGATACGCACATTGTGACACTTCCCCTTGCAAGGTAAAGTGCCCCCATTGGCAATCATGACTTCAAAGTTGGAGCAAGGATTAACAAAAAAATTAGCATGTTTGGCGATTCGAGGCTCAATGAAGTTATGAGTGCTACCAGAATCAATGAGTATTGTAGGAGGGAGCTTCTTGAAGTAACCCTTGACCCACATTGTTTGTGGGTTGGTGACTTCAGCTACAGCATGGAGAGATATATCTGGTGGTCAACCGGAGATGGAGGGTCAACAGGCGGTTGCTGAATGTCAACCTGATCATCTAGTGTATCTGGAGCTTCTTCATCAAGTTCAAAGACAGGCGGAGAATCCACATCCAAGAGATAGAGCTGTTTATCAACACATCTATGTCCCTGAGTGAATTTCTCATCACAATTATAACAAATCCCTTTTTCTCTACGTGCCTACATCTTTGCTTCAGACAAATGCTTGATAGGAGTTGTGAGAGGAGCTGGCGTGATGGGAGGTTGTTGGGAAACCATTTTTCTAAATGGAACAAAAGTGGATTTGGAGCGTTGTTGGGCTGTGATCTTTCCCTCCGCCAACTTAGCCAACCCAAGGACTTCCATCATTTTGTTGGGACAAAACATTTTAACCTCTGAGCGGATTTCATCCTTAAGACCACTGATAAAACAACTCCTGTAGAATTCATCAGACAATCCTTCTGTGTGATTGGCTAGTTTCTCAAGTTCTATCTGATACTCTCTTACAGTGCCAATTTGGTGAAGTTTAGTGAGTGCTCCTGTGAAGTCATCAAAACCACTAGGACCAATTCGTTGCAAAAGGAGTTGTCAAAAATCTGTCCATTTTGGCTCATCATGAGCCTTGATGTACCAACGGTACCATTGAAGGGATTCCTGTTCCAAATGAAAGGATGCAAGTGGAACTTTGTGGACATCAAAAGTATTATGCATATTGAAATATTGTTATGCCCGGTATATCTATCCAGTCGAATCATTACCATTGAAGCGAGGAAAATCAAGCTTCGACCCACAAAAATTGTTGGAAGAAGAGAACCCAATGTCTGTAGAAAATTTTGGTTGTCATTTATTGTTCATGGTTGAAGGCTAAAGATGAAGGCTGAGAAATTTTTCATCCAAATCTTGGAATTTGGTTTTGAGGGTTGCAAGTTCTTCATCCATGATTTGTGCTCATGTGCGGGTGACAACCATAACCAAGAATTTTTTATTTTTTTTAATGGGTAGAAAAACAAAAACAGAAGCTTCTTTAGTAAGTGAAAAATTGGATTTGGGAAAAACTCTGATGGGTAATTGGGGTTTGACTAGGTTTTTGACACTTTCTAATGGATAGGGAAGCAAAAAATGGGAATTTCATAAGCGGGGTGAAAGAATGAGAAAACTTTTCAGAGAGGGACAAAGAAGTAGAAATAGGAAATGAACACTGTGGAAAAATTGGAAGGAGATTGAGTGAAAATCGAAGAAGTTATGGAAAACCCTAACAATAGACAAATGGGATATTTCTGGCTTTGGGAAGTGGAATTTGGGATAGGGTCCTCAGGAATGAATTGTGCAGAATGGTATTGCAAGGGTTTCAGTGAATTTTCAAGAGAAACGGAGTTAAAACAAAGGAGATATGGCGAAAAATGATTTTTTTTTCAGAATGGATCTACAACAGTGTTGAAGTGATCGACAACAGTTCTGGGCAGATGTAATCTGCGATTTATTAGCTGGAAATAGATATGGACCCAGGGTATGTGCGTATTCCTAAAGGTTTAGGGGATCCACTCGGCCACCAATGTTGTCTAACTGTTTGCGTATTGGGGCAGTACCCCTCACTCCACGGCTTAGGTAAAACTAATAACTGCTTTGCCACAAATGATAGCTCTTGGTTTAACTCACTGGTGGGAACTAGTCAATCATGTAGGGGTCATGTCCCTTTTCACTAGCATGTCCTCTCAATGGGACAGCTACTTTGGGATTCCTGTGGTACTCCTCACAATGAGTTTTAGGGCTTATTCCCAAGTACTTCCCATAGTTAAGAGGATAGGGATTATTCCTGGATCCGAACCTGCAACAGATGCAAAAAAATAAATTGGCAGAAATTCCACCCAACGAGCCCAATAAAGTGCTCTGATACCAGATGTGGGGATCCTGTAACAATTAATTAATGAAAATGCACGAGATATCTGAAATAACAGAACTCAGAATCGATTTATTGAACGCGGGCCACTTCGAGGGGGAAACCTCCTTTGAGCAAGCTCAATACAAATAACTTCATGGTGTCTTCATTGACCTCAACACAAACTTATATGACTAAGTCTAGGCACCAATACTATGGGTCAATACCTTGGAACATATAATACTACAGGACGACTTACAAAGCATATGCGTCCAATACTATGGATCAATACTATGGGCTAATACAAACTATGGATCAACAAATACTGTGCAAATACTACGAGACGACTTACAAAGCATATGCATCCAATACTATGGATCAATACTATGGGCTCATACAAACTATGGATCAACAAATACTACGAGATGACTTACAAAGCATATGCGTCCAATAACAATATACTAACAAAGTAAAGAGAAGGATTGACATGGGTTCCTAACACACATGGTGTTGGAATATTCTCCCCATCATTTTTTCATTTTTGCATGTCTGCATGGATTTTTGCATGCAATTGCATGCATCCAGTCATCACCTTTATGGTCCTCCCAGCACCTAGACCTTATCCCTAGCTCTCCAGATCCTTTCTACAGCCCCCAGTTGGACGCCCACCTACCTAATGCACCTTCTTTGAGTGTTTGCATGCCTAGTGCACCTTTGCCCACCTACCACAGCCAGTTTGGGCACCTTTCCTCACCTACCACCAGTTATCATGCAATTAGGGTGCCTTTTCTCACCTATTGGGAGTTATCACTCAGTTAGTGCATGGAATGAGTAGTTCTTCCACTGATTGCTCATCCTAACTAACTATAGCTCCTAGTTAGCTAGCTTTGGAGTGCCACTTGACCCTATGACATCCTCATGCACCTCCCTTGGAGTCTCCCTTCCCTGATTTATGCCTAGATGGTTATGTTAGACTTAGTTATACACACTTGACTGACTATTACCATTTATGACTGATACTACTGACTGGATTATGTCTCCATTTTTATCCAATCTAGACTCTGAGCTCAGATTCGAATGCCCTACTTGGCTAATTCGAATCCTATGTGATGCTCCTTTGCAGTCCATTGTAACACATTCTTTACATTCATAATTCCATTGTATGATACTGACATTGTCTATTATTCTGTGTTTGTGAGTGATTATTGAGTGCATTCTTCTCTTCTTCTTTGCAACATACTTGAGATTTTGATTGTGAGTTGTTACAGTTGCTAGATATCTTGCAAATTATCGCATGGTATCAGAGAAGGAAGCAGCTATTCGAATTGCAGCCATTGCAGCAGCGGCAGTTGTAGCATTTCTTTGAGCAGTTATCTTTCACTTGTGCACCAGAAGCCTCTGAGTTTGCACAACAAGTCCTGGTTCTATTACTTGAATTCATTGGATAAATCCAGTGAGGTCTAGCCAGGTGTGAAGGACTTAGTCTATGTGCCAAGTGTTCTTAAGGTAGTGTTCAGTCGAAGTGTAGCATTCTCCATCAGCAAAAACGCTTCTTGTTTTGCAGGTTTATTCACCCGTTCGGAATCTTCTTCAACTATTCGACTTTGTCTGTTCAGATGGATCTAAATCTCACATCTTCCAACTATGTTGAGTGGAAATCCGAGATGGCTCTCTTCATGAGATCCAAGAGCTTCACCCGAATACTCAACGGAACGATGGTAGAACCTCTCAATGCAGTTGAAAAGTCCAAGTACTTGGATAGGCTTGATGAAGCAGTTGGCCTCCTCCTTCTCTCAATCTCTGAAGATCTTCACTTCCATGTCATCGGTCTTACATCTCCTAAAGAGGTTTGGGACAAGCTCAAATCCCTTTTTGGACAAAAATATGATATGAAAGTGTTAAATTTTGAGTATTAATTCACAATACTCTAGGCTCTTTACTGAGAGAATAACATGTACAGTATATCAATGCATAACAATCATAACAAGCATGTCAATCATCACAAGAATCAAAAGCATGAGAGACAAGAGACACCGAGTTTCCGTGGGGAAAACCCTAAGGTGAAAAACCCCACAACTTCCTTAGAGATAGAGAGAGCAATGGCTCAACCAAAGTACAACCAAAATACACAGAGATAGTCTCCTAGTAGCAAATGATCCCCCTCCTCACTAGTGCGACACTTTCTGAGTGAAGGAAGTATGAGTTTCCGAATTATCCAAAGAGAGATCTCTCGATCTCTATTTATACTTAACTTGTTTTCCCAGTATCCTTATGGGGTCGACTTGTCTAGTTAGGTACATCAATTACATATTACATAAAATAGGGCTGACCCCACACATGGTGATCTAATAACCGATCGGCAAGTTCACACACATGAAACACTTGTCAATACACATGACGACACTTCCTTACAGAGGAATAACACATCTCTTATAAGGGTACAATAAATATATATGAAATACATAGATGAAATACATTCCGAAGTTACATTTACATCAACACTCCCTCTTAACTAGGAAGGTATTTCTCAACACAGATCTGCTAGCACAAGTCTTCTTCTCTGGATCATCGTCATCGATGCATCGTCCTCGAACCATCATCATCATCATTGCTGCTGCTATCTCAAACAATCTCTGCATCTACTCGTCATAGGAAGTTCTACAGAGCCAGTCCTTTTTCATACTGGATGTAGGCATGCCACCTGCAGGTCTTCATCATCACTGGCCATAATGTGGAATCCTCAGAACTTATTACGTGCGTCACAAAACCTTGCAAGAGCATCCCAAGCTGTTACGAGCACACATCTCTACATATAGGATCTCCCAGGGCCATATTATATGTGACCTCACCACAAAACCTTGCAAGAGCATCCCAGGCTGTTACGAGCACACATCTCTACCTATAGGATCTCACAGGGACAGATTACATGTGGTCATGGAAAAACCTTGCAAGAGAATCCTAGGACTTATTACGAGCACACAACCTCGAAAGAGAATCTACCAGATATCCAAGGGCCAAATTATATGCCATAGGAAAAACCTTGCAAGACTATCTGTAGATCTCCCAGGGCCAAATTATATGTCCTCCCAGAGAAAAACCTCGAAAGAGCATTTGCCAGATATCCCAGGGCCAGATTACATGCCATAGGCAAAACCTCGAAGGACTATCTGCAAATCTCCCAGGGCCAAATTATATGCTCATATACACAACCTGATCCACGACCATAGAGTATCAACCTGATACTCACCATACATCATCCTGATCATCATCACTGCAACATCCTGCTGCATGTCATCTAGAGCAACATCCTGAAGCTCGTCATCTATGATAATCCTGATCATACACTGCAGCCACTTGATGCATACCAAGTATCTACCTGATACATATCATCATACATGATCCACTTGATCATACAATGTATCCACCTGATACGTGCATAGATACACAATGCATCTAACTGATATATATCAACATACATGATCTACCTGATCATACACAGTATCCACCTGATACATATACAGATACATGGTCCAAGCATCCAACATGATGCATATACAAAATACATATAAATGATCCAACTGATCATATCCAGCATCAACCTGATGCGTACATACATATACATATAAATGATCCAACTGATCATATCCAGCATCATCCTGATGCATATACAGAGCAGTAACTGGAGCATCGTCCTGATGCTCATCATCCAGCACTTACATCCACATCCATGTGAAGGATCCTCCTTCCAACATGCTTGGAATGGATTTAGCAAATGTCTCCATCACTTCTTCCTCGAAGTGTCGTCGATCGGAAGAACACCGAGCCTCTTTCTGAATTACTCGAACTTCACTCTAGCTAGTGGCTTCGTCAACACATCTGCAATCTACTTGTCCGTCACAACATACAGGAGCTTCACTGCTCCTCTCTGCACCATATCCCTGATATAGTGATATTTGATCTCTATGTGTTTCGACCTGTCGTGAAACACTGGGTTCTCAGACAGCTTCACACAACTCTTGTTATCACAGAAGATACCAGTAGCATCCAACGGGAGATCAAATAACTCAGATAGTAGCTTCTGAAGCCATACTGCCTCACAACTAACCGAACAGGATGCAACATACTCTGCCTCGGCTATACTCAGTGCTACGCAGGACTGCTTCCTGCTAAAACAAGAGATCACACCTGATCCCATACTGAAGTAGAACCCAAATGTGCTCTTCCTCTCAGCAGCATTGCCTGCCCAATCTGAATCAACATAACCTTGCAAGTTAAACTTTTGATTCGCTTCATACCTGAGCCCATAATCAATTGTACCCTTCAAGTACCTCAGAATATGCTTTCCAGCAACCAGGTGAACACTCCTTGGATCCTTCAGGAACTGGCTCAATGTGTTCACCTCAAAGCAAATATCTAGTCTCGTGTTCGTCAGGTACGTCAAGGACCCAATCATCTGACGATACATAGAGACATCAACCGACTCAGATGAAACATCACATAGAAGCTTCAGATTCGATGCCATAGGTGTGGCCATGGCCTTGCAATCCATCATCTCAAACCTCTTCAGGATCTCTACTACATACTTCCCTTGCCCAAGGAAGATTCCATCTGCACTCTGCCACACCTCCATGCCTAGAAAGTAGTGCATCATCCACAAGTTCTTCATCTCGAACTCGGCAGCAAGCTTCCACTACATGTCAGCAATCAATCTATCATCTCCTATTACAAACATGTCATCCATATACAAAAGTAGTATCACTGGATTTCCTTCCTCAACCTTGTAGTAAATGTTGGCACCCGCTTTACTCTTGGTAAATCCCAAACTGGATAGAAATCTATCTATCCTACCAAGTTCTACACATATATGATTTCCTTTCATGTGTCTCAGAACCAAGTGGCTGCTCCACATACACTTCTTCTTCAACTACACCATTCAAGAAAGTTGTCTTGAAATCCATCGGGTGTATCTTCTATTTCATCACTTTTATATTTCTCTATGCTGCCATCTGCAGCATGCTTGATCTAATAGATCCATATGGAAGTCATAACAAAATTCCCTTTAGGTCTTGGGACTACATCCCAAACATCATTCTTCATGATCGACGGATCATGGCATTATTCCCATATCCTGGGAACTTCAATATCTTCAATAGATAATTGTGTTGCTAAACAAATGTTGTAGTTCTTCTTTTGTAGGTGATGGCATACGATCTTTTCTACAAGACAAGTTAAATTGCGTGATTAGAAACATCTCATAGTTTTCAAAACAAATTCTTATACATAAAGAAATATGTCATACAGTCATGCAATTATTTTAGCCAATGCTTCAATATAACATTCATCCATATCCTGTAACTTTCTAGATGCCTTCCAATCTCTACCAAAACATTGTTAAGAGTTTGCACTACTCCCAACATGTCAGCAAAGAGGTTTCATTCTAGATAAGTAGCAATGGAATGTTGTACAGTGCCATAGGCCACTTACCCATCACATGCATATTAGTAGTATATTGTTCATTAATGCAATCATTCTAATATGCACAATACATATCCTAAGTCTAGGAACATAAGCATATACATCATTGAACAATTTTATTTAAACAAACAAATATGTAAGAAATGGTAATTAAAATACTTATCTTTGTTTGTTTGTTGGGTGGACTCCCTCTGAGTCTTTGCTTCCTTGTAGGAGCTGCTGAAGTAGCTTCTTCTACACCTTTCTATTGTGGGATGTAGAGAGATGGTCAACTCCCTCTGAATATCTGCATCCTTGCAGAAACTACTGGGGTATGCTTCTTCTTGATCTTTGCTTCCTAGATTACCTGTTCTTGAACTTATATTCATCCTTGGTCCCTATGCATGCTTATTAGTATCATGATTGTGTTATCCTTGTGATCTCATACAAAGTCATACATTCATTAGTATATTCTCAATACTATCAAAACACAATAATCTCAAGCACGTATAGTCGTGATCATTTCAAATAGAAATAATAAGCATTAGCATTCAAGGTTATGGTTATCCATATCATAAGAAACATAACATGTTTAAACCTATGATTACTCAAACCTATGACTCTTCTGGTTAGTCATATCATTAATTAAGGTAAGACACATAATATGCATATACCCATGATTATTCAAACCTATGAATTCATGAATAATCATTTTCAATCATGTCATGCATACTTATATAAGAGAAACACATACCTGGTCACCATATTTGCTAGTTATGTCTAGCAATGTTTTCTTGTTCTCTTCAATGACCTGCATAACTCACAAGTTAACCTTTGCAAAAATAATTTATACATACCTCTATGTGATTCATGACTATGGATGAATGTTTGTCTTCATGTCACCATGGCATGTTCAGTTTGTCCCTTCAATTTGTACAATCCTCCCTCTTGCTCTCCAATCACCACTGCATCATTAATAGTTTTACCCTTTGGCCACATTAGGACTTGGCCATCTACAAATGCAACCCTCATACCTTTTGCATCTAATGCAGATATGGAGAGTAGGTTCTTCTTGAGCCCAGGTACATAAAGGACTTCTTTCATCATTAAATACTTTCCAAAGTCTAGGTTGTAGGAAGCCTCACCACTTCCTTTGATAGGGTATTGGTAGTCATCCCCAAGTTTCACTTTATGGGGTGATTCATGTTCAGATAGATTTACAAAAGATTCTTAAACCCAGTCGTGTGTTTGGAAGCCCCACTGTCAATTAACCAATAATTATAGCCATGAGAGATAGTACCTATGAGAGCAGAGATTAGAACATACTCTTCTTCACTTGATGAGTCATCATCACTTTCTGCCCTAGCCTTCATATTTGGAGGTTCATCATCTTCGGCAGCATGACCATGGAACTTTCTTTTGTTGCCCTTCTTCTTCTTGCTGGAGTTGTTGTTATCCCTTTTGTTCTTTGGACATTCTAAAGCAAAGTGACCCTTCTCATTGCATGTGAAACATCTTATATCCTTCTTATTCTTTTGTTGGTTGTGATAGGATCTCTTGTAGTGAGATTGCTCCTTCTTGGGCTTGCTTCTTTTGGTGTGAGCTGCGAGAGCTTGATCTTCACCTCCCATGTTTTCTTCACGAGCTACAAGCCTAGCTTCTTCTTGAGAGCATTCCTCCCACAATTTACTGAAAGAGCTCAATTTCTTTTTTGCATAGCTCCCTTGAATAAAGGAGTCCCATAACCTAGGTAGACCATTCAGAGTGGTCATAACAACTTCACCATTGTCCACTACTTCATCCACAGCTTCAAGTTGTTCCTTGATCTGAGAGACCTTGGAGAAGTAAGATTGAATGGTTTCTCCATTCAACATCTTGACCCCTTTCAATTGATTCCGCAAAGTCATCTTTTGATTTATGTTCTTCCCTTCAAATAACTTGGTCAAGGAGTCAAACATCTCTTTGGGTGTCTTCAGAGATGACACGTGGGGGATGAGATGGTCTTTGATAGAATCAGCAATGATTCTCTTTGCCTTAACCAAGTTCTTCTTATGCAATATCTTAGCCTCTTCATCCTCTGGGATAGGGATGTCTTCTTTTATATATGAGTCCAACTCATTCTCTTCCAGGATTAACCCAATCCTATACTTCCATGCTCGGAAGTTATCAGCCCCTTCAAGCTTATCCTCAAGCTTGGTGTGGTGAGACATCTTACAGAGTACTTCAAATGGAAATAGAAAAGATTTAGGTCTTACCACTTGCTTTGTTGAAAACTGGATCTGGTCTCGGATTAGGGTTTGTCGAAAAAACCCTAAAAATTCAAAAGGTGAATTTCAACTTTCTGAAAGGATAGAAAGATGCACCTTGATGAGATGATCAGCCTGGTGTATTCAGAATTTGAGATCTGCAAAGCTACACCCTTCAAAACTGCCTTTCTGTCTTCCCGGATTCACTAAGGAGGACCCTGAATTAGGGTTTTTAAGTTTCCCGGAGATCTACCCAGCCAAAAATCTCGATCCAAATCTCTAAACTTCAATTTTTACAAGGAGCTTGTAGCTATGTCTTCAGATTCCATAAATTTCTATTTTTGAGGAAACCCTAATTTTTAGGGCCAAATCTGAAAATGCTCAGAATTGAATTCTGATTGGACAGATAGATTCTTCTTGATGAGTAGATTCAATCTACTATATTTCTTTTCCAAAATCTGTGGAGAGAAACCCAATAAACAAGAAACCTAGTTTCCGTCATTGCACAATGTCTTCTTCTCAGGTTAGCTCTGATACCATGTTAAATTTTGAGCATTAATTCACAATACTCTAGGATCTTTACTGAGAGAATAACATATATAGTATATAAATGCATAACAATCATAACAAGCATGTCAATCATCGCAAGCATCAAAAGCATGAGAGACAAGAGACATAGAGTTTCCGTGGGGAAAACCCTAAGGTGAAAAACCCCACAACTTCCTCAAAGATAGAGAGAGCAATGGCTCAACCAAAGTACAACCAAAATACACAGAGATAGTATCCTAGTAGCAGATGACCCCCCTCCTCACTAGTGCGCCACTTTCTGAGTGAAGGAAGTATGAGTTTCCAAATGATCCAAATAGAGATCTCCTGATCTCTATTTATACTTAACCTGTTTGCCCAATATCCTTATGGGGCCGACTTGTCTAGTTAGGTACATCAATTACATATTACATAAAATAGGGCCGACCCCACACATGATGTTCTAATAACCCATCGGCAAGTTCACACACTTGCGACACTTGTCAATACACATGACGACACTTCCTTATAGAGGAATAACACATCTCTTATAAGGGTACAATAAATATATATGAAATACATAGATGAAATACATTCCAAAGTTACATATACATCAACAGAAAGGACACAAATTGGAGAATGAACTCATATATTTGGGTCCTGACAGCTTCGAATCTATCAATGCCTTCCTAACCAAGTTCAAAATCTTGATATCACAGTTGAAAAGATATGAGATAGTGAAAGAATACAAACAGCTTATACTTGTCATTCTCTCAAAGTTGGGGGCAAACTTCTCATTTTTTGTCTCTACTTTCTAGTCAGCGAAGTTGTACATTCCAAAATGGAATTTTCCCTCACTTGATGACTTCATCCAATCTCTTACTCAAGAGGAAGAGAAGTTGATCTCCATGGGAATGATCAAACCCAAATTGGATTCATCTCTTACAGCTACAAAGAGATCGAATGGTAAAGGAAAGCAAAAGATTTCTGACAAGAGATCGAATGATACAAGGCCTATAGATAGTCCATACCAGTCAGATGGGGCTTCGAACTCAAGGAAGACCAAGCATTCTCAGAAGGGAAAATCCAAGTGCACTTATTGTCATAGAGGATTCCATCCTGAGAGTTCTTGCATGACTAAGACTATAGATTTGATGGCTCAATTACTTGAGAAGAACAATCTTCCTGTACCAGCATGTGCAAGGAAGAAAGATCCTGATACTGAATCTTCTAGATCCAAAGACAAAGAAAGATGTCATGCTCTCATAGCAAGTGCGTCAACTGATTCTTCTTTCATCATAGATTTAGGAGCATCAAGCCATATGACTTCCTCCAAAGATCTCTTCTCTAGTTTTGAAATCTCTATTGGCCCTTCCATCAGTTTGGGCAATGATTCAGAAGTCTCCTCTCAGGGGATTGGAAGAATCGATCTTGATCATGGTTACTTTTCTGATGTGCTTTATGTTCCTTCTCTTGCAGCTAATGTCCTTTTAGTGTATCAAATGACTCTTACTGGAGAGCCCAAAAGAGTGACCTTTACTCCATATGAAGTCGAGGTACAACACATGGTTTCAGGGGAAATCATTGTAAAAGGAGTTGCAAATCATGATACAAAACTCTATGAGTTTTCACACTTCTTACCTCTCTCAAAGGAGTCTACTCTTCGCTCTCATACTCATGGAGAGAGTAGATTATCTCATCTCAACTACAAGCTGGCTCGGAATGTGTTTGATGGTCTTCTAAGTGGCAAGTTTGCTCATGGAACCTTCAAAGGTTTCCTAAAGGGCAAAGATACACCAAAAGAGATTGAGAAAAAGTGGACTCTTGAAGAAGTGCGAATGCTAGATCCAGATCCACAAGAACCTGAAGATCTAGCACCTATTTGTCCAACTCCTATTTCAAAATGGGCCTCCACTACTGCATCCTCCTTTGATCTTAATGAAGATCCATCATCATCTAGTTCTTCTGATATTGATTACAGTCATGATGGTTCAAATGAGGACTACATGCATATTCTGGATCAGTTTAATGACATCAACGTTTTTGGATATGTTCCTCCTTCAAGTGATGATGAGCCAATTTTACTTGCTTCTCCTCATGAGATTGCAGATTCATAGTTTGCATGTGATGATGAGCCAGTTTTACTTGCTTCTCCTCATGAGATTTCAGATTCAAAGTTTGGATGTGATGATTCATCTTCACATGATATTTCAGATTCATAATCTGAAGATGGATATGGTGATGAGAGAATGCTAGACCCAAATCCATAAGAACCTAAAGGTCTAGCAACTGATGATGAATATGAGCGAATGGGAGATCCAGATCCACAAGAACCTAGATATCTCTCAACTGGTTTTCCTCCTCTTCCTCGATGGGCAGTCAGTGCTCCCCGATTAGCCAGATCATATTTTTAGCGTGGAAGGTTTCATCCTTCTCACATGGCTGATCCTCTTCCTCGATGGACAGCCACTGCTCCTCGATCATCCAGATCAAAATTTCAGCATGGGAGGTTTCATCCTTTTTTATTTACTGATCCTCTTCTTCAATGGACAACCACTGCTCCCCGATCTTCCAGGTCAGAGTTTTCACATTTAAGGATTCATCCTTGTGAAATTCCTGATCCATTTTGGATCTATTGATCCTTCTTTGAGAAAGAATGACACTTACCTTCTTTAGGGGTGAGAGATGATATGCTTCATTAGCATCCTTCAGTTCATTTTGAGGGAGGGCTTTCTTCCCACTCGGTTTTCCCTCTTTCCTCACTTAGTTTATTTAGATTGATTGTATGGGGTGACCTTTGGTCTTAGTCACCAGGGCCCTATTTTAATGTTTCAATTATTTCCTCATAGTATAGCTTGAGACGGGGTGTATGAATATTCTCCCCATCATTTTTCAGTTTTACATGTCTGCATGCATTTTTGCATGCATCCAATCATCACCTTGATGGTCCTCCCAGCACATAGAGCTTATTCCTAGCTCTCCAAAGCTCGTCTACAGCCCCCAGTTGGCCTCCCACCTACCTAATGTTCCTTCTTTGATTTTCTGCATGCCTAGTGCGCCTTTGCCCACCTACCACAACCAGTTTTGGCGCCTTTGCTCACCTACCACCAGTTATCACTCAGTTAGGGCACCTTTTCTCACCTACCGAGAGTTATCACTTAGTTAGTGCATGTAATGAGTAGTTCTTCCACTGATTGCTCATCCTAACTACCTGTAGCTCCTAGTTAGCTAGTTTTGGAGTGCCACTTGACCCTATGATAGCCTCATGTGCCTCCTTTGGAGTCTCCCTTCCCTGATTTATGCCTAGATGGTTCTATTAGACTCAGTTAGACACACTTGACTGACTATTACCATTTATGACTGATACTACTGACTGTATGATGTCTCCATTGTTATCCAATCTAGAATTTGAGCTCAGATTCAAATGCCCTACTTGGATAATTTGAATCCTATATGATGCTCCTTTGCAATCCATTGTAACACATTCTTTACATTCATAATTCCATTGTATGATACTGACATTGTCTATTATTCTGTGTTTGTGAGTGATTATTGATTGCATTCTTCTCTTCTTCTTTGCAACATACTTGAGAGTTTGATTGTGAGTTGTTACAGTTGCTAGATCTCTTGCAGATTATCACACATGGCACCCCTTTGTAGCCTTTTTTTCCTTGTTTATGAAAACTTCAGAATGTGATATCTTTCTCATACGATGTATGTTTCAGGCGATTATCGAGCCATTGGAAAGATATCGCCACACTCTACACAATGCTATTGTTATTTTTGGAAATTAAACACTTCTATTTTTTAGCATTCCTAGATCATCCTGGATCAATCCTCCCCACTTTGAAGCTTTCGGAACTCCAAATTTTTTTAATACATCAACTAAGTGAGGGCGTCGCCTCCCCACTTGGCTTGAAACCACCCATCTTGTCTAGATCATGAACACCCAGTACATCACTACAAACTATCTGATTGTGATAATAATTGCAATCATATTGTTCATATCAATGTGTATTCTTGTATCCCTATAATCTCCTACATCCATGGTCATGCTGATAAACCAGAAACAACTAGCTAGCAATAGGATGACATACATTAGTGATAAAGGAAATGAATCAACAATCCTTTTCTTCTTTTGAACAATTTTACCAGATATATTTACCAATTCCTGTTAAAGATATGGACCACAACCTGGAACTCAATCTAGTACTTCTTGCTCTTGTACATAAAATTGTTCATTTCTTTCCTTATCATTAATGCCATCTTCCAACTTAGAAGATTGAATAAAATATCTAGAACTATAAAATGTTATACCTTTGACACCCATGGTCGTAATCAGTACCTCATCCCCTGAATTTGATCCTAGTTCATGTTGCACGATCGAAGTACTCTTATGCGTCCCCTTGTTCCTGAATTCTCTAGTAGCAACTCAGGATGTAGTTTCCAACACTCATATTTTTCATATCCTTTCTTGTTGTAATGAGTACTTGTAGGCTTCTCTTTCCTTGTTGTAGATGCTCTCTTCGATCATGGCTCTACAGATACATCCTCCATACCATACTTACCCTTTCTAGCTTCAATATGCATAGCTTTTACTGAGACTTCATCCAATTTAGTAGAGTTAAACATTAAGAGGGTATGTCTCAAATAAGAATGCAAGCCATTGATGTATTTAAGAAAAGTCTATCTTGTAAACAATGGAATTCCCAATTGCTAGTGCTCTCTTTTTAAACTCTTGCATGTAAGTTTGCACATTTTTTCCTTTCAATTGCTTTAGATGTATCCATTCTATCCTTGCCGTCTGAGTGTATGCTAAGGGATAAAATTGTTTCCTTATTGTAGAAATGAATTCAACCCAAGAAGAGATGATTTTACCATTTTGTACCAAATTTTCTTGAGTCCGGATCTCCCACCATACCAAGGTTGAAACGCTCATGCACAAAGTAACCAATTGTATCTTTGTCACGTCCTCTTTGATCTGCTGCACTCTACAATAGACTTCTATTTGTTTGATCCAATTGTCAAGCTTCTTTGCATTCAATTCCCCATCATATATAGGCAAATCAAATTTTACATCTAATTTCGACAAAAGCATCCCACGAGAATGAGAGGGTTTGAAATAATTGTCTTTGGAAGAATTCTCATCTCCACTATTTGCTAATGATGATGGAGAGGAAGGATCTTAAGGATCTCCTCCTTCAACTCTTACCGAAGACTCTGCAGCTTCATCTTTAACATGACTGGTGCCTTCTCCTTTTGTTTGTCCTCTCTCATTGTACAACTATTCCACCATTTCCTTCATCAAATTGAAATCTTTGAAGAAATCATATGCATAGTTGTAAGGTCCCATCCTTCTTGGTGAATCCATTTCCACTCTTTTATTTTTTCTTGTTGGACCAATCTCAGGATTGTAGCTAGCAAGTTTTCCTTCACCATGCTTTAGCTTATCCCTTGTAATCATCCACCTGTCAAAATACCTGCTCTGATACCAACCTGATCTAAAAGAGGCTCAATAATGCATTATACCATCATAAAAATTAAACTCTTCCAATTATCCAAGATCTTAATTGTGACCAACACCTCGTTGTTATGTGAATGCATTACTTTATCTAAGTTCATTTAATGATGTCTCTTCTAACTTGTTCTTTCAATGTGATTTATAAAACATTCACCATGAATATAATGAAACAATGAAAATGCAAGCATAAACACACACAAACTTTGATGACGGATTTCACCAAACCCCTTGGGTACGTCTCTGGGTCCACTTCAACCAGGAGGACTACTCAATTAATCTTCAACTGCCAAAAGTTACAATAATAAATTACTTCAATAGTTTCACTGAAGACCCCATTCAGTCTTGTACCTTTATTGCAGAAACAAACAACATATTTGGATTCCTTGCAAGCAACCGTGAAATTTAAATATAAACTTGATACCTTTCTGTGTTGAAAGTTGGGACCTCCTTGTCGAACGTAGATTATGAATACCTCTGACTGCTCCCTTCTAACTAGATGCTCGGATGGAGAAACAGGATGCAAATATGGATTCCTTGTGAAATTTCATGAAATTTGAGTGTAAAATCGACACCTTTCATAGCAGGAATGACAGACCTTCTCTCATCCTCAATATGTGGAGCCTTGCCCCAAAACTGGAAAACTACCTTTATTTCTATGTTGGGTACAGACTCCCTTATACCTGCCTCGAAATTCATGCCACTGTCCTTCTACCTATGTGGCTTGCTCTACAGTCTTCCTCCCCTTCTTGTTGGGTTGACGCCACCTCATATGCTGGGTGGCAAGTGGGCAAGGCCTAAATCCTTCCATCCAAATTCATGGTGTCAAGTGAATACCTCTGGCATCCTGCTAAATTTTGAGGAATTTTTGGAGGCATCTTGCTAAAGTTGGTAGTCAATTGTTGCTAGTTAAATATGGCAGAAGTTTATATAACTGAAGGTGGAGTTGGTGGAGGTTTTGGCGGAGGCCAAATTTGGTGATTCTGCTATATTTAACAGATCTTGCTAAGTTTGGCCACTTGCACACATATCAAGGAGGCAATTTGGAGGTGCCACATGGAACCATGTGATTGGTCCATGTCATCCCAATGCCACATCATCCTGCCACCTTCCTTTACCACGTCAACAGTGCCACATCATTCTACCACATTAGCAGTGCCACATCATCTACCACATCAATAGTTCCATGGCATCCACCACATCATATACCATGTCATCTTCCACATCAGCTTGCCACGTTAGCTGCCATGTCATCTACTACATCAACATGCCACGTGGCACTTTTTTATTGGTCCATTTGCACCTCTGAAAAGGACAAATTTGGGTGACTCATGGAACCCTATGGTGCTACCACATCTCAACTGCTGACTTTATCACCTTTATGGTGGTAACACGTGGAACCCTATGGGGATAACACATGGCACCCTATGGGGATGCCATGTGGCACCCCCTGCAACCTTTTGTCCATGTTTCTCAAAACTTCAGAACATGATATATTTCTCATTTGACGTCTGTTTGAGGCGATTCTCGTGTTGTTGGAAATATATCACTAAGCTCTATGCAATGGTGCTATTATTTTTGGAAATTGAACACTTTGAAAATTTGTCATTATTGGATCCTCCTGGATCAATCCTCCCTAGTTGGAAGCTTTCAGACCTCCAAAAATATTTTATACATCAACTAAGTGAGGGCGTCCCCTTCCCACTTAGCTTGAATCCACCCATATTTTTTGGATCATGAACACCTTCTACATCACCACAAACTGTCCAATTGTGATAATAACTGCAATCATACTATTGATATCAATGTTCATTCCCTTATCCTTGCAATCTCCTGCATTCACGGTCGTGTTGATAAACTATAAACAACTAGCTAGAAGTAGGATGGCATACATTTGTGCCAAAGGAAATGAATCAACGGTCCTTTTCTTATTTTGAACAATTTTACCAGATGTATTTACCAATTCCTGCTGAAGATCTGGACCACAACTTGGAAGCGAATCTGGTATTTCTTTCTCTTTTACATGAAAAGGTTCACTTCTTTCCTTATCATCAATGACATATTTCCACTTAGGAGATTGAATAAAAGAATTGGAACTAGCAAATGGTATACGTTTGACACCTAGGGTTGTAATCAACACCTCATCCCTTGAATCTAATCCTAGATCATGTTGCACAGTCCCAGTAGTCTTCAGCTTCCCCTTGTTCCTAAACTTCTCTGGCAAGAACCCGGGATGTAGTTTCTAGCACTCGTCCTTTTCATGTCACTTCTTGTTTCAATGAGTACATGTAGACTTATCTTTCCTTGTTGTATTTTCCTTCTTCGATCGTGGCTCTGCAGAGACATTCTGCATAGCATAATTTCCCTTGCTAGCTTCAAGATGTGTAGCTTGTACTAAGACTTCATCCATATTAGTAGGGTTAAAAATTAAGAGGGTATGTCTCAAATAAGAATGCAAGCCACTGATGTATTTAAGAAGAGTATCTATAGTATACAATGGAATTCCCAATGTCAGTGCTCTCTTTTTTAAACTCGTGCATGTAAGATTGCACATTTTCCCCTTTCAATTGATTTAGATGTAGCCATTATATAATTCCCATCTGAGTGTATGCTAAGGGATAAAATTGTTTCCTTATTGCAAAAATGAATTCAACCCAAGTAGAGATGATTTTAACATTTTTTACAAAATTTGCTTGATTCTGGCTCTCCATGCACCATACCAAGGCTGAACCTCTCATCCGCAAAGTAGCCAACTTTATATTTGTCACAAACTCTTTGATTTGTTGCACCCTGCAATAGACCTCTTTTTGTTTGATCCAATTGTCAAGCTTCTCTACATTCAATTCCCCATCATATATAGGCGAATCAAATGTTACATCTAATTTCAACAAAGGCATTTCATGAGAATGAGAAGGTTTGGCAGAATTATCTTTAGAAGAATAATTATCTCCACTATTTGTTGATGATGACGACAAGGAAGGCTCTAAAGGACCTCCTTCTTCACCTCTTCCCAAAGACTCTGTAGCTTCATCCTTAACATGACTGGTGCCTTCTTCTTTTCTTTGTCCTCTTTCATAGTACAGCTCTTCCACCATTTCCTTCATCAAATTGAAAGCTTCGAAGAAATCATCTTTAGAGCTATAAACCATCCTTCTTGATGAATCCATTTTCCCCCTTTGAATGTTTCTTCTTAAACCAATCTCATAATTGTATCTTTCAATTTTACCTTCACCATACTTTAGTTTAGAACTTGTAATCATCCACCTGTCATAATATTGACTCTGATACCAACCCAATCTGAAAGAGGCTCAATAATGCATTATGCCATCATAAACATTAACCTCTTCCAATCATCCAAGATCTTAATTCTAACCAACACCTCAATGTTATGTGAATGCATTACTTTGTCTAAGTTCATTTAATGATGTCTCTTCTAACTTGTCCTTTCAATGTACTTTAAGAAACATTCACCATGAAGATAATGAGAGAATAAAAATGCAAGCATAAACACACAAAACATTTGATGACGAGTTCACCAGACACCCTGGATACGTCTTTGGGTCCGCTTCAACCAGCAAGACTGCTCAATTAATCTTCAATTGCCAAAAATTACATGACTTACAATAGGTGCACTAAAGAACCCATTCAATTTTAGAAATCTATCGCAGAAAAAGACAACATATTTGGATTCCTTGTGAAAAATCGTGAAATTTGAGTATAAACTTGATACCTTTATGTGTTGAAACTTGGGACCTCCCCCGTGACATGTAGATCAAGAACACCTATGACTGCTCCCTTCTGACTGGTTGCTCAAATGGAGAAACAGACTACAAATTTAGATTCCTTTCAAATTTCATGAAAATTCAGTATAAACTCTACACCTTTCTGAGCAGGAATGATAGAACTTCTCTCAGCCTCAAGATGTGGAGCCTTGCACCAAAACTGGAACTCTACCTCGATTTGAATGTAGGTGACAAACCCCCTGTACATGCCTCAAAATTTGTGTCGTTGGCCTCCTACCTATGTGGCTTTATCTGCATTTTTCCTCCCCTTTCTACTGGGTCAACCCCCCTTCTATGTTCGGTGGCAAGTGGGAAGGAACTAACTCTTTCCTGCCAAATTTGTGGGTGCCAAGTTAGCACTATTGGCATCCTTCTAAAGTTAGAGGAAGTTTTGGAGACGTGCTACTGAATTTCACGGTCGGTTATCGCCAAGTAAATCTGACAGAGGTTTATATAACTAAAGGAGGAGTTTCTATAGGTTTCAACGAAGGCCAAATTTGGTGGTTTTGCTATATTTGGCAGAGTTTGCTAAGTTTGGCCACTTGGAAACATATCAAGGAGGCCATGTGGAGGTTCCATGTGGCACCATGTGATTGTTCCATGTAATCATCCTACCACATAAGTAGTTCCATGTCATCCAAACACATCATCTGCCATGTCAACCTACCACTTCATATGCCACATCAGTAGTGCCATTTCATCTCCCACATCAACAATGCCACGTCAGCATGCCATGGAAATTTTTATTGGTTCATTTGGACCCAAAAAAAAAAAAAAAAGTTCTACGTGTCACCTGCTAACATCATCACATGTACGATGGTGACACATGGCACCCTTCTACAACCTTTTTTTCCCTAGTTCTCAAAACTTCATAATGTGATATCTTTCTCATTCGACGTCGGTTTGAGGCGATTCTCACATCATTGGAAATATCTCACCAAGATCCACACAATGTTCCTATTATTTTTGGAAATTGAGCACTTTGATTTGTTAGTATTCCCAGATCCTCCTGAATAAATCCACCCCTCTTCGAATCTTTTGTACCTCCAAAATATTTGCATACATCAACTAAGTGAGGGCGTCACCTCCCCACTTGGATTGAATCCACCCATCTTGTCCAGATCATGAACACCTGGTACATCACCAAAAACTATCCAATTTTGATAATAACTGCAATCATACTATTGATACCAATGTTCATTCCCTTATCCCTATAATCTCATGCATTCATGGTCATGTTGATCAACCAGAAACAACTAGCTAGTAGTAGGGCAACATACATTAGTGCTAAAGTAAATGAATCAATAATCATTTTCTTCTTTTGAACAATTTTACCATATGTATTTACCAATTCTTGCTCAATATATGGACCACAATTTGGAAGTGAATATGATACTTCTTGCTCTTTTACATGAAAAGGATCTTTTCTTTCCTTATCATCAATGCCATTTTCCAACTTAGGATATTGAATAAAAGAACTGGAACTAGAAAATGGTATAGCTTTGAAACTCGTGGCCGTAATCATTGCCTCATCCCTTGAATCTGATCCTAGATCATGTTGCATTGTCACAGTAGTCTTACGCTTCCCCTTGTTCCTGAAATTCTCTGGTAGCAACTCAGGACATAGTTTCTAGCACTCGTCCTTTTCATGTCCCTTCTTGTTGCAATGAGTACATGAAGGATTCTCTTTCCTTGCTGCAATTTCCTTCTTCAATCGTGGCTTTCCAGAGACAACCTCCATACCATACTTACCATTGCTAGCTTCAATATGCATAATTTATATTGATACTACATCCAAATTAGTAGGTTTAAACATTAAGAGGTTATGTCTAAAATAAGAATGCATGCCACTGATGTATTTAAGAAGAGTTTCTCTAATATACAATGGAATTCCCAATGCTAGTGCTCTATTTTTAAAATCTTGCGTGTAAGCTCACATTTTTCCCTTTCAAATGATTTAGTGCAGAAATGAATTCAACCCAAAAAGGGATCATTTTACATTTTTGTACCAAATCTACTTGAGTCTGGCTCTCCCACGATACCAAGGCTAAACCACTCATGCACTAAGTAGCCAACTATATCTTTGTCACATCCTCTTTGATCTAATGCACCTTGCAATATACCTTTATTTGTTTGATCCAACTGTCAAGCTTCTATGCATTCAATTCCCCATCATATATAAGCAAATCAAATTTTACATATAATTTCAACAAAGGCATCCCACGATAATGGGAGGGTTTGAAATAATTATCTTTGGAAAAATTCTCATCTCCACTATTTGTTGATGATGATGGCAAGGAAGGCTCTGAAGGACCTCCTCTTTCACCTCTTACCGAATACTCTGCAGCTCCATCCTTAACATGACTAGTACCTTATCCTTTTCTTCATCCTCTTTCATTGTACAATTCTCCCACCATTTCCTTCATCAAATTAAAAGCTTCGAAGAAATCATCTTCAGAGTTGTAAGGTCCCATTCTTCTTGGTGAATCCATTTCCACCCTTTGAATGTTTATTCTTGAACCAATATTAGGA
Source organism: Larix kaempferi (assembly GCA_027924585.1). NCBI lineage: Eukaryota > Viridiplantae > Streptophyta > Pinopsida > Pinales > Pinaceae > Larix > Larix kaempferi. The sequence continues at coordinate 882,130 of BSBM01000411.1, read as the reverse complement.
TTATAGCTTGCAAGTTTTCTTTCACCACACTATTAGGATATCTCATCATTCAGTATGTACTTTGCATGCATGCATGCATCCGCATGATTCCCAGTCACCAATTTGATGCCTCCAGCACCTAGTCCCTATTCTTCCAGCACTCGGGACCTTCCTTCCACTCAGTTTTATCCCTACCAGTGCTTAGTGCGCCTAGCATGCACCTACCACTTGAGAGGGGCGCCTTTTCTCACCTACCACTCCAGTTCACTTCAGTTAGCTAGTTGTCTTTCCTTGATTTGAGGCTAGACTGACTCCTAACTGTTGTTACCACTCTGATGGACCTTCGATGAGACTTAACTACCTATTCTGAGTTCAATTAACTCCTCATGCACCCTCCACTGAGCCTCCTTCCCTACATTAGTGGCATTACCATCAGTTACACTCATTACACTCAGTTAGACTCAGTTTTGTTAGGATATTCCTATACTCCATCCTAGTCCTACCAGCATTTCAGTTATTTTCATTATCAGTCTTGCATGCATTTCTACATGCAGCATGCATTCTGCATGCATCCCAGTCATCAGTCCCAGCACCTATCCCTCATTTATCTAGCCCCAGGAGCTTCTCTCAGATCATTTTTATCCCTCCTAGACATGGAGGCGCCCACTTCTCACCCACCACTTGAGAAGGGCTCCTTTTCTCACCTACCACTCCAGTTGTACTTCAGTTAGTTGAGTTATCATCAGCTCTTTCCTTAATTTAAGGCTAGACTGATTGTATCATTTCGATGGACCTCCGATGAGACTAGACTGCCCATTCTGACTCTAGATAGCTCCTCATTCTCCCTCCACTGAGCCTCCTTCATTTAGTTAGTGCCTCCATGTGCCAGTTACACCTACCACACTCAGTTAGACTCAGTTTGACTGATGGTTGATAGTTACTTGTGCATTGATGACTCCACCGATGATGAGATAGACTTCTAGTTGTGCTTTGATGACACTCCACTGATTTTGGATCTATCCATGCAGGCTAATTCGAATCACACCTAGTGTATTTGAATCCTGAGCATTGTATAGTTACTATTTTTCTATTCAGATTAATGTAACATGTGTAATTATTCTGCCTCTATCTGAGCTCCTTTGGATCTATGTTCTACTGCTCTATTCTTCTTCTATTATTCCTAAATTCTTTCATTGTGAGGTTTACATCATCTCTTGGATCTACTGTGAGAATTTTCACAAGTTTGACACATGGCTGACAGTTACTTGTGTATTGATGACCACCACTGATTGATGATGAGGAATCCTAGTTGGAGCCAAGCTACACCATGCAGTAAATTCGAATGACCTCCTTGGATAATTCGAATTGCTCACTCATTGTGACAGTATTGTATTTTAATTCTACTATTTTGGATTATAGAGCACTGATGCATCTCTCTTGCACAATTTTTACTCCAATTTGTTTACATCATTGTGATTGATATTCTTGTTCAGTAGATCTGTTGTGACTAATTTTACATGGTATCAGAGCCATGGAAAGGACAAGATCTCTCTTCTACAGGTGTTATACATGAAGAATTGAGTGAATTTGCTCAAAATACTGAAGTTTGGCATGCAAAATCTCATGTGCATTCGTCCATGTGCATGCAAAGCTGAAAAATACTCTCCAATCCACTCTAGAAGCCTTGTGTTTTCCACATAATTCCTGGATTTGATACATTGGATCTTCAAGCTTGCTTGATCTCCAATCCCATGTGTGATGCAACTCTAAAAGGGTGGATTGTTCGACCTTACTGTTCTTGTTTTTTATTGTGATTTGCAAGTTAATCATCTCCATCAAGTGCATTCGCTATCATTGAGATGGATTCTTCTTATTCAAAGCTACTCACTCCCTTCAATTATTTTGAATGGAAGAATGAAATGGAGATTATGTTGTGCTTGAAATGGTACTACAGAGTCACCATGGGCCTCGAAGTTGAGCCCAATACTCTCATTGAAAAATCCAAGCACTTCAACAAATTGGATGAAGCATATGGTCTTCTTTGCCTCAATATTTCCAAGGATATTCACTTTCACCTTAGTGGATTAACTACTCCAAAGGCAGTATGGGAGAAACTCGAAAAGCTTTTTGGAAAGCAAGAATACTTGCGGTCTTTTCAATTGGAAAATGAATTGATTGCCTTGAATCCTGAGAATTTTGAGACCATCAATGATTTTTTCACAAGATTCAAGCATTTGGCCTTGCAATTGAAGAACAGTGGAGATGTCAAAGAGGATAAACAATTGATCCTATCTATTATTTCAAAACTTGGTAAATATTTCTTGGTATTTGTCTCTACTTTCAATTATGGTTGGCTAACTACCCCGAATTGGAAGATGCCTACCTTGAATGCCTTCATTGAGTCCATTACCAAAGAGCATGATAAACTAATTCAAATGGGGTCCATAAGCTCCAAAGATTCAGCCCTCTTTGTTGGAGGATCCAAGAATTCGAATGGCAAAGGGAAGCAAAAGAAAGAGAATCCCAAATTCGAACCTGCCAAGCAAAGAGAGAAAAGAAAACCATCAGATGCACCATCCAGTTCAAGGAACAAGCAAAGGGGTAAAGAGGGTAAAGAAAAATCTAAATGTTCATATTGCAACCATGGCTTTCATCCTGAAATTTCATGCATGAAGAAAACAATAGATCAAATGGCCATCCTTTTGGAAAAGAATAACATAACTCTTCCCGACGGTGCACGGAAGAAGGATAGAAATGATGATCATGAAAGAGGTCAAGCACTCATGGAAACTATTTCGAAACCCACCACTCTATTGATAGATTCTAGTGCCTCGAATCATATGGCTGCAAATATTGACTCATTTTCTTCATTTGATCCAAACAGCTCCATCCCCATCCATTTGGGAGATGACTCAAAAATTTCATCAAAGGGTGAAGGTACCATCCAGTTAGAGCATGGAAGTTTTCATAATGTTCTCTATGTGCCTTACTTGGCTTTGAATCTACTTTATGTGTATCAAATGACACATACTGGTGCACCGAAGCAAGTTACATTCAACCCTAACAAAGTTGAAATTTCTGATATTGAAAGTGGAAGACTTATTGCAGTCGGAAAGGAAAATCATACTACTTTCACACTTTGTGCTGCTTGAAAATACCACTGCTCTTCTCACTCATGGAAATGAGGTTAGTAGGATTTGACATGAAAGGTTTGGACACCTTAATTACAATTATTTTCTGCTGTTACAAAACAAATCCATGGTTGATGGTCTTCCGCACCTTCGTTCCTCGAAGGGAATTTGCCCAGGTTGCATCATTGGGAAGCACCTCAAGCACAAGTTCGACCGCGACAAAGCTATCAGAGATTCTACTATTTTGGATCTCATACATTCTGATATCAGTGGTTCACTGCCAAATATTTCCATGAATGGTTCAAGGTATGTTTTGACATTCATTGATGACTTCTCTCGCTTTACTTGGGTATTTTTTCTCAAAAACAAGTCAGAAGTGCTTGGAAAATTCAAGGATTTCAAGGCTTCTGTTGAGACCGCCACTGAGAGAAAGATCAAAGATATTAGATTTGATAATGGAGGAGAATATATCAATACTGAGTTTCTACAACTTTATGCCGAAAGCGAAATTCAGATCCAACATACAGTTCCCTACACACCCTAGCATAATGGTGTGGCGGAAAGGAAAAATCGGTCGTTAAAAGTGATGGCTACCTGTATGCTTGATTCAAAATGTTTGGCTACAAATATTTGGGCTGAAGCCATGAATTTTGTTGCATACATTCAGAACTAAGTTACACATTCATCCATGAAAGGTAAAACTCCTTTCGAAGCATTCATTGGTCACAAATCGGATGTGTCCAATTTGAAGGTTTTTGGCTCCATTGCATGGGCTAGAATTCCTTCTAAAAAGAGAAAAGCTTTGGATCCACAAAGTATTGAATGCATCCTAATAGGATATGGAGAAGAATCAAAAGCATATAAACTCATGAATATGAGATCCAAAAATATATTCATAGAGCAAAGTGTGAAGTTTGAAGAACCGCTTCCAGATCTGAAACTAGTCGAGGAAAACATTGTCGATCCGCAGCCTCCACAAGAAGAAGATTCAAGAGAATATGAAGAAAGAATTGGATCTGATATCTCTGATATTCTATCATACTTTTATGGCCATGACATATCAGGTTCGGAATCCGACCATAATGATCATTTTTAGTTACCAAAGTGGGCCCAAAACACTCTACAATCTGCTGCTCCAAACATTGGAAATCCTGCTAATCCAGGGAGAACAAGAGAAGACTTTCAAAGAGCAGGTATGGATCTTTTTTTCTGATCCATTATTATTTGAGAAATGTTATTTGATGATTGGTTCAGATCCCAAATCATACTATCATGCCCACCAAGACCCAATATGGAAAACCGCCATGGATGAAGAGTACAGTTCTCTTCAAAAGAACAATACATGGGAGCTAGTTTCTCTTCCACCTGGAAGAAAATTAGTTCAATGTAAGTGGGTCTACCACATGAAATTTGCTACTGATGGCTCTATCAGCAAATACAAATCTAGGCTGGTAGAAAAAGGTTTCTCCCAAGTCCAAGGAGTGGACTATACTGAGACCTTTGCACCAGTTGCAAAGATGGATTCCATCAGCCTAGTTTTGGCTATTTCCGCATCCAAGCACTGGGAAGTGCACCATATGGATGTGAACAGTGCTTTTCTACATGGATATCTCGATGAAGAAGTATATATGAAGCAGCCAGAAGGATAATATCAGATCCATCTATTAACACCCAAAATGACCCCATAGGTTGTGGGAGAGGGCAAACTGGGGTAACCACTAACCAATCTTTAGACTTAGGCTACTGACCCAGCTTAGTCTAAGAGTGATCTCTCTACAGATATATGAAAGGATGGAATAATCAAAGGTGTCAACAATGAAAACATGCACCAGCATTCATCATTCAAGATATTCAATTACAACAATACAGAAGATCATATTTCTGTTGGAACAAAAATGGTTTAAACATTGCTTCGCTGAAACATATGAATCTATATTTGGGCAATGGAGTCACATTTAAACAAACTCTAAAAATTCATTTACAAATGCTTCACAAATGCATTAACACGGGGGCGAGATAGTAAACAGCTCGTAGTCAAAGTGATTTTAATTGGTGAAACAGAAGAGAAAGAAACAATCCATTGACATAAGGCATACAATGATGAATCCTACATCAATTTTAGCAGAGAAGAAATTGTGGAATACTTGGAAAAAGATAAGCAGAGCATAATTTGTATGAATTCCACTTAGCTATCACATTGCACCAAGTATGAAAGAATGTTACAAACTGGAATTAACAATGAGAGATACACAATTCACATAGAAAAAGAAACAACAGACTACAAGACCAGTTACACAAGAATCCCTGAAAACATTGGCTCGGCTCTACAAATATTTATTCAAAATATAGCTCAAAAATGTCTTACAGAACAATACACAAAAATTCCCATAAAATTTTTCAACACTTTTTCGTTCCATTACATCGCATATATAGATGCCGGGAGCACTCTTGCTCGACTCATCTAAACCAAAAATAGTTATATCGGAGTGACACCTCATTCAGGTTTATTTGCCACTATTACTACAAAACAGAAATGTTGATGTATATGTAACTTCGGAATGTATTTCACATATATGTATATTGTATTCCTATATAGATGTTATTATTCCTCTATACGGAAGTGATTGTATTCCTATAGAGATGTTATTATTCCTCTATACGGAAGTGTCGTCATTTATATTGTAAGTGTCGTAACTTATACTTGATGGGTTATTAGACCACCTTGTTGGGGTCGGCCCTGTATAAGTCATGTGGGTCAAAGGGTTATTAGACCACCCTATTAGGGGTTGGCCATGTGGGTCAAAGGGTTATTAGACCACCCTAGTGGGGGTCGTCCCAATCAGCATTATGTTAAGTGGTTAAGTTGAGGCCGACCTAGTTGAGTAAAGGTCAAGTCAAGTTAGTGTATAAATAGAGAGTCTGTTTCTCTCATTTTACACATTCTATTCTCTCACTCACACTTGGGAGAGTGGCGCACTTGTGGAGGAGGAGGCTCTGCTGCTAGGAGAAGACTATCTCTTGTATTCTGGTTGTATCATTACTCTATCTATCTCTGAGGAATTTATTGGGGTTTTTCACCTTTATGGTTTTCCCCAAGTAAACTCTGTGTCTCTTGTGTGCTTGCATTATTGTGTCCATGATTGATATGCTGTAGATTTGTTGTACATGTTGTTCTCTCAATTAAGATCCTAGATCAGATTGAAGTAAATTCTGAAAATTTAACATGGTATCAGAGCTAGCCTGAAAGAAGGCATGATATGGCATGTATGACACTTGTTGCACTTACGATGCTAGGGCTTGACATAGCAAAAACCATTCATCGTAGAACTTTTGCTATAAATCCATTTTGGCAAAGTTTTTGGATATAAAACTTTTACAGGTCAAATATCAGATCCCCATGTACCTTGTGTCCAAAGGACAACCTCTAATTCGTTGTACTTTGTGATTTATGATCTGTACAATATAGGGTTTCTGCCTCTTCCAGATCTGAGTCAAAAACAGGTGACCTTGGAAAAAAGGTCATAACTTGGGCTAGGAAGATCCAAATGAAATTTTGTAAAAAGTCACAGGTAGTACACAAACTGTACTATCCCAGGAAAAAATTTCAGAGGCCAAAGTTGAACCAGTGACACGTGGCATGCCATACAAGTTCCCTCTCTTGTATTATCCCATAAACAGTTCATGTTGCGACACTTGGCATAACTCTCTCTCAGAGAATCCAATTGAGGTCAGACCTATTGGGATGGAAACATAACAGGTCGGGCTATCTCAGAAAAAAAATTTAGACCCTGTGGATCGAAAAGTTCAGAGTTACACCAGAAACAATCAGGTACATATTTCTGTCAAAACAGAATTATTTTTTAGCACCTTCATTCATGGCTTCCGGAATTTAGGGCTTCGGAGAAAGTTGGAATTTTTGTAATCGGAGACCACGGCTGGATGCTACTCATCAAAATCGAAATTTAGAGACCAAGATCATATTTTTTGGTTGGGCAGAAGGCCAGGCTTGACCAAACCCCAGTTCGGGACTTTGATCGGAAAGATGGGAAATTAGGGCTTTTGCAAAACTTGGAATTTTGGAAATATGTAACCACGGCTGGAAGCTCCTCAGAAAAATTAAATCTTAGAGCTTTGAATCAAATATTTTGGTTGGGTGAAGCTCCGGGAAACTCAAACCCTAATTCAGGGTCCTCCCCAGTGAATCCAAAAATCTAAAAAGCAATTTCAAGGGGTGAAACTTTGCAGTTTTCAAATTCTGAATATACCAACTTGATCAGCTCATCAAGGCGCATATTTCTATCCTTTCAGAAGTTTGAAATTCAAAGTTTAAATTTTTTGGGTTTCTCTGACAAACCCAATCCAGCTCCAGATCCAGCTCTTGCAAATCAAGTGGATTGGGTTAATCCTAGAAGAAGATGGAGTGGTCACCTGCATAAGTGAAGAAGTTCTTGTTTCAGAGGGAGATGAGGTTAAAGCCTTACATAAGAATATTACAAGCAATATCGACAAGTATGACTTATCCAGGTATGTTTCGAGATTTGTTCATGATTAAGTTTATGGTATATTTGTCTTCATATTATTACGGTTAGTACAATCTTGATTAAATCTAGACTTGTCATATCACCTTAATAAAATTATGAATGCACGATAGAAGATATTCATTGATTAGGGTGTTGACACTTATGATTGTACTAATGCATTATGGTGTTGTATGAGGTTTATGTTGTCTGCTAACATGAAAGGTACACCAAGAAAGACAAATCATGTTCTGGTTCAAGAACATATGATCATGATGACATGAGGACAAAGATTCATCCATTGTCATGGATCGCTTAGAATATCTACTTACGAGGTATGTATAACTTGGTCCTACAATGGATAACTTATGAGACATGCAAGTTACTAGCACAAGTCATTGAAGAGAACCAGAAGACATTATGCGGGTATGTTAGACATGACTAGCTAGCATGCTAATCCAGGTATGTTTTTCCTATATCAAGCTAGAATCCTACCTTGTGTTAGGATCTTATACTGTTGTGTTTTTGATAATGATTATTCATGAAGTCATAGGCTTGAATAGTCATGGTTGTATGCATATTATGTTTCCTACCATAATTGATGATTTGACTAACCAAAAGAATCATGAAGGTATAGGTTGGAGTAATCACGGGTTTATGCTTTGATGATTTAACTAATCAAAAGAGTCCTATGATCAAATACGAATATGCATGAGTAAAAGAAGACTTCCCTGAAACCTTGAATACTAATGTTTATTTGAAATGATCATGACTATACATGCTTAAGATTATTGTGTTTTGATAGTATTAAGAATATACTAATGAATGTATGATTATGTATGAGACCTCAAAGATAACACAATGATGATACTAATAAGCATGCATAGGGATCTAGAATGTATATAAGTTCAGGTAATCCAGGAAGCAAACTCCAGTGGTTTCTGCAAGGATGCAGATATTCAGAGGGAGTTGACCACTTCTCACAATCCACATCAGAATGGAATTGCAAAGACTCAGAGGGAGTCCACCCAGCAACCAAACAAAGATAAGTATTTTTAATTATCATTTCTTGCATATTTGTTTGTTTAAATAAAATTGTTCAATGATGTATATGCTCATGTTCCTAGACTTAGGATATGTATTGTGCATATTAGAATGATTGCATTAATGAACAGTATACTACTAATATGCATGTGATGGGTAAGTGGCCTATGGCACTGTACAACATTCCAGTGCTACTTATCTAGAATGAAACCTCTTTGCTGACATGTTGGGAGTAGTGCAAACTCTTAACAATGTTCTGGTAAAGACTAGAAGGCATCTAGAAAGTTGTGGAACATGGATAAATGTTGTATTGAAGCATTGGCTAAGATAATTGCATGACTGTATGACATATTTCTTTATGTGTAAGAATTTGTCTAAAAATTATGAGATGTTTCTAATCATGCAATTTAACTTGTTTTGTAGAAAAGGCCGTATACCTTATACTACAAAAGAAGGACTACAACATTTGTTCAAGCAATAAAATTATCTATTGAAGATATTGAAGTACCCAGGATACGGGAAGAATGCCATGATCCGTCGATCATGAAGAACGATGTTTGGGATGCGGTCCCAAGAGCTGAAGGGAAGTCTGTTGTGACTTCCAAATGGAACTATCAAATCAAGCATGCTGCGGATGGCAACATAGAGAAATATAAAAGTGATGAAATAGAGGATACACCAGATGGATTTCAAGACAGCCTTCTTGAATGGTGTAGTCATATATGTATGCAGAACTTGGTAGGATAGACAGCTTTCTATCCAGTTTGGGCTTTACCAAGAGTAAAGCGGATTCCAACCTTTACTACAAGGTTGAGGAAGGCAATCCAGTGATACTACTTTTGTATGTGGATAACCTGTTTGTTACAGGTGAAGATAGATTGATTGCCCACACGCAGCGGAAGCTTGCTGCCGAGTTCGAGATGAAGAACTTGGGGATGATGCATTATTTGTTTTTGGCATGGAGGTGTGGCAGAGTGCAAATGGAATCTTCCTTGGACAAGGGAAGTATGCAATAAAGATCCTGAAGAGATTCGGGATGATGGATTGCAAGGCCATGGCCACACCTATGGCATCGAATCTTAAGCTTCTTTGTGATGCTTCATCTGAGCTGGTTGATGTCTCTATGTATCGTCAGATGATTGGGTCCTTGATGTACCTGACAAACACGAGACCAGATATTTGCTTTGCGGTGAACACATTGAGCCAATTCCTAATGGATTTGAGGAGTGCTCACTTGGTTGTTGTAAAGCATGTTCTGAGGTACCTGAAGGGTACAGTGGATTATGGGCTCAAGTATGAAGCGAATCAAAAGTTTAACCTGCAAGGTTATGTTGATTCAGATTGGCCTGAAAGTGCTGCAGATAGGAAGAGAACATCTGGATGCTACTTCAGTATGGGATCAGGTGTGATCTCTTGGTTTAGTAGGAAGCAGTCCTGCGTAGCACTGAGTACAGCTGAGGCAGAGTATGTTGCAGCCTGTTCAGCTAGTTGTGAGGCAGTATGGCTATGGAAGCTACTGTCTGAGTTATTTGATCTCCCGTTGGATGCTACTGGTATCTTCTGTGATAACCAGAGTTGTGTGAAGTTGTCCGAGAACCCAGTGTTTCATGACAGGTTGAAACACATAGAGATCAAATATCACTATATCAGGGATATGGTGCAGAGAGGAGCTGTGAATCTCCTGTACGTTGTGATGGACGAGCAGATTGCAGATGTGCTGACGAAACCACTAGCCAGGGCGAAGTTCAAGTACTTCAGGGAGAGGCTTGGCATTCTTCAGATTGATGACACTTCGAGGAAGAAGTGATGGACACATTTGCTGAAGCCATTCCAAGCATGTTGGAAGGAGGATCCTTCACATGGCTGTGGATGTAAGCGTTGGATGATGAGCATCAGGATGACGTTCTGGTTTCTTCTTTGTATGATCAGTTGGATCATTTATATGTATGTACGCATCATGTTCGATGCTGGATATGATCAGTTGGATCATTTATATGTATATGTATGTACGCATCATGTTGGATGCTGGGTATGATCAGTAGGATCATTTATATGTATATGTATGTACGCATAATGTTGGATGCTGGATATGATCAGTAGGATCATTTGTATGTATTTTGTATATGCATCATGTTGGATGCTTGGACCATGTATCTGTATATGTATCAGATGGATACATTATATGATCAGGTGGATCATGTATGGTGATATGTATCATGTATTTTTATTTGTATCAGGTGGATACATTGTATGATCAGGTGGATCATGTATGATGATATGTATCAGGTAGATACTTGGTATGCATCAGGTAGATGCATTGTATGATTAGGATTATCATGGATGACGAGCTTCAGGATGTTGCTCCAGATGACATGCAGCAGGATGTTGAATTGATGATGATCAAGATGATCATATGTACATTAGGATGATGTATGGTGAGTATCAAGTTGATACTTTGTGGCCATGGATCAGGTTGTGCAGATGAGCATGTTTGGGAGATCCTATAGGTCGGAGTTGTGTACCCATAACATCCTGGGATGCTCTTTCGAGACATTTCTCTGGGAGGACATGTAATTTGTGCCCTGGGAGGTCTTCAGGTCGGAGTTATGTTCCCATAACATCTTGAGATGCTCTTGCGAGGTTTTTTCCTATGGCATGTAATTTGCTCCTGGGAGATCTGGACAGGATGAAAAAGGCCTCATATGCTTTAGCCAGGTTTTTCCATGACCACATGTAATTTGCTCCTGGGAGATCTGGATAGGATGAAAAAGGCCTCAGATGCTTCAGCCAAGTTTTGTGGTGGACCACATGTAATGTGCTCCTGGGAGATCCAACAGGTAGAGCTGTGTGCTCATAACAGCCTGGGCTGCTTCAGCCAGTTTTTGTGGTGAGATCACATGTAATGTGCTCTTGGGAGATCCGACAGGTAGAGATGTGTGCTTGTAACAGCCTGGGATGCTTCAGCCAGGTTTTGTGATGGGTCACATGTAATGTGCTCCTGGGAGATCCGAAAGGTAGAGCTGTGTGCTCATAATAGCCTAGGATGCTCCAACCAAGTTTTGTGACGCACGTAATAAGTCCTAAGGATTCCACAGTATGGCCAGTGATGATGAAGACCTGCAGGTGGTGGGCCTACATCCAGTATGAAAAAGGACTGGCTCTATAGAACTTCCTATGACGAGTAGATTCAGATATTGATTGAGATAGTAGCAGCAGTAACGATGACGATGACTCGTGACGAGTATCCAGTGACGATGATCCAGAGAAGAAGACTTGTGCGAGAAGACCTGTGTCGAGAAATACCTTCCTAGTTAAGAGGGAGTGTTGATGTATATGTAACTTCGGAATGTATTTCACATATATGTATATTGTATAACTATAAAGATGTTATTATTTCTCTATACGGAAGTGGTTGTATTCCTATAGAGATGTTATTATTCCTCTATACGGAAGTGTCGTCATTCATATTGTAAGTGTCGTAACTTATACTTGATGGGTTATTAGACCACCTTGTTGGGGTCAGACCTGTATAAGTCATGTGGGTCAAAGGGTTATTAGACCACCCTATTGGGGGTTGGCCATGTGGGTCAAAGGGTTATTAGACCACCCTAGTGGGGGTCGGCCCAGTTAGCATTATGTTAAGTGGTTAAGTTGAGGCCGACCTAGTTGAGTAAAGGTCAAGTCAAGTTAGTGTATAAATAGAGAGTGTGTCTCTCTCATTTTACACATTCTATTCTCTCACTCACACTTGGGAGAGTGGCGCACTTGTGGAGGAGGAGGCTCTACTGCTACGAAAAGACTATCTCTTGTATTCTGGTTGTATCATTGCTCTATCTATCTCTGAGGAAGTTATTGGGGTTTTTCACCTTTATGGTTTTCCCCAAGTAAACTCTGTGTCTCTTGTGTGCTTGCATTATTGTTTCCATGATTGATATGTTGTAGATTTTTTGTACATGTTGTTCTCTCAGTTAAGATCCTAGATCAGATTGAAGTAAATTTTGAAAATTTAACAAGAAATAGTTAGAGCCGACCTAACTGTTTTCTTACAATCCATCGGTATTATTACTAAGTAACATTTACTTCAAGTAAAAAAGTAAAGATAGTAAAGTAATAGTTCCAGGTGACTATTTACATAGCGGCCTCAAAAAATATTACAAATTTCTCAATAATAGGAAAGTTTCTTAGAAGTCTCTGATTCCAAACAAGCATCAACAACTATAAAAAGTAAAATATCACCGTGGAAGACGGAGATAGTATAGCGATCTTCTATATTTTTCTACATTATCCCATTGGTCTGCAGGTGGGAGGTCATAGTCCACCATCTCCTTTACCATCACTCGTATCTCAATATGATCTGTGTAGAAAAATGGGGGAAGCCTTTCGCCAATGGCGATAAACCTATTCAATATTTCAAAGTCCTCTTCGACCATCTCCATCAGAGTCCTTCCTACAAGCAGTTGGTTCAGACATTTGAACTTTGTATGATCCATCCTTATCGCCCACATTAGGTTTTTATAAGCATTATGGGATATTAGTTCCTGTTCATCCTTCTAGAACGAAGGTAACCCCATTTCAACCATCTTATCAAACAACCCTTTGAACTCCACCACTTGTCCCTTCATTTCTTCGATTTTAGCTTCCACACTCTCAATCTGTGCATGTTTACCCAGGACCCTTCATGCCGTTGCAAGTGCTGTGATCCGGTTCCCAATATTCAACTTAATCCTTTCTTCTCGGATAGATCATTCAGGAAAGTGATAGCACTTAGTGTTGTTTCTTTAGGTCTTTGGGTTAGGGTCTCCTTTGCAACTCCACAACCTTCGAGAGCATCACTAATAGTCTTCTCTTTTATTCTTATGAACTCTAAGTAGGTTCTAAAGTTCTCAGCTTTTTTCATGATCCGGTCCCACACCAAATGTATGCACCCTTGTAAAGTTCCCTACCCAGTAACCTGATGAGTGAGCTTTTTATTGATGCCAATTAACTCTTTGAGCTTCCTTTGGAGGACCTTTGCCTCTTCTTCCTTTTTATTACTCTCTTCTTCCAATCTTTGAGCCTTTTCTTTCAGCTCCTTGATTTCCACATCTTTTAGGCTAATGTGAGACAGAGCCTGCACAAGACCATCAGTACTACTACTATCCCCATTTTGGTTCATATTGGTAGGCCGCATGTCCAATTTGGACAAGTTACTTTTCAAGTCATCAAGTTGTTTTTCTAAGTTTATTCTCTCTTTTTTTCAACCATCTTCCTTCTCTGCAAACTTCAGCAACTCTGCTTTACATTCACTTATTTCCTTAAAAAAGTCTTTTTTTTGTATTTCGAAGTCTGTTTCTTCGGGAGGTTTGATTAGCCAGATATTTGGAACCTTTTCCTTCTTCTGTAGTTTAAGAATTAGCTTATCTTTCTTCGCCAACAGCTTGCTCATGCTTTCACCTCCACCGTCACTTATAACCAGGTCAGATTGTACCTTTTTTACCTAATTTTGAAGAGCTCGATTTTCACTTTTCTCCTACTTTAATTGGTTTTCTAACTTTTTCACGGTAACCAACAAGTTGTCGCTTTTCAATGCTGCTTTCACAAAATCATCATATACAAGATCACTAACCTACTTGTGAAACTGGATTTTATCTGGTACTGGTATCTTTTTCCAATTGATCTTTGTCTCGGTCACTCCATCTTCCATCAATACTGCTAAGTTTAAGATGTTATCATTTATACCTCTGTTGGTCATCAAGGAAGTCTTAAACAAACCTCTGGCTATAGGCATCAAATCAAACAGCCTCTGGGCCGAGGCCCGTTTGTTTTGATAGTATTGTTTACAGAGGTTGGCCTTTGACTGAAATTTATTACCAACATCTCCCTCCTTAACATCTTGAAACTTATATTCTATAACCTGGATCTCAGGAGCCGAAGACTTCTCATCATCTGCCTCTCCACTATCCATTTGGGCAGTCAATTCTTCTTGAGCTGCTGCAAAAACCAGCTCCTCTTTAGTTGGGGAAGCAATTGACTCGGATTGAGTAGCCGCAACAGCTAACTCATCCTATACTTCTAATTTAAGTCGCTTGTCACCATTACCTTCTTCAGTATCCATATCTTTGACTTCTTCTAAGTCTCTTGTCTGGCCCACCTCCACGGTGTCTGACACTTTATCTAAATCCATTATTAAATCAGATAACATGAGATCTCCTCCCTGTGTCTCTACAGCTTCTCCCGCCTTGGGTTCCCAACGCAACAAATTTCGCCCCTTCAGCACCCCTTCTAGTTCTGTATGCTCAAAAGCGCTGAGATTACATTCTTTCCTTCTCTTGGAAATATTGTGCAAGGGGTCATATTTGATGGCTACATCTTTTCTAAACCCTAGCGGCTTCAATAATTCTTCCACCTATGACAAAGCTTCTTTACTCTTCACGATGAAAGGTCCTACCTTCCAAGGATATTTCACATCAGTGCTCTTCTTATGTTTTAGGAATTGTGCTTCTTCTAGGGCCAATTTATGTCTGATAAATTGAAGAGCAAAGATCCGCAATGTTAGAAGAGAGGGTAAAACATAGGGCTCCTGTACAAAACCATACAACCTAATGACTATAGCTTCTTTCAACAAAAACCAGTCACCAACAGCCAGTTCATCCTTCAACTGCATCATTGTTTGCATTTCAGGCAACACTCTAGGCAATTCTTCCCCAAAGATGATTTTATAAACAGGGGGCAAAACATAGTTCAGATAATTGAAAACATTGTCTACCAAAACATCGGTCTCAAGCAGTGAGGAGAAATGTGGGCTTTCGGCACTGTTGTACATAATCATTTTCATCAACTGCATCTAATATCTAAAAAACCTAGTACTCGGGAAATTGCTTAACTAGAGATGTATCTTTTCTGCCAAAAATTCATCAAACCTCAAGGGTAGGATAAGCCCGCTTTCGAACCTGACCAAACTGATGCTAATCCTAAGAGTAAACCTAATTGGACTTCAGTCACCCATAAATCAGTATCCAACCCTCGAAACTGAGCTAACAAAGAAAGAACCAACTGGGAATTGTCATAAAAAAGGATGACATTTAGGGGGTAGGGTTCTTCGGATATTTCGGAGTCGGGTTTCAAGCATGTGGCTATGAAAGCTTGACGGCTTTCAGGGTTGATTTGGCGGTACAAGGAAACCACAAACTCTTCAGAAAAACCTTCCACCTCTTGGTACTGAGACTCGGGAATGAAAAGGGAATCCTTAACGGCTGATGCATCTATATTACAGACGACTCTAGACTTATTGGAATCCATAATTACTCTTTGAGGTTCTGAGTAATTAGAAGAACACCATGCTACAAACTCAGGAAAAGAGAACACTTGGTCAAGGAAAAAGAAAATGAACGATGACCTAAAGACTCCATGTATATCCAGTCCCTGTTCATGCAAGGCTTCCAATCTCTTCTTAATTTTCGGAACCGGGAGCCGAATGCATGTGTCAAATACATCTGCGTCCCTATCTTCCAGGGCAACCTTAACCATAGAACTGGTAGAAGCTTCCTCTTCCCCCATCTTATGACTGTAAAAGACTTAGATTTTTTAGAGAATGGCGGTTACAGATCCTACCTGTCACTTTGGAAGCCCTGCACGCACCATGTTGAAGGTTCTGTCGCCTTCGTCGTCTGCCACACGCTGAGAGACTTCTTGACTTCGACAGGATTTCGAAACAAATGTCAACCCTTCACGGGCGTTCTTATATATATAACTGGGTTTCCATAACCCTCGGTTTCTTTGGCTAGCTGTCCTTTGATCTTAACCGTTCAAACTCTCACGTGTTCACTTTCCGCCATCAGATCTGACCTTATCTCTACCCACTGATTTGACAACCCATCTATTTCCACCATAGGATCATCTAGCTAGTCCTCATCTGGGCTGTTCATCTCAACCGGATGCGTCTATGGGGTAGTATCTCACGCACCCAAACAGATTTTCTTATATCGGCTTTCTTCCATGCGACGAGCTTTGGAGTTGACACCTGTCGGGAGGGAAAATTCCATCACATCTGCCCTGCCGCTATCCAGCATGCTACTTCTGGATGCGATTATGTGTGAGAACCGTCCATCTTCTCTTAACGTGTGTCCATGGTGAGTCCTCATACTCTATTTAACTCTTAGATCTTTCATATGTTGGCGGGGTCCTCCCTATTATATCCTTTGCATTTCAGACTTCCATCAGTCGTTGATGTGGCTCTCCTCGCCATCTGAACCGTAGATCTAGTGGAGGCTTATTCCCTTTCTGTGGTGAATGAACCCGAACCCTTGGATCTCGAAAGGATAGCCTCCGCCGTAGATCCTTGTATATGTCTCTACCATCGCATGCGCCCAATATGGCATCACTCACTGCTCCTTACTCCTTGCAATGTGCTCATAAGCTGACACCTGTCCGGCGGGACCCGGCCCATCACATCCACATATTCCCTTTCCTCCTCGTAACTTGACCATGCGACGGTACATTTAAAACTGTAGATCTTGCTCCCGCTCTTGATAAACAGTGCCGACCTGTGCGACACTTAATCTTTCATCATTTTTCCGAAGGACTATAGGTTTTAGGGTGTTTTCCACTTGCCTTTAGTTATTCTATTCGCCTATTAATACTTAGTCCTTGACATTAGCCCCTTTATTTCATTGGACCCCTTCTAAACCATTCTGTCTCATGTCTTAGCACCTGGCCATCACCGATGGAGATCACTTCAAGCTTTTTCCTCAGGTAGTTGTTTGACCTTCCATCTTTCATGTACAGGTCTTTATGCTGCAAAAGAGAAAAAAATATATAGGTGCTAACACCATCATTATTTTGCAGATTGAAGAAATCTTTGTATGGATTGAAACAGGCCCCAAGAGCTTGGTACGCAAAGATGGACTCCTTCCTTCTTTCTCAGAATTTCAAAAGATGGAAATTTGATCTGAATGTGTTTCTACAGCAAGTTAAAGGTAATTTTCTGATTTTTTTTCTTTATGTTGATGATCTTCTCATTACTGGTAGCACTCTCCTTACAATCAACAAGCTAAAAACTGCCTTAAATCTAGCTTTTGACATGAGTGATTTGGGCTTGCTTAAGCAATTTTTGGGCTTGGAGATAGCTCAAAAATTTGATGGGATCACATTATCTCAGCAAAAGTATGCTTCAAACCTGCTATTAAATTTTAATATGGTATATTGTAAGGCCGCTCTGTTTCCATTCCTCTCAGGAATCAGTCTTGAGGAAGGAAATTCTACACCACTTGCAGATTGCACTATGTACCGACTGTTGATTGGTTCACTACTCTACTTGACACACTTAAGGCCTGATATTTCTTATGTCGTGAGTGTTGTATCAAGGTATATGCAGCAGCCCCATGAGCTTCATTGGTGGGAGCCAAGTGGATCTTGCAATATGTGCAAGGTACGAGACATTTTGGCATACACTATGCTGTAGATTCTGAGCTAGATTTCATTGGTGTTACTAATTCAGATTGGGTGGGTTATAGCATTGATCGGAAGTCCACTTCCGGTTATGTTTTCATGATTGGCCATGGCCCTATTTGTTGGTCAAGCAAAAAGAAGGCAGCCATTGCACATTCTTCAGCAGAGGCAGAGTATCGAGGGGCAGTCAATGCCTGCATTCAGGCAGTTTGGTTGCAGGGTATTCTTTCCGAGTTTGATTTTGGTAGCACTACATCGACTGTCATATTTTGTGACAATCAAATTTCTATTAAGATATCCACAGATCCAGTTCAGCGGTAGAGGACCAAGCACATTGAGATTCATATGCACTACATTAGAGAGTTGGTGCATGATCGCACCATCATTCTGCAATATTGCCCTACTGATGAGCAAATTACAGACATCTTCACCAAGAGCTTCACTGAGAAGAATTTCTCTTACCTCCGTTCACTATTGGGGGTGAGTTCCATCATGGTGGAGACAGATTAGATCCATTTTATGTTTAGCTTGAGGGGGGCTTTCTTCCCACTGGATTTTCCCTCTTTCCTCATTTAGCTTATTTTCAGCATTTTTGGATTATTGTATTGGGGTGACCTTTGGTCTCAGTAACCAGGGCCCTACATTTTTATATTTTACATCAAAGTATAGCTTGAGGGGGGGGTGTTAGGATATCTCATCATTCAATATGTACTTTGCATGCATGCATCCGCATGATGCCCAGTCACCAGTTTGATGCCTCCAGCACCCAGTCCCTAGTCTTTCAGCACCCGGGAGCTTCCTTCCACTCAGTTTTAGCCCTCCTAGTGCTTATTACGCCTAGCATGCACCTACCACCTGAGAAGGGTTCCTTTTCTCACCTACCACTTCAATTCACTTCAATTAGCTAGTTGTCTTTCCTTGATTTGAGGCTAGACTGACTCCTAACTGTTGTTACCACTCCGATGGACCTCCAATGAGACTTGACTACCTATTCTGAGTTCAGTTAACTCCTCATGCGCCCTCCACTAATCCTCCTTCCCTACATTAGTGGCATTACCATCAGTTACACTCATTACACTCAGTTAGACTCAGTTTGACACCTAGCTGACAGTTACTTGTGCATTTATGACCACCACTAATTGATGATGAGGACTTTTAGTTGGAGCCAAGCTACACCATGTAGTATATTCGAATGACCTCCTTGTCTAATTCGAATTGCTCACTCATTGTGACAGTATTTTATTGTAATTCTACTATTATGGATTGTAGAGCACTGATGCATCTCCCTTGCACAGTTTTTACTCCAATTTGTTTTACATCATTGTGATTGATATTCTTGTTCAATAGATCTGTTGTGACTAATTTTACACACTCTTTAGCTTATCCATTGTAATCATCCACATGTCAAAATACCTTCTTTGATACCAACCTAATCTGAAAGAGTCTCAATAATGCATTATTCTATCATAAACATTAATCTCTTCCAATTATCCAAGATCTTAATATTGACAAGCACCTCGTTGTTATGTGAATGGATCACTTTATCTATGTTCATTTAATGATGTCTCTTCTAACTTGTGCTTTCAATGAACTTTATGGAACATTCACCATGAATATAATGAGAAAATGAAAATGCAAGCATAAACACACAAAACATTTGATTCCGGAGTTCACCAAACCCCCTGGCTACGTCTTCGGGTCCGCTTCAACCAGCAGTTTTGCTCAATTTATCTTCAATTTCCAAAAATTACAATAATAAATTACTTAAAACAAGTGCACTAAAGACCCCTTTCAATTATGGAGCTGTATTGCATAAACAAACAACATATTTGGATTCCTTGTGAAAAACCATGAAATTTGAGTATAAACTTGATACCTTTTTGTGCTAAAAGTCAGGACCTCTCCATGGCACATAGATCAAGAACACCTTTGAAAAATCCCTTCTAATTGGCTGCCCATGTGGAGAAATAGATTGCAAATCTGGATTCTTTGCGAAATTTCATGAAATTTGAGTATAAAATTGACACCTTTTTGAGCAAAAATGACGGACCTTCTCTTAGCCTCAAGATGTGGAGCCTTGCTCCAAAACTGAAACTCTTCTTTGTTTTCCCTGTACGATAAAGATCCCCTATACCTACCTCAAAATTAATGCCACTGGCTTCCTTCCTGGATATCTTTCTTTATATCCTGTATCCCCTGATGCTAGTTCAACCCCCCCTGATCTGTTGGGTGTTAAGAGGGCAGGGCCTAACTCCTTCCTGCCAAATTCATGGGTGCCAAGTCAGCACTGCTCCCATCCTGCTAAACTTGGTGGAAGTTTTGGAGATTTCCTGCTAAAGTTGGAAGTCAGTTGTCTCCATCTAAATATGATAGAGGTTTATATAACTGAAGGAGGAGTTGGTGTAGATTTTGGCGGAGGCCAAATTTGGCGGTTCCGCTACATTTGGAAATTTTGCTAAGTCTTGCCACTTGCACACATATCAAGGAGGCCACATGGCATCATGTCATCCAAGTGCCACATCATACTACCACATCACCTTGCCATGTTAGAAGTACCACACCGGCCTGCCATGTCAATAGTGCCACATCATCTACCACTTTAGTAGTGCCACGCCTTCCGCCAAGTCAACAGTGCCATGTCGTCCACCACATAAGTAGTGCCACAACATCCACCACATCATCCGCCACGTCAATAGTGCCATTCACCATGTCATATGTCAGGTTAGTAGTGCCATGTCATCTACCACATGGAAAGTTTTTATTGGTCCATTTGGACCTCTGAAAAGGCCAAATATAGGTGACACATGGAACCATATGCGCATCCATGTGTCACCTATTGACATCATCACCTATATGGTGGTGACATGTGGCACCCTATGGGGATGCCACATGGCACCCCTTTGCAGCCTTTTTTCCCTGTTTCTAAAAAGCTCAAAACACAATATCTTTCTCATCCAATGTCCATTTGAGGTGATTCTTGCACTTTTGGAAATCTATCACCAAGTTCTACGCAATGGTGCTTTTATTTTTGGCAATTGATCCCATTGATTTTTTAGCATTCATGGATCCTCATAGATTAATCCTCCCCACTTGGAATCTTTTGGACCTCCAAATTTTTTATACATCAACTAAGTGAAGGTGTTACCTGCTCACTTGGATTCAATCCACCCATCTTTTCTAGATCATGAACACCTCGTACATCACCACAAATTGTCCAATTGTGATAATAACTGCAATCATAATACTGATATTAATGGTCATTCCCTTATCCCTACAATTTCATGCATTCATGGTCATGTTGATCAACCAGAAACAAATAGATAACAATAGGACGACATACATTAGTGCTAAAGGAAATAAATCAACAATCCTTTTCTTTTTTTGAACAATTTTACTAGATGTATTTACCAATTCCTTTTGAATATCTAAACCACGACCTAGTAGTGAATCCGGTACTTCTTTCTCTTTTACATGAAAAGGTTCATTCCATTCCTTATCATCAATGCCATCTTCTGAATTAATAGATTGAATAAAAGAACTGGAACTGGAAAATGGTATACCTTTGACACCCACAACAGTAATCAATGCCTCATCCCCTGAATCTAATCATCGATCATGTTGCACGATTGCAATAGTCTTTTGCTTCCCCTTGTTCTTGAAATTCTCTGGTAGCAACTCAGTATGTAGTTTCTAGAACTCATCCTTAACATGTCCCTTATTGTTGCAATGATTACATGTAGGCTTCTCTTTCCTTGTTGTAGCTGCATTCTTCGATCATGCTCTGCAGAGACATCCTTCATACCATACTTACCCTTTTTAGATTCAAGATGCATATCCTGTCTTAGACTTCATCCATATTAGTAGGGTTAAACATTAAGAGGGTAGGTATCAAATAACAATGCAATCCACTAATGTATTTAAGAAGAGTCTCTCTAGTATACAATGGAATTCCCAATGCTAGTGCTCTCTTTTGAAACTCTTATGTGTAAGCTTGCACATTTTTCCCTATCAATTGATTTAGATGTATCCATTCTATCATTTCCATCTGAGTGTATGCCAATGGATAAAAATTTTGCCTTATTGCAAAAATGAATTCAACCCAAGAAGAGATGATTTTACCGTTTTGTACCAACTCTGCTTGAGTTCAACTCTCCCACCATACCAAGGCTAAATCGCTCATGAACAAAGTAGCCAACTATATCTTTGTCATCTCCTCTTTGATCTGTTGCACCCTGCAATAGACCTATATTTTTTTGATCCAATTGTCAAGCTTATCTGCATTCAATTCCCCATTGTACATATGAAAATCAATTTTTACATATAATTTCAACAAAGGCATCCCACGAGAATGGGAGGGTTTGAAAGAATTATCTTTGCAATAATGGTCATCCCCACTATTTGTTGATGACGATGGTGATGAAGGATCTGAAGGACCTCCTCCTTCACCTCTTACCGAAGACTCTACAACTTCATCCTTAACATGACAGGTGCCTTCTCCTTTTGTTTTCCCTCTTTCATTGTACAACTCTTCCACCATTTCCTTCATCAAATTGAAAGCTTCAAAGAAATCCTCTTCAAAGCTGCAAGGTCCCATCCTTCATGATGAATCCATTTTCCCCCTTTGAATGTTTCTTCTTGAACCAATCTCAGGATTGTAGCTTGCAAGTTTTCCTTCACCGCGCTTTAGCATATCCCTTGTAATCATCCACTTGTCAGAATACATGCTCTAATACCAACCTGATATGAAAGAGGCTCAATAATTCAATATACCATCATAAACATTAAACTCTTCCAATTATCTAAGATATTAATTCTGACCATCACCTCGTTGTTATGTGAATGCATTACTTTATCTAATTTCATTTAATGATGTCTCTTCTAACTTGTGCTTTCAATGTAATTTACGAAACATTCACCATGAATATAATGAGACAATGAAAATGCAAGCATAAACACACAAAACATTTGATGACAGAGTTCACCAAAATCGCTAGCTACGTCTCAAGGTCCGCTTCAACTAACATGACTGCTCAATTAATCTTCAATTTGCCAAAAATTACAATAATAAATGACTTACAATAGGTGCACTAAATACCCCCTTCAGTTTTGGACCTCTATTGCAGAAATAGACAACATATTTGGATTACTTGGAAAAAACATGAAATTTGAGTATAAACTTGATACCTTTATGTGTTGAAATTCAAGACCTCCCCATGGCACGTAGA
This sequence comes from Larix kaempferi, assembly GCA_027924585.1. NCBI lineage: Eukaryota > Viridiplantae > Streptophyta > Pinopsida > Pinales > Pinaceae > Larix > Larix kaempferi. The sequence continues at coordinate 858,808 of BSBM01000411.1, read as the reverse complement.
TCAAGAACACCTATGACAGGTCCCTTATGACTGGATTTTCAGATGGAGAAACATACTACAAATATGGATTCCTTGCAAAATTTTGTGAAATTTGAGTATAAACTCGACACCTTGCTGAGCAAGAATGATAGACCTTCTCTCATCCTCAAGATGTGGAGCCTTGCCCCAAAACTAGAACTCTACCTCGATTTTTGTGTAGGGTATAGACCCTCTGTACCTTCCTCAAAATTCATGCCACTGGCCTCCTACCTTCTTGGCTTTCTCTTCCTGCATCCCTTTGTTGCTAGGTAGACCCCCCCTTATATGTTGGGTGGAAAGTGGGCAAGGCCTAACTCCTTCCTTCCAAAGTCAGCACTATTGGCATCCTGCTAAAGTTGGAAGAAGTTTTGGAGTTGGAGGATGTTTTGGAGACATCCTACTAAAGTTGGCAGTTGGTTGTTTCTAGCTAAATATGGATGAAATTTAAATAAATTAAGGAGGAGTTGGCAGAGGCCAAATTTGGCAGTTCCGCTATATTTGGAAGTGTTTTCTAAGTATGGCCACTTGCACACATATCAAAGAGGCCATGTTGAGGTGCCACGTGGAACCATGTGATTGGTCCATCTCATTCAAGTGCTACATCATCCTTCCACGTCAGCAGGGCCATGTCATCCTACCACGTCAGTAGTGCCACATCATCTACCATGTTAGCAGTGCCATGTCATCCGCCATGCCATCTGCCATGTCATTTTCCACATCAGCAGTGCCATGTGGCATTTTTTAATGGTTGATTTCAACCCCCAAAAAGGATAAATATGGGTAACACGTGGCACCCTCTAGTGCAGCCATGTTTCACTTACTGACGTCATCAGTTGTAATGTGGTGACACGTGGAACCCTATGGGGATGCCACATGGCACCCCTTTGCATCCTTTTTTTCCATGTTTCTCAAAACTTCAAAACACGATATATTTCTCATTCGACGTTTGTTTGAGGCGATTCTCACATCGTTGTAAATATCTCGCTAAGTTCTACACAATGGTGCTTTTATTTTTTGAAATTGAGCACTTTGATTTTTGAGCATTCCTAGATCCTCCTAGATCATCAATGTCTTTGAGTGATCTTAGAAAGATGTAGGCATATTCAGCTATCATTAAATATCAAGAAGTGTATCTTTTCCATGCCCATCAAAATATTTTTGGGCCATGTTGTCTGCAAAGAAGGAATCAAGATCGACTTGGAAAAGATCAAAGTCATCCTCGACTTAAAGCCGCCTATGAATCCCAAACAAATCATAACATTGTTTTGCAACTGCACCCTGATCCCCAAAAATTTTATAAAATTGTAGGGCCCCTCCTTTGATTTTTGATTTTCACTCAGGGTTTATTTCCATCCTGGATATACTTACCCCTAACACTTAGATTTTATTGAAAAAACCAAACAAAAGAATTCTCGCATGTTAAATTGCGGGTTGCGGAAGTGCGGATTTCCTTTCTGACTGTTTGAAATTGTGTCTGCAATCCCGCTATCCCACATCCAACACTTCCGCATTATGCATCCTGCATTGTCGAACTCCCGCATTCCCAATTGCGGATTGCGGGTTACATTTATGACTTTCTAAAAATTTGCTCCCGCAATCCCACAAGCCTGACTTTCCGCCTTCCCGCGTTTCCAAATGCGGATTGCAGATTGCGGATTGCATTTCCAAATTTCTAAAAATAATTCTGCAATTTTGCATCTCGCATTCCCGCTTTTCCGCATCCCGCATCTCTACATTCCCACATTTCTGATTGCGGATTGATTTTCCGGTTTTTTTAATTGGTTTCCCGCATTCCGCATGTCCGCATCCCACTTTTTTGCATTCCATAGTTCTGCACCCCACATCTCTGCGTTCCCGCATTTTCGATTGTGGATTGCAGATTGCGGGCTACATTTCTGACTTTGAAATTGCATTCCACATGCCCACATTTTTATGTTCCCGCACCTCGCTTTTTCGCATTTCCGCGTTCCCGCAGTTCCGATTGTGGATTGCGGATTTATTTTTGGACTTATTGAAATGTTCTCCCACAAGTCTATAGTTCCACATTCCGCATTTCTGATTGCAGATTGCGGATAGCATTTTTTACCATTTGAAATTGTCTCCCACAGTTCCACACTCCCGCATTCCCACATGCTCGCATTGCGATTGCGGATTGCAAAAGGATGATTTTGGTAGTTTTTGAAATCCTTTCCCGACTTTCTTCCTTCACGTTAGTTATCTTTTTCAGGCCGAAACAAGATCGTGGAAGCTTCAATGTTCTGTTTTTTAAAAAATGCTGACAATCATACCTTTGCAATTTATATTATGCTCATTATCACCTTGCTTGGAATTATTATATGGACAATGCATTATGCTTATACAATGATTTTGTTGTCTCCTCAGGATGCGTGGAAGCTGAAAGGATGTGAGTAGAGGAAGTGGAAGGCATGAAAGACAAGGTTGGAAATCCAAAGGACGCAGAGGAAGCTGAAGTGACCAATCATAATGCGAAGAAAACTTAAAGACCACGCGCAGAAGAAACGGTAGACACAAAAGACAAATTTAGTAAGTTAAAGGACACAGAGGAAGCCGAAATGATCAGTCATGTAAAATAATTCTCTTGCAATATAAATATGGGGGAAGGGTACTAGAGAAAGGACTTTTGTTAGTGAAATAGAGACTGGATACAGATTTTTGCGTGGGATGTGCGACTAACAAATCAAAACTATTTCTTCTTTTGTTTATGTTCATGCTGTGAGATATTTCTAATTTATTGAACTATTTCAATGGTGATGAGTGATTTCTTTATCTATGCAAATATCTATGTGTTAACAAAGTAATAAATTGTTTTAATTATAATCAAAGCTATCTTTAGTAATTTTCTATTGTGAATGTGCATACTTTATCTTAATAGCTATATGTTGGATTTGTATGAGCATTTTCAGAGTATTACTCTTATTTAAACTCGCTCCTTGCGAGGATAGATTAGCTTAGTGTAAAATAGGGTTAGATAATTGATAAGATAGAAGTGATAATATGGGAGGTAAGAACCTACACATCATTTACGAGGCTTTTTCCTATCAATTTTAGGTTAGATGCATTAGTTAGATTAGAATATCTTGCATATTCATACTTTAAACATAAAATATAAACAGTGGGTCGGGCCGCAACCGGTAAACAAATTAAACAAAGACACCTATTGTAGTCAGACTGTTAACTGGACGGATTCCCCAAACCAAACAGTGGGTGATCTAATTGGGATTATTCATTGGGGAGAATCCCTACTATCGATGCTAGAATTTTTTAGGCATCAACAGTTTGGCGCTAGAAGGAGGGCCACCAGTGCATGGCTAGAAGAGGAAATCCATTTCCACGAGGAAATTTCTCTTGGTATCCATTTGAAACAACCCAATCAAAAGAATTAATTTATGAAACTGTTTATCGAGAAAAGTTGGATTCTAAAACTGATCATATTGAACATTTATACGTTGTTCCTCACTCAGAAGTAGACAACTTCATAAGACATACTAGATCTTACGTGATGAAACTTGGTGGATTATCAGTAGTACATTTACTACCTAGAAGGAAAGTTCATAGAAGACAAGTTGTGCAAACTAGGGATTCTATGCTTGTGGAATATTTGGAAGAATTGGTTGATTTATCATTACAAGATATCCCAGATCCCATCAATCAATTGAGACCTAATTCTTCTGAGTCAGTCTCTTCTCCACACGTATAGACTCTTACACTACCTCATACACCTCCACACTCTCCAAGGCATATTTCTAACATGGCTCACAGTGCCAATCAACCACCTACTTGGAGGGACAGGGGACCACTCAACCTAGCTGCTCCTTTGCATGATTTGCCTAAGCATCTGGAGCAAGTACTACCTAAGTTTGACCCTAGAAAAGGGATCTATGTTGAAGATCACCTAAAGAGATTTTATTTGGTATTGAACTTATTAAATGTGGAACATGAGGATGGAGTGTGCAGATTGTTCCCTTACACTTTTGAACCTAGAGCATCATCCTGGTATTTTAGCTTGCAAACTAATTCTATAGCAGATTGGGAAAATTTTGAAAAGGTATTTCTGAATAAGTTTGGTAACCAAAAACCTGTGGCTTCACTTATGAAAGAATTATTATCTATGCAGATGGAAAAGAAGGAGAAATTACAAGAGTTCAATCAAAGATTTACCACAATTTTAAATAGTTTCAGCGCTGCAACTAAACCTGTTGAAGAATCATTGGTAGAATATTATACTATGGCAATTCTCCCATCCATAGCCATGTTTGTCAAAAGATTTGTTAAAACTACTTTAGCAGAAAATTACGAAGAAGCGAATAAAGTAGAAGCATACATAGATAGTATTATCAAACATTCTTTGGATTTGGAAGTAAAACCTACAGTAAATAAGAAACCTTTAATATTGACCAGACCTAAAGAAGAATCTGCAAATGAATTAGAAAATGTGGTCAACATGGTTCAAAATTTGTCCAATAAAATAGTAGATCTGGAAAAAGAAAAGGGTGCTAGTTCTTCAGTAAGAAAACCATTTAATCCTTTCTATAAGAAAAAGGAAGAAAGCACACAACCACAACCACCATTAAATAATTCTGTTGTTTTTAATTTGAATGAAGTTGGCATGGACAACTTTTGCACATTTCATCAAGAGCATCATTCCGATAAAAATTTCCCACAGTGGATTAATTCAATGACCCTGGTAATGAATCAATTATTATATACACAACTAATAGACCGGGAAGACTAGGAAGAAGACCAATCTAATGAACCGGAAGATCAAAATGAAAAAACTACCTTGGTATTATGGGATTGGGTACCAACTTTGGGTTTAGATGAAGAAGAAAAAGGTGGAAGAAATACAAATATCATCTGTGGATTATGCCACCAGAAGTAAGGGACCAATAGAAGAGCAAAGTATGGTATTGCCCAAAATGAGGACAACCAAGGAAAACATAAAAAGGAATAAGAGTATAAATCAGTCACAACCAAAAGTAAATTCTGGGGTTGTAAAGGAAACAAACCCATTAAGCAATAAACAAGTAAGCCATGTAGTCAACAAATATGATAGTGGTAAAAGGGTTGGAGGAAATCATAATATCGGATATGACATTGTAGAAGATATCAAGAAAAATAAAGCAAATATTCATCTGTTTTAATTGTGTAACCTGCCACAACAAAGGAGAAAATTCTTAGAAGTTTTTGATGTAAAATCAAGCAGTACAGTAAATACACAGTCATAAAGGGTTGAGTCTGATACTAAAATTAACGAAGCAAGTATTGGTGGAAAATCGAAATCTCAAACTCTTCCTTTCCTTTTGACTTTTGAAATATTCAATTATAATGTGCATAATTTCTTGGTATACTTTGGGGATTCATCTAACATCATGCCACTATCTATTTGCAAGAAGATAAATGGACAACACACTTCATCCCCTTCTCAGATTATACAACTAGATAGATCTGATGTTAAAATTATTGGGGAAATGAAAAATGTATTGATCAAATTGGCTGCAGACCCAAGAGTGTGTCAGTTTATTGATATTATGGTAGTAGACATACCATAATTTATTTCACAACTGATTGGTCTCATCTATGGCTGCCATATCAGAATAAGCAGAACCAAATCAAGGTATTGAGGGAACCTCATATGAAACAAACGTGACTCAGTTAGAAGAAAAAAATGAGCCCGTGAATTTTTCATCTTCAGTTTTGGGAAATTAGATTTTAGAAATTGAGCCAGGGAACTATCAGGCAGAAAATGTTGGCCATGATTCAGACAACTAGTCCGATCTCCTTCAATTTGCACGGGCTGATTATATTGACTATAACATAGTAGAATTAGTTACTGACTTAGTTAGTCATACTAACATGGTTGAGTTAGATGATGAATTTTGGATTTTATACTTTGATGGCTCCAAAACACAAGAGGGAGCAGGAGTTGGTTGTGTTCTTGTTGATTCTCAAGGAAACAGACAATTTCTCTCTTGTAGATCAGAATTTGAATGTACGAATAATATTGTTGAATACGAAGCTTTAGTTCAAGGATTGAAAAAGGCCATTGAATTGAATGTTAAGAATTTACATTTTTTTGGTGACTCGGAAGTGGTTGTTAGGAAAATCAAAAACACCATTCATTGTGTATCTCCACACTTGAAAGGGTATCAGTCCAAAGTATGGAATTTAATATCAAATTTTAATGGTTTTAACATAAATGCCATTCCTAGATTACAAAATGTTGTTGTTGATTTACTAGTTGTTTTTGCTTCACGGTTAGTACCAACTAATAACAAATGTTCTATCAAATTGATTTTCAGGCCATCTGTACCTGATAACATTACAAATTTGAGAGTGTTCGACGATGATAAACAGATTATCAGTTTTTTGACAAATGAAGATACCTACAAAGAATCCATTATTGAAGAAGACGGGCACCAGTCAGAATTGCAAAATAAGGATACCAACAAAGGAAATTTTATGCCAAAAGGAGTACGAACTATTGAAGGATTATTTGCCTTAAAACACAAGTTCAGGAATCCTGCAAATGTCAATACAAAAATCTCCTCTATGCAATATGATTTGGTGAACTTAGGGACAAAAAAGGACCTAAATTTGTTAATTTGGGAAAATTTTGCTGACCTGGCGAGAGATGCAAATTTATTAAACTTTTTCAGCAGTATAAGGACATTTTTGCATGGACATATGACAAGTTAAAAACTTATGATACACGCATCATACAACGTGTGATACCCATCAAACAAGGAGCAAAACCATTTCAGTAGCAACTCCGGAAGATGCATCCTACACTTGAAACTTTAATACAAAAGGAATTAAAGAAGCTGCTTGATGCTAAAATTATATTTAAAGTTCAACACTCGGAATGGGTGGCCAATTTGGTGCCTGTAAGAAACAAATAGGAGAAATCAAACTATGTGTTGATTTTTGAAATTTGAGCAGGGCATCAGATAAAGACAACTATTCGGTCCCACCCATGGAACAAATATTACAGATGGTATCAGGATAAAAAATGTTCTCCCTATTGGATGGATTTTTAGTTTACAATCAAGTATTAGTGGCCGAGAAGGATCAACTCAAGACTACCTTTTGCACAAAATGGGGAACATTTTCTTATAGAATAATGCCTTTTGGCCTTATAAATGTTGGAGCCACATTTCAAAGGGACATGGACATCGCATTCCAAGGTTTGGTCGGCCACTGTGCTGTTATTTATTTAGATGATGTGACAGTTTTTTCTAAGAAAAGAGAAGATCGTGCTTTCCATTTAAAACGGATTTTTGAACGTTGCAGGAAGTATGGTATATATTTGAATCCTAAGAAAACATTTTTGATGTTCTCGAAGGAAAAATGTTAGGGCACATCATCCCTAAAAAGGGAATATCTATAGACTCATAAATAATTCAAGCTATTACTCAGATTCCCATGCCCTATAATAAGAAAACTATGCAATCATTTATGGGCACAATAAACTTTGTGCGAAGGTTTGTACCAGATTTTGCACAATTTATAAAACATTTGCAGCATATGGTGAGGCAAAGTGTGCAGTTCAAATGGAATGATATTGAGAAGAATGCATTTAAGGATATAAAAAATGCCATTGCTCATGCACCTTCATTGAGTAGTCCAGATTTTGAAAAATATTTTATTATATATACATTTGCTTCATATCATTCTCTTGCAGCAGTGCTCACACAGAAAGGAGAGCAAGAAGATGAACACCAAATATCTTTTATGAGCACTGGGTTACAAGGATTTGAACTGAACTACCCAGCTGTAGACAAACAAGCATATGCAATTTTCAAGGTAGTGAAGCAATTCAGACCTTACATTCTAAAAAATAGAACAAAGGTTATAATAATTCACCCAGCTGTCAGATCTCTATTTATTCAGAAGGAGTTGGGATAAAGACGAGGAAACTGGGTGACTGAACTACAAGAATATGACCTAGAATTTAAACCATCTAATATCATCAAAGGTCAAGGGTTATGCAAGTTGCTTACTGGAAATCCAATTGATAAAGATCATGGCTAGGGAAATGAATCTAATTGAAGTATGTTCCACTTTCACCACTCCGGAGTCTTGGTATAGAGATTTAATTCATTATCTTCAAAATGGATATTTAACGGAACATTGAAATTCGAAGCAAAGAAGGGCACTCTAATTAAAGTCAGCATCATACCAAATAATAAATGGGGTTTAGATATCATCGAGGAAATCAATCCCAACTCTTCATTGCAACACCGGTATATTCTCACTACCACTGATTATTTCACAAGGTGGACTGAAGCAACTCCTTTACGCAAAGTAAATGAAGATGCAGTCATCAGATTTTTGCAAGAAAACATCATAACTAGGTTTGGGGTTCCAATTTCATTAGTTTTTGATAATGCATCTTATTTTTCTTCTGTTAAGTTAAATACATTTGTTATGGAAAAAGGAATTAAATTGCATTATTCATCTAACTATTATCCTCAAGGGAATGGGTTAGCAGAATCCACCAATAAAAATATCATATGAATATTGAAGAAAACAGTTATTGAAAACCAAATAAATTGGCATTTAGCCCTTCCCAACGCTTTATGGGCAGATAGGGTCACTCCAAAAGACTCTTTAGGGGTTTCTCCTTACACCTTAGTCTATGGGAAAAAGGCTATTACTCCCCCAAACATACTACTCCCTTCCCTACAGTTAGCTCAGGCATCTCAAGGATCAAATAGCGAAGCCATGTAGTCACGAATTAATACTCTACTAAAACTTGAGGAAGCACGGAAAAAGGCCAAAGATAGGTTCAACCGTCACCAAGAAATTGTTAAAAAATGGTTTGATAGACGGAAATATGGCAAAAAAACTTTTGAGGTAGGAGACCTAGTTCTAAAGTGGGATCATCCTCATGAAGAAAAGAGAAAACATACAAAATTTCAACGATTGTGGCTTAGTCCTTATCATATTGTGGAGAATCTTGGCCTAACAACTTATAAGTTACAATATTTACAAGGGGAGAAAGAAAACCTCCCTGTCAACGGCCTATCACTCAAACAGTACTTTTCTTAGCTTTAGGGAAACCTGTTGTACATAAATAAGTTTGTTGATTTTAGCCTTTTGTTTGATTTCATTTGTTTTCACCTTAGGATAGTTAGCTTCAGCCTTATCTCATTTTTTTTTTTTTTTTCTTTTGTTTGAATAATTCTCAGCCCAACTTTCAAAGTGACGTGTAGAAATGCAGAAATCTGAACAATCTCATGTAAAATGTTGATAATCACCAAAAGGATTAAAATTCGTTGCATAATAAAAGGAATTATTTTTTTAACAACAATCTCATGAGTGATTTTAATTGATGCTTTGTTTTAAAAGGGAAAACCTGCTTCATGTTTCATTTTGTGTCAATGTAAACCCTGTGAAATAACCAGAATTCATGAATTCTAAATTACTATCTTGGAGCTCCACTCACTTACACATAAATAACCAGCTTAGGTAGCCTACTATAATTGACCCATGGAAAGGAAGCAATTCTTGCAGATGTATGGAAATTAAAATGATCCCATGCTATGAAAATTACAACCAAAAGGCTTATAATGAAGAGTCAAAATTTCTGAAAAGGTTTCATCTCCATCAAAGAAATGTTCTTGAAAATAAATACATTCAATCAAGAAGATTTCCTAGATGATAATTCCAAAAGGGTTCTTCTTCGTTCGTGAGTATGGGAAACAAAGAAAAACTCATCACTCACACAGAAGGACATTATGTATGGAAGAACCCACATTAAATGTTGAAGACTGAATAAAGCTATTAGTGAAAGACTCGGACGATAAAACTCATCAAAAGAAAGCATCTAAAGAAATGTTGATAGCATGGGAATGAAGAACAAACGAATACATTTGTTTTATTTTGTTACGATCCTGTGGAGTCATATTTAGAGGTAACCAAAAGATGGGACTAATAATGAAATCCATATTATGGCCTCAGGGGAATGGTCAGGAAGTCTAGTCCAGGTTACCCTATTTCCCAAGATGAATGACCAATATGATTCAAGAAAGCTCCTCTCCCTACATAAAACTTTAGCCTTTTAAAATCCTAGCAAAATGATAAGGGCATAGTTTTACAATCAGAATTAATGACAAACAAGCAATTGTGATCCTAAAGACGAGTTTGTTCAGAGATCTTTGTTCACCAACTAGTCGCCAATTGTTGCAGCTGCAACCTGATCCCAAATTTTTTATAAAATTGTAGGGCCCCTCCTTTGATTTTTTATTTTCACTTAGATTTTATTTCCATCCTGGATATACTTACCCCTGACACTTAGATTTTATTGAAAAAACCAAAGAAAATCATTCCTGCATGTTAAATTGTGGGTTGCGAAAGTGAGGATTTCCTTTCTGATTGTTTGAAATTGTGTCTGCAATCCCACAGTCCCACATCTAGCACTTTCGCATTCTGCAGTTCCGCATCTCGCATTGTCAAACTCCCGCATTCCCAATTGCGGATTGCGGGTTACATTTCTGACTTTCTAAAAAATTTCTCCCGCAAGCCATAATTTCTACCTTACTGCATTTCCAAATGCGGATTGCAAATTGCATTTCTGAATTTCTAAAACTAATTCCATGTCCTGCATTCCCGCTTTTCCGCATCCCGCATTTCCAATTGCAAATTGTGGATTTTGGATTGATTTTCTGGTTTTTTGAATTGGTTTCTCACATTCCGCATGTCTGCATCCCGCTTTTCTGCATTCTGTAGTTCTGCACCCCGCATCTCTGCGTTCCCTCATTTCTGATTGCGGATTGCAAGCTGCATTTCCGACTTTGAAATTGCATTCCGCATGCCCGCATTTTTGTGTTCTCGCACCTCACTTTTCCGCATTTCCGCGTTCCCGTAGTTCTGATTGTGGATTGATTTTCATACTTCTTGAAATGTTCTCCCGCAAGTCCGCAGTTCCACATTCCGCATTTCTGATTGCGGATTGCGGATGGCATTTTTTACCGTTCGAAATTGTCTCCCGCATTCCCACAGGCCCACATTGCAGATTGCGGATTGAGAAAGGATTATTTTGGTTGTTTTTGAAAGCCTTTTCTAAATTTTTGCCTTCACGTTAGTTATCTTTTTAAGGCTGAAACAAGATCGTGGAAGCTTCAATATTATGTTTTTTAAACAATATTGACAATCATACCTCTGCAAATTATACTATGCTTATTATCACTCTGCTTGGAATTATTATATGGACAATGCATTATGCATATACATTGATTTTGTTGTCTCCTTAGGACGCATGGAAGCTGAAAGGTTGTGAGCAGAGGAAGCGGCAGGCATGAAAGACAAGCTTGGCAATCCAAAGGACATAGAGGAAGCTGAAGTGACAAGTCATAGTGCGAAGAAAGATGAAATACCACACGCAGAAGAAACGATAGACACAAAAGACAAATTTGGAAATCCAAAGGACACAGAGGAAGTCGAAATGATCAATCATGTAAAAAAAATCTCTTGTAATATAAATATGGGGGAAGGGTACTAGAGAAAGGACTTTTGCTATCAAAATAGAGACTGGATACATTGTGTAAGAGAACTATTTTTCTGGTAATGAAGAAAGACTTGTTCACTGGGAAAAGCTTGCACATATTTTTGTGCGGGATGTGTGACCAACAGATCAGAACTATTTATTCTTATGTTTATGTTCATGCTATGATATATTTCTAATTTATTGAACTATTTCAATGATGATCAATGATTTATTTATCTATGCAAATATCTATGTGTTAACAGAGTAATAAATTGTTTTAATTATAATCAAAGCTATCTTAGGTAATTTTCTGATGTGAATGTGCATACTTTATCTTAATAGCTATCTCTTGGATTTGTATGAGCATTTTTAGATTTTTACTCTTATTTAAACTCGCTCCTTGCAAGGATAGATTAGATTAGTGTAGAATAGGGTTAGATAATTGATAAGGTAGAAGTGATAAGACAGGAGGTAAGAACCTATGCATCACTTGTGAGGCTTCTGCCTGTCAATTTTAGGTTAGATGCATTAGTTAGATTAGAAGCACTTGCATATTCATACTTTAAACATAAAATATAAACGGTGGGTCGGGCTGCAACTGGTAAACAAATTAAACAAACACACCTACGGTATCCAAACCGTTAACCGGACGGATTCCCCATACCAAATAGTGAGTGATCTAATTTGGATTATTCATTGGGGATAATCCCTACTGTCGATGCTAGGATTTTCCAAGAATCAACACACTACTAGGACATACATAGCAGTATAGAAAATTTATTCAACATTATTCAGATATGAAATCCCCCATGGAGGAGCTACTCAATGTAAATGTTGAATTTACATGGACACAAGAATGCTCGGAATCATTTGAACTCCTTAAATGCAAGTTGGTCGAAGCCCTGATCCTCTGAATCCCAAATTGGTGGAATAAGTTTCATGTCCACATCGATGCATTGAGTATTATAGTCAGTGCAATATTGACCCAGCCTAGCGATGACGAGATCGACTATCTGAATACATATGCTAGTCAGAATTTAAACAAAGATGAACAAAATTATTTAAATACAGAGTGGGAAGGGTTAGGTATGATTTTCTCTCTACAAAATTATCTTCATTATTTATTGGCTAACTCTTTTGTGTTTTTTACAGATAATCAAGCCTTTAAATATTTAGATAATAAACCATTACACCGTGGTCAAATATGCTGATCGATTTTATTATTTCAAAAATTTGAATTCGAGTTAATAGTCTGACTATGGAATCCCAATGTCAGACTTGACCACCTATCACGTATAGAAACCAATGAAGAATTTGTCGGGATAGACAACAAATTACTTGATTCAGGCCTCTTCATAGTTGAAGATGTACCAACTGAACTAGCAGACATAGCACAATTCTTGCAAGAAGGGAAATCCCTGAAAGGGACATCTAAGAAGAAAAATAAAATATTAGCCATGAGCAGTAGCACCATACACTCTAATTAATGGATTCTTGTACAAATTAGGACAAGACGACATACTCCATCAGTGTGTCCTTAACCATAAAAAATATGCCATTATCAATGAAACATATTCACGACCAATGGGAGGACACTTTCAAGTCGACACGAATGTCAAGAAGATATTGTAATCTGGACTATGGTAACCAACATTGAATAAATACTGCAAATTTTTTATCAGTAAATGTGATCAATTCCAACAAATGGGTCGACCGCTCCGACGATTGAAATGACACTAATAACAATTAGACCAATTCTCACATTTGAAATATGGGCCATCGAATTCATCGGTCCTTCCCCATACCCGGAAAACGGATGGACACCCAATATATAATCACCGCAATCAAATATGTCACTAAATGGGAAGAAGTGAAACCTGTCAAAGCATGCACAAGTGAAGTCACAACAAAATTGATCTATGAAAACATTGTCACTGGATTCGGATGTCCCCTCACCTTTATTAATGATAGGGGAATGCTTTTTATTAATAATACCATATCAGTATTACTTAAAGAATTTATGATATACCATCACAAAAGTTCATCATATCACCCCTATTCGAACGACACTATTGAAGCATTCAATAAGACACTTATGAAAGGATTAACAAAAAATTGCAATATCGACAAGGACGACTAGGACGACAAACTTTCTGCTATCCTATGGGTGTACAAAACAACGTATAAGATATCGATGTGGAAGACACCATTCAAATCAGCGTATGGTCATGAATTAGTTGTACCACTCCACTTCAAACAACAAGCACCAATAATTGCACAAGTACTACACTTGGATACCATACAGGCTACTCAAGACAAAGTATTTGAATTGCAAAAACTTAAAGAACAAACACTAGTTGCTATTCATCATCAGGAATTCCAAAAGCAACAATAGAAATATTAGCACGATAGAAACATAAGGGATAAGGATATCTCAGTTGGAGACTTAGTGCTCCTATATGGTAGTAGGATAAAATAAAAGAAAAAATAAATTTAGAAACTTCATGGATGGGTCCCTATATAGTTGAGGAATTGAACCATAATGGATCCATCCATCTAAAAACACTTCAAGGGCAAATCTTTACCAAAGTTGTTATCGGAGCACAACTAAAACGATACTTTATACAAAGAGGCACCCCATCGACTAGTGGTAGTATCACCATTAGTCGACCGTCGTGCCTCCAAGTTTTCGATTTGTTAGTTGGAATGTATAACTAATTCATTTAAAATTAGTTATTTAACTAACTTATCATAGATCAAATATAAAAAGGTAACTAAGACATGGACATTGGTAGGTGAAGAGGGCTTCAACACAAATGACTGTCTACTGGGAAAAGGAGGCAGAGCAAAAAAGGTGCAAGTATACAACAGGTAAGAAGTAGCAAACCTTCACCTAATACGAACTGAAAGAAAAGAGAAACTAGAGATGAGACGACTGGTCCATCCAACAGAAATGATAGAAGTGGATAGATGAAGACGACACCCCACCCGGACTGTGGAAAGAGGAGTCCAACTGAGACACTAAGAACGGACGAGATCATCTTAGGGATAGACGATTCTTGAGTGAACCGACCAGACCAATAACAAAACTTCTAGTGCAAGTTTAATCAAGCATGCGAATTAGTTGTCCCACAAATAGTTTTCAATTACTACACTCACCTACATGTAATAAATGCTCACCAATTTTCACGCCTATAAATACTCCAGTACTAGAAGATTATTGGCAAAGTTCATGTTTTGAATTAGAGAGATCACAATCTATACTGAAAACCATCGATTTATAGATAGACTTGTCGACCTCAAATAACCAACATTTAAAAATGGCACCCAAGAAAGTCACGTCATCAACAAAAACAAAGACAATCGAGGACAAAATAAAAGCACAGCAAGAGCAAGTAGCATTGATGCCCCTGCAAGCTCAACTGAACAAAATAAATAAATCCAAGACAAAGGAGCATAACTAGAAAAAATAATATGCATGACTAAGTGAATGGAGAATCAAGGACAACAAATGGAGTGATGAAGCCAACAAACTAGTAGTAGTGAAGATATGCCATTACTTGAAAACATCATTGTTGTCCAACCATGGAAAATTGAAAGACCTAATAGCCAAATTCATGGTGAGTAGGTACCATGATGGGAAAATATGGTTGGGAGAGCCAATATAAATAAACGATTCACTAATCCATCACATCATTGGTTTTTCAAACAAAGGATCCCCAGTCCCCATAGCAACTAAGCCCTTGGATCTAGTCGAAGAATTTATAGGAATAGTGGGAGGAAAGAACTCTAAAGGATTGATAATCAGTAAAGTAACTCATCAAATGATAAAATGAAGAGAAGTAATAATATTGCTATGTTTAACAAGTTTTGTTCAGTTGTCCGACTTCAAGTTATAAATGCTAGAGGCAGTGAAATTTATTGCTCACGATGCAAAGATCTTCATCTGGGTCAACCACCTGGCTGCAATTTTTAGAACCAATTGTGAAAAATGTCAAGAAACCAAGCAAGAAATCTGGTTTCCATCATTTCTCATGTATATTGCAATGGAAAAGATAACCCCCATTGGTGAGACGGTATTCACAAGCAAAAAACCACCAATAACGAACAATTTCATAATTTTTACACCTAAGGGATCACCACTTGGTCCAGAAAAGGCTAAATCACTTATGGATATTTGGTTCCAAGTAGTAAATACTAAGTGTGATAGATTGAGGGTACCCCAGCATATTTTTCACAACTTACCCAAATTGGCCCACATCCAACTCGACCTTGACCATACTAGGGTTTGGTACTTACAAGATGTAGGAGGAGATGCCCAGCAACTCGACTACTATCAGAATTTCCAAGATCTATTCATTGATCTATACAGGAAGTCGAATAATGTAATACCTATTTTGATTATGGATTGGTCTTCACAGTCAGAGTTGCTGCTAACCCTCATGGACGGCGAAGCTAAAGACCAGTGCACCCCACTAACTTCTCACTGGCAGGTCACTTCTCATTAATGATGACATATTTCTTTGAGAAGTTGACCTTGATTCATTAGCACAATGATCATGCTTACATCATTGGTAGGTTACCTTGCACTCGGTAGATGACACCTCATCATTAATCTCTAACCAAGTAGGTTGCCCATTATGTTCAACTACAAGACCTTTATTCACATTTTGGGATTTGTCATGTATCTTGGATTCCATTTTCATCATTGCTAGAATTCCTATCCCTTGTCAATGAATATGATTATTGGTCATTGCTCAGGGGTCTATTTTGTGCACTATTCACACTTGGTGCATGCGAGAGGCATACCCAATGGTGTGTTCTTGCAAAAATTTGTCCAATGTCTATCTAAAACAAGTCGGTCCCTAATATCTACTCGTGTTGGTTGATGGGTGATACCTCAATGACTCCCTTCCAATGGATCTCTTCCCATCAATGTCAACTCATTTTTCTTTGGGAATGAGATTCATATACCTTTTAATACCTTGGGGATTGCAGTCATCAATGGAAGGTTCCCTCACTATTGAGAGTGGGAATTCATAAATGTCTCATGATTGATAGATTCTACAAGTTTTTTATGACAACTCCCTTATTCACACTTGCTAGAATGTACTAAGTACCTTAACTCCCATTATCATCATTAGTGGGTTGTCTTGCATTTGTTAATGGTATACATCAATGAATGGTAATCAAACAATGGCATGGATAGTTAATAAGTGTCAAAAAGAAGCTAAGCACCAAAACTAAATTGCATGGAAACTAAATCACACAACAAGAATGCAGTTACAGAATCATAAATCCACACTGAAATGGAAAGTAAATGTTGGAAATAAACTCACATTGTGATTGAAAGGAAATGCTGGAAAATGAGTTCACATTGTACTGGAAAGTAAATTCACACCACACTTTGAGTGGAAAGTAAATTGTAGAAAATAAAGACTATTCTTTCCAATTACAAATCACTGTCTAAAATCCAATGTAATAATTGAAACTATCGAATTGGGTATTTTAATTATAGATAAGATGAAGCACAATCCTTAGAAATTCAAATCTAAAATGATATATGGTTAAATAAAACTGAATACAAAAAACTGAGCTAATAAAAAGAACGCAAGTTTACTTAAAAATGACAATCTTTGGAAAGGAAAGGTAACTTTGTTCTGCAAAGAAACAAAATATGTTTTATCAAAACAACTAAGATTTACAAGAAATAGAAATGAAGCATTAATGAAATAAAAATTCATGACCAGGTTGTGTTGATAAAATTCACACAACAACTTTTGATCTTCCTCATTACATCTTGTAAAAGCTTGTATGAATTGATCAGGAACCATAACAAGGTCAAAATTTCCCATTGCAATAGCCCTTATCCAAAAGGAAAGTTCTAGTTGTTCCTTTAGATATACAAAATACAATGGTGAGGGTACGTGATAGTTCTTCATTATATGATCCAAATGACACGAGTACTGTTTATCAGCCTTCAACTTTTGGATCTCGGTAGTTAGCCTCGGTATGGTCATTGTCACCTCTTGATCTTTGGATTTTCTATATTAGCCTTATGGTCAATTTCCTTTCGTTGCTCAATCAAGGAGGTAACTTATTCCTCTAGGTCTTCATCCCCTACCTTCCATCTTGCCAGATCACCTTCTAAATTTTGGATCCTGATTAGACCTCCCAAGTGACTCCTAGTTGTCTCTACTTCTTCTTCATAAAGCTCTCGGTGAGCTTCATTCTCTTTGGGCTCTTCTTCTTCTAGCCTTCCATCTATAGGCTCTTATCCCATTTTTTCTTCTCCATATTTCCTTTCTTTGACTTTTAAAAACAAGAGAAACTAGCTACCAAAGTTCTGTCAAAGTCTCCTACCACCTTAGGGATAGCCCCAAACCTAGGTACTATTAGATACAATTTCATGAGGTTCACAATGGTTCAACAATTGGTTTATGAATGTCAAACATTTTTTTAAAGTAGTTTTTTTCTCTAACTCTAGTTTCTTCGAATTTTAATAATGGAAGCATCCAACTATTATAGTTTTTCCAAAGTCTATTATCATCTTAGGTGTTGGAAAACCCCATACCAGGTATTGTCAAATATATTGTCATTATAATATATTATGTAGATTTTTTATGGTGATGGGGTGACCACAAGGGAATGGTTCCTACTCTATAGTACCCCTTTCACATGCCTTACTATAAAATACCTCATTACTATGTCAAATGTACCTAAAATCTATGCATCTTGAAATTGTTTCAACATAAATACCTCTCTATATTTTAACATATTTTCAATAATTTAATTATCATATATGTAACTTGTATTAAATTATTCATGATTACATAATAATGCAAAGGAGACGCATAATCACTTCATCTAGAAAGGATATTCACACTATCAAGGTTGAGGTTATGAGTGTGGATCCAATCACAATGTGGCATAATAATCCAATTGGAGAAAGTTTTTATAAAGTAAAAGTCCTAAAATCCATTGTTTGGAGACTCTGTGCATTGTTGCTCCAACCGAGGAGGCGAAAAAAATTAACAGATGTGGAGGGAAGCTTCACCAAATGGTGCACAAATGAGATCATACGTGTGTGAACCCATGGGTATATATACAAGTACATATGCTAATATAACAGTGAATTAATTTATGAAGCATTCAATTTTCAAAATAATGTCTAACTACTATTCCTTTTATATTTAAGTAGGTACATCCACTTCATAGACCTCCACATTTTGTATCGTTCCTCCATATATTTTATGATCACGGGCACAATCCCAATTATATTGTCTTTGTTTACTTGCGATGACATTATTTGTGACATCACTAAGATGGTTAACATTATTGGGACTCACATATTACTAGGAGTTGTATATTATTGGCATTGATACACTTCATGTCCTATTGTATTATGTATGACACAATGTTTTGTTGATATTTGCTCGTAGTGTTTAATGGTTTTTCTTTCACAATAATGATTTTATTTGTTCTAATATGTAAGTTAATTATTTATTCTCTAATTGAAATGTGTTCATTCATTAGTTGGAAAGCTCATGACTCTAGTCCTTATTTGTTTGAACAAAGGTAAATACCTGACCTTACATGAGCTTAAGAACAAGACCAAGACCTTAGTACTTGGCATTTGTACTAGGACCTTTCCTTCGTGAGCGAATTTTAGGATCAAAACCTAAGCTCAAGACAAAGACCCAAGTGAAGAATTAGGACCCAAGTTCAAGGCCATGGCTTGAGCTCAAGACTAAGACTCAAGCTCACGAATGGTAATTGAGCTCAAAATCAAGATATGGCATATGATTAGAACCAATATCTAGGGGGTTTTTTAAATAATAATATCGACCAATATCTCTTGGTGATTTTCCAACATTAGTGTGGATCATGTTAATAAAAAATATGCCATGATTTTCTGCCACAAAGCAATACATTCTTGAAATATTTACCCACCCCTATTTTGACTTGTTTTCCTACCTACTTGTCAACCATATTGACATCCTACTTTTCGATCTAATTTTCCTCCTATCCTTCAACATAAATGTCCTCCAACTTGTCAACTTTTCAACCTAGCTTTTCTCCAAATTTTTTACTTGAATTATAAATCCAAGTTGCAATTCAGATTGAAGTTCGTTTTCAACCTAAATTTCAACATATATTTTAAGAAAGGAAAAAATTACCTATCTAGGTCAAATTTTGGGTCGAAAATATGGCTTATGGTTGTAATGTCCAATAAAAATCAAGCATGGCAATCTTGCTATGGTTTTCTACCATGACCCAAGCGAAGAACTGGGACCCAAGTTCAAGACCATGGCTTGAGCTCAAGACGAGGACTCAAGTTCACTAATAGGACTTGAGCTCAAAATCAAGATATGACCTATGATTAGAACCAAGATCTAGGGAATTTTTTAAATAATAATATCAACCAATATCTCTTGGTGATTTTCCAACATTAGTGTGGATCATGTTAATAAAAAATATGCCATGATTTTCTACCACAAAGCAATACATTCTTGACCTATTTTCCCACCCCTATTTTGACTTGTTTTCCTACCTACTTGACAACCATATTGGCATCATAATTTTTGACCTAATTTGCCTCCTATGCTTCAACCTAATTGTCCTCCAACTTCTCAACTTTTCAACCTAGCTTACCTCCAAAAATTTTACGTGAATTATAAATTTAGGTTGCAATTCTGATTGAAATTATTTTTCAACGTATATTTTAAGAAAGTAAAAATATACCTATCTAGGTCAAATTTTGGGTCGAAAATATGGCTTATGGTTGTAATGTCCAATAAAAATCAAGCATGGCAATCTTTCTCTTGTTAACAAAAGCACTAATACGCATACTAATAAACATGACCCTAGACAAACCATTCAATGAATCCATGACACTATAATATTTGTTTTCACTTGTTGGTGTGCACAAGCATATATATATAAGTGTTATTCTTGGGAAAGGAAGATATTTAGTAGTTTATCATTCACAAAAAAAATTGCATGACAAAGAGTTCCACCTCTGGTCCAAGCACTCCAATTTTTTTAATCCATTCTTAGAAGATGCTCCAAAAACCACATCTAGCTAAAGCATGTAGACTATTACACAATTGGAAAGGTAGCTTGCCTTCTGTGGAATTCCACATCTCCCATAAAAATTGAGAGCAATTTTTTCTATGTGATGCGGAAATTATGAGTGCCATTAATGCTTGTTGTGCCGGAGGCGCTCTACAGCCCAGTATGAGGGAGATCTTGTAACATGTGTGTGTTTGTCAAGTGTTTGTCGAGTGTTTGTGAGTAACAAAATAATACAAAGTAAACAAAAAATAATAATACAAAGTAAAAAGTAAATATGAGACTTAAACTAGAATTTTTAGACCTTAGGATTAGGTGATAAATATTATGTCGGTCATAAACCAAAAAAATAACACAAAGTAAAAAGTAAATATGATACTTAAACTAGAGACTTTACTATTTACTTTTAATACAAAGTAAAAAGTAAATATGAGATTTTAGAGTGTTTGTCGAGTTTGTCGAGTAAGAAAATAATACAAAGTAAAAAGTAATAAATATTATGTCGGCCATAAACAAAAAATAATAATACAAAGTAAAAAGTAAATATGAGACTTAAACTAGAGACTTTAGAGCTTAGGATTAGGTAGCTTAGGTATTGCACTCAAGGAGCTATTCAAGGAGAGCTTTGCACCTCGGGAGATTTGATCCCTCTCGGCGCTTGATAGAGCCTAGGATTTGGATCTATGCTGGTTATTCATTTATCATGCCTTTCTAACACCAAGTTACGTGTATTCTCTTGGTGTGATAAAAGTAAATTTTGAAAGGTGAAGTTTATTTAGGCTAGCAATACAAGTAGTGAAACAATATGTGCTAGAGTAGGCCAACATATTGCATGTCCGTGTGTCAAACACATTGACATGCACAACATGCTACCCTAGTCTATTCAAACGTGTTAAAGACCTAGATCACCAAAAAAGTCAAAAAAACATGTGCAATTGGTCTCGACTTGTTAATAAATGTGTCCCAATGTATCATTGATATAGTTCTATGTTCTAAATGTTTAAAAAAACGTACACCTTTATGTCTATACTTTATCTTTGTAAGTTTATATTTGTGTCCACTGTGTCACATAATTTTAAGGGGTCAGCATTTCCTATATCGAACACACATATCCACGTGTCATGTCATTAAGTGTATAAGCTAAAGATTAATTTCCACTTTCAACCTCCAATTTGGCACAATCTTGTATAGTAAACACATCTTATGATATAAATCACAGTGAATTTGAGAGTTACCTCTCCAAATACCTTTCTTTCATTGTGTGCTCATATATCAACAACCTTCTTATTCTCCAACTTCTAACAAAGTCTTTTTTTTCCCAGGTGAATATCCTGGGGTAAACCCCTAGGAATTTCCCCTTACTTTGAGGATGGTACCTAGGGTAAACCTTGGATTCTTCAGGGCACAAAGCCAATCAATAATAGGTTTCAAGGTTGTTACAATAATATACTCATTATGAGCTCAACATGTCACTTACAATAATAGAACTTGGGTGGGGAGGATAACACTCCATCCCACAACCACTTGGGCTAGACCTAATTGACAACTTCCAACAATGGTATATCTACATAGATCTGTATTTTTAAGGAGTTAGAGGTTCACAACTATTTTCTAATCCCTCCTTACTTAATAGCTTTGGGTAAAGATAGATCTATGCGAGTTATTTACATGATGGTAAATAATGAATGGTCAATTTTATTTATTATTTTTAAATAGACATCAAATCTATTTTTTCATTTTAGTATATTAGTGAATTGCCTTCATGCATGATACATCTCCACATCTCGTATTAGAATGCAACTAGCTTCTCTCTATGTAAATATCCTTGCCATCAATCTTATGTTAATACCAACTACAATTCTAATGTAACTTTTTTCATGGGCTTCAACAATCTACTTTCAAGAAAAAACTTATAAAAATATGGTTATATTGTTGAGCACCCATGCAAATTTACACATCCATTGGCAATAAGGTTTGGAATCAAATTGAGAATTGTGTCACTAATGGTCTAAGGCATGGCCTATCGCGATAGTTTCTTAAAAACATATGTATCCACTCCCAATGTTTACAATGGTGGCATTAATGATAGGCAAATTTCTAACACAACCATTTGGTCAAATGAAAATTACTGAACTTCGTGGTATAGAAGCGCACAACCAAAGGGAAATTTATTTAAACCTCCAACTACAAGTCCCAAGATCCATTTCTCCTTGTGTTATTGGGCGACTATTTAACATACCCAATTTTTGTTGGGCCACTGCTAGGATATGCAGAATAACACTTGGATTTAACATGAATAATTACCAAACCATCAACCTTCCTAAAGACAAATTATGGAAAAGCTAGTGGATAATTTAATGGAAAAGTTGTGATTTGATCAACTTCTTTATTTCGTTAAAAATTACTTCTATAAGTATGAAGTTTTCTTAGATGTTTAAAATCCACTCAATTTGAGAACAGATTTTAAAAAGCCTTGATGCCCATCATTCTCAATATAACCCTCTTTACCAATAATAGTAAATTAATCTTCAAAGGTAAATGAAAAATTGCAACCATAAATATAAAACTTAAACTTATTAATGGTGTATTGTAACATTCTATACACTGAGAGTTGAGATCTTGGTATCGTGACTCTTGCAAGGAAGAACTTCTTGGATTTGGCTGGCCCACAATTGACAATTTTCCAAAGTCCTAGTGGGGTAAGATGCTAATTCATTGCCCATGCAAATATACTTGATCAACCTCGCTGCCCCCAATGTGTTACTCTTCCCGATTAGTCATAAATTGTTTATGAAATATATGAAAGGATTATAGATAATTGCAAGTTACAATGGCATAAATAAAGTATGCTATCATGATCTGATCTCGATTAATTATGGTAAATCGTATAATATCAAAATATGAAGATTAATTTAAATTGTTAAATTTCCATTTACCTATTCATTTAGTTTTGGTATGCATAATAAATCCCATAACAAAAGAAGCAACATAATTTAATACATGAAATAAAACAAACAGGTAGTTAGACTGACCTATTGTATGCATTTGAAAGAGTTGTCATTAGTGAATTGTATAATCCTTTCTCTACCTAGTGAATTGTAAACATGTGTGGATCTGTATTATGTTTTTGAAAGAGTTGTCATTAGCTAATTGTATAATCTTTTCTCTATCTAGTGAATTGTAAACATGTGTGGATCTATATTATGTTTGTGACTTTTTGTACTTTAATACACTTTGTACTTTATGTTTGTGACTTTTTGTACTTTAATACACTTTGTACTTTATCTTATCATTTTGGGAGACTCTGTAAATTTATCACTAAATTAATCACTTGCCCACTTTAATGTATTTTACTGGGGATTTAGTCAACTTCGATCACTCTCCCCATAATTTTTACTCTTTAGTAAAAGAAATGTGTGCGCGCAATTCGGTCAACTCTCTTTTCTTGCATACTTGTGTCTAATATGTTCTTACTTGTGTCATATTTGTGTCATTTCAATACCTAAAATACCTTCCTTATACATCTTCAAAATGGAGAATCAAATTGCAATCTGATTTTAGTTCTCTATTGATCTCATTAGAAATACTAAAGTAGAATACATGCAAATAATGTGAATTCAGTCCTTTCTTTTGTGTGAATCACATTTATTATGTCATTCTCACTGAAATATCTCAACTTAAAAGATACAATCCACATCCTGGTAAGTACGAAATTAAAGATGCTCTGCTGAAATACATATTTTTAAAACTTGTTCATCGTATAAATGGTAGGTCGTATTTACATATCCCTCAGACTTACTAATGGAAGAATGCTTTTCCTTGTTTGGGAGAGCTTCCTGGTGATTATAGGCCCAGGGCGGCAGGCCCTTGAGCCTAGCCACCTTTAGTGACTTCAAATGCAAGTATGTGTGTTGTTGCCTTGCATTTTCCTCACCAACCCTGACCCGCTTCAATGGAAAACATAATTATAGGAACAAGACGTTACACACAACGCACGATACCAATTCGGCAAACGAGAATATAAACTATTTGGAGACCCATTTTTTAGCAACAGGAAGCAGAACTGCTGAAGTTAGAGATATAGGGAGGCGAGCTTGAATATAAACCTCTGGAGCTCGAAACTGGAATCTCTAAGCTGTATAGTTAGAAATTATAATTGCATGGCACTGAATAGCAGTGATTAACAAAATGATAAATGTTTCCGGCCAGCACTGAGATTCCTTTTTGTCTTTGTCTGCAAAATACAAAGGAAAGCAAATAATAATCAGCAGGCATTTGCATTAACTGACTGCATATGTACTTTAAAAGGATTTATTGTTGACATTGGAAAACTGAACAAATTAAGCCCACATGATGGGTGTAACAGAGAAGAGTCCAGTAACTTGATGAGCATTACAGACCTATAATTGTTAATAAGCGGGACTGTGGCCCGTCTTTTGACTTTGTGTAATCGTAGCACAAAATATCTTACTATAGGGAACAAAGTTACAATTATAGGCCTCTAGTGCAACACAGCATAACAACTCAACATTAACTAGCATAAAATTTTCACTGCCTTGTCAGTTTCATAGGCTTATGGACAACATATAATTAGCCTGCTGTCACTTAAAGAAACAGTCTGGAATGCCCACAGTTGTT
Source organism: Larix kaempferi (assembly GCA_027924585.1). Classification (NCBI taxonomy): domain Eukaryota; kingdom Viridiplantae; phylum Streptophyta; class Pinopsida; order Pinales; family Pinaceae; genus Larix; species Larix kaempferi. The sequence continues at coordinate 833,568 of BSBM01000411.1, read as the reverse complement.
TGTTTGATCTATATGAACCAAAAAGTGTTTGATAAAGAACAAAACCTCAAACCCACTTCCATCATGTCCCGCTTTCACAATTGACTTATTCCCATTTCCATCATGTCCCACTTTCATAATTGACTTATTGTATATAATTGACTTATAAGTTATTGTATGTTATGTTCCAAGGTCTCTATACTATTCCCATGTATGAATGAAGGCCTAAGCCAAAGTTAAAACAGTCAAAGTACTCTAAGGGTAATGCAGCTAAATGATAAATGTTATATGTATGAGCAATACCCCTTGCAAAAAAGCCAAGTTTCCTATGTCCTAGGTTATCAAAGACAAATCTAAAGCAAAGGGACTAAAAATAAATAATAAATAAAATAAAAAGGGATGCAAAAAGGAGGCACAAGGAAATGGTAACTTAAGAAAAAGTTCTTGCTTCTAAGGCACACATGTGGAAGAAAATCATTAACCCCTAGTTCTTGAAATCTAAGGGATAGACCGAGCACTTCGTCACATTTCTATGTTGGTCAATTCACAAGCACCCTCTCCCCAGTACCACATTCACTTCTTCACCCTCGCCTTAGAAACTAAGGAAATGCACATTGTTTTAGGGGTCAAGCATGTAATTCAAGGTTAATTATGGTCACACCATGGTAATTATAAGGTTAATGGGATAATTAATAAATACCCCCGTGACTCCAATCTAGTCCCTTTCTCGTGTGGAACCACACTTGGCAATCAGGACTTGTTTCCATGTACCTTGAGTATATTGGAAACCCTCATTCCCTTAACAAATTCAACTTGTAACAAACAAATGATTCCTGCACCAAGCAGGTTCACAACAACGCACCTCCATTTAACAAGCAAAGTCAATCCTCGCCTTGGCGAGTTCACAATTTGGCTTTGCTTCCACTTTCTAGTTAGATAACATTTATTTTCTACTAGTAAAGTAATATTTAGCATAGCTTGCAAGCTTTTGTGACTCCATTGTCGTATCCTTTTTAAAGCATTGGTCTATAATTTCATTTATGTAGAAAGCTTTGAATGGCTTGTTAAGTTATTTTTATTACATTGCTTTCCTAGTGTAATTTATTAACTCCTAAGTCTCATTTTCCAAGGTAACCATCCTATATTTTCATAGGGTCTACCTCCCTTGGCTTTTGTTTAGGAGTTGGCCTAAACAAAAGGAGACAAGTGTTGTGGTGACAGAGGGCACCGAACTCGTTGACTTGCCCCCAAGGCCGCTTTTAATGGGTTGAGATTTTTCTCACGTTCACGTGTAGATCTAGGCAGAAACATCCCCAGCAATGATTGAGTTAATTAGAAAAGTGCACTTGCTAACCTTCTTCATGTTAATGGTTTACATATTTGAAGGTATTTTTCCTAAGTCATATGGTCTAACACTTGGTTATTCTATGGTTGACTATTATTATTACCTCTTTGATGATACGCCCTCCTTCTTCATGCACACATGGGAGGCTTGAGGCACATGTGGTTGATCTATTTGGCACATGTGAGAGGGCCAACCCTCTTTTGATGAGTATTGATGGTTTGGATGAGTTGGCATGAGGTTTGACCACATGTTGGACCTTTGGCACACTTCTTGAGGAGTTGGTTGCACCTTGGAAGGCTTTAGGGTTTTTTACTTGTTTTTGCCCCTTGAGACACTTGGCATCTATATTGATGAGGGAACTCCATCATTTGAGGATCACTACATTCATGGTTTGACTATTACTGATGGACATTGTACATTGGAGACGTCACCTAGCTCACGCGTGCCACATTTAGTTGCCGTGCTCCTCTCTTTTTGTCCCACTTTGTTGGAGGGTGAGTTGTTTGTTATGACTGGCACATTTATTCATGTATTTTGATGAGGTTGTTACATCTATGTAGTGGTTGATTGGTCAAAACTCTAGGGTTTTGGACCTAGCATTAATTTTTTGACCATATCATCTAGAGTGCTTCTTTTGGAATATTATTTGTATCTTAGAGTGCTTCTTTTGGAATATTATTTGTATCTTCATGTATTATCTCTCATAGATTGAGTGGTATATCCGTGGTTAGGGTTTTGATATTTTGACCATGTCATGAAATTTTTTTCAATGGAACTATTGGTTGTACATTATATTAAAAAACTCAGAACAGGCTCAGCAACCATCAAAACAGAGCAAGAGTTCAGCCTGGCCTCCATTATGGCCAATTATCAAAGAGAATACAGTCTTCCGAAGTTTCTTCATGTCTTAGCTTAACTAATTTGCAACTGTACTGTCAGTAATAAACACCTAAAAACTTAACTACAGAGCAAAACATAAAATTGGAAGCAGAAGAGAATAAACTGCATTTCCCCAATTCGAGCCTGAAGTCGACGCTGCTACACCCTCAATTTTGTCATCCCTGAACCTTTCTTCTTGGTCCGAGTCCTCCTTTTTTGAGTGCTGGTCACAGGAACGCTTTGCTTTGCATCATCCTTGTGCTAAGGGGGATGTTAATTCTCAACATTATCAACAGTGGAGAGCGCAAAGTCCATTGTTATTTCTAACGAAGCCACTCGAGTCTCTAGCTAGTCTAGTCATCGTTTTAACCGTTTTAGCTTAGGCTTGCCTAACGAAATCCACCTTGACGTTGCTTCGCTCTCAAGCCTGGAGTGCAGCCAAAAGAGCTTCCACAATTGTCGTTTGCTTTTCTATCATAGCCACCAACTGATCATGCCCGTGACTATCCTGAGAACTCTCTCCACGCTCCATGTCAAACCTAGGGAGAACGCTTCATCTATAGGAAATTGGGGAGTGAAAGACTATCCGAATAGGCTCTACAGAGAACAAATGAACCGGAGAAGGGAGGAGCGGGATATAATCATGCCCATGACTATCCTGAGAACTCTCTCTACGCTCCATGTCAAACCTAGGGAGAACGCTTCATCTATAGGAAATTCGGGAGTGAAAGACTATCCGAATAGGCTCTACAGAGAACAAATAAACCGGAGAAGGGAGGAGCGGGATATAATTCCACTCACCATATCGTCAATTGTGCTGTCCTGCTGACAACCCATATCTCTCACACTGGAATTAACTGAATGCCTCATGGAAGATCGTCAGGAAGGATTATGACGTACCATTCCAGGCTCCAGCACACTGAGAATAAGAGGAACTTATGGTGATAATTAAAGCCTCGGAACTGAGGCGCCAAGTGACTTGACAAAACCTTTGACGGCGGTGCCACTTGTCCGCAATAACCCGCCACTCATCGCACTCCTTTATACCTAGGTTAATCGCCGCAAATGCCATCCCAATACAATTGTTAGCTTGGGTCAGGATTAAGTTTGCTTTCAACTTTGCCATGGGGTAGTTACAAAGTTTTGATGAATCCCATTTATTTCCAAAGATCCAATTGCCAAACGCACACCCAAGTTAGCCATGCGATCAGCCTTGTTATTCAGGGTCCTCAACACATGATAGAAAGAGTAGGTCTCAAGATGCTTAAGGAGTTCAGCTATGCGGCAATTGGAAGAGAAAGAAAGGCCATGTCATCCTTCTTTTGGGAAAACTAACGAATTGCAATGAGGGAGTCTCCCATGATTGTTAATTGTCTGATGTGAGTCTTGAAATGGGCAAGCCCTGCCATAATGCCCAAAACTCCGCTTGGTTATTCGTGGCATGCTCCAACCCCCAAGCATACCTTTCTTTGGTTTGTTCTTTGAGGTTAATGAGAACCCCTCCCGCTCCTGCTTCCCCTGTCCATGTCATGAAATTTTTTATTAATTGTTTATTGAGGAGTTAGTTAGCCTCTCTTCTATAAAAGAAACCTCCCTCTCATGGTAAAGGTTGCTAGAACTTGGAGAACAAAAATCCCCTTACAGTTTTGCTTGGAAATCTTATTGTGTAAGAGTGTTAGGTGAGTATTGGAGAAGTCCTTGATGTCAACTATGGAGTTCTTCTACAAGTTGTAAATTTTGCATGAGAAGATTGGGGTAAACACTTTACTTTTCAAGTCAAATGTTGCTAATTTTTATTTACTAGATAACATAATATTCAGCTCTTGATATATGTTACTTGTACAAGGATTGACAAACTTTGCATGCAGGTTTTCTTAGAGGATTTAGAGGATTTCATCTCTTCAATTCTTCCTTGGATAAGAAGAAAAACTTATTTTGGCTATTAGAGACTAGGACAAGGGTTTGAGCTTTTCTACCCTCTCCTACTCCTTGATCACCAAAACTTCACATGCTTCCTCTATGACCTCCATTGCCCTCTCTTTAAGTTTAAACAACTAGGCACTAGTCGAGAGATATAGTATTCCATCTTTTAGCCATTCTAAATCATTTAAATCATTTTTTTAAGTTCTTCAAATCTGGAAATTAATCATTACCTTAAGTATAAAATATTCAAGCAAAGACTTAGAAATTAATTCATTTTAACCTTCTTTAGTGGGGCTGCACTCTATTCTTTCTTTGTTGTACCATATATGTGTGTTTTGCTCTATAAAATTACCCTTTAGGGCAGCTTATGGTATACTTTCCTTGACATAAATGCTTGAGGTGAAATTACTTCCAGATTTGCTTCAATTTAACCCTTTTGAGCTCATTTAATTTAACATTTAGTCAAATGGAAAAGGGTTGCAGCCCCTAAGGCCTTGGGGGGTTGGGGCTGAAGAATATACATTTATTTGGTAACTCCTGTTATCACACCATAGTAGCAGGGCTACTATTCTTGCTTAGCAGATATCTGCACATTCCAGAGCTTCTATTATTCAGAGCATGGCTATGATGATTGTACAGTTTGGATCACTCATGATCATAGCAGTATATTATTCAGACTTATGTTAGACCTTGTGTCAAGGCTGAGCCTTGAGAGTTCAGATTTGATGACCGATGTGACCCTTTATCCCATACAGTTTCAGTTCAGTGCTTAGAGATGTATTGCAGCAGTGTTTCAGATGGTGTATGATGATTATTATTATGATGATGTTATATGATCTATGGATATGTTATCACTGACTGTGGATTATTATCTTGTTGATTTAGTCATGTTCACAACATCTGCTTGGTATATTTTTCCTGATGTGGCAAACTGTTAAAATGAACTATAAATCATAAAATGGACAATTGCTTGCACATTTAGGTCATTTAACAAAACCCACTGGTTTTCCACCTTACATAGATATGGTCTTTCCTGACACCAATTGTCTGCTAGTGTAGGCTCCATATTCACTTAACTCCATCCATACATGACTTTCCTATTTGACTTTAAACCTTGACCTGTCTCATTTGACTTTCTGATACTGAGGACTTCCCCATTTTCCTACCTCTGTGTTTGGACCGCATCCCTGTATATTCAGTGTCTCGGCTCTAAGTTGGTGACAAAACTTGCCTTTGGTGAGTTGGATTGTAGGCCTAAATCATTCTGGTCGGTTGTCCCGATGTTTGGCATTGACTCGAACTCCCCCCTAGTCACTTAAGATGTTGTTGGCTAAAACTAAAAGCTCATGTTCTACCTATGGAAACTTATAAATTCGCCCATGGAAACTAAAAAGGGCAAGAGCGATGAACAGCTAAAAATACTCCTCAAAGAGTATAAGAAAGGTCCAAAAAAGCAATAGTTCTTAAAAGTTATATCTAAACAATTGCTGACCTTATATGTATTTGAAAACATGCCCTGGATGCAAGCTGCAACTAGTTGTGCTTATCAGCACACCTGAAATCCGAAGGGTTATGTAGGCCAAAAAGGCCATGAAATGAAATTGAATGATCCTAATGAACCTGGATCAACTTGATGTAGACATGATGCCTAAGTTGAATAAGCACTCTCTGAACAACTTATCCATTTGTGAGGCACAGCCATCCCCCGTGTTATTTTGTCCAGCACAGAGTTTGTAGCTTTCCCCTTTCTCCCAGTCCAAAGTATTTTTTGAGTTAAGTTAGACAGGTCAACCCCTTGGCCCAACCTTGTTCCTAGCCTTCATCCTTCACTAGCAGTTTGACCATGTCCAATGGGTGAGTTTGTCATTTGAACTATTGTGCAAGTAATGTTATATAACAAAGGAATATGCTAACTTGATTAATGCCACTGAATGGATGTTATACTTTGAGCTTGGCTATGAGAATGATTAGAGAAGCATGTCTTAGTCTACTGATGTGATTTATCCTTGGTTGTATATTATTGGGATTCGTGATGATGTGGGCCATATATATATGCCTATTGATGATGATTGATGGTCCCAGATACTTGATGATGGTATCATATGATGGACATATGGTTCAGATAATGATTGATGCAGTTCAGCAGGTTTTATTATTACTTCAGATCATCAGATTATGCACTGTCCATATATGGTGGACCCTACAGCTGGCCCATAAGGGCAACCCATGATGTATGAGTACACATTTCTAGTGGATTTGGGTCTTCTGGATCCAATGAGACACTTATCTTTCAGTTCCGGGCACTTCTGACAGTGATTGATGCAGTTTTACACTTGCTGACCAGATTTGGGGCTGATTTCCCAGCCTGAGCAGCAGAGGCCATGAGAGGCTAGTTCACCTAGGGCGCTGTATGAGGAGGGGGTGGTCCAGCTACTTGTTTTTACCATTTACCCCCCCCTTCTGGAGAGCCTGGTGGGCTCAGATGGACAGCGCAGATGCCCTAGGAGGCAGTTTTGGCACTTTCACAGTTACCGAGGCAGTTAAAAAATGGGATAAAGTGGTCACTGAGGAATTCGATTTGGGCAATTGAGGCAAGGTTTTGGCATTTGGTTTTCACAGAGGTCTTCCAGGGTGATCCCACTATCTTCCAGCCAGTTTTCACCATGTGGGTAGGCCCACAGCGATCACAGGAGGTCTTTTACTGCTTGTCTGTCATAGTTTTTGAGGACAGATTTGATCATTTATATTATCTTGGACATATTTTATTATTTTATTGTGCCTTGGGGATGAGCTAGTAAGGATTGATGCCTCCTAGCCCCACCATGTGCTTATTATGTCATGTCCTAGTCATCATGAGGTGGATTTTTGGTACTTTTACCCCCTCTAGTGGATGACGTCACCCTCCATGATTATTTTATACTATGACGTCATCATTATATTGGGTGATCCATGTGTTATGTTATTATGGCTCATCTTAGCCATTAATTGTATTTTGAGATCTTTTAATCTCAACCACTCATTTGATGTAGTATTGTAGTGTGGTATAGGGTATTGGTCTTTATTATCCTATATAAGGAGGAGACCCCCTATTGTATAGCTCACTTTGGAGCTCTGGAATATTGGAATAGAACATTTTTTTTGTGGAGCATATCTCTCTTGTCTTGTGGATTCTCTTGCATATTGAGTATACAGTATTTCTTCTATGTATCATTGTGGATTTTGGTGCTTCTACTAGTTTTCTTGCAGGAAAGTCGAATTGATGGAGAGGAGGGCGATTTCTTGAGGGTTATTGTTGGAGGGATCCACATATTCTCTCTTGGGTTGATCTTGTGACAGGGAGTATCATTATTGTATCTTTGTGACATAGTTGATGCTTTCTATTACATCTTTCTATCATTTTCATAATCATCTTACTTGACTTGTTTCTTTGATCTTGTCTTGTAGGAGGAGGACGATTTGGCTATCTTGGAGGAGGACGTTTTGGTTGGAGCTCTTGGATCTCACTCTTGAATATACACATAGGAGAATGCTATCAATTTGCAAGGTGGCCACAAGCAATTGAGGTAAGATCTACAAGGTATGTGCCTCTTTCATCCATTCTATCTTCATTGGTCACAAACCCTAATTAATTAAAACCCTCATTTTTTGTTTTTCTTAGATCTACTTAGATCTAGCCTTGCTTTTGAAAAGATTTTAAGAACCCACCTCTATAGCATCCACCCCTAGTTGGATCTATAGTTTGGTGGTGATTGGGTTAAAATTGACACACTTTTCAAGGCAATATAGCCCTCTTGAACCAAATCGCACTTCCTTGGAGAGGCTTGTTGGGTTAGATCTAGCACATGGGTAGGTGAGATCCCACTTGATTTGCAATCTACACACTTGATAACCTACCCCCAGACTGTTACTTTGGTGATTTCTACCTTGTGGGCATCATTCCACGTTTTAAGGGATTAAAACCCCCTTTTGAATTTCTTGGCACCTTAAAACTTAGATCTAGTAAGATCTAACCCTTGGATTGACATGATTTTCTAGATCCACATAGATCGGTGCATAAGCTACTTGGATCTATAGTTTGGTGGCCATTGGACTTGATTTGGTCCACTTAACCCCTCTTTTAGCCCTCCTTGAGCAAGGTCGCACTCCCTTGGGTGAGTGAGTTTGCCCACTTTGAGGAAGTGGGTGTTTGAGATTTTTGTGGATTTGGAACGGCCATACCTTGAAACCAAGGTCTAGAGTATCATTTTGCGACTATCTGCCTTGGGGGTAGCATTCCTTGTTTCAAGGGATTGTGGTCCACTTAGGGTCATTTCATGAAAATCTAGATCTAGCAAGATCCAACCACTCTATCTCAATTAGCCCACTTGACTTGGCTCCTCAGTGTCCCGATCTACACTTTGACATACCTTTTGACCCCATTAGCCCATCCAACAAGGCACTAGTCCTCCTCAAAGCAAGTCGCACTCCTTGCGAATTGTGTCAAACCTTAGATCCGGTACATGGGTACTCCTAAAATCAACTTAGATCCATAGATCTACTCATTACATAACCTCTAGTACCAATTTCATCCCTTAGCTTCACCTTGCGGGCCCACTTAAAGCCATTTCACACATCCCAAGAAAATAAGATCCACTTGTGTAGCATATGGTGATGTACCTTGTTATTATACCTAATTATGTGGCCTAAATCATGCATTGGTTGAAACACTAGTCATCTCTCAAACCACCTTCAACCATACTTTAATTTCTAGGTCCACTTTACCTTGCATTGGTTTCCGTAACTTACCATTTACTCATCCCTAGGAACCTTTGTTTGGGTCCAATCAACTGTGATTGGTTATAGGGTCTCCCCCTAGGTCTTGTTTCACCCTGACCTAAAGCGAAGAGTGCCTCGGTTGACGTGACTCCCACCTTGCATTGGGAACCATGGCATCTCTTGGGTCACCTTTTTAGTTGCCTATCTCCTCTACCGTCCCGGATGGGATACCACTAGGGGCAACTACAAGTTGTGTGATAACATCTTTGGCGCCGTTGCCGGGGAGGTAGAGGCCTACCTTGGTTCATCATACTTGTTTTGTCTCACTCTCTCCCTGCATTTCAAACGACATACATCTTGGTAGTAGAGCTTAAAAATCTACCTGGCGACTCCTAATCGTGACTCCGCTGAGGAGCGAGCTCATAGTCATCCTTACAACACTCGAAGTAAATCAAATCCAAATCAATTAGAAGGAACCCCACTCACCTATCACAAAAGAGATCCTAAAGCCCAATCATCTAACTTCTTTTGGAAACTTGTTAACTCAGATTCTCCAAACTATGTCTTGGGATCCCCTTTGTTCAATTCGGTTCCTCCTAATCACAACTCTATTTCAGCTCCAGTCAATCCAATGGCTGGACAAAGTCAATCTAACTCCGGGAACAACAATCAAAACAATCCTCCTGTTGCTTGTGTTTTTGGAAACAAAGCTAGGGCCTCTCCCTTAGATTTCTCTCAGATCTTGGGTGCTCCCCATAGCATGCCAGACAAGTACTTTGAAAAGATCCCAAAATTCAATGGGAACTGTGCCACCTCCATTGAGGACCACATAGACAATGTTTGGGCTCATATGGAAGCTTATGGGGCTGAGGAAGAAGATGTGTTTATAAGGGGTCTCTTTGCATCCTTGGAGGGTGATGCTCGCAAATGGTTTGACCGCTTGCCTGCATCATCAATCAATGGATATGATGTATTCACCGATAAACTTAAGCAAGAGTGGTCAGTCAAGTTAGATGGGCACTTCCTTTTACACCAACTTTTTGACATCAAAAAGAAGGAGAATGAGTCTGTCCATGAGTTTAACCAAAGCTTTGATAAGACTGTCTCCAACATCCCAAGTAACATAAGGCGCCTTGATCAAGCCATCTTGACTCATTACCTCAATGCATATGAAGGTTACCTGGGTTACCATCTAAAAGACAAAGACCCTAGTAGTTTGAAGATAGCACAAGATAATGCTAAGAAAGCTGAGGCAAACGCTGCTTCCATGGGAAAACAAAATTTCTTTGACCTAATCAGTGGACCTTCCTCCATATCTGAGCCTAAGTTTAAGAAGAGTAAGGAACCTAGCAAAGATCCCAATGAAATGATGGAGAGCATGCATAAAATGATGAAAAATTTAACTCTCCTGACTAGGGATCTAGCTAAGAGCAAAGAGGGGGATAGATATAGGCAGCCTTATGGCCCCAAACCTTATTGGAATCAACAAAGGAAGCCTAATGAAGGTGATAGAAGAAACCCTGTGAGCCAAGCTTCACCTGAACCTCTTATCATAAACTGGTATGAAGAGCAAAAGTTGGAAGATCCTGAGTATGCCACCCATGGTGATGATACTCCAGATTCTCCAAAGAACATTAATTGGGTTGATGACTTAAAACTTGATAAGGACTTCGGAAGGATTTTGATTGATCATGAAGAAAACACCATAGAAGAAACCAACCCTGGTCATTCCATCTATGCTACTGAGCAAGTTAGTAGTAGTAGTCAAGTTCCCCATAAAACCTATCAACGAAGAAAGGATGGCCAAAAGCCTATACCTTTTAGTGAAAAGAGAAGCAATGAGCTGCCTAGTCCAGTGAGTGAGCCATTCCCTTTGCCTGAGTATGACTTTGATATCAACATCGAGAGAGAATTGGACAAAGTTATGCATAACATTCCACTTACTGAGTTAATGAAAATCCCATCAATAAGGGAGCAAGTGGTAGAGTTTTTCGAGAGTATCCCTGAGACTGCCACAAGTGGTGGTGAAGGTTCGTCTTCTCAAAACCCGGCACCCAGTGCTATGGTTGATGAAGAGGATGACCCTCCCATTAACATCCAAACTGCCCTATATGAGAGAAAGAATGGTGGTCACCAACCATTTTATCTTACACTTCGCATTGGTGATACCCTTCTTCATAATTGCATGTTGGATTCTGGTGCCTCCATGAATGTGATGCCTTTGCAAGTCATGGAAGCCATGGGATTAAAAATAACTAGGCCTTATGGGAATGTTTGTGGGATTGACTCTAAACCAGTTAAAGTCTTCGGTTTGATTAAAAACTTGAGAGCTGACCTGTTTTCATGCCCCGACATATCCATGCTAATGGATATAGTAGTTATAGATCTCCCTCCAGCCTATGGTATGCTCCTTTGTAGGAAGTGGTCCGCTGGGCTAGGGGGACATCTTCAGATGGATTTATCATATGCTACTATCCCCAACTCTGATGGGTCTTTGGTTAGGGTGTACCGGGAGCCATTTTATGATGGACATCTTGAGAATTAGGAGGATGGTGTGAGGAACACTTTTGGTGAGGGTGAGTTATTACCTGAAGGTATCTTCATGGTCACGGGTGGCCATGATGATGATCCTAGTCCCGAAAGGGAAAGAGCTATTGCTGTTAGTGAAGCAAACCTCGAGTCACTTCGGGGTGAAATGTCGGGAGAACTTAGGACTTCTAGCCAGCCTAGTAGTATAGGGCCACACATTGAACAACCTGCGCCCACTACTCAGCTAAACACTTCTGAGGATAACTTTGATCGAATTATAAGGGGTGAGTATATACCTAGGACAGTGCATGAGTGGTTTTTCCTAGTTGACCTTAACACAGAAAGAGGAAGACAAGGCTTACCTCACATCACTCCTTGGGAAAATAACAATGAAGGAACACACATTCCCTCATCTGAGGGGAATGATGAAGAACCAGTTGATTATCACTTCTCTGATGTTCCGGATCATCTGTCCCATTTGTCCTTGGAGGATGGGTTTTTGAGGCAAGTGAATGACAACTCCATGAGTTGGCAAGAACATGCCTTAATCCATGATGCCCCTGAGGAGGATTCTTCTTTGAACAATCTAGCCATTTTTCAGGAAGAACCCGCTAAGCCAAGTTTGCTTCCACCTTACCCCAGTTTCCTTTTGCCTAGTGAATTACCCGTTGGTGAAGAGAACATGGATTCCACAATCTCATTCCATACTCCTGTTTCTTCATCAACATCTTTGGGTATAAGAGCTCAGAGTTTGCCTAGCACGGTTCCTAGTCATATGTCCCTTCCTAATGACCATCTGGCATCTTTAGAAAGCATGTCCATTCCTATCCCCTCTGGAGAAGGCAGTAGCAGAAGTATTGAAAATCAAAACCTATCACCCATAGCCCATTCTGAAAGTGACGAGGAGGTTGATAAAGACTTTTGGACAGTAGGGGAAACTCCAAAGTATATCATTCACCCACAAGTAGAAAGTCCTCCTAAGAGAATAGTAAGAGAAGTCTTGATTGGTAGGGTAGCTATACCTTTAGACGGTGGATCTCCCAGATTTGATGCAATTCCTCCTTATAAGAATTCGAGCATAGTTACACCTCAACCTCGATGCAATTCCGAGATCCAACCTATTCCTGAACGTGTTATTGAAGCCATCCCTCAATCTGTAAATCACCGAAGGTTCGAAATTGGTGATAGGGTTGTGATGCCTAATGATTTATTTTATATACGATCCAGGGGATTAGGTGACTTTTGGGTTGGACCGCTCACTGTTGAGCGCTGCATGGGTGAGATGTGTTTTCTCACCACTGGGACTGGCCAACGTATATTACTCCCTATCAACCAGAGGGAGTTAAGGGATTATCATCCCTGACTTTCCCTGCTATGCCTTGCCTTGCCTGTTTAGAGTTGGTAGTTTCTGAATAAGCTCACTTGAGCAATAGAATTTGTGTGCTTTTTCTTTTTCAGTATGATGAGTATTGTCCCTTTTTCTTTTCTGCTTGGAGTGTCTGCTTGTTTATTGAGTTGAGCCTTGCTCCTTCCTAAGCTTGTCTCTTCTCCTGCATGCATTAAAGAATTTTTAGTTGTCGTTTCTATTTTTGGTTGCCTGTGCAAGTGAGATTGCCTGCTTGAAAAAGTTCTCTTTTCCTCCTGCACAGTAATAGAAATAATAAATGATATATGCCATGTTAGTTTAAATTTTTCTTTTACGCATTTCAGTTTCTGTTTTAGAATAGATTTCATTATCAGTTTTATTTTATATTTGTCCCATACATGCTCCATGAGGTATTCTAGTGTTTGTGAGAGCAGGAACAGGTGCAAAATAAAAGCTGAAAGCAAGGATGGTGCAGTGCTGGATTGAAGATTGATTGCAGAGCAGATCGAGACCATAGATTCTGAGGTTCTCAAGCGCTCTCTCCCTTAGAGCACTTGTCCCAGCTGGAGCCAGATGTTATCACACCATAGTAGCAGGGCTACTATTCTTGCTTAGCAGATATCTGCACATTCCAGAGCTTCTATTATTCAGAGCATGGCTATGATGATTGTACAGTTTGGATCACTCATGATCAGAGCAGTATATTATTCAGACTTATGTTAGACCTTGTGTCAAGGCTGAGCCTTGAGAGTTCAGATTTGATGACCGATGTGACCCTTTATCCCATACAGTTTCAGTTCAGTGCTTAGAGATGTATTGCAGCAGTGGTTCAGATGGTGTATGATGATTATTATTATGATGATGTTATATGATCTATGGATATGTTATCACTGACTGTGGATTATTATCTTGTTGATTTAGTCATGTTCACAGCATCTGCTTGGTATATTTTTCCTGATGTGGCAAACTGTTAAAATGAACTATAAATCATAAAATGGACAATTGCTTGCACATTTAGGTCATTTAACAAAACCCACTGGATTTCCACCTTACATAGATATGGTCTTTCCTGACACCAGTTGTCTGCTAGTGTAGGCTCCATATTCACTTGACTCCATCCATACATGACTTTCCTATTTGACTTTAAACCTTGACCTGCCTCATTTGACTTTCTGATACTGAGGACTTCCCCATTTTCCTACCTCTGTGTTTGGACCGCATCCCTGTATATTCAGTGTCTCGGCTCTAAGTTGGTGACAAAACTTGCCTTTGGTGAGTTGGATTGTAGGCCTAAATCATTCTGGTCGGTTGTCCCGATGTTTGGCATTGGCTCAAACTCCCCCCTAGTCACTTGAGATGTTGTTGGCTAAAACTGAAAGCTCATGTTCTACCTATGGAAACTTATAAATTCGCCCATGGAAACTAAAAAGGGCAAGAGCGATGAACAGCTAAAAATACTCCTCAAAGAGTATAAGAAAGGTCCAAAATAGCAATGGTTCTTAAAAGTTATATCTAAACAATTGCTGACCTTATATGTATTTGAAAACATGCCCTGGATGCAAGCTGCAACTAGTTGTGCTTATCAGCACACCTGAAATCCGAAGGGTTATGTAGGCCAAAAAGGCCATGAAATGAAATTGAATGATCCTAATGAACCTGGATCAACTTGATGTAGACATAATGCCTAAGTTGAATAAGCACTCTCTGAACAACTTATCCATTTGTGAGGCACAGCCATCCCCCGTGTTATTTTGTCCAACACAGAGTTTGTAGCTTTCCCCTTTCTCCCAGTCCAAAGTATTTTTTGAGTTAAGTTAGATAGGTCAACCCCTTGGCCCAACCTTGTTCCTAGCCTTCATCCTTCACTAGCAGTTTGACCATTGCCAATGGGTGAGTTTGTCATTTGAACTATTGTGCAAGTAATGTTATTGTTATCACACAACTCGTAGTTGCCCCTAGTGGTATCCCATCCGAGATAGTAGAGGAGGAAGGCAACTAAAGAGGTGACCCAAGAGATGCCACGGTTCCCAATGCAAGGTGGGAGTCACGTCAACCGAGGCACTCTTCGCTTTAGGTCAAGGTGTAGCGAGACCTAGGGGGAGACCCTATAACCAATCACAGTTGATTGGACCCAAACAAAGGTTTCTAAAGGTGAATAAGTGAAGAGTTACGGAAACCAATGCAAGGCTAAGTGGACCTAAGAGTTAAGGTATGGTTGAAGGTGGTGCAAGAGATTGTTAGTGTTTCAACCTATGTATGGTTTAGGCCACATGATGAGGTATGATGACTAGGTGTAGTACCATATGTTTACACAAGTGGGTCTTGTTTTCTTGGGAAGTGTGAAATGGTCTTAAGTGGGCCCACAAGGTGAAGCTAGGTGTAATGTTGGTACTAGAGGTTAGGTAATGACTAGATCTATAGATCCAAGTTGATTCTAGAAGTACCCATGTGCTAGATCTAGGTTTTGACACAAATCCCAAGGAGTGCGACTTGCTTTGAGGATGACTAGTGCCTTGTTAAGTGGGCTAATGGGGTCAAAAAGTATGTCAAAGTGTAGATCGGGACACCTAGAAGCCAAGTTGAGTGGGCTAAATGAGATCTAATGGTTGGATTTTGCTAGATCTAGGTTTTCAAGAAATGACCCTAAGTGGACCACAATCCCTTGAAACAAGGAATGCTACCCCCAAGGCAGATCGTCACAAAAAGATAGTCTAGGCCTAGGTTTCAAGGTATGGCCGTTCCAAATCTCCAAAAATCCCAAACACCCACTTCCTCAAAGTGGACAAACTCACCTTCCCCAGGTAGTGCGACTTTGTTCAAGGAGGGTTAAAAGGTGGGTTTGGTGGACCAAATCAAGTCCAATGGTCACCAAACTATAGATCCAAGTAGCTAGTACCCCGATCTATGCATGTCCCAAAAATCAAGTCAATCCAAGGGCTAGATCTTAGTAGATCTGAGTTTTGAGGTGCCAAGAAATTCAAAAGGGGGTTTTGACCCCTTAAAACATGGAATGATGTCCACAAGGTGGAATTCACCAAAGTAACAATCTGAGGGTAGGTTATCAAGTGTCTAGATTGCAAATCAAGTGGGATCTCACCTACCCATGTGCTAGATCTAACCAAACAAGCCTCTCACTAGGAAGTGCGATTTGGGTTCAAGAGGGCTTTTTGCCTTGAAAAGTGTGTCAATTCCAAGCCAATCACCACCAAACTATAGATCCAACTAGGGGTGGATGCTATAGAGGTGGGTTTTCAAGATCTTCTCAAAAGCAAGGCTAGATCTAAGAAATACCAAAATTGGGGTTTTAATGAATTAGGGTTTTATGACCAATGAAGATAGAATGGATGAAAGAGGCACATACCTTGTAGATCTTACCTCAATTGCTTATGGCCACCTTGCAAATTGATAGCATTCTCCTATGTGTATATTCAAGAGTGAGATCCAAGAGCTCCAACCAAAACATCCTTCTCCAAGATAGCCAAATCGTCCTCCTCCTACAAGACAAGATCAAAGAAACAAGTCAAGCAAGATGATTATGAAAATGGTAGAAAGATGTAATAGAAAGCATCAACTATGTCACTAAGATACAATAATGATACTCCCTGTCACAAGATCAACCCAAGAGAGACTATGTGGATCCCTCCAACAATAACCCTCAAGAAGTCCCCTCCTCTCCACCAATTCGACTTTCCTGTTAAAAGATTAGTAGAAGCACCAAAATCCACAATGATACATAGAAGAGATACTGTATATTCAATATGCAAGAGAATCCACAATACAAGAGAGATGTGCTCCACAAAGAATTTTTCTATTCCAATATTCCAGAGCTCCAAAGGTGAGCTTTACAATGGGGGGTCTCCTCCTTATATAGGATAATAAAGACCAAAACCCTATACCACTCTACAATACTATATCAAATGAGTGGTTGAGATTAAAAGATCTCATCATACAATCAATGGCTAAGATGAACCATAACAATATATCACATGGATCACCCAATATAATAATAGCGCCCCCACTAAATGGTACAAAGAAGGGGTGACATCATCCACTAGAGAAGAATAGGTGCCAAAATCCACCTCATGATGACTAGGACATGACAATATAAGCACATGGTGGGGCTAGGAGGCATCAATCCTTACTAGCTCATCCCCAAGGCACAATAAAATAATAAAATATGTCCAAGATAATATAAATGATCAAAACTGTCCTCAGAATCCATGACAATCAAGCAGTAAATGTCCTCCTGTGATCAATGTGGGCATACCCACATGGTGAAAACTAACTGGAAGGTAGTGATGCCACCCTGGAAGACCTCTGTGAAGACCAAATGCCAAAACCTTACCTCAATTGCCCAAATCGATTTCCTCAGTGACCACTTTATCCCATTTTTTAACTGCCTCGGTAACTGTGAAAGTGCCAAAACTGCCTCCTAGGGCACTAGCGCTGTCCATCTGAGCCCACCAGGCTCTCCAGAAGGGGGGATAAATGGTAAAAACAAATGGCTGGACCACCCCCTCCATCATCAGCGCCCTAGGTGAACTGGCCAATCATGGCCCCTGCTGCTCAGGCTGGAAAATCAGCCCCAAATCTGGTCAACAAGTGTAAAACTGCATCAATCACTATCAGAAGTGCTCGGAACTGAAAAATAAGTGTCTCAATGGATCCAGAAGACCCAAATCCACTAGAAATGTGTACTCATACACCATGGGTTGCCCTAATGGGCCAGCTGTAGGGTCCACCATATATGGACAATGTATAATCTGTTGATCTAAAGTAATAATAAACCTGCTGCACTGGATCAATCATCATCTGCATCATATGTCCATCATATGATATCATCATCAAGCATGTGGGACCATCAATCATCATCAAATAGGCATCTATACATGGCCCACATCATCACGGATCCCAATAATATATATATATATATAACCAAGGATAAATCACATCAGAAGACTAAGACATGCTTCTCTAATCATTTTCACAGCCTAGCTCAAAGTATAAAATCCATTCAGTGGCATTAATCAAGTTAGCATATTCCATTGTTATATAAAATTACTTGCACAATAGTTCAAATGACAAACTCACCCATTGGACATGGTCAAACTGCTAGTGAAGGATGAAGGCTAGGAACAAGGTTGGGCAAAGGGGTTGACCTGTCTAACTCAACTCAAAAATACTTTGGACTGGGAGAAAGGGGAAAGCTACAAACTCTGTGCTGGACAAAAGAACACGGGGGATGGCTATGCCTCACAAATGGATAAGTTGTTTAGAGAGTGCTTATTCAACTTAGGCATCATGTCTACATCAAGTTGATCCAGGTTCATTAGGATCATTCAATTTTATTTCATGGCCTTTTTGGCCTACATAACCCTTCGGATTTCAGATGTGCTGAGAAGCACAACTAGTTGCAGCTTGCATCCAGGGCATGTTTTTTTAAATATTTATAAGGTCAGCAATTGTTTAGATATAGCTTTTAAGAACCATTGCTTTTTGGACCTTTCTTATACTCTTCGAGAAGTATTTTTAGCTGTTCATCGCTCTTGCCCTTTTATTTGTTTCCATGGGCGAATTTATAAGTTTCCATAGGTAGAACATGAGCTTTCAGTTTTAGCCAACAACATCTCAAGTGACTAGGGGGAGTTCGAGCCAATGCCAAACATCGGGACAACCGACCAGAATGATTTAGACCTACAATCCAACTCACCAAGGGCAAGTTTTGTCACCAACTCAGAGCCGAGACACTGAATATACAGGGATGCGGTCCAAACACAGAGGTAGAAAAATGGGGAAGTCCTCGGTATCAGAAAGTCAAATGAGACAGATCAAGGTCTAAAGTCAAATAGGAAGGTCATGTATGGATGGAGTCAAGTGAATATGGAGCCTACACTAGTAGACAACTGGTGTCGGGAAAGACCATATCTATGTAAGGTGAAAAACCAGTGGGTTTTGTTAAATGACCTAAATGTGCAAGCAATTGTCCATTTTATGATTTACAGTTCATTTTAAATAGTTTGCCACATCAGGAATAATATACCAAGCACATGCTGTGATCATGACTAAATCAACAAGATAATAATCCACAGTCAGTGATAACATATCCATAGATCATACAACATCATCATAATAATCATCATGCATCATCTGAAACACTGCTGAAATACATCTCTAAGCACTGCACTGAAACTGTATGGGATAAAGGGTCACATCAGTCATCAAATCTGAACTCTCAAGGCTCAGCCTTGACACAAGGTCATACATAAATCCGATTAATATACTGCTGATCATGAGTGATCCAAAATATATGGCCATGCTCTGGAATAATGGAAGCTCTGGAATGTGCAGATATCTGCTGTACAAGAATAGTAGCCCTGCTACTATGGTCTGATAACAGTTATATAACAAAGGAATATGCTAACTTGATTAATGCCACTGAATGGATGTTATACTTTGAGCTTGGCTGTGAGAATGATTAGAGAAGCATGTCTTAGTCTACTGATGTGATTTATCCTTGGTTGTATATTATTGGGATCCGTGATGATGTGGGCCATATATATATGCCTATTGATGATGATTGATGGTCCCACATACTTGATGATGGTATCATATGATGGACATACGGTTCAGATAATGATTGATGCAGTTCAATAGGTTTTATTATTACTTCAGATCATCAGATTATGCACTGTCCATATATGGTGGACCCTACAGCTGACCCATTAGGGCAACCCATGGTGTATGAGTACACATTTCTAGTGGATTTGGGTCTTCTGGATCCAATGAGACACTTATCTTTCAGTTCCGGGCACTTCTGACAGTGATTGATGCAGTTTTACACTTGCTGACCAGATTTGGGGTTGATTTCCCAGTCTGAGCAGCAGAGGCCATGAGAGGCCAGTTCACCTAGGGCGTTGTATGAGGAGGGGGTGGTCCAGCCACTTGTTTTTACCATTTACCCCCCTTCTGGAGAGCCTAGTGGGCTCAGATGGACAGCGCAGATGCCCTAGGAGGCAGTTTTGGCACTTTCACAGTTACCGAGGCAGTTAAAAAAAGGGATAAAGTGGTCACTGAGGAATTCGATTTGGGTAATTGAGGCAAGGTTTTGGCATTTGGTTTTCACAGAGGTCTTCCAGGGTGATCCCACTATCTTCCAGCCAGTTTTCACCATGTGGGTAGGCCCACAGCGATCACAGGAGGTCTTTTACTGCTTGTCTGTCACAGTTTTTGAGGACAGATTTGATCATTTATATTATCTTGGACATATTTTATTATTTTATTGTGCATTGGGGATGAGCTAGTAAGGATTGATGCCTCCTAGCCCCACCATGTGCTTATTATGTCATGTCCTAGTCATCATGAGGTGGATTTTTGGTACTTTTATCCCCTCTAGTGGATGACGTCACCCTCCATGATTATTTTATACTATGACGTCATCATTATATTGGGTGATCCATGTGTTATGTTATTATGGCTCATCTTAGCCATTGATTGTATTTTGAGATCTTTTAATCTCAACCACTCATTTGATGTAGTATTGTAGAGTGGTATAGGATATTGGTCTTTATTATCCTATATAAGGAGGAGACCCCCTATTGTATAGCTCACCTTTGGAGCTCTGGAATATTGGAATAGAACATTTTTTTTGTGGAGCATATCTCTCTTGTCTTGTGGATTCTCTTGCATATTGAGTATACAGTATTTCTTCTATGTATCATTGTGGATTTTGGTGTTTCTACTAGTTTTCTTGCAGGAAAGTCGAATTGATGGAGAGGAGGGCGATTTCTTGAGGGTTATTGTTGGAGGGATCCACATATTCTCTCTTGGGTTGATCTTGTGACAGGGAGTATCATTATTGTATCTTTGTGACATAGTTGATGCTTTCTATTACATCTTTCTATCATTTTCATAATCATCTTACTTGACTTGTTTCTTTGATCTTGTCTTGTAGGAGGAGGACGATTTGGCTATCTTGGAGGAGGACGTTTTGGTTGGAGCTCTTGGATCTCACTCTTGAATATACACATAGGAGAATGCTATCAATTTGCAAGGTGGCCACAAGCAATTGAGGTAAGATCTACAAGGTATGTGCCTCTTTCATCCATTCTATCTTCATTGGTCACAAACCCTAATTAATTAAAACCCTCATTTTTGGTTTTTCTTAGATCTACTTAGATCTAGCCTTGCTTTTGAAAAGATTTTAAGAACCCACCTCTATAGCATCCACCCCTAGTTGGATCTATAGTTTGGTGGTGATTGGGTTAAAATTGACACACTTTTCAAGGCAATATAGCCCTCTTGAACCAAATCGCACTTCCTTGGAGAGGCTTGTTGGGTTAGATCTAGCACATGGGTAGGTGAGATCCCACTTGATTTGCAATCTACACACTTGATAACCTACCCCCAGACTGTTACTTTGGTGATTTCTACCTTGTGGGCATCATTCCACGTTTTAAGGGATTAAAACCCCCTTTTGAATTTCTTGGCACCTTAAAACTTAGATCTAGTAAGATCTAACCCTTGGATTGACATGATTTTCATTTTCTAGATCCACATAGATCGGTGCATAAGCTACTTGGATCTATAGTTTGGTGGCCATTGGACTTGATTTGGTCCACTTAACCCCTCTTTTAGCCCTCCTTGAGCAAGGTCGCACTCCCTTGGGTGAGTGAGTTTGCCCACTTTGAGGAAGTGGGTGTTTGAGATTTTTGTGGATTTGGAACGGCCATACCTTGAAACCTAGGTCTAGAGTATCATTTTGCGACTATCTGCCTTGGGGGCAGCATTCCGTGTTTCAAGGGATTGTGGTCCACTTAGGGTCATTTCATGAAAATCTAGATCTAGCAAGATCCAACCACTCTATCTCAATTAGCCCACTTGACTTGGCTCCTCGGTGTCCCGATCTACACTTTGACATACATTTTGACCCCATTAGCCCATCCAACAAGGCACTAGTCCTCCTCAAAGCAAGTCGCACTCCTTGGGAATTGTGTCAAACCTTAGATCCGGTACATGGGTACTCCTAAAATCAACTTAGATCCATAGATCTACTCATTACATAACCTCTAGTACCAATTTCATCCCTTAGCTTCACCTTGTGGGCCCACTTAAAGCCATTTCACACATCCCAAGAAAATAAGATCCACTTGTGTAGCATATGGTGATGTACCTTGTTATTATACCTAATTATGTGGCCTAAATCATGTATTGGTTGAAACACTAGTCATCTCTCAAACCACCTTCAACCATACTTTAATTTCTAGGTCCACTTTACCTTGCATTGGTTTTCGTAACTTACCATTTACTCATCCCTAGGAACCTTTGTTTGGGTCCAATCAACTGTGATTGGTTATAGAGTCTCCCCCTAGGTCTTGTTTCACCCTGACCTAAAGCGAAGAGTGCCTCGGTTGACGTGACTCCCACCTTGCATTGGGAACCATGGCATCTCTTGGGTCACCTCTTTAGTTGCCTATCTCCTCTACCGTCCCGGATGGGATACCACTAGGGGCAACTACAAGTTGTGTGATAACAAGTCCTTTGTAGCAAAATCTTTATGGAATGTTATCACTAAAGATAGTTTGTGGAAAAGGATACTTATCCAAAAATATATAGCTCTAGACTCACAGATGGATTGGATAAGGAAGGGAAGACAGAGCATCCAAAATGTTTCCAATCGGTGGAAGGCAATGACACTTGCATTCCCAGTCATTGGTAACTATTTTGCTTGGAGGGTGGGAGATGGATCTCAGGTGAGAGTTGGGGCAGATGCAGTAATGCATTATGGTAGGGGCATTTCTCTTCCAAATGAGCTTATCCAGCATCTACAGATAATAGGAAGATGTACTCTAAACTTGATTGGCAATCCAAATGAAACTACCCTGTGGAACTAGGGGTGGTTGAATGCATATGATCTTGGTATAGGGGTGGATTTGGATCAGGACTGGAACTCTTATCTTACAGAATTAAGGAAGGCCATATAAACCTAAACAATGATCTTGATGAATTAATTTGGGCCTTGAATGAGGCAGGGGGTACTTATAAGTTATACTGCTAGACTTGGCTATTCAGTTCTTCTTAACCCAGATATTGGAGAGGTTAAATGGTGGTGGAAGAAGTTGTGGAAGATAAGGGTCCCTCCAATGAGTAAGTTATTTATGTGGCTTGTTCTTTATAACAATAGTATTAACATGGAAATCTCTTCAAAAGAGGATTAGGGCAGGACCTGACATCTGTATGTTGTGTAGGTGTAATGAGGAGAATACTTCACATCTTTTTTTGTTTTGTCCATTTTCTCGACATGTCTGGTCTGAGGTTGGGTCTTTGCTGGGTAAACAAAATCTTTGGAGAAAAGATAACATTGATGATTGCTTTCTTGAATGGTTCATGAATAGAGATTTGAAAAGCCTTAGGCCTGTCCCTCTTGTGGTTTTGTGGGGCATATGGTTAGCAAGGAATTCTATTCTGTTTGAGGAGAAATTTAAACATCCTATCCAAGTAGTTGTTCAGGTGAATGCTTTGCTATTGGATTTCAAGGCAACTCCAAAGGTTAAGCCCTAGAGAATAATAGGGGAAGTACAGCTGGACAAATCTTTTGCTTGGGGTTTTTTTTATGGAGCCTGTCAAGGCCCAGACTCAACCTGTGGCATTGGTTTTGTCCTCTTCCTTTTAGAATCTCATTGTATTCATGTCAAAGAAAACCTAGGTCAAGGGACCAATAATCTTGGGGAATTTAAGGCATTATTTAATTTACTCAAAACTGCTTTGGATAGAAACATTGTCCATCCACAGGTATTGGGGGACACTTCTCTTGTAATCAACTGGATGAAGGACAGTTTACAGATTCAGAACAATACTCTTCTTCCCCTTGCTTTGCAGCTGAAGGATATTTCAAGTCGATTCCAAGTAATCAGTTACACTCATGTTTTCAGAGAGCTAAACAAAAAAGACCTCCTCTCCAAGGAAGGTCTAGTCTTGATTGAAAACCAGGGTACTATGGAAGAACTACAAGATGGTCATCTAGTGGACTTCAGGCAGTTCATCGTAAGTGATTTTTGAACTTAATTTTTTTTTATATAGATTGTATTATGTCAGTCTTATTTCTAAGTCTGACAGGTTTATAGTTTGAAGGTTTGGGTCAGTGGTCTGAATGTTTCAGTCAATGTTCCACCAAGTTTCTGGGACACGGGGACATGGGAGCGGGGAACCACAGGAGCGGCCTATATAGAAGTTTCCCTCAAAGTTTAGGAAATGTCAAAGGAGACGTAGGGGTTTTTAACATAGGGAAACCTGCCAGAAATATTACAAAATTTATATTAGAATATCAATATATAAAAATTGAAATTTGGAGCACAAGTCATTACTGTCTTTGATTTTATAATCTAAAGATTAATACAAATTTGCAACATACATCAAGTGAAATAAAATGAAATACAACCATATATAAGCTATAACTGATAAAACAAAATCAGAAATAAAACCATATTGAATAGTGAAATGAAATCGAGGCTAGAGAGAAGGAAAATAGTGGACTGAGTAGCCCTTTATCATTTAATTTTTAATTTTTAGTTTTTTTGTTCAAAAACAGTGAAAGGATACATGGGGACGCCATTTTTAGGAGGGAAATGTTTCCCTTTTTCCAGGAAACATCCTCTTCTACGTTTCCTTGAGTTTCCTTCAAACGGGAACATGGGGGGGACATTTCCAATGAAGTTTTTAAGTTTCCGGGACATGCATAGGTGTGGAAGCGCATTTCCTACCCTTGAGGACACATCCCCATGTAACACTGGTTTCAGTCAGTTTAGAACAGTGATGATCTGTACCTTCATCAACTTTGTTTTTGATCGAGCACCTGATGATCGTATTTTTGTTCTTCTCAAGTAAAAACCACATTTTTTTTCTTGGGAAAAAATACTTAATTTCGCATTTAAATTAGATGGATACCTGGATAATGGGCTAATTTAGTGTCTAGTCAGAAGTCCAGTTCAGAAATTTTATAAATTGGTACCCTGTTTGTCAAGGGTGGCAGTCAGGTACACCAGTGTATGGGACACTGAAAAAAGTACAAATAGTGTATGGGATGTTGAATAAAAAATTAATGATGAAAATCTGTATACTATGTTCGAACTATCATGAGCCGGAACTCACCACCACCAAAAATAGTCAAAGAGAATCATAGGTATTTACAATCTCATGTTTGCAATACATATTGATATACCTGTTGTGTTTGCTCAGAAATGTGATCAGGAACAAGCACTTTCTCTTCTAAAACATCTGATCTAGTTTGTGCTTTCCCCACGGCACAAGATGATATTTTGCAGGCATCATCAACAGCAACTGGTTCGGTGCTATATAAGGTCATTTCACCATCATGATTTTCATCGACACTGTAACTTGGCAAAGGATAATCTTCTTTTGGGTGGCTCTCATCCCAATCTTGCATTTTTGCATAGCAGTTGGCTGCATCAATCATGTCAGCATTGACATTAATAAGATCCTCTATAACCTGCAACCATATGGAGGAATAAAACAAGGACAATAATAATTCGCAATTTTGTCAGCAACACTGACACATATAAAACACAAATACAAGATGACGTCCAAGAAACTGAAACAAACTTACTAATTATGATACAACTTTATGGAGGGAAATTTTATATAAACACAAAATATAACATTAAACTTCATTGTTAACTTGACCAGCTGTTCTAGCTGACAACACATAAGAACCAGGAAGTTAAAGCATGAATGCCCTCTATAGATCACAGAGAAAGAAGAAAAAAGCAACAGACTGTACTAATATTTGCATCTTGTGCACAAGTAGATATAGTAAGTGCATCCCAAAGAAAACAGAAAGTGTAATGAAGGGAAACGTTTTAGTTCATGCACCTTACTATGGCGCTCCAAATTCATTGTCAAAATTTTGTTGTCTTCATTTATCATTTTAAGTGAGTCAAGAGCCTGATCTTTCTGCTTTGCATTACTCTCACTCTCGTCCATCAACTGGGAAATAGCTGTAGCCTGCAGATAGATGTGTAAGACAAGAAAATAGTAATGATGGTTTGAATCCATCTAAGGCAAAATGTTTTTTAAGATTTCCTTCCATTAATCATAAAGTGCTTTTTTATGCTGCATATTCCCTAACAAAAGTTATTTGTAATTTGCTGATTCAAGCATGTCACAAACACATGCACAAATCAGAATGAAAGAGAAGAATTCTAGAACTATTCTTTATTCGGTCTCTGAGGAAACCACAACATTCAGCCACATCATACTTTCTCAAATCATGTCCCTATATATTTTACTATATCTCGTTCTTTTGAAGTAGCTATTTAAAATCAATTGTTTTTACTTTTTCCCTTTAAACTAACTGTTGGAAAGCCAAAAAGGATATATCTACACAGAGTTAAATAAAGGTATATAATAATAATACATCTGATAGTTTTAAAGGTGTTACTACAATTTTAAGCTTTCTTTAATTATCAAATGCATATAACGAGTTATATTTTGCACACAGAGCGCAGGTAGATGTTTTTGCTTTTAAGTAACAGAGAATCCATTTGCAAGCATTGCAAAGCCAGCTCTCACATCATCTTAAACAAAGTCCTCTTGAGGCAAACCAGAGTTCATGATTGAATATAAGACAGGTAATCAAGTATTCAAAAATTAAAAATAATCTCAGCGTCTCTGAAAATTATTTTCAGCTTATAGATTAGGAAATGATCTGATAATAAGCAATATAGTTTTATACTTTTAATCAATAAGACTCAAAGGTTAAGGACCAAGGTTACATTGACAGGCACATCAAAAAGTCAACAAGAGGCATATGAAAAGACTGATACATGGGCAAGGTTGGTGAAAAGAAAATCATTAACTCAATAGCGAACCAAACAAAATGGAAAGTCGCATCTACTAGTTCAACAAGGCAAAGAAAGTTGGAACATGGATACTGCAGGACCTCTATAAGTTGACCAGACACAAAAATATTAAAGATTACAGCAATGGAGAATATCAATTTAAAGGACCACACCTGGCGTTCAAGAATCTGCAAATTTCTTGTGCGCTCCTCTGCTAGCCTTTCCTTCTCGAGATGCAAAGCATTCTTTTCAGCTAACGTCCTCTGAAGACGTTGCACAAGTTCCCTGCAATCCAAATCAATCGGGTTTAGGGAAGCTCAAATGCCTATAATAAAGTAGGAAGCCTTCCCAAAGCCAGATTATGCAAACAAACCAGAATTTTCAAATTAATCTAAAAAGAGTCTAAAACTATGATACCAAATTATGAACTCCAATTAGATTTTTGAGATGAGACATTTTAAAATAGAGTATAGTCATGAAAAACTTGAGTACAACTCACGTGACCTGATGCACATTTCTAATCTGAAATGAGTTAAATCCCATGTTTACAAAGATGAAAGATAACGTTTTTCAGCAATCAAGTGTCTGGAAGCTGCAATTAATTACTGATGGAAGTGTTGCCGCCTTATCCGTTCATGGGAAACATGAGAAAATCTCAACTCACCCATTGCAGCCTTGGGGGAAAGTTCAGGTTGGGTGCTACAGTCACCACAACACTCGACCTCTCTGTTTAGGCCAACTCCTAAACAAAGCCAAAGGAGGTGGTCCCTAATAAAATAATCTAAGAATAAGTAAACTATAGGAGTTAAATGAAGTTACAACCAGCTACTTAGGAAATAAAGAAGGTAAAGCAAATCTATAATAGCTATAGAAATAGTGCAAGAACTTAGATCTGCAACTTCACAAGCACATAATATTCCCTGCAAGTAAGATATTCAGAAAAAAACAATGCCTAAATAGATCTATGGTACCAAGATAATTGCTAACGAGGAAGCTTAGATATACAATATCATGAAACTTGCATGTATGAAACTTTCCAATACGAAAAATTTTGCTTGTATGCTTATGCTTGAAAGATGATAAATGAAGTAAATGCTTTGTAGTTCCTTTTAGCTGATTAGATTGTTGGTGTCCACACAAGGGATGGACAATAGAATAGAAAAAAGTCTAACTAGGAATGTAAAGCGATTAGTGACTAATCTAGAAATATAAAAGTGATTAGAAATTTATCCTAAGCTAGATGACGTCAGATGACCAAACAGAGAGAGACACCCTTTCCCCATGGGAAAGCCAGAGAACCATCAATGCCCAACAAGTAAAATTGGGGTTCGGTTGACTCAAGGGTCTCAAGATCCAAGGTAAGCCTTATTGCCGTTGGATTGCGCACCTAGTTAACGCAACATAAATCTTTGCTATTGTTCAGTGCACCCTTGGGGGCAAGTCTCGAGTCAAGACTGTCACCTGATCTTGACTACTCTGTTTAGGCCAACTCCTAACCGAAGCCAAGGGGGGTAGTCCCTACGGAAGGTTTCTAAGGTTTTTAGAATTTAAAATGTTCTTAGAAAAAGTTAATTAAAGACATTTTAGGAGTTTTTTAGAGAGTATGACTACAATCCAAGTTTGTTGCAAAAGATTTAAGAAAATGCTTTCAATAGCAGAAAATAAACAACCACCACTAGCATAAAGAAGGATTAAGCAACAATTTACTGATATGATATTAAGCAAATGTAAAATATGTTGTTGCTGGAGACCAATGCCAATGGAGTCAATATAGATAATAGTTGCTACTGAAAGGGAAAGTCTTGCAAGTGTATCCTGGTTGGTTTTAAATTATTAAAGATTGAATTTTGTTACGGGAAAAAAGGAAACTCCAGATATACCATGAGGTACAAGGAGCAATGTCCGGAAATTAAGTGAAGGTGGCTCCTCACGAAGACGCGTGGGATGGAATGGAGTCTCTAGGGCGGTGTTCAACACTACACCAACAAAGGTGTAGCCTAACTGTGCCCTGAGGTCGCCTCCCAGTTGTTCTCGCTTCTTCTAAGGAATTTGCCCACACAAAACTCAATGTTCTAAGTGCCGGATTTTCACTATGTATGGGGTTGTTACTTTTATTAAGATGAGTTTTTAATTAAAATGTGAAAATTAATAAGTTGCTACAACTCTCTTTTATTTCCCCAGGACCAGGCAAATGCCCGCAAGGGGAAAGAGCATACTTTGAGCGGTAGCAAAATGTTTATTTCAAATTTGATGCTTGAAAAATGCTAAAAGTAAAACAGAAAGATGTAGATCATCGGATCTATGTGTCACTTTTTTACCAACCACCATTAATCGGCAATGCCTTTATGTGGTGGTGAGAGCATATTTCGTTGCAACGAGATCGATGTTATTTCTAATTTACTTTTGCAAAATAAAATGGAAAGAATATGAAATATTATAAGTATACAGTCCTGCAGTAAAATATGGTTTGTGTGTTTTTGTTTTGCCAGAAAAATTCAGACCACAAAATTTGACACTGTGAATCCCCCCATGGGGGATGGGGTGTGGGCACTGTGTATCCCACTTGCTCTTGTTTAATAGATGTTACAATATGTTCCCAAAGAACTGCCTCTTAGTACATTTAAACTTGGATCTAAGGGCTTACAAATTTATAGAATGAAAGAAAGGTGAAAGAGGGTCCACTGTATGTCTTTTTCAAAGTTACAAATATCGGCGATATATCGCCGACATCGCGATATATCGCGATGAGATCTCCATGCCGATAATATCGGCAAATATCGCGGCGATGTTTAAGGTGATTTTTTGTGAAGAAAAATCGCGAAAATATCGCGATGTTTGATAAAAAATCGCGAGTCGATGTTTTGACATCGCCAGTCCGCCCGCGGGGTATAAAACGCTCAGATATACGTTTTTTTTTTTGTTTTTTCTTGACTGTTTCGTTCTGTTCGTGGTCGCCGTTCGCAGAGGATTCGTGGTCGCCATTCAAACCCTTGTGGTCGCCGTTCGTCGTCGCCGTTCACAGCCGTTCGTGGTCGCCGTTCAGACTCCAAAGCCGTTCGTGGTCGCCATTCAAAACCCTGTGGTCGCCGTTCGTGGTCGCCGTTCAGCCGTTCGTGGTCGCCATTCAAAACCCCGTGGTCGCCATTCACTCTCACTCTTGGAGGTAGGGCAAAATAACACCCTGGTCGCCTACAGCTAACTCTACCTACAGTCTGTTAAGCTTGTCTTTAATGCATGAATGTGGATGATAGAAGTGGTTGAAATTAGAGCTAGTATTGTTTGCAATTTCCACACATCTTTTGGATTATCGTGTTGCAAATTGCTCTCTTATTGCTGTCAATGCTCTCACTGCATGAGGGTTTCACGTTTGTATTTTTATACACTCTTTATTCCATTCATTGAGTGTGCATTTTTAAGCATCTTTCTCTGATTTCGGGTGACTGATTGAAGTCTGAGGCAGCCGCAGTCAAGGTGAAAATTTAAAGTTTGAACATCTCTGATTTTGGGTATCATTTACTAAGGCAGCAGTGAAATGTTTTCTTGCATAGGGTAGCCACAGTAGAATGGTCTGATCTAAGGAGGCATCCGAATAGCAGCAGCCTCTACAAAAGACTAATTCAGATTTTAAGAAATAGAGTCTATCCATTATGTGTAATTGTAGAAAAGCTTTGACTGTTATTGATGATATGAGCTGTTTGGGTATGGCAGAGTATGCAGACTTTGTACTATTCTAGTCTAGACATAGTGATATATCCATTCAGGCTAGCCGCTAAACACTCTGTCTTAGGTGCTTATGGTTAGGGCGTTGCCTTGTAAAGTGTAAACCCTAGCCTTCTTGTTTTATAATAATTGGCAAGGTCTTCACTTTTTTTTTATATACACAGTTCGGGGGATTGAATTTTGAGCCATAAGCAACATTGTAATTTTTAATGTGTTAATAAAATACAGCTGTACAATTGAGAGTTCAAATTTGTGTACCCTGATATTTTCAGTGTGAGGTGTTTGTAGGATCTAGCATTCATAATTTACAGTTTTGAGAAAAATGATCAGCTTCAAGTTTTCTGGTGTTTAGGTTGTGTTATACAGTTATTGTGAATCGTGATTGTAAAATCTGCTTACCATGATTTAAAATCAATAGGGTTCCCCCTCCAAGTGGAGGCCAATGGGTGTTAATTCACTGTTCCCTACTCTTCTATTCTTAATATTGGACACCCTTTATTGTACACATTGCACTTAACTTACTGTCTTATACACAGCTTTTCAAGATTGTTATCAATGATGCTATACGGTATGACTGTGCCACGACATTGTATCAGTCCATGAACTCAACATTGAAAGGGTATTGTTTCATAACATAATACTGCTAGTGCTGTTATTGAATGGCATATTCTTACGTGTTGATGTTATGGTGTATAATCTCTAATTAGAATTTAGAATTATAATTTAGGATCCTTGCTAAATTAGGAATTTAGGAAATTAGAATTTAGGACAGCAATTTAGGACAGCAGAGCAGCAACATGCAGTCATGCTCATTGCAATTATTTTGAAAATTTTGAGGTTTAAAACTTTAATAAGTTAATAAATTATTAATTATTAATTATTAATTAATTTTCATGTTTTAATTTTATGTTTTATCATTTTCTGTTTATCATTTTATGCTAAAAGTAAAAATCTTTTTTTTATGTTGCAGCCTTGCAGGTTCAAACTTTCAAAGTTCCAAAATAGTTTACAAAGTTGCAAACATGCCGAAGACTTTGGATCCATTCTGGGACTACGCAGAGCCTCTTGATCCACAAAATCGCCAAAAGCTAAAATGCAATTTGTGTGGGAAGGAGATGACGGGGGGTATAAGTAGGCTCAAATACCACCTCGCACAACTTTCAGGGCATGAGGTGGATATTTGCAAAAACTCCACACCTGAAATTGTTCATAGGGCCAAACTCGCAATTGAAGGTATTGGCAAGAAGAAAGATGAAAGGGAAGCTCTCAGGCAGGAACTTGGAATGAGAGTGTCATTAGGATCCGGGTCAGCCGGACACACTTTAGGGGGAGTGGGAAGTGAGACCTTTTCCTCATCTTCCGCCATGCCTTCAACAACATCTAGTTACCATGTTCCGAAATCCGGGCCTGGTTCACAACCAGGTATAAAGTCAATGTTCAAGATAAATGAGAAAAAGGAAGCAGACAAACTTGTGAGTCGGTGCCTTTTATGGAGTGATGTACCATTCCACTTTGCGAGGAACCCATTCTACATTCCTATGTTTGATGCCGTTGCTACTGTTGGGCCGGGGTATAGGCCCCCCACTTATGAGGAGCTGAGAGGGCCCCTTCTTGATAATGAAAAGGTTGATTGCACTACTAGGTTGGAGGAGCTTCGAGGTTCATGGGAGTTCACGGGATGCACAGTGATGTCAGATGGTTGGACCGATACGAAGGGTAGGACCCTTCTCAATTTCTTGGTTCATTGTCCCAGGGGCACAATGTTTATAAAATCTGTGGATGCATCTGCACATATCAAAGATGCAGCATTACTATGTGAGTTGTTGGATGGGTTCATCCAGGAGGTAGGACCGCAGCATGTTGTCCAAGTTATAATGGACAATGCTGCGAATTATGTGGCAGCTGGCAGGATGCTTATGGACATGTATCCTTCTTTGTTTTGGACCCCTTGTGCTGCACACTGTATCGACTTGATCTTAGAGGATATGGGAAAGATTGAGTTTATCAGGGATGTCATTGAACCAGCAAGAAGCATCACCAAATTCATATACAATCATGCTTCTGTGCTTAGCTTGATGAGGCAGTTTACTCATGACAGGGAGTTGGTTCGTCCCGCCATCACTCGCTTTGCCACTTGTTTCATCTCTCTTCAGTCTCTCTATACTTCTAAGTGGGACTTGCAGACTATGTTCTTTTCAGCTGAGCGGCGTGTTTTATCGATTAGCACTAAAGCGGAGGGACTTGCCATATCCAGACTAGTGTCATACCAGGAGAGCTTCTGGGATGGGGTGAAGGAAGTGTGTGCCATCTGTGAACCTTTGGTAAGGGTTCTTCGCTTGGTGGATGGAGACAAGCCCGCAATGGGCTACCTATATGAGGCCATGGATAGGGCCAAAGAGGCCATTCGTGCCTACTGTGAGGACAGGGGAGAGGATGGGCAAGCGAAGCAACAATTGATATGGGCGGTGATTGATCAGCGATGGAACAACACACTTCATCGCCCCATTCATGCTGCAGGGCTATTCCTCAACCCCGCATTCTCTTACTCCTGTGGCTTCCGGTTTGATGGAGAGGTAGTGGATGGGTTCTTGGAATGTGTTGAGAGGATGGTGCCAAGTGAAGATGATCGATCAGAGATTTCCAAAGAGTTGGAAATCTATAAGAGGGCCATGGGAACATTTGGGTTTGCTATGGCTATCAGGGATAGGAAGAACAAAATGCCAAGTAAGCTTCACCTTGTTTCAAGTTCAACTTTCAAGAATGAAAAAAATTCAATTTATTTATTTCTTTGTTTTAAATTTTAAATTTTCAATGTCTTCTCTTATGTTTCTAACTTTCTCCAATTCATTGTAGATCATTGGTGGGAAACCTATGGCGCACGAGTACCCCATCTCCAAAGTCTTGCTGTTCGGATCCTTAGCCAGACATGCAACTCTTCTGGTTGTGAGCGCAACTGGAGTGTATTTGAAAAAATACACACCAAGAAGCGCAACAGGTTAGAGAATTTGAAATTAAATTCGAAATTCATTATCTATTGTAATTTATGTCCCATGGGTAATTATAATTTATGTATTCTAGATTCTAATTTAATAAATTCACTGTCCTCATACAGGTTGGATACCCAACGCCTGAATGATCTAGTGTACGTCTCCTACAATCTCAGGTTGTGGGTGAAGCAGCTTCAGAAAAAACCTGATGTGGAGGCCATTTCATTGGATGACATTGACACCACTACTGCGTGGAGAGTGGAGATTGAGGAACCTATTATGGAGGCAGCCCCTGATTGGTTAGAGGATGATCATGATACACAGGATCCCCAGAGTGAGATATGGGAGGATGAGGGGTTTGGCTTTGCGAGTGTGCCACCACCGGAGCCACCAGTAGACTGTCCAGTTGCACAGCCACCGGTTGCACGGCCACCGGTTTCACAGCCACCAGTGTCACGACCACCGTCTCAGCCAAAGGGACCCAGATATAGGGGCAGTGGTAGTAGTAGCAGTGGTAGAGGACTTGATGAGCGTGACGTAGTAGTACCTTATCAGTCTTCTAGTTCTTCTATATTACTTCAGAGACCAGGCACTTCTAGAGGCAGAGGACGCCTTAGTCCACGACGACCCCCACGAGCACCTGGGCTTTCTAGCTCTAGAGGCAGAGCCATTACTAGAGCGATTACCTTTACCCGTAGAAGGGGAAGAGGGAATCCATAGTTTACTTTATTTAGTTTATTTCATTGCATATGACAGTTGACTCTATGAGATACATTGATTGTATTTTTTTGGTGATTCATGAGTCGGGGACTCAAGATCCTGGACACGATTCATTTTTGATGTGTGATGTCTAGACTCTAGCGACACATCTTATTATTTATGCATCTTATATATCAGTTTTCTTTCCATATGCATGTGGCAATGTGTTTAAACTTTATTTGATGTTCTTGTTGCTTTAGATGTTTAGAAAATTGAAAAAAAATGAAGGACACGATTCATTTTTGATGTGTGATGTCTAGCAATACGTCTTATACATCTTATATATCAGTTTTCTTTCCATATGCATGTGGCAATGTGTTTATTTGATGTTCTTGTTGCTTTAGATGTTTAGAAACTTGAAAAAAAATGAATATTTTTGTATTTTTTTAAGTTTGCCGATATATTGCTGATGTTTGCCGACATTTTCGCCGATAAATCCGATAATTTCTTTTTGGACCCTCGGCGATATATTTGCCGACACGATATTTGTAACATTGGTCTTTTTGGCACTTTCTAGCGAAAAATGGCCAAAACTTCCTTCTCTTTTTCCTTGGACCTGATAAAAACCAGCAAGCTAAATATGTAAAGTTAGTGGGTTAAACATATACAAATACACAAAAAAAGTACAACTTTTTATACTTGGAAAAAATTGGAAATTTTGAGCAATTTCAAGTATGAAAAAACTAGATCTAGATCTATAAATTTAGCTTTAAAATGGAACTTTTCTAGATCTATTTGAGAAACAAGGAGCTTTAAAATATTCTTTAGATCTACACTACTTGCTTCAAACAGAAAAGGGAAAGAAGAGTTTTTTATTGAAAGAAGATGGTGGAAGAAAACCCAAGCTTGATAGCTTTTGAAGTGAAGAGGAAAGTTGATGCATGCAAAACAAATATATCACTCAAAAAGAAGTAACCAGCCACCAAGCTTGGAAGAGGAGTCAAGAAAAGATCGATCTCCAACACTTAGCACCGAATCCTGGAAAATCTCCAAGCACTCATACACAAAAGGGATTAAATCTAGTATATCAAATAGAAAAAAATCAAAAGGGCAATAGTACAACCAAATACATGTGTTGCTTCTAGATCTCTAAGCAATTCAATAAACATAAACAAGTCAAGAACTATGAATGCTTACCCTACTAGACTCAAAGAGCCTTACCAAGCTAGATCAATCCACAATTATATATGAAAGCAAAACTAGAATTCTACAAGTATAGCTCAACCAAGTGCATGTATGAAGAACAATAGCCACCAATTTGACCTCCAAAGTCTTCAAATCTTATTACTCAAAGAGAGATTACACATTACAGGAGCATAGGTTCAATGCATTCCATCATATGCAAATGAGGAGCATGAGCCTTGCTTATATAGCAAGAGAGAGAGAGGGGGGGCGCATTCATGGAGAGGGGGGCGCATTCATGGAGAAAGGGGATCCAAATCCCTCCAAATCCTTTATATATCCCTTGATTTGTGTGGATGAGGGTGAGTGGGATGCCACCTAAGGGAGGCGCCCTCACTCCAACATTGGGATTATCTCCCCTTCAATGCAAGCTTGCCACCTCAAAGATGATGCCCAAGAGGAGAAAGGCGCACTTCCCAAGAGAGGACAACTCACCCAAGAGGAATCCTTGCTTGGATTGACCCAATATTGCATGAGATATTCATGGGATGCCATTGCCAACTCAATTGGGACTTTATTGGGACAAATTCCATTGATTTAGGAATTTGTTTTCTCTCATATATTTATTTTTCTAATTAAATAATTCCCCAAAATTAATATTGAGAGAATATTTATTTAAGTGCATAACATTCACTTAGAACATAAGAAAAGTGGGTTTAGGGGTTTTGTGGGTGCTCTAGGTTAGAAAACGAGCACCCCCATGGAAAATTTCACCTCATAACCACACTTCTATCATTTTTTTTTATTTTTTTAATTAAATTATTAAAGCCTGTTAAACGGGAAAAATTATTTTTGTCCCAATCAACTGAAAATCCTAGGGGACCTAGTGCATGTCCATATGACTCAATGCTTATGGCTAGCATGTGAAAAATACATCGATGCATAGGCTTTAATAACCTCCCTAGGTTCAACCACCATGGAAAATACTCCAGATTTGGAGGTGTGAGTGAAAAACTCAGGAATTATGCACTACTAAAGCGCAACGCATAATTTCTAAGGAAAAAACACTCCAGAGTATCCCCTTGATAGCTAAACCTAAGGTAGGCCAAGCTTTTTACAAAAAATATCATGCTTAGACCAACTTATTACAATTCCCCCATGGGGGTCTAGACATGCAAATTTTACAAAGGGCCAAAAATTTGGCCTGATGAACTTCTGAACTCTAACAATGAACAATGTAAGTTGTTCAAGTCTTCTGAGGTTCACAAGGAGTCCACCTAAGTGCACACAAGCCTCAACCATAATGAGGGTGTAGAGCTTGGTTCTTTCTGTTGGTAGAGTTTGAAAATTTTAGTTAAGGTTCCTTTTAGCTAAGTTTCTTTGAGTGGTGTCCACTTGTAGAGGACTGATAATTACAAATTCTAGGTTATCTCAAATAAAATAAGCAAATGACAAATGTAAAAGAAATCAAACTACAAAAATAACACACCACTACACAACTAAGACATGGAGTAGGGGGATGCAAGGGACTAGTGGCTTGACCACTATTCCCAAGTATTTATAATCGTCCCAAGGACCTCTAGAAGAAGTGATTGTTGTTCTGTTTGAAGGGATACAATCAAGCTTACAATTCTTCAAAAAAGAAGAGAGAAAGAAGGTAAAAGAATGCCACGGAAAGTGGGTGGCTTAAATGCCCTTCTTCCTAAGACTAGGCTGTCACCTCTAGGCTTCCAAATGTCTGTCAAAAGATTCAAAACCTACATAGGCTTGGTGTCTAGGCATGTAGAAAGGACCTAAGTGACTTTCCGATACATTAACTTTAGTGTTATAAAGTTAATGTGACTTTTTTATTAAATTGGTGAGTGAAAATGATTTTTAAATTTATTTAGTGTAATTTGTCTCATCCTTTGACTTTGAAGAGACTAAGTCATTTGGAAGATGAAGAGACAAAATCACTTGGAAGATGAAGTGACAAAGTCATTCTCTCATTTAATAAAAAGAGAATTCTAAGAGAGTTTAGACCAATGTTACAAATATCGGCGCGGTGAAAAAATCGGCAGGGTTCAGGAAACATCGTTTCGGGATATCTCGGTAGCACATCAGCAAAAATCGGCAATAATTCGACAAACTTAAAAAATACAAAAAATATTCATTTTTTAAACATCTAAAGCAACAATAACATCAAATAAACACATTTCCACATGAATATGGAAAGCAAACTGATATATAAGATGTCTAGAGATACATCACACATCAAAATGGATCCTGTCCTACTCCTGAATACTGAATCATCAAAAATATAACAAATGTGATAAATTTGGAAATAACTCCAAATGCAAAGCTCCAATATTCAAATATGATCGTTGATGGCGAGTGAAATGATGAATAAAATCCTCCTTGGGCAAAATAGAAGCTCTCCTAGTCTCCTTGGCTCTCCTCTCCTTGGCTGTAGCATCCAAATCAACCAAAACAAAGTGAATCCGTGGCCTTTAAAACCCCTTTTCCGGCCACTAACACGCCTTGTCAAAAAATCGGTCAACTCAGGATAAATCGGCGAAAAATCAGCCAAAAATTGGCTAAAAATCGCGCCGATTTTTAGAGCGGTTTTTTGTTAAAAAATCGGGACTGGAGAACGTTGTGGGGAAAATGCACCTATAGTTCAGGGGAGAAACTACCAACTTACGGTGATAAAGATAGACTTACAAGCATTCTGCAAGTACAACAAATAAGTGAGGAGATTAGGGTTTAGATATGTAGGCACCTTATTCAGAAGGTTGATCCTAGCTTTGCCTCCCTCGATCTTCAATACTTATCCAGTATCGCAATGCCCAGACCTACAAAACAACTTGATATCTTTCTCAAATACATTTGACTACACATATAAGACTGATATTCATAATAGAAGAAGACATCAGATTATAAGCAAACTATAATCAAATCTGAGACACATTAATAGGTCATATTTGGAAAGAGAAGAACGTCTGATCTTTATTGATGAATGAAAGCAAGTACATAAAGTTATACCTTCTTTCAAGCTTGGCACTTCATGAAACCTAGATTCAAGGTCTCCTGCTTCCCTTCTCCAAGGATCCCAACCTCTAATCAGCTGTGCTAGGGTTTATCAAAAACTGAGGCACAAGAGAGGGGGATGAGGGTCTCCATTCCTCCAGCATAACTTTGTTATAGGCTTGGTCCCCTCACATGGCCCTTCTACCCTCCTTATATAGTCAGTGAGGAAGAGGAAAAGAAGTTATAACCGCTCAGGAGGTTTCCCAACGAACTTAACTTACTCAAATTTCGAGACTTTGACCAAAACAGGGGTGTACGCTACTATTTCACAGTGGAGTAGCGCTCAAGAGGGTTGAGCGCTACTACTGTACACTAGAGTAGGGTACACACGCTAGTTTGTTAAGGTAGAGTAGCGCTCATGTGAAAAAATGGCCAAAAACAGGCTTTTCTGCTCATTTTCAGGAGATGGTTTGGTCTGGAAAAATGTTCCTAAGGGTTATAATCATCAAAGGGTCAAGAATGAGGTAATTTCAACCATTTTTAGTGTACCAAATGACCCCTCAATCCACAAGTGTCCTGTTGTGTGATTAAACTTGATCTCAAGAAGTGTCGTCATGCGACCAAGGGAAGCAAGTGTCGTCACGGACGAAGAGGTGTCATTTTAAGCTATAATAGATGCCCCCTAATGTATGAGGTCAGAGGGAGTGCGGGAAACGATAGCCGAAATACATTATAAATAACAAAGAGTTGAATCATGGAGGAACGGAGAAACCAAGAATCATAGGCTCAAATGAAGTACCTGAAAGCAAAGGCAATGTCAGACAAACTTATCCTTGGGATAACTGTCCATGTTCAAATAATGGAACATGACCTCCAGGAGGATACAATAATGATCCAAATACAGATGCATATATCATGGCCACTAGACTACAAGCGTGGATCCATGATGAACATAAGTGTAAACATAGCCACATAAATACAAGGTGGATCTATGTCAAAACTGGAGAATATAGCCACAAAGAACAAGCTGGATCTATGTCTCATCAAGAGCCCAAAAAAGTGTGGCTCAGTCTTGCGCAACTTGGGCAATAACATAAATAAGGTGATGCTATTGAGAATCCCAAGGTCTTCATCCAAAAACAACCCAAGGTACAAACCTATCCATGCGAATAAATGAGTTGATGTCAAACATGGGAGGTATCGTTTGATTACCAGTCATTGATGTATACCGTTAACAAACGCGAGGGTGTCCACCAATAATGAAAATGGAACCCAAGGTACCTAGTACATTCAAGCAAGTGCGAATAAATGGTCTTGCCATCGAACACTTGAAGAATCCATCGGATAGGAGACATTGATGTATTCCCATCTATCCAATAGCGAGGGAAACTGCCACTAATGACTGCAATCCCCAAGGTACTAACCGAAACTCTAAACTTCGTTCCCAGAGCACAATGAGTTGAAGTCGATGGGAAGAAGTCCATTGGAAGGGAGGCCTTAATGCATCCTCCATCATCCAACACGAGGGACACTCAACAGGTATGAGCTGATTTGGAGTAGGACTGAACACATGATGAAACATACTGACACCAAGGAATGGCCGACACATGAGGTCAAAGCAACTGCAGAATGGCCGACACAGGTTATATCTGTGAACAGTGAGCACGACACAAGAGTGACTTAGGCAGCTTTGAACACAAAGAGACCACGATGCAAATCTGCAATGTAGGAGACATTAACAGATTCTCCATATGATTGGAAGACTAACCAAACGAAGGAGAAAAAACTCTGAGATCAAGTTTATCCTAAGACCAATACTAGAACCCAACTTGTTTGATAGACTCAAAACAGGTGCTTTGTTCAAGGAAATAGTTGACTTGCTGCCATCATATTGAAAGATATTTTAACATTCTTCCCTTCCCTTTCCTTTTTCATTTTTTAACGAGCTTGACAAAGAACTAAAGCATGCTCGACGGTATTTTCATATTTAAGGAGTCTAAAAAACCTAGAAGAAAACTCCATACACCTATCCATGGATTTTATATCGAGCCCGGATTGGTCTGTGCTCGACGGTGTTTTCTTGTTTATAGAGTTGAAAAACTTAAAAAGTCCTCTATCAACCATTTCATGGATTTCATATCGAGCCCGAGTAGGTGAATGCTCGCTTGGTGTTTTCACATTTGGAGAGTCTAAAAACCCTAAAGACGACTCCAAAGGTCCTTTTTCGTAAAGTTAGTCTCTCCTTCCCCGAAAAAGTGTAAAATAATGGAAGAAGAACTCTTCTAGCGCATACTAGAGTATACATTTTTCGTAAATTATCCACCAAGGCTCGGAAAAGGGGTAATTCTATACCTAAGTGGATGTTAGTTCAGTTATTTTAACGAGCCCGAAAAGACAACTATGCTCGGCAAACTTTTCCTATTTAAGGAGTCTGAAAAGGGCTTAAAAGAACTCCATAGGGATCTTTTCCGTGAAGGTTTAACGAGTCCAAAAAAGTAAACTCATGACCTCCTTACTGTTTTTAACGAGCTCAAAGGAGATAGGAAAATGCTCATAACTTCCTTACTGTTTTTAACGAGCTCGAAGTGAAGATGAAAGAAATGCTCATAGCCTCCTTACTATTTTTAACGAGCTCGAAGGAAAGGTGGAAGACTGCTCGTAACCTACTTACTGTTTTTAACGAGCTCAAAGTAAAAGAAGAATGCTCGCAACCTACTTACTGTTTTTAACGAGCTCGAAGTAAAAGAAGAATGCTCGAAACCTACTTACTGTTTTTAACGAGCTCGAAGTAAAAGAAGAATGCTCGAAATCTACTTACTGTTTTTAATGAGCTCAAAGTAAAAGTGGAAGAATGCTCGTAATCTACTTACTGTTTTTAACGAGCTTGAAATAACAGTGGAAGAATGCTCGTAATGGGAGGAGACAAGTGTCAGGGACATGCGAAACTAGCTCCAAGCGCATGGAACAAAGCTATGCCTAATGCAAGGAACATGAGCAAGATAAGGACACTCAGGGTGTGTCTCCTCCAGGTAAAAGGTGTCAAACTGCGAAGGAAAAATGATACAGGGCTCAACAGAAATGAGATCAGAGATGGAGGCTTATACAACGAGCTAAAAGCGTGGAAGCCGGCTTCAGGCTCATTAGCGCAAGTGGGATCATAACAGATGCATATGCAACTTAAACACAAAGATGGGAGCCTTATCAGGAATGGCCAGAAATATATGAGGAAGAAAGATATGAGGCTTCTTCTCAAAGTCATGGTAAATTTAAAAAGGCTCCCAAGCCTATGAGAAAAACTCAGCATGGGCACCAGAATGGCATAAGGGTGCTGACTAGGGTGACCCATGTTAGGTAGGCTCTGTTGTCGGACTGGTGCACAATGCATAAAGAGATGGCTAACACACCAATATCCAACAAGTTCGACCCTATGGCGAATTCAGATGGCAAAAGGTTCAAATGCAACATAACAGCGGGGAAGCCTAAACCTATATGCAAGGTTCCGAATATACCTAACATGGTCGCACAAGGTGTCGAAAAGGACCAGTAAGCGAGTATAAATCCAGCTAAGAATCATGTCTCCAAGAAACATTAGTACCAGGATCATATCTAAAACATATGTAAGGAAAGACCCGATACAAGTCACTATGGTAGAAATACTTTCAACTTCACTGTCATCAACAACAGGCATAAACAAGGCAGAGTTTTCAAATGAAGACTCTATGGTACCCAAGCCCGAGGACTTACAATCAACAAGATCAACTTTAGGATGAAAATCAAAGTTGAAGGACATGATGGAATCTGCAGAAACAAATTCATCATCACGGGAGTTGAAAATTCTATAAGCAGAATCAAACTCAGTAGGAACACTGATTTGCGGATCTATAGGAGAGTCAAAAGACTCAATAGTAGGAAGATCAGACTTTAAGGTCAAACCGGGACTGGACATGACTGCGACTGGATCAACATCCAAGTGAATGGCAGACTGTACTATAGACTTTAGGAAAACTTCATCGGAAGGAAGCATATCATCCCAAATAGAATACATATCTAAACATTCAGATGGAGGTGTCACTTGGTCAAAAGCTGGGACTAAGTCCCGAGAAGGTAAGCATGAACTTAGAGACTCCTTCTCAGTAGCAGTTGAACTCAAAGAAAAATATGCCACAAAATTCCCATGTGACATAGTAGTGCCTAATGACGAGGGACCTGACTAGTCGACAGTTGGGTAATAAGGAGGATCAACAAATGCATGCTGGTCGATGGTGACAATGTTTTCGTTATGAGGGAAATGCATCACACGAAAACGCGTAGACACCACAGCATGCATAGCATAAACGTAATCACGCCCGAGGATCATATCAAAATCCACAGGGTCCTTTAAAACCATAAAATCAACTAAGACTGTTTTTCCACCCAAAGTAACAGGTGCCTGGCGGAGGAATCCAAACGGTTCACTAGGTCTTTTATCGAAGGTCATCGGCCAATTAGCGGCTGGAATAACATTAGGGAAACCCAAATCTCTCCAAGCATAAGCGGATAAGATACTAACAGAAGCACCTTCATCAACAATGCATCGATCAACCGTATGGTTCCCGATATCAACCTTTATCTGGAAAAGTGTCGAAGAAGAAAGATGAGGCTCGGCTAGACTATTCCAATCAAAGGAAACGGTCCTAGGGCTTGGTAAGGGTTCACATGGCACAGATGAAGTGCCCCCTTTTTCAGGAACATCCAAACTGGTAATGCAGAAGACTTCCACAGTGGGTGCATCAATCTTGGCAGGACTGATGGGATCGGTCGAAGATTGCATCGATTCAATCACTTCACTCTCCGAAGGAAGAGTGGGGTCGACCAGAGATTGCATTGGTTCAACCACTTTATCAACCAAAGGTTGATCTGACTGTAGGGAATCTATAGACAACTCAGGAACAGAGGTTCCTTCAGACATGGACCACACTCTTCGTGCCTCTGGAATGGCAAGGCATCGATGAGTAAGGTGATCTCCCTTACAAAGTTTACAAGGGAACTTTGGTTTCCGTCCTATAGGTCGAGACTCCTTTACAACGTCAATACTCTCAGCATGACTAGCATTGGCTGACAGCTTGCCCCCAGCATGACTTGCAGTGGCTGGTTGCTCAGAAGCAGAAGACTTTTGAACTAAAGACTACACTTTTTGCACTTCTGGAAGTACAGGGCACAAGTAAGTAAGGTGGTCTCCCTCACAAAACTTACAAGGGAACTTAAGCTTCTGTTTGTTTGGTTTGTCGACAATGTCAACTCCCTCAACATGACTTGCAGTGGCTGATCTGGTGTCTCCAATATGACTCACAGGAACTGGTGACTTGTCATTAATATGACTAGCAGTGATCAATGAAGTGTCCTCAACATGACTGACAGTGGTTGAAGACAAACTTTCAGTGTGATTTTCGGTGACTAAATTTTTTCTTCTAGCATGACCTCCAGAGGCTGGGTAGGTGCCCCCTACATGATTTGCAGAGGCAGGGTGCTTGCCCTCAGCATGACTTACAGAGGTTGGGTTGCTGCCCCCTTGTTTTGGCATCTTCTTCCCATTCTTCCTCCGTCTATTCCTTTTAGACTGCTGGTTACTAGTATTGCTACTTTCGCCACATGAGGTAGAAGGAGGAGGAGAAGATGTTACCAACAAGGGAGGCACAGGGTTCTGATGCTCTTGATTTGAGGTGCTCACAAAAGAAGCGTCAGGAGCATGCAAGGCATTTGGAGTGGAAAACAACCAAACCGGCAGCCCAATAGTGAATCCAAGAAGATTCAGAGTAGCCATTAAGGGAGCACCAATGTTTTCAATGAATGGAACAGCACAAGGATCCCCTGGAATAGGGCTACCTTGATTGGCACTCGCCGGAGCGCTAGACATAGTTTCCTGCTCAAAAGAAGCAAGAAGTTCTCTAAGGCAAACTAAGACCAGTAGCACAAAGAGCACACCACTAAAAAGGTCCTAGGTAAATCAAACTAGGCAAACAGATGCCTTCCAAAGAAGAGTCTGGGATGATGAAGGCCCAGAACAGATCAACGAAGGAAGAAGAACAGTTACCCAGGGTCCACAATACAATGACTAAGGGTGCAAGAGCTGGAATCACCCAACCGCCCTCCCAAAGACCTGCAAGGGATTTCCTCCCATGTCTGTCCTAGGTACAGCAGATCTGCTGTCACCTGTGTATGAACCTATGGTCAGATACTAAGGATACCACCACACCGAAAACTCCTGGGGGAACAGTCTCTGGTCGAATCAGAAAGCGTGGGCAGGGTAACTAAGCCCGAAACTCAAAAGAGTCCCCAAACGCGATCCAATCTTGGTATATGCCCGAAACAGAAAATAGGAGGAGTATTCCCAACAATCTGATCTCACAAGACCTACTGCATAGATCCCAGGCAAGCTTTGAATGAAGTGGGTTTACCTGTGATAGTCAAACTACGATTTTTGCGTAATGTGTGATCTTGGGTGGTTTAAGGTGTTTTAAACCCAAGATCCTAACCAAGACTAGTTGGTGTAGTGTAACCTAGAAAAAAAATGTTACTTGCTTACTCAAAAAAGTAGTGGGTGTGTGAGAGTGGTTATAACAGAAATAGAATACTGAAATGAAATGCTTACCACTAAACAAATCTTTTCTTTTCAATGCAAGTCTTAAAATTATGATCTAGAATGCATATGCAAATGCAATTTTTTAATCTTTCGAA
The DNA here is from genome assembly GCA_027924585.1 of Larix kaempferi. Taxonomy (NCBI): domain Eukaryota; kingdom Viridiplantae; phylum Streptophyta; class Pinopsida; order Pinales; family Pinaceae; genus Larix; species Larix kaempferi. The sequence continues at coordinate 788,628 of BSBM01000411.1, read as the reverse complement.
TGCAAAAAAGGTAAAAATAAAGCCTAAATGTACAAAATTAAACTCAAAACCTAAGAATGCAGCTACTCAAACAAATAGGTATGCAAAAGAAAACTTGTTCTTTTTTATGCAAAGCACTCTAAAAACTTTTAAGCCACTTGCAAGGTACTCTATTCAAAAAATGAATCAAAATTCTTTATGCTTTCCAAAGGTAAGAAACAAAACTGAAACTAACCTACTATCAAAGCAAAGCAAAGAGACTTTCAGGTTTTCTTTATTGAAACAGTAAAAGCTACCAAATATGACTTTCAAAATCTTATTGATGTAAGCATGCCAAACATTGGGAAAAGAGTACAAAAACTACTTTTAGACCCAAACGAAGAAAATGACCTACGAAGAAGTATGGTTTGGTAAAGTCAGGTCTGCACATAAACAATTCAAACAAGGTCTTGAACAACAGCCAAAACACTTGAGCTTTCACTACAAAAGAAAACTTAAAAGCATAAGGGAGGATAAAAAACCAATATAAAAGAGAAATTTCACTCAAATAGATACAAACAGGGTCAAGAAGACTCAAGAGGTTTCAAATCCAGTGGAAATGGGGCAAGCAGGTTCAGTCAGACTCAAATTAGGGTACAAAACACCAAACGGGTCCACAACCCCCCAACTTGGGTCAACAAGCCCCAAAACTTTCCAAACAAGCCCAAATTGATCAAAAGAGGTTCAAATCATGAATGTAGGATCAGTACAAGGATGGAAGACCACTTACAGTGGTTTAACTCAGACCTAGGGTCATCGGGGACCCCAAAAAATGTAGCCACAACCCCCAGATTTGGGTCCACAACCCAAAAACTCAAAAATTTCAAACCTAGATTTTGAGCGCTACTGTGTATGAGGCATACCAGCGCCCATAGCAGGGTGGGCGCTACTGTGCAGAGGAAAAGTAGCGTATGGGCGCTACTGTGCTTCACAACAGTAGCGTACAGGTGGGAAAAGTTGAAAAAATAGGGTTAAAACCCCCCAACTTGGGTCCACCAGGGTCTGAAAGGGCTAGGAAGGGTCTGTAAGAGCCAAGGAGGTTCAAACAGATCCTACTAACTGATCCTAATCAAGAAAATGAACAAAGACCATCAAACAAGACTTAAGAAATGACCTTGGATACCCGTAAGCAGTTAAGCTTTCCCCAGCGGAGTCGCCATTCTATTGTGGGGAAAATGCACCTATAGTTCAGGGGAGAAACTACCAACTTATGATGATAAAGATAGACTTACAAGCATTCTGCAAGTACAACAAATAAGTGAAGAGATTAGGGTTTAGATATGTAGGCACCTTATTTAGAAGGTTGATCCTAGCTTTGCCTCCCTCGCTCTTCACTACTTATCCAGTATCGCAATGCCCAGACCTGCAAAACAACTTGATACCTTTCTCAAATACATTTGACTACACATATAAGACTGATATTCATAATAGAAGAAGACATTAGATTATAAACAAACTGTAATCAAATCTGAGACACATTAATAGGTCATATTTGGAAAGAGAAGAACGTCTGATCTTTATTGATGAATGAAAGCAAGTACATAAAGTTATACCTTCTTTCAAGCTTGGCACTTCATGAAACCTAGATTCAAGGTCTCCTGCTTCCGTTCTCCAAGGATCCCAACCTCTAATCAGTTATGCTAGGGTTTATCAAAAACTGAGGCACAAGAGAGGGGGATGAGGGTCTCCATTCCTCCAGCATAACTTTGTTATAGGCTTGGTCCCCTCACATGGCCCTTCTACCCTCCTTATATAGTCAATGAGGAAGAGGAAAAGAAGTTATAACCGCTCAGGAGGTTTCCCAACCAACTTAACTTACTCAAATTTCGAGATTTTGACCAAAACAGGGGTGTACGCTACTATTTCACAGTGGAGTAGCACTCAAGAGGGTTGAGCGCTACTATTGTACACTAGAGTAGGGTACACACGCTAGTTTGTTAAGGTAGAGTAGTGCTCATGTTCAGGAGATGGTTTGGTCTGGAAAAATGTTCCTAAGGGTTATAATCATCAAAGAGTCAAGAATGAGGTAATTTCAACCATTTTTAGTGTCCCAAATGACCCCTCAATCCACAAGTGTCCTGTTGTGTGATTAAACTTGATCTCAAGAAGTGTCGTCATGTGACCAAGGGAAGCAAATGTCGTCACGGACAGAGAGGTGTCATTTTAAGCAAATATCGTCACGGACAGAGAGGTGTCATTTTTAGACACATTCATGAGAGAGATTTTTGGAGATCCAAAGAGAGAGGAGAGAAAAAGTTTGCAACAAGGAGGAAGGGCGCTAATCTCAACAAGAGTGTGGGCACGAGTTCCAAGGAGAACAAATAGCATTTATTGTAGTAGAGAGGAGGTTGTATATGGCACGATTTTCAAGGCAGCCGTACAGTTAGGAGGCACAGCATACTGGGCACTATTTTCGAGGTAGCAGAGAGTTGTTACAGTCAGAAGATACAGGCCGTACAGGTCATACCATTAACTGGGCATTGAAATCAAGGAGGCTGTACAAGGCAACACTACTGTTTGGGCATGATTTTCGAGGTTTGTTGCTGAAAGTACAGACCGTACAAGTGCATTTATGCTGAGTTGTATTGCTATAAATTTATAGTTTCTCTGTGGGCTGATTATTAATAAAATTTCTCTCTTGTGATTAGTTTTCCCTTCCGGATTTTTCCAAGGGCATTGCCCCAATATCTTTGTGTCCAATGTGTATTTGAATGCTTGATCACTGTTCATTTATTTCCGCTGCAAATTTCTTAGTCATTTTTATTTCTGCTCATAAAGTACAGCTCAATGTCTTTGGTATAAATGCATTACTATTGAAGTTTTATTGGAGACAGAAACCATAGTTTGGCTAAGTGTTTGACGAAATCCCTACAAGAGTAAATCTAGTTTGAAGGTGAAAATTCAACATACTTTAGGGACACCCCCTTGTGTAAGAGGAGTGTCGTCCTAAAGTGAGAGAGGGAGTTGTTGTGGTGAAAATGGGTAGCCGCTCTTAGTTCCTCAAAGGCCTTACTTGTGCTTTAGGAATTTATCACAAGTGAGGGTTTGGGTGGTAACATAGCTAATTTCCAGTTCTTGATCAAGGAAATCTCTTAGAAGTGCTTAGTGAACTGCAAACACCTTGCTTGGTCCAGAAAATTTGTGCATGCTCTAGGAGAAGCAACTTGTGTGATATGACCATTAAGGGGGGGTGTTGATGTAATAATTATGTATTGATCTAGAAATCCGAACAGGCCAGATTATGATCTAGAGCTCATAGGCTATCACATGTATATTTGGATTTCATTATATGAAATAGCAAATATAAAGGTTTTTTCTTTGGAAAAAATAATTATCAATGTTGCAAATATCACGATAATTTCGTCTAAATCACGAGATTTCCAAGGCATCGATATTATCGCCTCAATATATCACTATCATTTTCAACTTATGATAAATAAAAATATTTTAAAATATCGCCATATATTCCTAAAATATCATGAATCATGGGATATAAAGCCAGATTCACATCAACAACCTTTTATCATCCAAATTTTAGTTTTTTTCCTCATTTTGAAAAAAAAAGGTAGGGGATTGAGAGCCAAGTTTCTTGCCATCTTTCATCAAGCTAATAAAGGGAAGTCAAGTGTTTTCATCACCATTAGTGGAGCTATTGTGAAGTGGGGATTGTTTCCGATCTACCATTTCCATATCCCCAAGAATGTATGAAAATTTAAGCTTGCACTTTTTTGTTTTACAATATTTAGTATAGGATTTGCAATGTCCATTAGATTTGCCTCTTCTTGTTGAATTTAAAGGGATATTTAATACTTATATTATCGCCTCAATATATCACTATCATTTTTAACTTATGATAAATAAAAATATTTTAAAATATTGCCATATATTCCTCAAATATCATGAATCATGGGATATAAAGCCAGATTCACATCAACAACCTTTTATGATCCAATTTTTAGTTTTTTTCCTCATTTTGAAACACAAAGGTAGGGGATTGAGAGCCAAGTTTCTAGCCATCTTTCATCAAGCTAATAAAGGGAAGTCGAGTGTTTTCATCACCATTAGTGGAGCTATTGTGAAGTGGGGATTGTTTCCGATCTACCATTTCCATATCCCCAAGTATGTATGAAAATTTAAGCTTGCACTTTTTTGTTTTACGATATTTAGTATAGGATTTGCAAAGTCCATTAGATTTGCCTCTTCTTGTTGAATTTAAAGGGATATTTATTACTTATCTAGGTCTGATTTTTTATTTGCATCACTATTTTGTGTTGATTTCCATTTCTGATTGTTCCCCAGGTTTAATCAATTCCCTACAAAAATGCTAAAGGCATTGGACCCACTATGGGAACTTGCCACATATGTAAACCCCAATAATATCATGGAGGTAAGGTCCCAAATCAGCAAGTATAAACATGAATATAAATACAAAGACTTCCTACCCAATACCTAGTGTGCAGATTAAGAGTTATCAAACATGGTAGTTCATCAGCAGAATACCAGTTTTGCAACTTACAAGAGTGACAAGAGAATCAAAAGATCTATTAAGGTCTTTTCTAATACACATACCTTGTTTCTGCTTCACGTTGTAGTGTGTTCTGCTGCTGTACAACCAAACGTGTACGTAATTCTAAATTCTCCTTTAGGGCTGAATCTTTGAGCTGTCAAACAAAACACAAATTATCCACCAAAATATGTATCCCATAAGTCAATGCAATGAGTCAAAATTAACTCCTGAGCATCTACCATATCATATAGCACTTTAAAACTAGATTTTTAAGTGGGGCCCACATAAAACTTCATGAATGTCAACTCTTGTAATGGACCCTCTTGAATTTCTAACTGATTATTCTGCTTGCTGAAGGCATGCAAAATTCAACGTGTGCTATTAATAAGGTCTATAATAAGGATTATACGTACAGTCAAACATGGCAAACATTCTGAATTACGGAATAGTCTAAATAAATGTTACTGAAATATTTGTGCTTCTTTCTTAGTGGCCTTTAATTTCTTTTGCCCATCTTGATCCCTGTTGATTTTGACAGTACTTCGACCAGTTTTGGGATTGTCCAAAACTATTTGAAAATGGTAGACTCAACTGAATGGAGAGATATTAGTTGTGATCCACGTATCTAACATCTAATTTACATGAACAAACTCCAATTATGGAAATGTAGGTTAAAGATGGGATGTTGGGTTGCAGATTAAGCCTTCAGAAAAAATGAAATGTGAGAGAAATTAGCCTTGTGTAGCTTTATAGTGATTACAATGGCAAAATTAGTAAATAATCCCCAAAATATCATTAAAAGTACATATGATAATGAATGATGAAAACTCAAACCTTCTACTATAGTAAATCCGAATGGGTTAGCTATGGAATGGTTGAGACTAATTGGGTGTGATATGATACCCTGTTGGTTCAATCATTGAAAGTTACATCCAAATATCCTAATGATAATATCGTATATCATAAATTAGCATGGTTCTACAAAATATGTTCGGCTAAGAGCATCTATTTGATAAATATAATTATGGTTTGTTACCACCTAAAGTTGTACTTGGGTGGACTCCTTGTGAACCTCAGGAGACTTGAACAACTCACCTTGTTCATTTCCAGTGTTCAGAAGTTCATCAGGCCCAAGTTTTGGCCCTTTGTAAAATTTGCATGTCCAGACCCCCTTGGGGGAATTGTAATAAGTTGGTTTAAGCATGGTCTTTTTGTAAAAGGCTTGGCCTACCTTAGGTTTAGCTATCAAGGGGACACTCTAGAGTGTTTTTTCCTTACGAATTATGCGTTGCACTTCAGTGGCGTACAATTCCCGAGTTTTTCACTCAAACCTCCAAAGCCGGAGTATTTTCCATGGTGGTCAAACCTTAGGAGGTTATTAAAGCTTAAGTGTCTATGTATTTTTACATGCTAACCATCAATAATAAGTCGTATGGGCATGCACTAGGTCCCCTAGGAGTATTATTGTTCATTTTCCAAAGTTCAGAGTTCAGAGTTCATCAGGCAAAATTTTTTGCCATTTGTAATTTTTGCACGTCCAGACCCCCATGGGGGAATTGTAATAAGTTGGTCTAAGCATGATTATGTTGTAAAAGGATTGGCCTACCTTAGGGTTTTCCGTCAAGGGGATACTCTAGAGTATTTTTTCCTTAGGAATTATGCGTTGCACTTGTTGTCCACTGAAGTTGCACCATGGTGGACAACTTGTGAACCACAGAAGACTTGAACAATATCATTTTTCATTTGCCAAAGTTCAGTGTTCATCAGGCAAAAAAAATTTCCCTTTGTAATAATTTGCATGTACAAACCCCTGCGGGGGAATTGTAAAAGTTGGTCTAAGCATGATTATTTTGTAAAAGACTTGACCTACCTTAGGATTGGTTATCAGGGGGATACTCTAGAGTGTTTTTCCTTAGAAATTACGCGCTACTCTTCAGTGGCGTATAATTCCTGAGTTTTTCACTCACACCTCCAAAGCTGGAATATTCTCATGATGGTCGAACCTAGGGAGGTTATTAAATTCTATATGTCTATGTATTTTTTATATGCTAGCCATCAGTAATAAGTCGTATGGACATGCACTATGTCCCCTAGGAGTTTGAAATCATTCCGGCAAAAATAATTTTTTCCGTAAATTAGACCATTTTTTAATGGCTTAATGGAAAAAATTCAAAATGTAATAAAAGTGTCGTCTGGAGGCGGAATTTGGCGTGGGGAGACTCATTTTGACGTTCAGAGCGTCCTCTTTACCCTAATTCCCACTTTCTCCATGTTCTGGGCGACTACGACGTCTCTGGGAGCATTTTTCTTTAACGATGCTACAAAATGGCATAAAAATGCTAAAAAAACACATTATGTACTAAGTGACAAAAAACCAAAAAGTCAAAAATTGATTTTAAAAATCATAAGGAAAAGGATGGCATAGTATTTTAATAAAGTGTACGATCATGTAAATGATTTAAGCACATGTTTTATGCCATACTTAGGATAGCGAATGAAATGGTTTAGAAGGTGGGCGGATTTGCCTTCACGTGGGCGGATGGATGACCGTTTGACTTGGGCGAAGATTCCCATGTGGTAGGTGTTGGTTACAAGGTTAGAGGGGCGCCCCTCTTGTGAGGTGGCTGCCACCTCTACAATCACACCAACCAACCCAACGCTCCAATCCAATCAGCATGTAATCTCTCCACGATTTGAGAGATCTGCCCCCTCCTTGAGCTCTCTCGCCCTCTTCTCACGAACTCTATTTAAGCAAGGCTATTGCTCCATTTTTTCCATGGATGAATAGAACCTCTGCTCATTGTATTGTTGATATATTTGATTAATGCAAGTGAAGACTTTGGAGGTCCATGGTTGTGCTATTGTGATGCTTGTTCTTACATGAGGTGATATCTTGTCAATTAAGCATTTTCTTGTTTCATTTTGTTGGTAGATCTAGCTTAGTAGTTCTTAGAGTAAGCATTCACAGTTGTTGATTTGCTTGTTTGTTGTTTTTCTTTTGAAAGATTAGGGAGTATCCAACTATACTCGGTTGTATTTACACTCTTTCTATCTTTCTTCTTCAAACACACTGGATCTAACTCATTTTGTACAAGTTTATCTTCTTAGTTGTGCAGATCACAAGCTTGAAGGGGGTTTAGAACTCAGTTGCTTCTTCTCCTCTCTTGGACATACATTTTTTAAGCTAATTACTTGTTTTTCAGGGATCTTCCAAGGCTAAAATAAAAGATCAAGCTTGGGCTTGAAGGGTTTCATCCATCTCTTCAAACAAAAATCTACTTCTTTCAAACTTTTGCTTTATAAACTTTGCTTAAGAAGAGATCCACTTTGCTTCATGTTTAATCTTTAGATATTTATTTCTTAAAGCATTGGAAGTTAGTTAGATCTAAGTATTGTAAAAGAGTTTTATCTTTCACTAGATCTAAGCTAAGAAATTGTACTTACACTTAGTAATTTTTCCAATTTTTTTAAGTACAAAATTTTTCAAATTTTTTTATTTTTGTTTCTTCTTTCCCATCATTTTCTAACACTTTTAGCTCGCTGTAATTTAGCAGGTCTGCGTTTTAAAAGTGAAGATTTGGAGTGACCAAGGCCACCAAAAGTGCAAAAAACACCTTGGTGGACACTCTTTTCATTGTAAAATTTGTGTACATCATTGTAATCCCTTAGATCCAAGTCTGAAAGGACTAAGAGGCATTTTATTTAGCAAATTGTAAAGATATTAAACGAGAGCAGTGGGATACTCAGCGCCCACACCCCATCCCCCCTAGGGGGATTCGCATTTTTGTTATAATTTGTGAGATTGATTTTTTTAAACCCCACAAAGTTCACACTCACTTTGATAGTGCAAAGTGTATACTTTTGTATTTTTTCATAAGTTTTAAAACATTTAAATTTTTGCAAGTAATTTTAGAAATAAAACCAGTTTGGTCGCCACGAAGTATGCTCTCACCTCCACCTAAAGGCATTGTCCATTATGAAGGTTGATCAGAAAGTGACGCATAAGCTTGGTGATTTATATCTTTTTCAAGTTTTGCATTTCACTTTTCACATTATAATTGTTTAATAAAAGGAATCTAAAGTCTCTTGAACCTCGTTGAAAAGCAGGTCAAGAGCACTCTTTATCGGAGCGCACAATGGTCCTCTTTTTCAAACTTGAATAAACTATTTTCCTACACTGCGTATGCTCTACCCACCAGCAATTCGTCTGAGCTGAGGGACACCAAAAGCAGTTGGAAGCATTATTTAATTTTTTCACACTTAACTTAATAGTCACCTAATCAAATCAACTACCCTTAAGATAAGTGAAAATCCGGCACTTCGACAATTTTTGTGTGGGGAAATTCTGCCTGGGGACGCGGGAACCACTGGGACGAGACCTCGGGGCACCAATTAGACTACATCCTTGTTGGTGTAGTGTTGAACGCCGCTCTTGAGACTCCAGCCAGCCCACATGTTCTTGTACGGAGCCACCAAATCTTGATTTCCAGACATTCCTCCCTGTACCTCACGGTATATCGGGATTTTTCCCTTTTTCCCTAAACAAGTTTCACAACATTAATAATCTAAAATTAACCAAGAGACACTTGCACAACATTTCCCTTTCAATCAGCAATATCTATTTTACAGTGTATTGACTCCATAAGGCACTGGTCCTTTTTGCACTTTTATTTGTTTATTATCATATTGAGTATCGTGCATCTATATTTTTTACAGTGATATTTAATTTATGCTGGTGAAAGACTATTTAAACCTTGTTGCAATCACATCTTGGAACCTTTTAATCACTACCCAAAAAACAACTCCTAAAAACATAAACACTTTAATCATTTACACATGAACTCTAACAACCTTAGAAACATTCCTTAGGGACTACCCCCCTTGGCTTCGTTGGGATTTTTGCCTAAACGGAGGAGTCAAGATCAAGTGACATCCTTAACTCGAGACTTGCCCCCAAGGGCACACCGAGCAATAGGTCACAAAATAAAATAAAATAAAAGTAAAAGTAAAAAATAAAAAAATAAAGGGTCATAATTAAAACATCAATTATAAAAAGGGTTCTAGGATTAATTAAGTGAGGATATAAGACCCAAAATAACATAGGTGAGGGTATATGACCCAAGACCCTTAGGACCAAGGGTAAACCATAAGGTGGTCAAATAACCATATTACCCATAGGACCAAAGACAACAAGGTATAAATCAAGAAACAACTTAAAGTGGGCAAAAGACCCCACTAACCACAAGGGTGCCACAAGCTCAATAAACAACATAGTGTAAGGACCAACAGTAAATCAACCAAGGTGGGGAAAGTACAACCAGTCATCTCTCTCTCAAATGTACAAATGTTCCATATAACATGAAAATTCATCATCACTGTATAAGGAAGGGTCCATACGGATGATGTGATCATTTGGTCCTCTAGACTGCTCCTAAGGTCAAATGTTAGTGGCTTCATCAAGGGGTGGCCAGTCCCTTGAGAAGACCATTTAACTCAACCATCTCGAAAACCTAGGAGAGGAGGACATCACACATCATCATCTTGGTAACTAACCAAGAACCTCCATTCTCAAGGAATGGCTCTCAGCCCAAAGTTGAGCTTCAGTCCCAGACTGAGTCGTGTTGATCAACCCTCTAGTCCTTGACCAGGTCCTCCATTCTCACGAAGAATGGTCCTCAGTCTTAAGCTGAGCTTTCAGTCCTAGACTGAATGTTGATCAACCACCTACAGGACCTACTTGGTCCTTGACCAAGAATCTTCCTGGTCCTAGACCAGGATGTCTTTGTCTCAACCTGCAGTATCTGCTTGGTCCTCATGACCAAGAAACTGTCTGGTCCCAGACCAGAATACCCTGGAGACAAATAGGGGCCCTAGCCACATCCTAGGAACTTTGCCATGGCATCAACCTGCTTGGTCCCCGACCAAGAACCCCAGGAGACAGCTGGGGGCCCTAGGGTACGATTCTCTCTGAGAATGGGTCTCGCAGCTCCACTAAAACATTAACATGACTTTGTCCCTTAGATCTATGGTTCTTCACCCCTCACCTTACGTACTCTATTGACTAGTTTGATCTGGTGATTAGGTTAGATCTCTCTTGTCAGAAGTAAATCAAGATCTCATCCTTTGCTATCTAGGGCTTGGATGGCATAAAGTGAAGAGTGCCTCAATTGGCGTGACAACCAATCCATCTGGGGATCGAGGCCCTCTCAGGTCACCTCTTTAGTTGCCTATCTCCTCTACCATCTTGTATAGGATCATCTTTAGGGGCAATTGCAAGTTGTGTGATAACAGAACCTTTGGCTCACCTCCAACATGATGTTGGGCAAAGAAGGCATATTGATAAGTCACAAATGTGCTAAAAAATACTGAAACAGGATAAAAATGTAGAAAAATACTTGGAAAACCCTTGTATGTTGGTTGTAGACCATTGTAGCAGACACGTATCTCTGGTCAACTCATAGATTTTGATAAATCTACCCTCAAACATCCCCAAAACATGCAAATCTAGGCATATCAACTCACAAACATCCTCGTAAACCCCTGATATATAATCAAATGGCTAAAAAACCCGCAAATCTCGACAGATCTACTCTCAAACATCTCAAAAACAGTCATATCAACTTCAAACCAGCTCCAAAATCGTTAATTTCTTCGTTAAACCACAATCTTACTGTCAGACAGACTGCTCAATCAAAAATCGACTTTTGGTGGTTGAGAATGAGGTTCGTCCAGCCATACGACCTCAAAATTTTGTTTCCTGGCTAATTCGTACAATCAATTGGCAATTGTGTATAGTTGAATGGCGGCTGGTGGCTGAAAAAAATTAAAATTAAAAAAATAATAATAATTGTACATCTTTCTGGCAGCTGAAAATCAAATTGACGGCATTGTACGGTGGCGACAGCCTGTGCCCCTTTTTTTAATTCCATACTATAAAAATACATACCCTCAATAATCAATACGATCCATACATAAATCAGAAACTATGGCAGCTAGGATGTATGGCCTATACAATCCAAGCAAAAAATCGATCCGTACAGCTGCCCAAAAAAATATTTGACTTTGCTCCAAAATTTTAAAACAAAATCGAAACAGTACCTAGTTTTCGATGAAACTCTTTCAGCTCTTTGATGTGATACGTTGGTGATCCCTTAATCCATCTCTGCTAGCAGCAATCCCTAGGTCTTCACACCCTCCACGTATCTGAGGCTCTAACCAAGCTTTGATACCATATCACGGAAATCGAACACATAAAGAGACCAAGTAATAACTTGAAAGAGCTATCATAATATATTACGTAATAATGAGAAAGTGAAAGCTTTCTTATAAAGGTTTACAATGAGGTTGAGTCAATCCACTTTATGAATGTAGAATAGACCGATAAAAGCAATAAAGCAACTTAAGCATTGTTGACCACCAAAGAAACTAGGTTGAAAACCATGTCCCTGTTATCACACAACTTGTAGTTGTCCCTAAAGGTATCCCATCCAGGATGGTAGAGGAGATGGACAACTAAAGAGGTGACCCAAGAGATGCAACGATTCCCAATGCAAGCTGGGAGTCACGATAACCGAGGCACTCTTCACTTTAGATCAAGACAAATCAAAACCAAGGGGGAGACCATAGCCAATCAATGAAGATTAGCTAACCCAAAGGTTCCTAGGGAAATGTGTAAGTTGAGTTACAGAAACCAATGAGTGAGTTAGATTAAGTGGACCCAAGAGTTTAAGTGGAGTTGAAGAGGCTTAGGAGGTGACAAGTGTTTCAACCAATGAATGACTAGGGCCACTTATGAAGCTCAAATGGATAGATCTAGTACCATGAAAATACACAAGTGGGGCCCACTACTTAAAAAGTGGAAAATGGTGCAAGTGGAGCCCACTAGATGAAGTTAGGGGTGTGATGGCACTAAGGGGTATGCAATGATGTGGAACTATGGGCCTAAGATGAATGAGGCAACACCCACATATGGGATCTAGCCAAAAGAACACTAACCCCAAGGAGTGAGATTTACCCAAGGGAGACTAGGGCCTTAATTTGAGGGGGAAAATGGAGTCCAAATCTCACCAAAATGTAGATTAGGGTAGTTAAGGCAATTATCAAGGTGGGTTTGAAATGGCATGCCCAATATGAGTTAGATCTCCATAGATCTAAGATTGAAAATGCATCACCAAGTGACCCAACCCCCTCAAAATGAGGAATGGGGCCCACAAGGTGAAGCACTAGGGGTAGGTTATCAAGGTAGATCTATCTGAATCAAGTGGGATTCCACCTACCCACATATTAGAACCTAGCAAATGCCCTCCCTCAAGGAAAGTGACTTCCCTTAGAGAGGCCAATGTGCCTTGGGAATTGAGTCAAAAGGAGGCCAATCACCACCAAACTATAGATCCAGATTTCCATGGATGCTATAGAGGTGGGTCTTTAAAATTATCCCCAAAAGTTTGCTGTAAATATTTGATCCAGAGATCACTACTCTCTCTAGATTGCCCTGAGATCTCAAGCGGTATGAGTCTCAATATCAGTATATCTCATAAAAATATAGACTCAAACAACTAGATTTGCATTTACCAACTGAAATATAAATGCAATCAAACACATAAACAACAGATATACCTTGGAACCCTTTCGGGGAAAAATTAGCTAACTGTGGGGCTATCTTCCTCTCGAGCCCAGAGCATATAGATATATATGAGACAATACAATACAGGATTACCTCAGCAGGTAACTCAACCAGTCCAAAACTGGACAAACTCTACTTTGCATGCATCCAACTAATGCATGCACTAGATGAGTAAGTCCCAACTATCAAACTGGATCTGAGTAATCTAAAGATGCCTCTGACTGATCTGCTTTCTTTGTATCTCACTGCTCTGATATGCTCTAAAAATGAAGAATCCCTCTGATGAACTCGGCCTCCTCTGCATGCACAAGTGCACCCTCCCTCCAGATGTCAAATGCTCGTACCGGATCGGATCTCAGCATATCTGATCTCTGATCGTCCCTAACCTTCCTCCAATGCTGAGGCAAGGCTATCCTGGAAGTCTCAGACTCCGAATCGGTCAATCTAGCTCCAAACGAGCTTCTCCCTCCTTGGGAAATGCGCCCTCCTCCAAGAGAACTCGGCCTCCTCCAATCTAATCAGAAATCACACTGTTGAGCTCTCTCAGCTCACAGTAATGGGTGTCTAGCCTCTCTAGAACTAAAGGTCACTGATCCAGCTCAGATCTGACCTTCCTAGCTCCTGCAGCAACTCCTCTCTCTCTCAGAAAGTCGCCCCACATGTGCAGCTACGCCCTCCTCACACTAGCAATATCTCTCTCCGACAATGCAACTGAGTAACCTCATCTGGGGACCCCTTGCCTCTATAAATAATCTCACCGATGAATTAGGTTTGCCAAAACCCTAACTCCCGATGCATGCAAAAGGTCACTTTTGCATGCAGTCATTGAATGCTGACAAGTCATGCAAAACTCATGCATGCAAAGGTCAATCTCCCCTAAAGCTCCGCATACAACCCCCACTGGACTCATGCCACTGAGTAAAGTGCCTCTACTCCATCCTGATGCCTATGCAGCTAATGTACCTCCATGTAAGGCATCTAAACCATGGAGGACATCCCGAAGTTACCATAATCTAACACTTGCTAGATCCAAGTAGATCTAAAAAAATAGAAAAATGAGGGTTTTAATAAATGAGGTTTTGTGATCTAAGAGAATAGATGGATAGGATAGAAGAATGTCATACCTCATGGAACATACCTAGAAAATGAAGATAGAGATTTCTTGTGACGAGGATTACTTCCCACAAAGATCAAATGCCAAACTTCATGAAGACATTCTTGTCACTGTTTTGCCTCCTTCAACCAAATCGGCCTCCCTATTCCTGTCAATCAAGGACACAAAGATCAATCAATTAATCAAGAATGGAAGTAGATGCAAGCAAAGAGATGAAGAAACATGAAATTGTTGGTACAAAGACAAAACAACTCCCTGTCACCCAAAACGACTTGTTGAAAGGAGCAGGGCAGGCCTCCCCACCAATGCGAATTGCCCCAAGACGTCTTCTTTGCCTACAAAAAATATTAGTTGAAGATAAAATCCAAGATGGCCACCAATGTCTGTCAGTGCAGAGGAAGAAGCATTTACAATCACCACAAGCATTCCTACTCCAAGATCCAAGATGTCCAAGAAAGTATTTTTATTTCAATAGCCAAGAGCCAAAAATCTCTAGATACCTTTTACAATAGGGAGGTCTCCTCCTTTTATAGGATAATAAAGACCAAAACCCTAAACCACAAAACCACTTTTTGAAACTAGTGGTTGAGATCTGTTGCCGCCGGATTACACACCGTCTTTGTCGCAGCAGAAATCTATGCTGTCGCTCGGTGTGCCCTTGGTGGCAAGTCTCGAGTCAAGTATGTCACTTGGTTCTTGACTCCTCCGTTTAGGCAAAATTCCCAACGAAAGCCAAGGGGGGTAGTCCCTATGGAAAGTTACTAAGGTTGTTAGGGTCTTCCATTTAAATGATGGGTTGTTTATTAATGTTTTTGGGAGTTTTTTATTAAAGGTTCAAGATGTAATTGCAACAAGAGTTAAGAAAGCTTTCACCAACATAAGTTCAAATAACACTGTGAATTATAAAGATGCACAATAACTTGATGTTGATAAAAAGCAAATGAATAGTGCAAGGACCAGTGCCTTATGGAGTCAAACACATGTGTGAAATTTGTAAATGCTAGAAAAGTAAATGTTGTGCAATTGTCTCTTGGTTGATTTAAATTATTAAAAATGAATCTTGATTAGGGGAAGAGAAGGGAAACTCTCGAGATACCGTAAAGGTACAGAGAGGAATGTCCGGAAATCTAGAGATTGGTGCTTCCGTACAAGGACATGTCGGACTGCCAATGCCCTGAGCGCGTGTTCAACACTACAACAACAAGGATGTAGTCTAACAGTGCCCCAAGGTCAAAGTACAGCTACCCAATGTCCCCAAATAGAACTTCCCCACCAAAATCTAGTTTCGAAGTGCCGGATTTTCACTATCTTGTGGGTAGTTAATTTTATTAGGTGACTGATTAAGTTAAATGTGAGAATTAAAAAGTGCTTCCAACTGCTTTTGGTATCCCACAGCTCAGACAAACTGCTGGTGGGTAAAGCATACGCAGTGTAGGCAAATAGTTTATTTAAATTTGAAGCAAGTAACCATCGACCCTCCGACAGAGAGCGCTCTTGACTTGCTTTTCAACTAAGTTCAAGAGACTTATGAAATTGAAATACAAAACTTCTAAATGAAAAAGATATTGATGGCCAATCTTATGCATCACTTTCTGATCAACCTCCACTAATCAACAAAATTGCCTTTGGGTGAAGGTGAGAGCATACTTCGTGGCAACGAAGATAGTTTTATTTCTACTCTACTTTTGCAAAAATGAAAAATGATTTAAATTGCAAAAAATAGATGGAAGATACACCCTGCACTTCAAAAGTGAGTGTGTGAATAAGTGGAGTTAGAAAAATTGCAATCTCAAAAAATGCAAATCCCCCCAGGGGAGATGGGGTGTGGGTGTTGAGTATCCCACTGCTCTCGTTTATTTATTTTACAAAGTACTGAAAGTAAAGAAGTGCATCTTAGTCCATTAAAATTGGATCTAAGAGCTTACAATGATGGTTTTGAAAGACTAGAAGAAAGAGGTCCTCGAAAAGTGCCCTTTTAAGGTTTTTTGGTGAAAAATGGGCAAAGTTTCCTCCTCTTTTCTGATGGACCTACTAAAAACCAGCAAACAAATATTATTAGAATATGATAGAAATGAATTTAAAAGAATAAAAAAAATTTGAAAAAAAAAATTATACTTGGAAAAAATTTGAAATTTTAATGCATGTAAGTATAAAATGAGATCTAGTTTACTTATGAATGTACTTTCTGAATGTAAACAATTAGATCTAATGGAAATGCCTAAAATATATCAGATCTGAAATATAGAAAGAATAATAGCCCTAGATCTAATATTCTTAAGCATACAACAAAATGCAAGAAAAGAGAAGTTTTGTAGAAAGGAGATGGATGGGCTTTGGCTTCCCAATGCTCTTCTTTGTAGATGTCTATGGAGAATCTGTATGCAAGAAATGTTAGAATAAAAATAGTTGCCCAAGGAGAAGAGGAACAACCGAATTCCAAGTCTCTCTTGTGACCTATGATCTGCAACTTACAACAATCAACACTTACAAACAATAGATGATGAGAAAGCTAGTGTGTTAGAAAAATAGGAAACTCAAAGAATCTAAGTACATCCGAATACATTCGATTACTTCAAAATTTCATAAACTCTAAGCACAAATAAGTAAGTCAAAGACAATGAATACTTATTTCTACTACATGTAACCTAGCATCATACAACAATTGATAGCGAAATATTGAAAGAAGAAGAACAATATCACCTCATGAGAGCATGTAATCCAACACAAATGCAAGCTAGACCTCCAAAGTCTCCAAAAAAATATTATTAACAATAGTAACAAATACAAAATGGCAGAGGTTCAATGCATCCATGTGAATAATATAGAGCAAGAGCCTTACTTAAATAGCCTCCACAAAGAGAAATTCGAATTTGAGAAGGAAGGAGCCAACTAGGGCATCAAATGACAAGTGTAGGATCCAATCCATGATTGATATGGTGGTTGGAGTGGTATTCAATGGGATGGCTGCCACCTCTTCCCAATCAAATCAATGCTCACAACACTCCAATATTGATTGGGATCTTCTTTAAATGTCTTTGCCAAGTCAACTGGGCCAACTCACCAGACCACCCACCATTATTTTAGGAGTTTGGATTTCCTCCAAATCCATTATTTTTGAATTAAATAATTCATTTTTAATATTTTGGAGAAAAATTTGACTAAGTGAAAAATAATCACTCAATACTTAGGAAAATTGGGTATAGGGGTTTTATGAGTGCTTTGGGTTAGAAAATGAGCACCCCCATGTCCAATTTCACCTCCTAACCCATCTTTTATCACTTTTCTCATTTTTTAATTAAATTATTAAAAAAACTCATAAACTGAGAAAATTTAATTTTCTCAGAATGACTCAAAAATCCTAGGGGACCTAGTACATGTCCATATGACTCAATACTGATGGCTAGCATGTTACAAAAATACATTCCAGTAGGTTTTAACAACCCCTCAAAATTCGTCATCATGGAAACACTCCAGCTTTGGAGGTGTGAGTGAAAAACTCGGGAATTATATGTCACTGAAGAGTAACATATAATTCCTAAGGAAAAAACACTCTAGAGTATTCCCCTGATAACAAACATTAAGGAAGGCCAAACCTTTCATAAAAAACACTCATGCTAGACCAACTTATTACAATTCCCCGCAGAGGTCTGGACATGCAAAAATTACAAAGGGCCAAAATTTTTTGGTCTCGGAACACTGATGATGAACGTTGAACATGTTCACAACTTCGACGGTTCACTCGGAATCCACTAAGTGCAATTTAGTGGATAACAAAATCAAAAGATACAACATAATAATCAATGGCGAAGATGAGCCTAACAATATATCACATGGATCACTAAAGTGAAGGTGACGCCATGCCTCAAAAGTCTCTAAGGAGGGTGACGTCATGCCTCAAAGGGGGCTAAGTAACATGGGCCCACCATATATGACATGGACATGACTCAAAAGACACATGGTGGGGCTAGGAGGTATCAATCCTTCACTAGCTCGTCCCCATGGCACAATAATATAAAATAATAAGACCATGACATGTCCAAATAACACAAATGATCAAAATCCTGTCTCCAAAATTGAGAGAGACAAGCAGTAAAAGGCCTCCTGTGGCCACTGTGGACCCCACTGACTGATGCTAACTGATCTGGGAGATGGGGGGGTTCACCATAGATGACCTCTGAGAAGACCAAGTGCCAAAAACTTGCCTCAATTGGTCAAATTGAATTCCTCACTGACCCTTTTATTCCATTTTTTAATCCTCCTGAAAACCCTAAAACTGCCCCAAACTGCCACCCAGGGTGCCTGCGTTGTCAAACTGAGTGCACCAGGCTGTCTGGAAGGGGGGTATAATGGTAAAATCAAGTGGTTGTACCACCCCCTTCCTACACAGCGCCCTAGGCAACGACTGGCCTCCAAGGCCTCTGCTGGACAGGCTGGATCAGCATGCCCAAACTGGTCAATAGGTGGATAACTGCTACTATCATCATCAAAAGTGCCCGGAACTGAAAGATAAGTGTCTCAATGGATCCAGAAGACCCAAATCTACTAGAAATGAGTACTCATACACCATGGGTTGACCTGTGGGGTCAACTGTAGGGTCCACCATGCCCGGACAATGTAAAATATGATGATTTGGAAATAATAATAAAACTGATCAACTGCATCAATCATCATCTGAAGCATATGTCCAACATATGGAATCATCAATAGGTGTATGTGGGACCACAAATTATCATCTATAAGCACAAGTGGTCCATCTCATCACAGATCCCAAGAATGACCATGGTCAAACTATGTTTGACTAGGTCAAAATACAACCGAAGACTAGATTATAGCAATAGACTAAGACATGTTCCTTTAATCACATTCACAACTTAACTTAAAGTACAAACATCATTCAGTGGCAGTTAATACATATATATTCCAATGTTATTTATAATTCACTTGCACAAAAAGCTTTAAAGACATACTCATTCACTGGACATGGCCTAACTGCTAGCAAAGGGTGAAGGCTAAGAAGAAAGCTAGGCAAAGGGTGAAGGCTAAGAAGAAAGATAGGCAAAGCGGCCCCCTCTCCATGGGCCCATCTCTCTAGCATTTGACACATGGAAAGCATGCAAGGAGGGTCTCTCCCTCTCTTTTGCTACTTAAGGAGGCTCTTCCTCCTCTTTTGGGTTATAATGACTCGTGCTCTTGCTCTCTTTCATTTTTGCTCTCTTGCTCCATTCTTGCTCTCTTGCTACCATTCTTGTCTAAAGAAGAGAGCCATTGTAATTTCCGGTTTTGTGAAGTGAATGAAGAAAATCTTTGGAGGAAATATTGTCCTTGGCTTTGTGTGTGAGGTAACATTGTTTCATTTTTTGTTTTATTCTTGCAGTTGTGGATCTCAAGCAAATTGTTTTGCTTGAGAATAGCATTGTGATATTGTTGGTTACATGTTATGTGGGTTATCTTCTTAGCATTTGAGAAGTTCATGGAATTCTAGTTTGAACATATGATTTCTCAAGTCTTTGTTTGATCTCTCACCCCATTTGCATGTTGAAGCTAGTTTGTTACAGGTTGCTCAAGCTTGGAGATTGGGATTCTCGGGTGGGATACCCCACTGTTCAACAACTTTTGAAGGACTTGGCATCTTCAAACTAACATTTCTGTTTTGCAGATTTTTATTTGCTTATTTTGCACTCATAAATCATCTTTTCAAGTTATTTTTACATGCTACATTACACTTGCAATTTTCTGAAATTTATATGCAATATTTTCAAGTTGATTTCAAACTGATTTTCATCATATTTGCACAATATTAACTTGTTGTTTTGTGCAGGTTTTTGATGTTACATGGGGGAATGCCCAAATTTGGTCACTAACAAGCTCAAAGATCACCCAAGAGTGGCCACTTCAAGTCCCTCACCAAAAAAGGGTCAAATTTTTTGTTCTTGACCTCTTTTTCTTGTATATAATAAGGCTGAAATTTTCCTTGTTGTAACAAGCCCAAGAGAGTCTCTTGGGCTTGATTTTTTGCTTCTTTATTACTTGTAAATGCTCTTTAAATTTTCAGCCATCCCTTGCATGCATTAGAATTTGGGCTTGCCCACTTTTGCATTGCAAGTGTAGAGGGGCTAGGGTTAGTTTACTTCATGTTATTTTCGTTTTGTTAATTTGTTTGCCCCTCCTTTTCACTAGGAAGAGAGTTGTGTGGCTAGATAGCATTTCTTTCCTTAAGTTATTTTGGCCATTCCATTGCTTGCTAGTGAATTGGTTTTTCCACCCTTACATAGCAATTGTTGAAAGGGATAGGATTTAGTTTATGTTTTTATTTGCATTTGTTATTATTGTTTGTCCACGCCTTGCATGGGAAGGGGCTCTGCCCATCCATGCAAAATCGTGTTGGCTAGTAAATTTGCTTTCAAAACATTTTTGCTTTAGTTTATTTGCCCACACCTTGCAAGTGAGTTGACTTTGCCACCCGGCACGATCCCTTGCAATATCGTGTCGGCTTGCATTGTATTTAATTATTTGTTATTCTTTTAAAGGTTAAATAAACCGTGCCCCAATCTTTGCCCCGTAATCACTCCCCTTGCCGGTTCGACCAATCCTAGGTGACAAGAAAGGGCAAAGATTAGTGTTGGCTAGAATAATAGGCACTCATAAGTTTATCTT
This sequence comes from Larix kaempferi, assembly GCA_027924585.1. Lineage (NCBI taxonomy): Eukaryota > Viridiplantae > Streptophyta > Pinopsida > Pinales > Pinaceae > Larix > Larix kaempferi. Next base: position 767,712 of record BSBM01000411.1, on the reverse strand, counting down.
GACTAGACATTGAAAAAACGAAGTTTGACCCATGGAGCTAGAGGGGTAGAGGCTGTTGGAAGCCTCGTGGCACTTAGTGTCTTCCTGTTGAGCACTCGGCAAGCTTTGGGGTTGATCCGTGGAGCTAGTTGAGAACCTTGTGTTCTTTTGTTGAGTGTTGTCCGCCAATATGCACACCGGCAGCGGAAATCTTTCGAAAGCTGTCTCTTCACTACAAGTGAGAGAGGTGTGGCCTTGGGGGCAAGCAATGAGCTAGGTACTGTCACCTGAATCCCAGCTCCTCCGTTTAGGCAAAACTCCTAACGAAGCCAAGGGGGGTAGTCCCTAAAAAAGAGTTGTCTAAGGCTCTTTGTGTATTTATGTGTTTTTGATGTAGTGATGCGGATGGGTGTTTTTTAGGAGTTTTTTTTTTTGAGATGAAAGACAATTATAAAACTTTAAAATAAGACAAGATAACGCAATCCACATTGCAAATACAAGATACAAGATACACTTGGGCAATAAGTAAATCACTTTTCACGAAATATAACAGATAACTCCAATGTGGATATTTAAGCAAGCAAAATATGAGATAAAGGACCAGTGCCTTATGGAGTCAAGAATTAAATATGAATTGTGAAAACTTGATACAAGTGCTTGAATTGAAAGTTTGTGAGAACGTTGTGCAGCTTATCTTGGTAAATTCAAAGTTTTAATTGTCTTGATTATTAGGGCTAAAACCAAAGGTATCAAAAGATGGTGGAACCCTGCCCAAGAAAAATACTGGCAACCCTAAGTGACCTGTCAGAAGCACCCAGATTCAAAAGGATAGGTGTCCAATGTTTGAACCGCCCCTAAGTCTGACAGTGGATTCCCGGCGCCACCTCTCGTGGGAAGAACAGTATTTTGCCTTGGTTGAGGTTTTGGGTAAAAATTTTAATTAAGTTATCGATCGTAAATTATCAAGTCTTCCACCTTTCTGAGTACTAGCCCAATCATTTCCGGTTGGCAGAGCATACGGGTGTAGGACAAACCAAGATAAATTAATTAGGGGATGTATGAGTGGAAAATTTTATTATTTAGAAAGCCTTGTTCAACTCTCCGACAGAGAGCGCTTTTGACTTGGTCTTATGACCACAGTTCAAGAGACTTGCTAAATTAACAATGCCTAATGCAGGGAAATGCAAGAAACTAAAATGCCCTCCGATAGAGGGTGCTCTTGACTTGGATTTGGCCAAGTTCAAGAGACTTTGGTTTATTTTAAGAAACAGAAAGAAAGTAGTAGCAGTATATCTTAACTTGAAACAGATTTGAAGCAATAATATTGATCACAAGATATAAATTACCACTAACAATAATGCTTGCAAGATAAATAAATCTAGTGTTCTACCACACAACTTTAATCTACTACGTGGGATTGATCCCCGAAACAGGATCAACCACTAGAACCGCCTGCACTTGAGAACTTCCAGCTAGCTGAAAGCTCTGCCAAGGAAACCGACGGGGATGGAAGAGTAACCACAAATTATGTGGTCCTGCCCTTGAGACGAAATCTCAAGGATACAACTTCCGGCTGAGGGCTTTGGAAGAGAAGCAAGATAACAATAAAATAAAACTAAACTACCCAAGAATCTCTTTCAGGTCAAAAACCCTACTCGGGAGAGCATGGGGGTAAGTGAATATGGAAGATAACTTTGAATGACTTATTAAGCAAAATACTAATCTAAGAAATATGAGATCACAAATCTAAGCTAAATCAAATCACAAGACCCAACACTCTTCCCCAAATGGGGAAGAAGACCCAAAAAGTGGAGACCCCCTCCACTTGAAACTTTTTATTAAGCGGTTACAAATGCCTTGGGTTTCTAACCCTTTGAAGGACTTTGAAAAATAAAATAGAGGAAAGCTAAGAAGCTCTTAAAAGCTTTTACAAAGGATAATGGTTTTGATTTGTTTGGTTTAAGATCCTCTTCTTGCTTTCATTGTTCTTCTTGGCTTTTGCAATTTTGACCTTCTCTTCACTTTGGTTAACTTCTCCTCTTTTTAAATTTCAAAATTTCTTCTTGAGCTTGCTCTTATCAAACCTACAACACAAGTGAAAGTGAAACTACAAGCACCCTTTAGTGTTAGTCAAATCCAACAAAATAAATGAAACTAAACTAAGTCTAGATTTGAAAAATAGGTTCTAAAATGTTGAATGCATGAAATTTTATCATAAAATATTAACTATAGCGAAACGGACCAGCGAACAACAAACTCTCGAAACGTCCTAGAAATGAGATCTAAAGTATAAAAATTTTGAAATATTTTCTGTGCAAAATTTTCTATCTTTTGGAAAATGTAAAAGTTTGTAAACAATATACTAGCTACATGCAATCTATGATATTATAGATATGAAAATGACCAAGTACTTCAAAAGACAAATGCAAGATATTTATTTTATGAGATTTAACTATGCAAAAACAACTACCAAATAACCAAGTAATGAGATCCAACACTAAATACTATTAACTCCTTTGTTTTGTTGTTTTGATGTGATTTAGGGCCTAAAAGGGAGTGGACGAGGAGAGAAGGTGAAGGGATCTAAGTGAGGTAGGACGAGAGAAAGGTTGTAGGGTTAAGGAATAGGGCAAAAAGAGAGTGAAGAATGGGGACTAGGGGTTGGACTAGGAGTGAGACTAAAACTAGATGGAGATAGATGGGACGAATGGGATGAAGGATGGAAACTAAAAAGAAGAGGAGGGAGGCACTAGATAGCTAAGACGAGAGGAAGAAGGTGGCTAGCTTCTATGATGGACGAGAGGGCAAAAGAAGACAAAACGAATGGGGGAGGAGACCAATGAGGAGAGGGGACGAGAGCAAGAAGGTGGGGCTAAAGGGGGTTGGATGAATGGAAAGAGACTAAGGTGGAGACTTCAAAATGAAGGTGAGGGGAGAGCTAGAGGAAGGAAGCTCGAATCTAAGGTAACCAAGTTTTTAAAAGTAGATTTTTTTGAAACTTTGATGGGTGAGGAAGAGAGCTCCTTATAGCTTGGTTTTGGAGAAAAGACAAAGGAACTTGAGGATCCTGCAAAACAAAAGATATTAGTGGGAAAATTCCTTGCTTGTGAAGTCAAGCTAGATGCAACCTAGCTCACACTTGTCTTCACCTTTGACAATACCTGAAAAACCCCAACACACTCAAAAATACAAGTGAAATCAAATGCTAGTATGTTAGATAACCAAGACTAAATCAACATTGGTATAACCGAATACTTCTTGCTCATTTAAATCTTTGGAAAACATCACACACATAATCAACTTGAATATAACAAATGACTATTCTCATGGACTAAAAATAGCCTTCTAGAGCTAGCAATATTGAAAGAACATTTGCATAAATAAGAGGAAGGTTATATGAAGATATCACCTCAATGCATTGGACACATTCACCACAAAATTTGAAAACACGTGGACCTCCAAAGTCTTGATCTTTATTCCAATATGAGCATAAAAGTATTACAATTCTCGACAGAGTTTTCTTGCATCCAAAAATCCATTGGATAATAGCCCCTAATGGGCCTCTCTTTATACTAAAACCAATAAGCTAAACCCTAGGTCGAACTTGGCAATGGCATGGAGGTCGAATTCCAATCAACAAAGGCTTGGAGCAATAGACAATGCTAAAGTCGAGTTTGTGGTAGGCATGGGCGAATAGGTGGCAAATTCGAGTGGTAGGAGGCATAGGAAACATCAACCAGCGAATGGGCAAGCTACAACAAGAAGGGCGTGATCCATGTGGAGATCCACGAGTTGCTTGGTGGATGGCAAGTGGCAAAGGGTAGGCACTAACTCGAAACTTAGATGGGAGCCAAGTCAATCAATGAGATGTGACCAATAAACACGCCCTAACTAAGCTCCACGTGATTGCACAAGAGGATTGACGTGAGCATCTAGTAGATATGTGAGTGGGTTGTGTGGAGACAAGTGGAGGGGCGAGCTAACATGGGAATGGTATGTGGCAATGGGTAGGCACTAAAACGCAAGGGTGGAGCATGGGATACATCATCACTAATCGCCACACTACAACAAGGCTTAAACTCGAGCTCCAAGGGGATTGACGTGAGGGTTTAAGGGGATGCGAATTAGTTGTGGGGAGAACACGTGGTAATGGTAGGTGCAACTCGAATCATACAAGGAGCCAAGCTATGGTGGATAAGGTGAGTCAATAGGGCGCCTAACTCAAGCTATAAATGCAAGCCACCAACCCAACCATGAATTGACACATCAACAAATCGAATTTCTCATGAAGGAGGGCGAATTGCCTTGAAAGGATAATGATTTGGTGACTGGATGGATGACTGGATGGACTTGGAGTTGATTGGAATCTTCCTAAATGCTCATTGCCATGTCATTTAGCCTTTTATTTTAATCAAATTGATTAATTTTGGAGAGATTTGGATTATCTCCAAAATATTCAATTTTATTATTTTAATTAATAATTTATCTGTAAATGGCTTTTCAGAGAAAATATTAATTATGAGGCCAAATTGACATCCGAAAGTTGGGTTTAGCTGCTCCGCGGGTCATGTGTGATTTTTGGCTTATGAAACGAGCCATCAAACATTAAGTTCGGACCCCGGATGACTGACATATTACAGACTCAAATTTCTCTATTTAAACTATAGAGAAATTTAATTAAAATTTAAAAAATAATTAAAAATTAAAAACCCCAATTTCGACGCGTCCGGTAAAAATTTTTCGAAATTTTTTCTGGGGGTCCTAGAGACTTAGGACATGACCACAACCTATTCTAATAGTGTCTAGTAGGTTTATACATTATAGTTGGACCCTAATAACCCCCCACGGCCAAATTTCCAAAATCGGGCATTCCAGCTTTGGAGGAAGCGGGAGAAAAACCAAGAGATTATATCTCGCCTGAAGCAAAGTATAATCTGACGGTGAAAAAACTCCCTGGAATACCTTAGTTGTTTAATCCAGTCATGGGGAACCGAGCCACTCAGACCCTACTAGCACACTTTGATACAAACCCCCATGGGGCCATGGTCATGTCGACTCAAAAAACAAAACTGGCTAGACCCAAATACAATGAAACCCAGATACTCTGGAAGTGAACACTGATGTGTTCCAACACTGGCAGCTCAATAAGGTTTCAACTATTTGTACAAATCAGTTGATAACATTGAGCACCTGGCAATCTCTCTCAAATCGAAAGAGATAAATTATTGAGGTAGACACATAGAGTAGCTTTAATTTTCTTGCACAAACCTTAATTCCCCTAAGCTAAAGAGAGACCTAAAAATAATTAAAATTTACAAAACCATTGGCAAAACACTACAATTGTTTTTTTCATTTCTAGTACTTTACTTTGAAGCATTAGAATTCAGTTCAATCTCACTTTAAGCATCTTTCATTCATTAAATTGTTCATTTACTACAAGTATTTCTTATATGTTAAATGTGATATTGTGATCATTGTGCTTGGTGAATGGTTTAATGCAATTTCAGTATCTTTGATAATCTTACTTTTGTGATCATTGTGCTTGGTGAATGGTTTAATGCAATTTCAGTATCTTTGATAATCTTACTTTTATTATATCTGTGACTCCACAACCCAAGTAAAGTAGGCACTGGTCTGGTTAGTGAATTGTTATTTCTCTCTTGCAATTATATATGGTTTATTGTTAAAAAAAGATTTGTTTGTCATCAAAATTATTGCATCTCTACACGAATGCTTGTCATTTGAACATTAATAATTTACAACTCTTAAAGAAACTCATTAAAGAATCTTAGTAGGTAGGGATGACCCCCCTTGACCTTTTTGGAGTTGGGGTCTAAACGGAGGAGTTTAGAATCGAGGTGACAGTGGATTCTACACTCATAGTTGCCCTCAAGAACACACATAGCAGTTGGGAGACTTATCTGTGTTCAAGTGTGTTTTAGGCGGCAACAAGCATAAAAACATAAAATAAACTAAAGTCAAAAGTGACTTTATTAAAGCCCAAGTCTAATATCTAGTTGACCATTACATAAAGTTTGTTTTACTTTATAGACCTGAATATATCTCTCTTTTTCTTTAGATAGTTGTAAATGGCTTTAAGATTCCCAATACAGAGAGCAGAAGGGAATACCAAAAGGAGAAGACCATTTGTGTTTGACGGTGTGCATAAGCATATAACAGCAACAAATTACCTTTGTAATGCTGCAGGGAAATTTCGAAGGCTTCAGATTCTTAATTTATTATGAATGTTGTCCCTAAATGTGGTTTTGTGCTCAAACAAAGAGTAAAAAATAAGAGTGGAGAATTGTATTTTCAGTTTTTCATATGAAATGGAATTTGTTTTGACACCTTGATTCTTAGCCAATGATTCAAATATAATTTCTAAAAACAAAATGATTTTCTACCTGACTCTCCAGATTCTTATTGAGTTCGGCATTTTTTTCTCTCTCTAGCATGAGTTGGGTCAACAATGTCTCCTTCTCTTGTTCAAATCTTTCACAAGCTTCGGCTCCTACATACTGCCCATTGCCAAAGCTAAAGTTAATGCCAGCTCAAACAGAAGAAATAATTTAGTCTTCAGACTTCCTTGTAAATAAACTGTTAGCAAGGCTCCCAGTAAACAAAAATCAAGTCAATCAAAACATACTTTTTAATTAAAAATGAACTACAAAGATTTATATTTCCATATTAAATAGTATGATTGGTGCCAAGGATTTAAAATACACTGACCAACAGGCTTAGACATGCATTCCCAAACTGCTCACTTGTCTGCAACCAACACCACCAATTACAATAAAACTAACTCAAAAAGCCTAGCACTAAGAGGGAAATATATAATTATATCTTCAGAAAATGCAGAAGAGCTTTCTCAATACTAGATCCAAGAAAATGTATACAGGCCGACTGAAAGACCAAAATTAACATAACCAACGAAATAGGAGAAAAAGCTAAGTAGCAAACTTGCTCTATGCGAATAAGAAGGAATGACTTTACAAGGGGAAAGAGTTGCAGCTGTTTTATTAACAATAATAAATGGTAATCTGAGATATAATGGAAAAAATATTGACCTGACTGAATTGTTGAAGAAACTTCACAACTGCAGAAGCAAGTTGATCATGGAGGTCATCAAGATGCCTGTAAAATGAAATCCAAGAAAGAGTATATATCAATGTAAATCCTTACAGTCAATGTTAATCAAAGCAGGGCTTAACTCTTCCTCATGAAAAACAAACACTCTAATGGGTAATTTCATCATTTGGCTTAACAATTTGTCAAGTACTTGAAAGACCCCAATATAACAATATTTCAAAATACTTGAAATGCCCCAATATGTATGTAACATTAAGACATCAGATTACTTTGTGAGGATTGACAACAATTAAGACCATAACGTTAGATATTTGAAGAAAGGTAATTAAACTGTAACATGGACATATCATTATGAATTAAATTATCCATTTCTACCTGTCTTTTACAACACAAGATTCACAGATAGAAAAGATATCATGCTCCCAAAGAGTTCAATTAAACCCAAGTTAATGGTAGCCACAGAAGAAATTTCAGATCAAGGAAACAATTCAGGAAAGTATTAAAGCTTTTCTTTCTGCTAGAAACTTTACTTTCTGGTAAGTGGTACTGGGCAGCATTTTAGAAAAATGATAATTTGCAAGGTGTTACAGCTTGAACTAGCATGTATGATTTAAGCCCAAAAGAACAAAGATATCCCAACTATAACCTAGAGGGTTCACCCACTGTCACCTCAATAATTCCCTCTCTACCTCAGTGATTCTCTCCAATTCAAGGGGAGCTTCCCTAGGGATAGGATTCCTAGGTTATGGCAATAAAGGCACAAGGTGATTTGAAAAGTTAGCCTTAGCAAAACATTAGGTCTTTGTGTAGTATATGATAAAGGGGTGATGGGAAGACCATGATGGGAGGACCATTTGCCAATCCCCAGCACAAATGGAGTCAAGGGAAACTAGTCCAACAAAGGGATTAGTTGATGAAAGGTCAGGGAAATTAGGACTGCATGCACATGTCACAAATAAACCCTAACATGCCAAAAATGAATGTAGAAATCAGCTAGGATGTCCCAAGAGTGTTGCCACATCAAAACAATGTCAACTAGGGTGTGCCTCATACAATGAAGTATTACAAGCTGTTACTCTAGAAAGACGATCGGAACAATGTAATATAATCATGCATAAAACATCAAAGGGAGATAGAGGAATATAATTATCACATAAAACCCTTTCAATGAGACAGATTTGTCTTTCTATGGCCTTAATTAATAAGTTCTAGGTTATTCTACAATCAATTAGCAGCATTAGAAATAGGAACAAGGATGCCAGACTATGAAAGGAGGGAAAATAGAATGGGTACTGTATGCCTTAGACAAATCTTAAAGGGTTCAAGTATACTCATGTCAAACAATCTGCCAATCAAATAATGGATTGGCTTGCAGGCAAAGTAGTTATTACCAGGAGTAGTTTCTAACATGTGAGCCTATATGACACCACATCTGAAATAGACACATGGAACGAGGGCTTAGAATAAATCATATCCCAAAGCCTAGGAGATTGAGTGCCATGGCCAGTTTGAAAACCCCAACTTACACTTAGGAAACTTTGGCTTGCTTGGTATGGAGTTTGATTTTGGAAAAGCTCACCCATTAATTGCTCAAATTATGTGGAGGATACGATGGCAATCAAGTCAAGCTTAGGTCTGCGCCCCAGTATATTTTGCACGACATTCCACGTCAGAACGTTGGGAGTATCATGGGACGACATCAACATGGCAGATCGCAGCCCCATATGATGGCTCTCCAGTTTTAAGCCTAGAAAGTGGCTAGGAGTATTAATGAAGATGATGGAAACTTGTTCCTATTCTTTTTGGAGAAAGAAGCCAATGCACAAAAACCGAAACCTACAATGGCAGAGGTAGTACCAACATGAGAGATTTGAGAAGACCCAGGAAGATAGCAGGAAAACTTACATAGTCCCTACATGCGTCATCGGCAATTTCATCCTATCAAGATGCTGTTCCTTTGCAGTTCTCGACCAGAGAATGGTAAGACAGTGTTCTTTTGCACCCAAGTAATGTCACTCCCATCCAGAACTCTGGTGTGAGCAGGCACAAACATGATTTCCACACTATTGTAAAGCAAATCTGAAGACAGACGCATATGGCCGACTAGAGAGAATGGAGCAGCTCGTGAAGGAGGGGTTTTATTTTTTAAAGAGGCATATGCAGTTTCTCGAAAGCCACGTGTTGTATGAGATTGAACAGATCAGCAACAAATTGGACAAAATAGACCGAAGGCAAGTTGGTCGTGGAGTGACACCTTCCATTATCGATGTGACTTGGAGGACCTAGACCAAAGCGTAACGAGAGATCTGCAAACTATCATAGACGATGTGGTTGGAGAGCACCCTCCAGTGTAAGGATGATGATGAGACTGTCTACTGAACATGCATTATATTTGTACTTTATACTCATTTCTTTTGGGTGACTTAATCTAAATTGATCACTCTGTTTTATTCAATTTATTGTCAAACTTGTCACTCTCTGGTAAATTTTTACTCTATAATTTAAAACAGAGTGGTTATGATTGAAAGAGGAGGCATAACAGAATTGATATAATTTTGATGGATTTCCCTTCTTCCCTTAGGGGCGTTTTTCCAACTTATAAAAACGGTGAAGGAGGCATATGGACTCTTCAATGTAGCTGTAAAGATGCACATTTTTATTTTATCTCATTTCTGTTTTTTTGTGGCTTTACGAGCTATAGTGTACAGTTTTTGGCCACTGGTATTCAGTTCAGATTTATTTTTTTTGGTATTCAAAGATACGTAGTTAAACGACTATCCATTGTTAAACACCTATTACAATAATAATAGTATATTATTAATATTAATATGGCTGCTAGTCAAACCTTCTCTGTTTTGCTATTTGATTTGCCTGCCATGGACCTATATAGATCAATAGATAGTGGACATCAATATAATTACACCCAAACCAACACTCAGAAATACGTGTACATATGAAAACAACAGTAAAGCCAATTCATTTGATAGCTTAAATTAAAAACCAGAATACGGAGAGAAGGGGGATTTTTACAAAACCAGGCTTACTTCTTCCTTATGAAGACAGAATCTGTGCCGCCCTGACGACTTACAAAATCGTTTAAATAAAACACGTGTCGAGCGGCCTTAAACAGCTGTGGGACGGACTGTTCATCCTTCAACTGGGGCAATAATGAAAACACGGCTTCATAATTCTGTGTTGCCTTGGCAATATCCATCTCTCTTCAATTCTGTGAGTTCAAAAGCGGTGCGGATAGTCAACCGGAGATCCTCCAAACTGTAGAAGAATGATCACAAAAAGTTTTCAAAAGCGATACATTCGGTCCTTTCTTTATCAAGTGTTTCAAAACATCACCGTGGCATCCTTCTCATTAAGATCCAGTTCATCATTTATATTTAAGTATAACATGTCTAGACATCACCGTGGCATCCTTATCATTAAGGTCCAATTTAACTATAACTTGTCTAGAAGGATATTTATGTCTTGGAAACAATTTTGAAAAGTGTATTTGACTTAGTAAGAGGTATTATTTACTTAAATTTTCTTTATCATTTAAATATAAAGAACGATGTGGGATGTGTTATGTATTACGGGCGCCCACCATCCTTTTGTACTGGCTCAATTACTTATATTTTCTATCCTTACTAGCCCATATTTTCTATCTCTATTGGCTCATTCGACTACTATAAACCCAACCAATATCTGTCGGCATGTCTTGACCGGCTTTACTGGATCAAGTGTGGATAAATGTAGTTTTTCACTAGGCAACTAGGCTTGTTAGTTGACCGATCATCATAGTGGCAACAAGTTGGCACTCAGCACTCGTGCAAGGACTTCTATCATTTATGTAGTAAATGAATTTGTGGCTTGATATTGGACTCAAACAACACCTTTGACCTGACAAGCCCTACGTCCTTGTACCATGTCAAAGTGAGGTTGTATGTCTCTCGGCAGCAGTGTAACTCATTGTGCATCCTAGTACATTGTCGAGTGAATGCTTAACATGATTGCTTGAAGGGTAAATCGACCTAAGATCTTGTTCATAACGGGGGAGGGACACAACGTTTGCAAGCAAATAATGGCATCGTGCCATGGGGAATTTTGAATGGTAGCACTAAAGATTTGAAGTTAGGAGAATTACAGTCAATCTGTTCTACTTGTCTTTTGCATGTTGTTAGGATTGGTAATTTTGCTATGGTGCTCCATCCAAATCCTACTTGGCAAAAAAAATTCGGTGATCTTCCTTAAGCCTATTTACTTTGGTTGCAAAACTTGCCTATAAATGTTGCTTTGCATTTCATTGCTTGGTATTTATGCATTGGTGCCCCATCTTGCCTCCTACTTTGCGAATTTCGTAGATAATTATGCTTTGGTGCCTCATCCAAATCCTCCTCTACATTTTATTTTCAATTATCTTCCTTCAACTATTTATGTAATGTACGTAACCCTAGAACTTCAAAGCAATAAGAGAAAAGAGATAAACCTTGAAAAGGATCTCTTCTATGAATGATATTTAAAGTAAAGAGTTATGTTCACTTGCCTCTTCGAGGGGGCAACCTCCAAGAGCAAAGCTCCAATTACAATAGCAATTATTGACAAAACATTTCATAGTTTACTACTTTGTATATAGTGATTTAATAGCTAAAGCCCTAACTCCTTGTGGTCCCACTATTAACAAGGGTCAACCACCTATGGGCCTTCATTCAATAAAGAGGGCCCTTTTACATTAAATCACTACCCACTGACTATCTAATAGGCCTTATGGCCTTGTACACCGATAACGTAGGGTGGTTAGGGTAGGACCCTAACATGACATCCCCCTTCAAAAGCAACATTGTCCCCAACGCTAGAGATGGGGAAACTGTTGCAAAATTGTTGGCAATTCCCAAGTAGCATCTTCTAGTGAGGTATCCTTCTAGTTAATCAAAACTTCATGGATAGTGTGTTGATGTAGATGGCACTCCCTAGTGTCCAAAACTATTTTTGGTTGGAGCCTAACGGAGCCTTCTTCATCTAGTTCTGGTAATGTGGATTGAACTCGATAATTCTAACCCATAACCTTCTTCAACCAAGGCACATGAAATACTAGGTGGATCTTGGAGTGTGATGGGAGTGCTAATTTGTAGGCCACTTGTCCAATGCATTGAACAATATGATATGGGCCATAAAACTTTGGGGTGAACTTTTGATGGTCGAGGTGAAGGAATTCCTAGACAAAGGAACACTCTAAGCAACGTTGGTCCACCTATTGCTTCATGTGAATTTGAGCCATTGCCAAATTTTCCTTAAGTGTGCAAACAATGGCATTGTGATTACGAAGCAAAGTATCTATTGCATGTACTTTGGAGGTACTTGTTAGATAAGAAACTGCTGAGGGCGATTGTTGGCCATAGATCGTTTCATATGGTGTCATTTTAGCAGCATCATTATAAGTGGTAGACACATGTTGATTGCTTATGCCTAGCCATTTATTTGGGGATGATAAGATGTGCTCATTTCCAACTGGGTGCCCTCTAGTTTAAATAGTTCTTGCTGAAATTTCCTGGTGGATGTGGGATCACAATTTGACACAATGGAGGAAGGCATGCCATGGAGTTTAAAAATCTAATCGAGAAAAATTTGGGCAACTATTATAGGGGTGAAGGGGTGATGGAGAGAATTGGTAAAGTCAATCAATTACCACCATGATGATTGATTTGTTACTTGCTTTCAAAACACCAACCATAAATTACATGGAAATGTCCCAAAATCCAACTAGTGGTTGGTATTGGCAATTCTTGCAATGCCCTAGGTGTCTTCACTATCTCACCCTTGTTCCTTTGGCAAGTGTCGCACTCAACTACAAAAGTAATAATGTCCTTTTCTATGCCTTCCTAGAAGGAGCACCTAGCACATGCATAGGTTTTATGAAAGCTTGAATGACCTAGAAAAGGAGATGAATGTAATTCTATTAATATCTTATATTTTAATGTGGATATAAGTACCAAAAAATAGATGACCTTAATACTGCAATCTATCTTGTTTCCAAGTGCAACCTTGGGGAGGGTTGGGATCCTCTTGAAGTCACTTGATGAGTTGAGTTGTAGAAACATTGGTTAGCCATTATTTTCATGCTTCTTCTAACCATTTAGGTAACAGAGAGGATAAGGCAAAGAGGGATCCCTCCTCCTCGTGTTTTCTTAACAATGCATCAACCACAACATTTCCTTTTCCCTTTTTGTAGATGATCATCATATTTTATATTTCTATGGGGATGACAACTTTTGTTCCAAAACATATTTCAATTTGTCGTGATTTGTCTCGATCTGGAAGTGTCACCCTATGAGATACAAGCACCATGTGTCGACTACATGTAGGATGGTCATCGTTTCTTTCCCATAGGTATACTTTTCCAAATTTTTGTCACATAACTTCTTACTATTGAATACTAAGGGTCTTCCATCTTCCATTAAAATTGCACCCAAACCTTTTCCAAAAGCATCACATTCCAATACAAAAGTCTTAGTAAAATCAAACGATGCTAAGACTGGGGTAGTGCACATGGCTTGCTTTAAAAGTGACAATGCTAGCTTGTTTGTTGCTTTATTCCATGCAAAAGCATTTTTCTTAAGCAATTTTTTCAAAGGGGATGCAATTTTACCATAGCTCTCCACAAACTTCCTATAGTAGCGTGTAAGGCCTAAAAACCCATGTATATCTTCAAGGTTTTAGGGCATGGCCATTCTTGTATTGCCACAATTTTTTAGGGGTTCACTATCACCCCATCTTGTCCAACAATGTGGCCCGTGTATTTGACCTTTGAGGCCCCAAAGGCACATTTGTAGTGTTTAATAAGCAATTGATGATCCGAAGGAGTTGCAAGGATTTATCAACATGTTGTACATGGGCATCCCAAGTTTTATTATAAATCAAGATGTCATCAAAGAAAACCAACACAACATCACGAAGATATGGCCATAAAATTTTATTGATAACGGTTTGAAAGTTCAAGGAGACATTACAAGTCCAAAGGGAATTACTATAAACTCATAATGGCCTTCATGTGCGTGGAAAGTTGTCTTCATGATATTGACCCCTTTCATCTTGATTTGGTGCTATCTAGAACAAAGGTTAAGTTTATTGAAAAAATATCCAAAAGATCATCAATGACTAGGGTGGAGAATTTATCTTTGATGGTCAACTTATTGAGGGCATGAAAATCATAACACATGCACCATTTGCCTTCTTTCTTTAAAACCATGACCATCAGGGATGAATACAGGCTAGTGTTAGGACAAATGACTCCTGCTATCAGGAGTTCTTGAATGATTTTTTCAATTTCATTTTTTTGTGCAAATGGGTGCCTATATGGACGTACATTTGGTGATCAACTGCTCGGAATCAAAGGTAGACCATGATCATGCTCACCTCTAGATGGGGGTAAACCCTTTGATGTCTCAAATACCTATTGATGTTTGTCCAAAACCTTTTGCAACTTAGGATGGATTTATGGTGCAATGTTGTCCAGGGCACGTATGGCATGGTCGTGAGCAACAAAACCCAAGTAGCATTTCTTGAATAATTTTTCCATTTGAATTAGAACTAATTATGATTTTAGGGGAGCCTACTTGGATCCCTTTGAGGGTGTGGGTATGAGAGTCTTGAGTAAAACTCACGTATAATTCCTTGAAGTCCATGGTAACTGGCCCTAATGTGCGTAGCAACTTAGCCCATAAAATGTTGAATACTGTAACTTCTAAGAATATTATATTTGTACATTATTATTCCGGAGATGTTTCATCCCTCCGAGGTAACCCTATTATGTATCCGGAGATGATTTTTCCTCCGATGGGTTGTGGTAACTAGGGTTATTAGACCCACCATGTGGGGGTCGGCCCTGATCTTATATTTTAGGGGTTATTAGACTTCTCCAGGAAAGGTCAGCCCCATTAGGGTTTTTAGTCAGTCGGGATCTAATATAAATAGAGGAGGTGAGCTCCTCATTAGACACACTTGTACAACTCAGAAAAGTAGCGCACTTGTCTGGGAGGTCTGCTAAGGAGATAGAGAAGGAGGGAGCACATCTTGTATTTTGGTTGATCATCTTATTGAGGAAAGCTTTGCTGGTTTTTCTACCCCATGAGGGTTTCCCAGGGTAAATTCTGTGTCTATCTTGTGATTATGTTTCTTTCAGTGATCTTGCTAGTCTATTTGGTTTAAATTTAACATGGTATCAGAGCTAGCCTGAATAGGACATCTTTCACAAGGTAAGAATATCTCTCTCTCTCTCTCCGGTGAAAATTAGGGTTTCAACAAAAAGTTGGTATTGTTGAATTCTGATTACATGGTTGGACAGCCCTTCTCAAAACCAATCTTTTGAGCCCTAGATCGAACTTTTTGGTTGGGTAGAACTCCGGGAAAGTCAAACCCTAGTTTTACCAAAAGTGCAATAAACCAGAAATTGGTTTCAGCAAAAAGTTGGTATTGTTGAATTTTGATTACATGGCTGGATAGCCCTTCTCAAAACCAATCTTTTGAGCCCTAGATCGAACTTTTTGGTTGGGTAGAACTCCGCGAAAGTCAAACCCTAGTTTTACCAAAAGTGCGATAAACCAGAATTTCTGTCCCAGGATCCGGAAAAGTAAAAAGGTAATATTTCCGGGTAAGTACTACTCTGTCTCTTATCTCTTGGACTCCCCCAAGAGAAGATGGCTCCAAACACTAAGCTTGAAGACAAGCTTGAAGGTATAGAGAATTTCCGGGCATGGAAATACATAATTGGTCTCATTCTTGAAGAGAATGATCTTGCTCATTATGTCAAGGATGAAGTTGCAGAACCGGAAGGAGATGAATCCAAAGAGAAGCATAGGAAGGATTTGATTAGGGCAAAGAGAATCATAGCTGATTCTATTAAATACCACTTGATTCCCCAAGTGGCCTCCAAGAAGACTCCAAAGGAAATGTATGATGCCCTATGAAGGATGTATGAAGGAAAGAACATCAATAGGAAGATGAACCTAAGGACTCAATTGAAGAATACCAAGATGCACAAAGGAGAATCCATTCAAGACTACTTCTCAAGGGTCTCTCTAATCAAGGAGCAACTAGATGCCATTGGTGATACTCTTGATGAAGATGAACTTGTGATGACTGCTCTAAATGGTCTCACTAGACCTTGGGAATCATTCATACAAACCATGTGTGCCAGAAAAGAAAGCATGAAGTTTGATGTAGTATGGGAGGATTGTGTTCAATAAGAGGCTAGGGTATCCAACAGAGAAGCTCTTATCAAAGAGGATGACCAAGCCTTGGCCACCCACACCAAAAGAGGAAAAAGGGGTCACTTCAAAAAAGTGAACCACAAAGGGTCTCAACCCTCTCATAGATTCAAAAGGAAAGGAGGAACAAACTCAGAAAGAGATCTCTCCACAGTCCAATGTTTTAATTTTCTTAAACTAGGACACTATGCTAGAGACTGTACTTTACCAGAGAAGAAGAAGAAAAGGTTTGTTGACAAAAGACATCATGCACATATGGCAGAAGATGATAGTGAAGGAGAAGAAGAAGAAGAAGAAGAAGAAGAAGAGGAAGAAGAAGAAGAAGAGGAAAGGCCTCAAAGGAAAAGATCTAAAGTAAAGAAAGAAGATCCAGAAGAATATGTCCTATTTTCTGCACTCTCTGGATCTGTGTCTCCTGGTGAAGGTACATGGCTCATTGACAGTGGTGCTTCAAAGCACTTGACAGGACAAAAGAAAACCCTCTCAAGAATTGAAAAAAAGTCTTCACCACAAAAGGTATCTCTAGGAGATGATTATCAATATCCCATCAAGGGAATTGGTGAAGCAAGCTACAAGCTTGATTATGGAACACCCTTAAAAATGAAAGAAGTTTTATATGTACCAGATTTAAAGAAGAGCCTACTCTCTATCTCAACACTAGATAAGAAAGGTTTTAGAGTGGCTTTCATAGATGGACAAGTACTCATGTGGTCCAAAGGAAAATCAATTAAAGATGCAGTTGTCATTGGTGAAGAAGAAGGAGGTCTCTATAAGCTCAAGGGTCATCTAGAAGTTTCCCTTGCTCATGACATATCTAGCCCCAGTGAGCTATGGCATAGAAGATTAGCTCACATTAACTACAAAGCCTTACCCTATGTAAGCAAGGTGGTCATATGATTACCAGACTTGAAGGCTGATCATGATGGCTCATGTAAAGGATGTAAGAAAGGGAAGAATGTCAAGAACCCCTTTCCAAAGAGTGAAACAAAGACTAAGAACATTTTGGAGCTAATACACTCAGATGTATGTGGACCAATGCCCACCACTTCTCTAGTGGGTTTGAATATTATCTTTCATTCATTGATGACTATTCAAGGAAAAACTTGGATATACTTTCTAAAAGGTAAGAATGAAGTCTTTGGAAAGTTCAAAGAGTTCAAGGCTCTAATAGAAAATCTCTTAGAAAAGAGAATCAAGATTCTCAAAACAGATAATGGCGGAGAATATACTTCAAAAGAGTTTGAAGACTTTTGTAAAGAAGCCGGAATTAAGAGGGAACTAACCACTCCCTACAATCCCCAACAAAATGGGGTTGCTGAGAGGAAAAATA
The DNA here is from genome assembly GCA_027924585.1 of Larix kaempferi. Taxonomy (NCBI): domain Eukaryota; kingdom Viridiplantae; phylum Streptophyta; class Pinopsida; order Pinales; family Pinaceae; genus Larix; species Larix kaempferi. The sequence goes on along the minus strand of BSBM01000411.1, from coordinate 750,060 downwards.
GAACCATCATGGAAGCTGTAAAGACTATGATACATGACCAAGATATTCCCATGTATCTATGGGATGAAGCAGCCAAGACTACAGTATATGTGCAAAATAGACTATCCCATAGTGCTCTTGATTTCAAAACTCCAGAAGAAGTGTTTACAGGAAAGAAGCCTGAGGTAAGTCATCTTAAAATATTTGGGTGTCCTGTGTACATCCACATTCCAAAAGAAAAGAGAACCAAGTTGGATCCTTCTGGTAAGAAGGGAATATTTGTTGGTTATTGTGAATCATCCAAAGCCTTCAGAATTTACATACCAGGTTTTCATCATATAGAAATAAGTAGAGATGTAACATTTGATGAAGAAGCAGCTCTCAAGAAATCTAGGAAGTGCCAACTTGAAGAAATATATGAAGAAGATACATCTCCTAGAATCACAGAGGCTGTGCACATCCCTGAAGATGATTCACCAGAGGATCATGACATGTTGGAACCACAAGAACCTCCTATTACAGATTTATCTAAGAAAAGAAGGCTAGCATGGGCTAGAGATATTATTCAAGGAGATGAAAGATATGGAGCTCCTGAAGGCTCCACTAGAGAAATAAAGAAACCAAAGCTAGTGTCCAACTATATGGCCTTGATGTGTGATCTCGTGGATCAACAACCTACTAGCTATGAAGAGGCAACTCAGAAGAAAGAATGGATATAAGCAATGGCAGAAGAATATCAGTCAATAATGAAAAATGATGTTTGGGATGTAGTTCCCAAACCAAAAGATAAAAGTGTGGTTTCTTCCAAATGGATTTTCAAGATAAAACATGCTGCAGATGGTAGCATTGAAAAATACAAGGCAAGATTTGTAGCCATAGGATTCTCTCAAAAGGATGGAATTGACTATGAAGAAACATTTGCACCAGTTGCTAGGTATACTTCAATTAGAACTATCATGGCACTTGCATCTATGATGAAGTGGAAATTACACCAAATGGATGTTAAGACAACTTTTCTTAATGGTGTAATTGAAGAAGAAGTGTACATAGAGCAACCACAAGGGTTTGAGGTTAAAGACGGAAGAACTCATGTATGCAAACTGAAAAAGGCATTATATGGGTTGAAGCAAGCTCCCAGGGCTTGGTACGGAAGGATTGACAATTTCTTAACTAGCATGGGTTTTACCAAGAGTAAAGCTGACCTAAATCTTTATCTCAAAGTGATGGATGATGAACTAGTTATACTGTTGTTATATGTAGACGATCTATTTCTAACCAGAAATGAGAAACAAATTATTGAAAGTAAGAAGAAGCTTTCTTCAGAATTCGAGATGAAAGATCTCGGATTAATGCAGTACATCTTAGGTCTAGAAGTATGGCAAGAACCAAAAGGGATCTTTCTAAATCAAGGTAAGTATGCTGTGGAGATTTTAAAAAGGTTTGATATGTTGGAGTGTAAACCCATGGCCACTCCCATGGACTCCAACTTGAAGTTATTAGTTAATGACTCATCGGAACTAGTGGACCTAACTCTATATAGACAAATCATTGGGTCATTGATGTATTTGACAAATACTAGGCCAGATATATGCTTTGCTGTAAATACCCTAAGTCAGTATCTTGTAGAACCTAGAAAGGTTCATTTAATAGCTGCAAAGCATGTAATGAGGTACCTAAAAGGTACATTAGATTTTGGTCTATATTATCTTGGAGGTCATGAACTCAAATTACATGGTTACTCAGATTCTGATTGGGCAGGAAGTGTCTCAGACAGAAAGAGTACATCAGGTGGATGTTATGGTCTTGGATCTGCCATGATCTCATGGTTCAACAAGAAACAATCTAGTGTGGCCCTCAGTACTGCTGAAGCAGAATATATAGCTACCTGCTCTACCAGCTGTGAAGCAGTGTGGCTTCGAAAGCTATTATCTGGAGTGTTTGACTTAGAATTGGATGCCACTGTGATTATGTGTGACAATCAAAGCTGCATTAAGATGACAGAAAATCCTGTATTCCACGACAAGTCAAAACACATTGAGATCCGATACTTTTATATACGAGATATGGTGCAGAGAGGAGCTATCAAGCTCGAGTATGTGAACATTGAGGAACAAATTGCTGATATCTTGACCAAACCTCTGTCTCGAGTGAAATTTGAATACTTCCGAGACAAGCTCGGTGTAGTTCAAAAGGACCCTCCTCGAAAGGGGGAGTAGTATAATCACTGATGATGAGTTTGTCTCATCAACAAGCAAGATCGATGATGAGGCTACCTGCTTACTACACCTGGATACCTAGAAACGTTTAGATTTAGGACTCTTATACTTAGAATACTTATTTTTTACTTATCATGCTTTTGATGATAGATGTATTAGTGAGAATACATGCTTTTGATGATAGATGTATTAGTGAGAATACATGCTATATGTATTGGTAAGAATACATGTTTTAATGATAAGATGTATTGGTAAGAATACATGCTTTTGAGGATACATGTATTGATTAATGTACTTGTATGGTTGAGGATACTTGTACCTGTATTGATGAGAATACATGTGAGGGATTGTATCATCCTTGAACACTTGTTCTAAAGTGAGTCGTAGACAGGTGTCTCCGAGAAAGAAGAGGGATTGTATCATCCTTGAACACTTGTTCTAAAGTGAGCCGTAGACAGGTGTCTCCGAGAAAGAAGAGGGATTGCATCATCCTTGAACACTTGTTCTAAAGTGAGCCGGAGACAGGTGTCTCCGAGAAAGAAGAGGGATTGTATCATCCTTGAACACTTGTTCTAAAGTGAGCCGTAGACAGGTGTCTCCGAGAAAGAAGAGGGATTGTATCATCCTTGAACACTTGTTCTAAAGTGAGCCGTAGACATGATGACTCCGATAATGAAGTCCTGAATGAACAGGTAGGGGATTGTATCTTCCCCGGACTTCGGTCCCAGAATTGATCCATAGACATGATGTCTCCGATAATGAAGTCTTGAATGAACAGGTAGGGGATTGTATCTTCCTCGGACTTCGGTCCCAGAATTGAGCCGTAGACATGATGTCTCTGATAATGAAGTCCTGAATGAACAGGTAGGGGATTGTATCTTCCTCGGACTTCAGTCCCAGAATTGAGCCATAGACTGGGTCTCCGATAATGAAGTCCTGAATGAACAGGTAGGGGATTGTATCTTCCCCGGACTTCGGTCCCAGAATTAAGCCGTAGAATGGGTCTCCGATAAATGAAGTCCTAAATGAACAGGTAGGGGATTGTATCTTCCCCGGACTTCGGTCCGAGAATTGAGCCGTAGACTAGGTCTCCGTTAATGAAGTCCTGAATGAACAGGTAGGGGATTGTATCTTCTCTGGACTTCGGTCCCAGAATTGAGCCGTAGACTAGGTCTCCATTAATGAAGTCCTGAATGAACAGGTAGGGGATTGCATCTTCCCCGGACTTTGGTCCCAGAATTGATCCGTAGATTGATGTCTCCAAAAATTGAAGATAGGATTGCATCATCCCTAGACATGAGACTTGTCTTAAAGGTACATGTGAGGACTGCATCGTCCATGAATTGGGTTCAAAATGTACATGATGGGATTGCATCGTCCCTAGACATGAGACTTGTCTTAAAGAGATAAGGACTGATCATCCTGGAACTTGATCGGATTGTATCATCCATGGACCTATGTCCTAAAGAGAGCAGGATTGATCTTCCTGTAATATGATCGTGTGATGACGATGCTGATGATCGTGTGATGACGATGCTGATGATCGTGTGATGATGATGCTGTTGATCGTGTGATGACGATGTTGATGATCGTGTGATGACGATGCCGATGATCGTGTGATGATGATGCCGATGATCGTGTGATGACGATGCAGATGATCGTGTGATGACGATGTCGATGATCGTGTGATGACGATGCCGATGATCGTGTGATGACGATGCTGATGATCGTGTGATGACGATGCTGATGATCGTGTGATGACGATGCCGATGATCGTATGATGATGATGCTGATGATGTTGATGTTCCAGTAACTAGTTGGGTTACTGATGATGATGAATTGAAGAAAGCTTCCGATGATTTATAGATGTATCATGTATGATGTAGTCGATGACTCCTTGCTCCTGCAAACGTTGTTATAATATCCTTCTTGTTAAGGGGGAGTGTTGAATATTGTAACTTCTAAGAATATTATATTTGTACATTATTATTCCGGAGATGTTTCATCCCTCCGAGGTAACCCTATTATGTATCCGGAGATGATTTTTCCTCCGATGGGTTGTGGTAACTGGGGTTATTAGACCCACCATGTGGGGGTCGGCCCTGATCTTATATTTTAGGGGTTATTAGACTTCTCCAGGAGAGGTCGGCCCCATTAGGGTTTTTAGTCAGTCGGGATCTAATATAAATAGAGGAGGTGAGCTCCTCATTAGACACACTTGTACAACTCAGAAAAGTAGTGCACTTGTCTGGGAGGTCTGCTAAGGAGATAGAGGAGGGAGCACATCTTGTATTTTGGTTGATCATCTTATTGAGGAAAGCTTTGTTGGGTTTTCTACCCCATGAGGGTTTCCCAGGGTAAATTCTGTGTCTATCTTGTGATTATGTTTCTTTCAGTGATCTTGCTAGTCTATTTTGTTTAAACTTAACATAAAACTATATCACAACCACCCATATCTATGCCCAACATATGAGTTTTGAGATGATACTCACCCAATTAGAGCCTTGCATTTTCACAATGCCCCCCACATTTCATCATCCCACCATTGGCTATCATAATTTGAAATTTGGGCACCAAGTGGACATAACAATGGATTTCTTCATCCACGCACTTGTGAATAAAATTGTGGGTGCCACCACTGTTAACCAAGACTACCACTTTGCAGTGCTTGGTGTAACCCATAATTTTCAAGGTTTATGCACCTGAAATATTAGATAAAGCATGAAGAGAGGTGAGTGTTTCTTCTTGGAGGACTTCAAGTTCCACTTCTTCTTACATGGGAGGAATTTGGTTAGCAACCTCGAACTTAGGGATATCTTCCATAATAATGTCTTCAAAATGGATAGGAGCGATCACATCAATTTGAAATAATTTTTGTTCTTTACATTTATGACTAGGAGCTTACTTTTCATCACAATTATAATCAAGTTCGCGTCTTTGATGGTCTGCCATTTCTGCTGGAGACAACCTTTGTACTTTCAAGGGAGGATAAGGGATTCTTCTTGGGGAATTTACCTATGTAGGGTGCAAGCGGGGAATGAAAGAGGGTTCATTGGTTTGTGCATTAATCACCATCTATGTTTCTAGATCCCATTGTGATGCCTCCAACTAGGTAGTAGGATGTTGCATTTTGACTTGTTTTCTAATCGCCTCCTTGAGGCCACTAATGAAGCATTCTTTATAGAAAGAATTTATTAAGTTATCTATAAGGATGGATAATTTCTCAAGGCCCGAGATAAATTTTGTAACTAATCTTGTTTGGAGTAACTTGGTGATCCACCCCAAATATTAAGTATCTTGCTCGTAATAGACATGGATATCTTTAACAAATGAACACTAGTCAATGTATCCCCCATAGGTTATTCCATTCCCACCATTGTCATTGTTCTGGGTCTTGATACAAGACCCCACCCTAAGTTTTGTCTTGTCATCAATAATGTCAAGGAGACCAAAGTACTAATCCATATGTGTGACCTATCTTGACAAGTTAGAACCATCAAACTTGTTTAGATCCACTTTAAGAAATTGATGCATTGTGTTATTATCCATGAAGGGTGGTTTATGGTTGTGAGGACCCAATGGGGGTTGATCATGGATCGATATTCCCAAGTAAGAAATATTTTATTGGTATGGCTTATTGTGTTGCTCATACCAAGGTTCTTCTTTTTGTATGACATGGACTGTCGGACATGTCAACTTCTCATTCAACATGTTATCCAAATTGGTTAAGGTATTTTGATTTTTCTTATCCAACTTCTGATCCAATGTTCATTGAATTTTTTGAAGTTGATCATTAATATTTGTGTATTGAGATTCCAAGTGTTCCAACCTGTCGGTAGTAGAGTGGGTGGTCATATTGATTGGGGTGTTGGTGTGAGGTGGTTTACAAGGATCCATTGGGTCTTGAGGATGAGGGGTGTCAAGTACTATAGCTATGTGATATAGGTACAGAGTCCAACAATAGTACTCGAACCAATATCTCAGGGAACTAGCTAAGGAGGCTCAACCTCAACTATGCCCTTATCTATACTACTCTACTACCTAGGTACAGGAGAGTGATCTCCCCAAGTGTTATTCTCGATGTACTATGGCAACAAGACAAACAATCAATTTATCTAAAGGTGGTTGGAGGTATACCTAGGGGACTTCCTATATACTTGAAGTTATGTGGAAGTGAAATTTTGTATACATATGTTGTCTAATACAGTATTGCTCGAAGGGGTATCAACAGACATTACAAGGGTGTCCAACAGTTTGACTTAGTACCACTTGTATTTTCTCAATGTATGCTTCCCCAACCACGGGCCACTAGTACAAAATGAGAAATTAGTGACAAAAAAATGACTAAATTTGCATATAAACAAATATTTTTGAGTCGGCGACTAATAGTAGCTAATTGTGATGTCCCTTTCCAAGTGATTAGTGCAGGGAGTTATTGGATGATTTTAGCTTTTCAACGAGCATAAATAATAATTACAAGAGAAATAAACACGCAATCACAAGCAACCATATAGACACATTGGTTTACCCTGGAAAACCCCATGAGGGGTAAAACGAGCCAATGAATATCTTCATTACCTTGGACAAAACCGCCCAAACGGGCCAAGTGATCTCACTCGCTCACCTCCAGGACACATTACAATTGATTATTCCAAGCCCTTTATATGCTTTATTACATGCAATACCTTAGGCCAATACCATAGGACACCAAATACCATAGGACACCAAATACCATTGGCCACCAAATACCATGGGACACCAAGTAGTATTAGCCACCAAATACCATTTTCTTTGACCCAAACCGAGATTAGCTCAATTACTCATTCACCGAGTCAAGGTTAACCTAATAATGCCCCCCTTAAACTTGACATGGAGTAATGACCAACCCCCCTCAAGGTTTTTAACAAGGAATCTCTCATGGCCCCCTTATCACCTAGGTCTACATGACTTTACTGGTGAGTTACCAAGGGTATGCATGCCTAACCAGGTCTTACAGGTGTATGCCCATTTACATGTAATACAATTTTCAAGTCCATTATAATAATAATTTTTTTTGTTCATGTGTCTTATGGTGACTTTACCATCACCAGCCATTGCTACATTCTCTCACTTTTCCATGCTTGTCATATTCAATGCCTCCTTTTGTACCTTCATACAAACTTGTCATTGATGTCCATATAAAAAGAATCCATCTACCAGATTACATGGGTCCTCAGCCGCTATAACCGCCATTTCTCTAGGAATTCTCTTCATCTACATGGTTCATCAATCTTGGTCCCAAAACTGAGATTAAACCCTCTCATATTCCTCCCTCAATCGAAGACTCGACCTCTCCGATTCCACATCAAGCTAGGCTACAAGTACACTTACCACCCTCATACCTATCCTAGTGTTTCATTCCACAACTTGATGCCACATCCATTCTTTGCGCATAAGAGGGATATAATGTTTTTTTTTCATGCTTCTAAGCACCTGGGAAAATCACATTATAACTAGGAGCCAAAAATTGTTGGGGTGTCAGGTACCACCGATCATGCACCCCACAACATATTAATTAAAAATCAGGTACAAAAAAAATATGGCCTCAAGGATCACCAACCACATGCTTTGATACCATTTGTTAGGTTTTGAACGAGCATATAATAATAAGAGAGAACACAAAATAATCATAACCACATAGCAACACATTTAACCCTGGAAAACCCCATGAGGGGAAAAACCATCCAATGAATATCTTCAATACCTTGGCCAAAACCAGCTAACCGGGCCAATCGAGCTCACCCGCTCACCTCTAGGACACATTACAATGGAGTATTCCAAGCCCTTTATAGGATTCATTACATGCAATACCTTGGGCCAATACCATGGGACACCAAATACCATTGGCCACCAAATACCATTTTATTTAACCCAAACCAAGATTAGTTCAACGACTCATTCACAGAGTCAAGGTTAACCTAACAGATGACACCTAGGCCTAAAAATTGTTGTACTATTAAGGTGTCATTTAATTAAAAAGGGTTATTTCAGTGGATGGTACTGGATGACCCATGGTATTTCCCATGGTATGGAGTTCCGGGAGAAAATAAATGGAGAAGAGCACCTCACCCATGGGGCATGTTGATTTGACTTGATCTCTTGTATGTCTAGTGAGCCATATTTTTCGATGGGGTTTGGCAAAACCCTTCCATTGTCATTTAGTTTCGGTGGTGCGAGATTCCACCCTAGTTAGAGATAGGGGAAATCCACTATGGGTTCCCAATCGAGCTTCATTAGTCAATTCCAATCTGAATAATTATTGTAGAGACCAAATTTGCTAGTGGAGGCTGAAATCATTTATGAAGGTTGTCTTCTTTAGGGGAGACCGAATCCAAATCTAGGGAGGTCAAATTCATTGTTAGAGGGGGATGGATTCATCATTGGAGGCAAAAATTATGAGTGAAGGTTGAATCCTTTCTAGGGAGGGTCGAATTCATCTACAACAGTCGGATATACTTGTGGAACGAATTCATTGATGAGAAGAAGCCGAATTGTTGTAGATCGTAACATTGTGAGCGAGGTTGAACCATTTCCATGGGCGTGGTGGATTGAGGAGATGGTGGATAAATATTTCAAGGGGGAAACCCTTCGTGAACTATGTCGTGAATTAGGAAGCAAGCCAAGAATAATTGTGGAGGGGCTGAGAGTTGTGGAGAAGGTCACGACTTAGAGGAGGCCATGAGTGAAGGTTGCGATAGGAGGAACCAATCCCTCAGGAAGCAATAACCGTGAACCATAGCGGGTGGTCATTGGTCGCAAGAGGATTTGTGAGGACTTGGAGAGCCCCATGGCAGTTGGAGAGACATGTGGCAACTAAAGGGACAATCCAAGGGGACGACCCTTTTATTATTGATCAACAGATAGGTGTCGAGTCACTCTAGGAGGAGGATGAGACTCTAGGAAGATATTAAGAGGGTTTAAAGCCTTAGAAAGGTGTTGGTTCATTCTAGAAGTCGAGAACAATCATCTTTGGACAAGTTGTATGGGAAATTGTAGGCATCTAAAGCCCCTTATCTACTGAGATCACAAGCTTTTAAATTGAAGGAGGAGGACCATGTAATAGTCGAGAAGGAGGACGAGTGGGAGAGGGTCGTTTTTTTATCTAGGGAGGTTGATTTCATCTATAGAATCACTTGACAACATTGGCATCATCATTTTCCAGGTTTCTATGTGTTTGTGTTTGGTACATGATAGTTGCTATAGTATCCAATAGTTATTGTTGTATTTGCCATCTATTTCATAATAAAACCCATTATTCTCTCTCATTTGGGTTTGATTTCAAAGTATGATTATGGGAATGCATATTGCTTAAGAAAGTTATAAATCAATGTAATGCAAACTATTTGATGAAAGCACTCAATCAACACACACATAAGAAATAACAAAAACATTGCAACATTTCTTGCCTATCCTACTCGGGGACATTATAGTGGTATTAGAGTTGGTATCCGAGATAGAAATCTTGGATAAAAACATGGAATATCAAGCATTAGATGGGAAGATCAAGGCAACCATGTCCATTTAAGAATATTACCACATCATGTCTGGAAGCAGGTACAAGGATTTGGATTTCGAGGAAGAGATTGTATTAAGAAATTCACCCTGCGGACAGATTGAACTCTTACCAGATACTAGTAGGTTCCCTAGTCCCTATCAGAGACATAAAAGCATAACAAATGGAACCCTAAACTCCTATATCAAACACATACACAAGCAATTTAGGAATGAAAGGAAGGAGAGGAAATAGATGTCCTACCTCTAATCTGTAGGTTATCCTAGTTGCTCCTAGTTGATCCAGCTCCAAGTTTGCAAATCCAAACTCTAATCCTGCAACACAAGATAGGAAACACAACCTTCCAATGCACATAAGTGTATTAAGCCAAATCTAAATACAACATTTCATACATCAATGAATGAGACACATGAAATGGGATAATAGGCCAAGTTCTTATTATGAAATCCAAAAGAACCGGTTACAATATGTTATACCAGATCTCTGATGTAGCAGCGCCTTCTTCCAACTCTGAATGAGCACCCTTCAAACCTCATAGGATCATAATGATCACCCTTTCAAGTGTTGATGTTTTGGAGTGAGTAATGAGGTCATTATATATGAATGGAGATGCCAAACCACTATGGAGAGGAAGATGGATCTAAGGAGAGCATGATGGATCCAAGGATCAGATGCTTTCCTCGAATGGAAAAGGAGATACAACCAAAGGATAAAGCAATCCCAAGGTAATCTCACTTTGGATCAAGATCCAAAAACCAAGGAAAACAATCCTAATAGTAGTTTTTGCTCCCCTAAGGAAAATCAACAAGCAAAAACATTGTAGTTTTTGCTCCCTTGTAGGCATGCAAGGTGCGACAACCGCTCTATGCTCAGTTATGAGGGAGCAAAACCCCTTCTAGAAGATAAAGTTAAGGCTTGTCATAAGTGTCTCTGACCTCCAAGTGGCATAGAAAACCCCAAAATGAGTTCTAACCATGAGATAGAATCCATAAGCACACCTAGGGGATATGAACCTAATGCTTTTCACGACAAAGAACATATACAGTCAAAGAGTGACATTTTAAGGTATAACAAGTGCCCCCTAATGTGTGAGGTCAGAAAAGTATGATGGCCAAAACACTTTAGCAAACTGCAAGTTTGAAAGGACATCTGAAAGAAAGCTAGAGAAGAGTCACAAGCGAAGACTACACAATATACACACCATCCCTAAGACGGACATACTGACTCAAAGCATGGTTGTCGACCAATACATCTGAAATCCATGATAGTACTGACTCAAGATACGACCACCAACATACATTGTGGATATGTTCCTAACAATCACTTAAAATAGATCATGGCTACAAAAATACAAGGGTAGATCCATGATACAAATGATAACACAACCACGACCAATACAAAAGTGGATTTGTGCAAAAGTACATCAATGAGGTCACCGACATGATATCTATGTGGGAACCTAATAAAAAAATCTCCATCGCAACCTAGGTAAAATACATAACAAGAGTCCCCAGGGTCTTCAACCCAATCCCGAAATGATACGGTTCTAATCATGTGAATAAAATTCTTGATGTCGAACATGGCGGAAACCACTTGATTACTGGTAAATGATGTAAACCGTTAACAAGTGTGAGGGAAATCACCAGTGATGATAATGATCCCCAAGGTATCTTAGTACATTACATTGGATGCGAATAAATGAGCTAATGTTGAACACCCACGAAATCGCCCGATTAGAGGCCAATGATGAAATCCTACTATCGGAAGCGAGGAAACCTGTCATTGAGGCATACATGCCCCAAGGTGCTAAATAATGGTTTCTAAGTCTAATTCCTAGATGATGCGTTGATGTCGACAGGAACAGACTCGTCAAAGGAGGGCCATGATGTTTCCCACGTCATCGACACGAAACCAACACAAGAAACTGATGTAAGATGGTGGATCAAATGAGAATAGACTAACACAAGGATGTAAGGGTAGAAAATACTGCAAAGGCTAACTCAAAGTAATACCTCCCTTGAACATTTTACAGCATGACAAGTGACTTGGAAGCATTGACTCACAGAGGCAGAGACCAAGACATAATGTGATAATGACTGAGACATTATTCAGATGACCCATGGACTTGGTATGACTCAGAGACAAGCAAATTACCCAACTACGAGGTAGAACGCAAACAGGTGCCATGTTCAACGGTGACAACAAGCTGCCATAAAGCTTTCAAACAAAACCTAACCCATTCTTCCCAATTTCTCCCCCATAATGATGGATGAGTACCTCTTTGTTTTTTAATGAGCTTGAGGAGGATAACATATGCTCGGTATAGCTCATCTTCGATGATTCCCTCATCATATCTTTTACGAACCTGAAGAAGGAGGGGTTCGTTCCCATAAGGGTCCTTTGATGTTTGATTTTACGACTCCAAAGAAGGGAAACTCGATGACCTTTTCATATTTTGAGAGTTTGAAAAGAGATTGAAAGAAGACTCCAAATGGATTTTTTTCGTGAAATTTAGTCTCCTCGCCCGAAAAATAATAAAATAATGCAAGAGAGAACTCTTCTAATTATGTTTAACTAGAGTATTCATTTTTTGTAGTTAGTTTAAATGGTCTGAAAAAGGGGTAAACTATCACCGGATATACATCCTTTCACATACTTTTTCGAGTATGAAAGAGACAAGTTTACTCGACAACCTTTTCACATTTAAGGAGTCTAAAAATAGCTTAAAGAAAATTCCATGAAGTTTCTTTTCCGTAAAATAGTCCATCGAGGCCGGATAAATGGATAAACTATCACTCGAAAGACGACTATTTCATGGTTTCATGTGTTTGAAAAAATAAAAGAATGCATAGACACGTCATATCATTGATTTCAGAACGATTCCTATCCCTGAATTCCTATAAAAAGAACCATGTCTAGATGCAAATGGCATTAAAATCGCATTAAGGAATAATCAACTAAGTTAAAAAGCAACATAAAAAGGGTTACTAATGTGAAAATAAACAAAATATCCAAGTAATTGAAAGTTAAAAGGATAAAAATAGTAAAAAGTAATTCATTTTAACTTAACCATTTATCTTGAAGGAGTTTTTTACCCTTTTGGAGGTTAATTTTCAACTGTCGATTCCAGGAGATCCAAGACACGATTTGACACACTGTTCGATCCAGGTAACTCATCTCACCAAGATATTTCATTTGATGGTAATTTGTTTGGTTTTCATGCAATATTGAGGGGGAAGGAAGCTAATTTAGGGCTCCCTCTTTGCCTCTTGAGGTTTTCGCTCCCTTTGCATGTCGAAAAGAGCGAAAACCTCAAGGTTTTCACCCTCTAGGCTATTATCGAGGAGCAAAAAGTTACATTTTTGGCCTATTCAACACTCTAGGGGAGCGATAGGCGCAGTGAAAAAATTAACACTTAGTTTCTCTCTCCCCTTACAAGATTTCAAGCTGAATTTTTTACTATAGCTTTCTTTGTTGATCTACAGGAGATTGCAAGTCGAAAAAGTCAAGATGATTAAGTGGAAAGAACGGGATCATGAAGTGGATGATATGGTGGCACTCAATGACCAAGCCACATTGGATGCACTCAGAAATTGTGGTTTGCTAAAGTATTTCAAAACACGACATGAGGAAGCAACCACTACTCCTAAATCACTTAATAAATATGTGGGATGCGGACAACCAAGCGTTCAATGTATGGGAACACATCCTCGAAATTGAGCTAGAAGATATTTACTTCTTGACTAGGATCTCGAAAAGAGGAGCTCGAGTTAGCCTAACTGGATACCAGAGCACTGACAGCTACATAGAGCAATATTGTCGGCCAGGGGATCGCAAAAGCAACAACAAGATCTCCATCAAGGATGTGGTGAGTATACCTTTACGTACCACTTTGTTCACCATTACGAGATTGTCAGGGAGTGTGGGGCCCCACCATGCCACCAGGGTGCATATGAAACTTTCCCTTGAGTGTATGGACCCTGAGCTCTTTGATTGGTGCAGAGGAGTCTTGGTCAACATAAAAGACCACATTACTAGATGTAAGACGGGAAGGTAGAAGCAATTCGGTTATGGGAGTATCCTAGTCTCTTTCTTCTTAGAAAGGGCACCACTACTACGACCATAGATTGATTTACCAGTCCGCTCTACATCCGAGCCATGGATGGAGAAATGGACCATTCATGCAAGACGACTGGGAGTTCCACAACTACTGTCATATGATGTGGGTTTCTTCGCTTGGTGGAGAAACCATAATACAATGATCGAGGACTACCCATATGCAGGGGTGGATTTTTTAGGAGACCAAGATTTAGTGCTTCCAGAGGGGACGCAGTGGGATGCTTCAGGTATGTTCTGAAAAGAGTTCTGTGTTTTTTATTTTATTTTTTGAAATATTTTCATTTTTTTGTTGTACAAAGGGGAGCTAACATGTATATATCCTAATGTCATAGATCGAGAACTAGCGTGTCTGGCATGATCAACACCGCTACGTTGACGTGTAGAAGATTATCATGTTGTTGTTGATGCAGGGTGATTGTGCGATGTAGAGCAGAAATTAGAGGGCCTCACTATAGGTGTTCCACCCATGAGTCTACATGACATCCCTTTTCTCTTATAGAAGCACACTGTAGGGGTTCCCGAGCGCATTAGTCGGTTCTTACGTCGCGTAGCTCGGGTGGTAGTGTGCTATCATGAACACTAGGGACCTCGGGATGAGAAGTAGATAATTTAGTAGTCTCTTAGCTTCTTATTTTGACATTTGGATGGTTTATGGGCAGCGTATCCCACATTTTTCCCCTATGTACTATTTTGGATATATATGATGTGAAAGAATTATGGTATGATATATACAGGGATTTTGTTTGGACTACTTATTCTCTACATGTTATTATGTGCATGATTTTTGTGCTTTTTATATTTACATTTTATGTCAAAATGTTTATGTATGCGCAATGTACCAATTTAGGATGAAATTTTCTAAAGAAGCGGCTACTGTGTTAAGTTCTCTTGAGATATGTTGATACTGAATAAAGTCAAAAAACCTCTCAAGAAGACGTATCCTCTTATTAAGATGGAGTAACGTAGGATCACAAATAGAGTAGACTCAATTTAACTGCGAAACCACGAGTTGGGAGTCCAAGTAAACAGTAATAAGGCATACGCCAAGAGAGGAAACTTCAGTCAACAGACCAATCACAGCATGGTACTCAACAATATTGTTGGTGTTAGCAATAAAATCTATGAGAGAAAATAAATGAAAATACAAGCAATCAACAATAACAACACTAGATTTATACTGGAAAACCCTGTAGGGAAAAACCAACCATCAATATTATATCTACTATTTGTCCTTTACATGCAAATACATGTAAATACAACTAGAAAGAACCACAGGCTACCAAAACCATGTGCCCGAAACCACTTTCTACCTTGCTCCTTCTCGAGTCAAGGTTAACCCTAACAATACCCCCTTTAAACTTGACTTGGGGAATTGTTCTAGATCTAACCCCCCACAAAAACAACTAGGGTACTCAGGAATCTCATTTACATGTAGATTACACATTGTCATCTCCATTCTCCTTTTTTATTCTTTAATTGTTATTATTACATCCAGAATCCTTGGGATAACCATTGCTTCTTTCAACTCTCATTTCTCTCACCTTGACTTGCCCTTCATGTGATGCACTTCCACAAGCGTTTTGTACCTACAAACAATTCATCATTGATGTCCATATAAAAAGGAATCCATCTACCATAATACATGGGTTCTCAACCACTGTAACAGCCAGTTCTCTAGGAATCCTTTTCTCCTATGTGGTTCATCAATACATTAAACACTTTCTTGAGAATAACCTGGTCCCAACACTCTAAAATAAATCCATCTCACATTCCCCCTTTTAATCGAAGACTCATCTTCTCTGATTCCACATCAAGCTAGGCTACGAGTACACATGTCACCCTCATACCTACCCAAGTGGTTCATTCCACAACTTGATGCCACATTCTCTTTTGCACATAAGAGGGACACATGCTACTAAACACTCGGGGAAATCAAACATTAACTAGGAACCAAAAACTATGGGGTTTCAAGTACCACCGAACATTCAACCCTTACAACACATGCTCAATCATTTTATGTAACAACCTTAAAATCATTTAACCACTAAATAATAACCAACATGCAAGGAGATCTCTGTAGCAAAAAAAAGAATCTGATTTCCTGTAAACTCATAATAACCAATATACAACAAGAAACAACATGCATAGAAGATCTGGCAAAAGAAAGTGGATCTAATCAATAATAAGAGAAATTATACTATGAAAATTAAGGAGTCATACCTGATTAGATGACCTAGCAAGTACCATTACCTTGACAGCTCCAATGTGTTATATATAATTACCTTGACAACTCCAATGTGTATATATAATTACCATTACCTTGACAGCTCCAAATTATATATATATATATATAATTTTTATTTTAAATTCCCAAAATCACTATAGTTTGATTTTTTTCACATCTACATATAACTTCCTAAGTCAAGATTAGTGGATTATAATTTATTATTAGCATAAAATTTTCCCCTTTAACTTCATTCAACAACCCAGATATGTTTTTTTTTTGTAAGTTGCAGAGCAGAAATTTAATTAACATAAACTGAATATACATCTAGAGCCGAGTGGAGTTTTGCATATTGGGGAGGCCTCATATGTTGAAGCCACCATCCTAATTGCTCAAAAATACTATAATGGCTGACATAATACAAAATTAAGACCTTTGGAGTATGGTATGCCCTTTAAAAAGTGGGGACTTTCTTCAAAAAAGAAGATCTATTTAGTCTAACAGTACTGAAAAAAAGACTATGCAGGAAATAGAAGCAAAAGACCTGATAGTCGCAGAGGTAACCTGGAGCAATGGCCGCCCAGGTTTCATTCTGCCGGTGGTTTCTCTGGGTCTTCCTCAATGATTGGACAGGCCACATAAAAATCTTCGAAAATCCCTTGTGGGGGCAGTGAAGGAGAACCTAGAGTGTGCATTCCATCCTGGGTGATGCTGAGTCCTGGAGCTGAACTTTTGTTCTTCATTCTACGCGATTTCTTTTTTCCAACCCATTGTCTGGGACTGTCTCTGCCGCGTCTTCATTTTTTCCATCCTATTTTTCAGGTTTTGAATTGTTGCCAATGGAGAAAACCTCCCAGGTCATGCTTGCATCTAGAGTGTTGGAGTGTTCTGCTGCTTCCTTCAAGCTTTCCTTGATGTTACAGACGATGTTGGAACTGGCTTTCCAGCTGGCTTCTATTTCTTCTATGAGTGTGCTCATCATGTTTTTGAGCAACCAGTAATGGTTAATGGCGTCGCCATTACTACCAGCAGCAAGGAGTGCTGCTACTCTGCGAGCCTCCCACCCGTCTATGAGATTGCGTGTCCTCACTGAGATACGTTCGGCATATCCATCCATCACAGACCAGTCCATGGCCACCTTCGGCCGACGATTGTTGTTCTTATGGCCACTCCCACTCCCATGACGAGAAATGCCCCTGGTGTGGTTCGTCATGATAGAGGGAATGTTTGCAATTACCTTGAAGTTAGCTGAAGCCCAGGGAAGAAATGCAGCAAAGAGCCAAAGATCTACCATCGTAGCCGCGTCCATATCAACCAGGGGATTTAAGGAGCCGAGGTAATAATTGCCACAGGCTGTCGTCCTCATTGAAACTGCGGATATTGAATGCAGGTCCCAAAGGCCGAGGGGAGACGTCAAACTAGGTGCGAGCGAAGGAGATCAACAATAACTCCCTCATCCTCCAGATTTAAGTTTGTGTCGTCATCCAGATTGCCGCGTCGTCGAGGTTCCAGGTGGCTGCATCGTCCATCGTTGATTTTGGCCAGGTGTCTGCCATCGTTCACCGAAGGATTATGCTCCTGCATGTCGGATATGTCCTCTTGTACAGGGGGGTGCGGTGGCAGCATCTCCTTGCGCATAGCGGCCGAGGGTTGGACGGTGATGTCACCCGCATCCGGGGAACAACCCAGATATGTTAGTCTCATTGATTACATGATATTAAATTCATTGAGGAAATACATCCCAATACTTGTATTCTTATATTAGATTCAACTAAATCTTTTAAACTTATAATTAAATAGAATTGATAAACTATTGAATGTTGAACATGATAGGATTTACTTCTCTAGGAAGGCAGTAGGTAAATAATAGCTTGTTTATATTGCCCAATAATGAATTTGATAATAAGTATGGAAAGATATGCACATTGGTATTTTTATGTGTTTTACTAAAATAATATTCTTATGTGTGATCCTGAGATGGAAAAATATGTTATTGAGGTGTAGTAAATGTAAGTTGTTGATCTTGATAAGTTGTAATTGATAGAATATGTTGATACTTATAATGGCGATTTATAGTTTATCATGAGATGGATGACATGTGGTCCATAATATGAAGTTATTTCTCGTTGATACTTAGTATGGTATGTTAAAGCTCTGTCATGGTGTTGTCATGGTGTCCAGAGGTAGATGAGATAAGGTATATGACTTGTTATCATTTCATGCTAGTAGTTTTATTACTTGCTTATGGTACTTGATGCCCAAGAATACATAGATTTTGACATGTTCTTTGATTGTTTGAGTTGTTAACTTATGATTGACATTCAGTGTGGCACCTCATTTACCAATGTTGAATTACGACAGCTTATCATGACATATTAATGAGATGCTTACTGAAATTATGAGAGTATCATGACCAGTTATGTTATAATGGTAGCACAGACCACCTAAATGCATTAGATGTTAAAATTGGCATGACTTATCGTGACCATGGCTTATGATGCAATGTAATGCAATGTGAACTGGTGGATAGACATTCTTGTTATCACATGATTCAAGGTTGATCCATGATATATTATTATATTGAAAAATGGTTACTAATGATTATTCATTATGGTAAGTGACAGTTGTTCCAGGTGATCCACTCAAAAGCCTGATGAGGCTAATTATTTTATGATTTCGTGGGAGCCCATAACCACAAATGAGAATGGGTACTATAAATAAATTATGGGCTGGGTTACAAGCCCAACAATTAGCTCCAACAATTAGCTCTGTGCCAACAGCTCTTGACTTTAGTACCAGAAGTTGGGAAGGTGGAAACGCCAAAGATACTTCTCGGAGAAATTTTGATGTGACCAGAGTCCACTGTTGGAGACATACTCACCGGGAGGGAGGTTTATGTAGAAGGACTTCTGATGCCTGGGGCTATTGCCTTGAGGGTGTTGTGGAGGATGATTAGGATAACCTTCCGAGATGCTTGGGGTATAAGGATCCTGATATCAGGATCGGGGGTACCGAGAACCAGATGCCGGTTAGTACTGATGAGGCCCAGATTCCGATTAGAATCCGATGAGGCCGCATTATTACCAGAAGTTGGGAGGGTGGCAATGCCACGGTAACTTCCCGGGGAAATTCTAATGCCTACTGTATGATCTGCGGATAGGTTATAGTAGAGGGCCCGTGCCATGGCGAGCGCTACCATCCTGAGTTGAAGGGGAGATTTATGGAGGTGGCGGATGGTATGATTCTCAGGGAGAGGGTGAGTAAGGAAAGAGGAAGTAAACAGATACACAGTTATAAATTATTAAATAATTGATATGTGTGTATGATGCATAATTGTTTCTATGGTTGCATACTAGACTCATAGGGAATTACTTAAGAGCATGTTGTAACTTAGGGTGTTTGATTGTATTAGTGTGGTTTGGAGACTTCTATGTGGTGGCCACACATATAAATCTCTTAACTTCACAATAGTACTAGCTACATATATATATTCTAGAATTTACTTGATTGATTGATTGAATAAGTATTGTATTTATTGCTTGAAGATTATAACTTCGGGACGAAGTTTCCTGAAGGGGGGAAGTATGTAACAACCCTCATGTATGCATAATGTGGAATATTTATAATAAAATGTAATAATTAATAAAAGGTAAATAATAAAGAGGAATATGAAAGGAAAATGAAAAAATAAGAAATTGTATTAAAAGAAATTAAGAAAAAGGGGGAGAGAGGGGAGATAAAATGAGGAGAAGAAGAAAAGAGGGGGGTCTTTTTGGTCTCTTCGAATTTTGGATGGAGAGCTCTGGAGGAGCCAAAAACGAGGAAAGCAAGCAAGCTCTGGCATAGGGTTAATTGTTGGGGGCTCGGGGGCTTAGCCATTGGTTGGGGGTTGGTTGCATGGAGAGTCATCCTCCCACCTTCAGTTGCACACATAGGAGCTGTCAAGGTAATGGTAGCTGCTAGGTCATCTAATCAGGTATGGCTTCTTAATTTTCATAGTATAATTTATGTTATTATTGATTAGATCCACTTTCTTTTATCAGATCTTCTATGCATATTGTTTCTTGTTGTATATTGGTTATTATGAGTTTACAAGAAATCAAATTCTTTGTGTTGCTACAGATATCTCTGTGCATGTTGGATATTATTTTGTCATTTAGTGGTTAAATGATTTTAAGGTTGTTACATTTTAACTCAAGTACAAAAGCAGTCAATACTTTACAACACATTAATAAGCAAACTATATTTTCCACATCTACATAGATGCATGACTTCTCACCCATGCTTTGTCATCTTCCATCTGTTGATCCAAGGATTTGGGGAACCTTCCCTTTAACAAAAACGCCTTCAAAAATATATGCTAACCACTTTCTTTTTCATATCATAAAAATAATACCTTTTCGAAAGTAAAGTCTACAAAACATTTTATATAAAAAATACTTCTTAAAAAAATAAACTTTTCATAAAAAATCCTTCCACAAAATTCTTTTGTGGACATAGACTCTCATCCCCTTTAATGAGATCGTGGAATTTAATTTTCATACATGCTTCATATATTAATAATGACGTGCAATCATATTCAAAAGACACACCATAATTCTCATAAAACAACTCCCTTCACAAATACTCTTAACTCCGTCGAATGATTCAGATGGCGTGTTGGGCATTGATCCTCCACAACAAACAATGGACACTCCTTTCTCACAGGAATGACAGAACATTCCTCCTTCACAGTGAATTCCAATGTCATGGGCTAGATTCTCTGGAACAAACTCAACTAGGGTTTCTTCTTTTACATGGGAATATTTTTGGCTGATTTACTCCATGGTGGAAAATTTCAAACACAACTTCTCTTATGGCAGACAATTGTTCTAATGGTAGCTTCTTCTCCTCGGAATACAAGAAGCAAATCATTTCATTTCATGAGCTCTCACATGAGATAGAAATGTGGGCCTTCTATGGTTTCTTCTTATTCCCTTATGCATAGATCTATTCACTGCCTCCAAGATCACGACCCTCGTCTAGTTGTTCCACCACAGATCGATTCCTTGGGACTGTAGCGACATAGCTTTGGTGGTTGAATAGATGGATAGATTCCTCCAATAGCTCAGCTTCCTCACATAACAATAATTTCTCCTTCTTTCACACGTGTCCGTTGCGAGCAAATATCTGCAGCAATAGCTCCAATTTTGGACAGCAACTCATTTCCTTTTATAGTGCTCAATCAACTACAACAACGGGCGTCTGAGCTCTATCTCATGCAACAGATCCGTGAGATCGAAACTCGTGATGAATAGATCTACACTTTAACAATTTGATCTGCATTTTCTCCTTGTATATCCAAGTGTTGAAGCAATAGATCTGCCATCTTCCATCATGCATCTGCAGTCATTCACATATAGTTTTAAATAGAAATAACAATACATCATGCCAAGTTCTGATACCAGTATTAACAATAAAATATGCGAGAGAAAATAAATACAAATACAAGAAATCAACAATAGCAACACTAGATTTATACTGAAAAACCCCGTAGGGAAAAACCAACCATCAATAATAGATCTATTATTGGTCTGTGGCCAAACTAGGACAAATCCACCAAGAGCTTCTCTCCTACTCACATTGGCACCTTACAATGGAGGATTCCAACCCTATAAATAGGGTTCTTTACAAGCAAATACAACTAGCAAGAAACCAATGGCTACAAAAACCATGTGCTCGAAACCACTTTCTACATTGCTCATTCTCGAGTCAAGGTTAACCCTAACAATTGGTTGTTGGACCTAGTCAAACTCCACCAGAGCTCACTAACTTGCCAATGGGGGACTAAACCACCCAAGCTACAGAATCTAGGTTCTGGGTATATCGATTAACACCATTGACAAATCCAAAATACATCGGCATCTACGCAATGAAGCACAAAGAGGGATAAGTAGTCGTAAACAAAACAAGACCCTCACACGCAAAAGAAAACAAACTCACACCACAAAACAAACCACACACCGACCTAACTTTATGTATTTAAAAAATTACATATGCAGGACAACCCTAATCATAGTACCTTTTAAGGTAGAGCCCATTCCAAGGATCTCCTAAAGATACTCCATCGTAGTCAACCAACTCATAGACCGCTTTTTCTAAGACACGTTTAACGATGTAGGGACCATGCCACATGGATTCAAACTTCCCTGCATGTAGCTTATCATGCATATGATCATAATCCAAGACCAAATCACCTTCTTAAAGGTGCGAGGTTGAACGGATTTATCATATTGAGTTTTGACTCGCTTCTTGTGAGCTTCATTAGCGAGAGAAACATCACAGCCAGTCTCATCAAGTTTTGTCAAATATAAGAACTATTCTTCCTTAGCAGTAGTATTAGGAAGAAGCTCGACAGCTAGCTCGAGGGATGAATATCACACTCGATAGGTAAAACGACTTCTAGTCAATAAACCAATTGAAAAGGTGTAAAACCAATCACAGTTTTTACTGAAGCCCTATATGCCCAAAGTGATGAGAATAACTTCAAATGCCAACTCGATTTATGTGTTCTTGCCATCCGTTGGATCATGGTTTTCAAGACCTTATTGCTGGCCTCTACTTGTCCATTCACTTGGGGATAGTAGGGAGATGAGTTTTCATGGCGAAAACCAAGTTTGGTACTTAACTCAGCCATCATGTGATTCCTAAAATGGGAATCATGATCAATAACTATGGCCCGCGGGAGTCCAAACCTAGCGATGATATGGTTAAAAATGAAAAATGCAGTCATCTTTCCATCTCCAGCATATGTAGTCATAACCTCAACCCATTTGGTAAAATAGTCGAAAGCAACCCATAACCATGCCCCACGGCTGAGGTAGGTTTACAGTGCATGAAATCTATGCCCCATTTTGCAAAGGGACCGACAACAATGACTGGATGGAGTGGAGCGGGATGAGAGCACTTTTTTGGATGAAATGCTTGGCAAGGAGCACATTTCTTGAATCCTTCCATACAATATTTGAAAATGGAAGGCCAAAAGTATCCAGTGCGTAAAATATTATGGGATATGGCCATCCTAGAGAGATGACTGCCACATGCTCCAAAGTGACAGTCATTTAGAACGCATTAAGCTTCTTCATGGGTTAGTCATCGTCACAGGATACAATCGATACGGCGTCGATACAAGGTATCACCAACGATAAGATAGTACTTCGCATGATGGCGAATGTGACGACGGTCGTCATGAGATACGTCAAGCGGAAAACGTTGGGTTTGGAGATACAAAACAATGTCTCCATACCATGGATCAGATGTATTAATGAGAAACAATGACTCGTCCGGAAGGGGGTCAATGGGCTCATATTCTACTTCAGTATGGGGAAGGTCACATATAAGCTCTGCCAAGATCAAGTATTTTTTCAGTTTAGACTTTGCGAACTCCAAATCAAACTCTTGGAGAATGACAATCCAACGAGAATATTTGCCCCCTAGTACCCGACAAATGAAAATTTGGTACATGGGGTTGGAGTTTGAAATAATCGTTGTCTTGCAGAGCAAAATGTAGTGAAGAAATCTTTGGACATCGATCATGGCTGCCAAATCCAACCTCTCAACATGTGAATATCGAGTTTCAAAGTCGGAAAGACTCTTACTTAATAATAAAATACATGTTCTTGGCTATTATGATATTCTTGCACTAAAACCATCCCTATGGTGGAAGTGGATGCGGCGAGATAAAGGATATAGTATCGTGTATAATCAGGGGGTTGCAACACGGGTGCGTGTGTCAAGGATTTCTTCATATTATCAAATGAACGTTGAGCTTGGTCATCCAAAATGAAAGGGACATCCTTCTTCAACAATCACATATACCCTTGAGTGACTGCCGCGAAGTTACAAATGAAACGACGCAAAAAGCTTGCCTTCCCTTGCAAATTTTGAAGTTTTGGTATATTGGTGGAGGGTGGTAAGGCCAAAATAGTCTCAACTTTTAGCGGATCAATTCTGATCCCATCTCTGGAGACTATGAAGCCCAGGATTCTGCCAGCTTCGACACAAAAAACACATTTATGTGGTTTGAAGTGTATATTGTAGTGACGACACCGAAGAAAAATAGCTGTAAGGTGCTCTAGATGATCGTCTCGACGAATTGAGTAAGCAGTTAGATCATCAAGGTAAGGGTCTACAATGTGCTTGATGTCATGGAAGGCATATGCCACATCCCATTGAAAGTATCCCCAACATTCTTTAGACCAAAGGGTAGTTTGCGATAAGCAAAGGTTCCCCATGGGAAGATGAAAGTGGTTTTGTGTTGAGCAGATGGGAGAATCTCGATCTAATTATAGTTGAAAAAGCCATCCCTAAATGAGAAGATGACGCTTCCAACACAATTATTGATAAGGGAGTAGGGTAGTTGTCCTTGGGAAATTCCTTATTCAGATCTCTATAATCTACACAAACTCTAATAGTGCCCTCCTTTTTCAATACTAGGAGAATATTAGAGACCCATTTAGTTAGCGGCATAGGATAAATGAATCCAACTCTCAAACATTTTTCAACTTCTATGTTGACACAAATCTGTTGACTGGGGTTCACTTCGCACTATGTCAACAAAACCTGACACCGACTCCCATAGATATTGGCTCGGAAAGGGTTTAGCCTTTCCAACAACACCCGCAGAGCGAGTGAGGTCTCACCCGAGATACCTAAGGGGGCTGCAGGAACCACATTTCCATAGATATTAGAGAACATGCATCATTCACGTTCAATCAGAATGTAACCCAGAGATCGACATAATCATCATTCACATCAGAACTTGCTAATCGGATCTACGCAATAACAAATTATAGAGGCATATTTAACCAATCTTAGATACATAACACTACTGCGACATTACAGATTCATTCATAAACCATGCTTAACCATGTTGCGATAACATACATTAAATTATACTGTGATAACACATATTTAATCACACTGTGACAAGTTAAAAGAAACAAAGACATAGACAAAACAATCCTTCTCATTACTCATCAATCTATCTTACACATCGCAGAATCAGGGATACACATCCGCAGAACCAATACCAAGTCAGATCCGCAGATCAAAATCAAGATGAAAAAGACAAAAGACGTCGAAGCTCAGATTAGATAAGATACCATAAGATACAATCGACTAATATTAGATGCCCTTAAGCTTACAATGCTACTTCTATTTATAGGCTCACTTGAAAGTTACAAAGGTGGTCGACCATTTCGCAAAATGACCCATTAACTAATTAACTAATTACTCTGCATTACCCGCTTAACTTCCGCTTTATCCGCTCCGCGACTGGTCCTTTATCCTTGTCACTGTCCCTTCCGTCGTTGAATGTACCAAAACTTGTGCGCCTTAGCCCTGTGCCATTAGGCCCCCAACACAAACTTGTGGCTCGCCCTCGAGCCACCTCAACTAGATGTTTTTGGTGCATTCACCTACATTTTGAACTTGTCGTAGGCTGCCTTGATCTGGTCGACAACTTCCTTGGTCGTGGCTTTGAGCGTTGTGCAGTCTACAACTTCTTGCTTTGTCGGGTGCTCACCTCCTATCTGCTGCACTTTCTCCATATTTTCCTTTAACTGTGTCATTACTGGCATCGCTTCAACCATTAGTTGCTCCGCTTTCATCTGCATCTCATCCAACTGTGTTGTTATTCTTTGTTGCCTTGTTCGCGCCTTGTTGACGCGATGTTGTAACTCTTTCAATTTTTTCTCCTTCATCATTTGAGCCAGTAGGGGCATTGCCTTAAGCGATCCCCTCAATGCCTCTAACTGTGCCTCTGCCTCGCCAAGTTGCACATTGAGCTGGTGAACTCCTCGTCTTGCACAAGACTTCCCCAAAACTGTGACACTTCTTTCGTGATGCTCTATGCTGCTTTCTCCAATTCTGCGATCTCTGTCATGGCCTCTTCAATGGCACTCTTCCTTTCTTCAACTTTCTCTGGTGGTGTGCTTGGCACCGCCCTTGTCTACAATTCCTCATTCTCTTTCCAAATATCTGCGATTACTGCACCCAACCTCAATGCCTTAGCTTCCGCAAGCATGTCTTTGCCTATTTTTGGTGCATCTTCACATGCTATGGAGATGGCATGTTCCAATCTCCTTATGTCCTCCACCACCTTTACCCTTTCATTCATTGCCACCTCTTTTTCTTCGCGGAGTCGTTCAACCTCTGCTTCAATGCTTCATACTTGTCGCTTATAGGTGATCATTTAATCATGCACTAACGCTTCATGGTCATTGATCTCTTCGCTCACCCCAGTGTCAGTGTGATGCAGTATAAACATAGGAAACATGTTTAAGTCTATGATGATGGTGTCTTGTCCTCGCAACGCAACATCCAAGTCTTCATTTCTTGTCATGATCGCATTAGGTAAGACCTGTACGATCCACCACTGAGTACCGATATCCACATCGACCCGATGCACTTCTGACGCACTTGGCTTTGATTATCATCGTTGCAGCCTTGTTTCCATGATTGCAATGCTCAGCGTCTGCAATAACTGCGACACTTGATGTAAGTATTCCATCGCATGCTGTGTTAGTTTTGCAAGGTTTTCCTTCGCCACAGTCGTCATTTTATCGAGCAGATGATTCATTTTTTCGTCAGGGAGATCGACAGTAGTACTCCCCTCACCTCTATCCATTCTATGATTCATTATGGATTCCTGTCATTGGGCCTCCAGTTCCGAATCCGTCTGAGTATATTTCGATTCCCCATCATGGATTACAGTGCGTGATTGGTCATCCGCACCTTCATCCTCCTCATTTGAGCCCTTTGTTTATGCTTGTGTCTTCGGTACATCTGTCGACTACCCATCCTCTGGGTCCGACAGTTGATTGTTGTTGATTGGAACCTTCCATTCATCCTACCATTCTTCTACTATGGAATCCAGTTCCTCTTCGCTTAGCTTGTATTGTGTCATCAACCATTGGTGTTCTGGATCTGCGCATGCTTGGATGAATATCGCTTTAGGTCCCACAACGAGCCTCGCGATCCTCCTACACTTCTTCATTGCAACCTCCGTTAGTAACAGAACCTTCATTGCTTCTGTGCGTGGTTCCTCTAAATAAATGAAAAATTGAATATTGTTTCCTTTCCGTCTTTCTTTATCGTTAAACACCCATAAATTCTAGTATCGTTCCCCTCGACACACTTTGGCTATTTCTGTCTCCATGCCTTGGTATTGCGGCGGCTCCATCCATGCAACCAGCACAATCAACAATAAGAGCCATGAGTATGTGAAGGGCTTACCCTTCTCTTGTACTGCCACCACATCCTCCATGAGCTCATTAAGTAAAAAAAATGACCAGTTCATTTGAACTTCGGCCTCGCACTACTCTGTCGATGCAATTACCCTAATGTGCACTGATTGAGGTGATTCTTCCTCACGATCTTTATGGCCAATAACTTCGTTGCGAGCCTTATTGCTCGATCATTGATTGTGTCGATCAAATATCCCCGAGTGTTTTTCTCCACCCCATACTCGGCCTTCATATTCACAACTAGATTTTTATCGTTGTCCTTCCCTTGGAAGTGTTGTGGTGGATCTACTCCAGACTTGGGTAACCCAGTAATCTGCACAATCAAATCCATGGTGATTGGGATCTTCATGTCAATCCGTAAGTATCTGTCGTGAAATCATACAAGCAATTGCTTGATGCATGCATTCACCTCTGCCAATCGCCCAAAATGCGGCATGTGAATAATAGATAGCATTCTTGATCGCGGCAACCCCAATTCCCATTGCATTTGGTTCCCTAGTGATGGGGCCTCTGTCTTCGTGTGCTTTGTCAACAAATGTGTTTTGAGTGCACTATGGATACGCAAGGATGTCATGATCGTTGTATTGCAGTTTCTGAAGTCACTGCAATGCGTCTCCAGTGGTGTGGACACCCTTCGGTGTCACTGGCTCATTTATGGTGTACTTGGTATTCTTTCCAAGTCTTATCGCTGGAGCCCCTTATTTTCGTGGCGGCACATAACCTGGTATGTCCGATACTATCAGACCTTGTTTCCATCCTCTTGGTGTTGTCCTTTATTCCTCTTCGGCGCCTGATGTGCCCGCTTCTCCTCTTGCGGCTACATCCCGTGTCGAGCTGCGGGTAGTCTTCGTTCTCCTCTCAGTATCCGCTAGCCGGCTGGCGCTTCTTTTCTTCCTAAATATCCGCGATGGAGTGGATGCAATTTCCGGCTACTCCTAGACAATTGGTACCCCTTCCCTGGGTTGTTCTCGCGTACTCGTGTTGCATATTGCATGCGCCATTGCAACTAAATTCAATTCACTTAGCTTCGCTCTGTAGCTTCTTCACCAATTCTCACAATGGACAATGGGTCAGACTGTCCATCTGTGCATGCTTTTATAGCTTTGGTTTCTCGCTTCCCATCCATCGAGTCGATTTTGTGCAATGATTACTAAATCCTCTGTCGATTTACCAAATTCTGCCCACTCATTGGTCATTAAATGCATCTTGATCCACTTGTGTCGTCGTCCGCCGTGTCTTAACTACTGCATTTATAGCCCGATTTGACCAGTTCGCACTTTGTCGGATGTCAACAGGCTCCAAACCTCGTCGTCGTTTCAAACTTCGTCGCTATTCCATCATCAGACATATGTATTTAAACCTTGTCGTAGTGTTGTCCTGAACTTCACAATGTACCTGTTTCATATTTTTTTTTTGTGTCGACTTATTCACTTTCTCAGTCCATGTGTGTTGGGCTATCCCGATAGGGTTTTAGCCGGCTCCCATTCACTAAGTTTGTCATGAGTGTTCCATCCAACTTTTGTAATTGAAATGCACCTCCATCAGTAATGAAATTGATGATGTATGGACCAAGCCAATACATTTGGAGCTTACCTGGGTTTTTTGCGAACTTACTGTCATATAAGAGAGCCATGTCTCTGCACTGAAAGTGCTTTTCCTTTACATGGCGATCATGCCATGCCTTCTTTCAAACTTTTTCTACTTGTTGATGAAATCCTGCAATGAATCAATCTTCTTCAAGTTGTAGTAACTGCGCCAATCTTTCTTCAATGGCTCCGTCATGGCTCATTCCTGTCGCTACTGCAATGCGTAGACTAGGGACAATGTACTCCATAAGCATCACCACTTCTTGTCCATATACCAACTTGAAAGGGTTCTGTCATGTCAACCTTTTGCATGTCATTCTATAGGCCCATAATACCACAGGAATATTCAAGTCCTATTCGTCACGGTTCGTATTGCACACCTTAATGAGTGCGTTCTCCAATATCTTGTTCAGTGCCTCAATTGCTCCATTCTCCTGTGGGTGATATGGGGTACTTATTCTATGCTGAATCTGAAATTCCTTAGTCATTGATCTGATGGTTTGATTGAAAAAATGTGTGCCTTGATCGCTCATCAATATCTTTGGACACCCAAACCTGGTGACCATGTTGTCGAAGATAAACCTTGCTGCTGTCGCAGCTGTGCAATCCTTCACTAGTGTTGCTTCAACCCATCTTGTCAAGTAATCAGTCGTAGTAATGATGTACCTCGCACTTGTTCTTTTTCCTGGTGGGTTAATGGGTCCCACGAAGTATACTACCCATTTGTCGAAGGGCTATAATGTCAATTGAGGCTCTAGTGGAATCTCATCCCTTTGCGACGGTTTCCCATCCTTTGACATACGTCACAGCTCTTGGCATAATCTGTTGTGTCACCATGCAATGTAGTCCACCATAATCCAACTCTAAGTATCTTCCTGGCGGTTGCACATCCTCCATAATGACCTCCTGTGATCCCATCATGCGATTCAGACAACACTCTTTCTTGTTCATGTGGAAGGACACATCGATGAACAAATTCATCTGGCCCCATATTGTATAGTTGTCCTGCAGTTGGTTGAAAATCTGCAGTCCTAACGACTAACTTCTTCTTCTGATTGGTTGTGAACTCCTCAGCTGCTCTTCCCATAGCCAGAAACTGAATAATCTATTCATAATGGTCATCGACCATTTCAATCCTGAATAATTAAGCATCGGGAAAGCCTTCGTCGATGCTACTTGGTTCTTCGCCTGATTCAATCCTCGACAGATGATCAGGTCCTGCATTTAGTTGTCTAGGTTTCATGATTATATCAAAGTCGAATTCTTGAAACAACAACAACCAGTGACAGATCTTCCCCCCCAACAACTAAGTACTTTAATTCTAAGTGGTCAGTAAACATCTTGAAGTGTCCTCCTAGCAGATAATCTCAGAATTTTTGCAACGCATATGCCATTTACAGGCCATCTCTTTCTGTCGTCGTATAATTCTTCTCTGCGGTGGACAACTTCCAACTCGCAAACGCAATCGGATGGTCGATCGATCCTTCTCCAAGTTGGGCCAATATCACCCCTAGTGCTACTTACGAAGCATCTACATGGACATGGAATTCTTTCTTCCAGTCGAGGAAGTCTAATATTGGTGTTGTGACCATCTTTTCCTTCAGTATGTCGAGGCTCTTCAGGAACTTGTCTTTCCATTCAAACTTTGCATCCTTATTCAATAGATTCTCCATGGGTGCAGTAATCACTACATGTCCCCTTATGAACTTCTTGTAGTATCCTGTATGGCCCAATGTCGCCCTCAGTTGTTTTACTGTCATTGGTGCTGGTAAGTCGATGATGATCACAATCTTGGTTGGTTCGACCAACATACCTTCCTTGCATACAATATGTCCCAATAGGATACCAAATGGTGCACATAAGATACACTTCTTTAGATTCAACGAAATTTGATGCTGTCGACATCTTTCCAACATCATCCTGAGGTTCACAACACGGTCCTTAACCAACCCATATACGATCCATTCGTCCATATACACCGCCAAAAACTTGTGAATGAAGTCTTTGCACGCATTGACGACCAATGTTGAAAATATTTCAGGGGCATTCTTAAGACCAAATGACATCACTGTGTACTGAAAGCAACCCCATTCTGTCACGAAGGTGGTTTTATGTCGATCTTCTTTCGCAATCCTGATCTAGTGGTATCCTGAGTACCCATTTGTGAATGAGTATACTTCCTGTCCTCCAACACCTTCAAGTAATTCATCAGTAAATGGCATGAGGAATGGATCATGAAGGCATGCATCGTTTAGCTTCCTTAAGTCAACGTAGATTTGAATTTCACCGGTCTTTTTATCTTGGAAGACCATTAGGCTGATCCATTCTTACTCTTCGATAGACTCAATGATCCCCGCGTCCAACATCCACTCTATATCAACCTTCACCTGCTCTTTGTATCTGGGATTCAGTCTATACGGTCATTGCTTCATTGGATTAGCATCAAGTTTAAGTGGGATCTTCATCTCACCCAGGTCCCCAAAAATGCCCTTCATCTCATAAAACTTTGTCAAGAATAAATCTTGAAATTCATGTAGTAGGTCGGTGACCTTTCCAATTGTTGAATCATCCCAATAGTATCCAATACTAGCAAACCTGGGATTTTCCACTGACCCAATATTGACCTTCTTAATTTTCAATGGTTGTTTGAATTTGTCGAATGGCATAACTGGTGCTTCGAAATCGTGGCTTCCTTCTAACTCTAGGACATAGACGGCTCTAGGATCTTCCTTGTCATTAGGTCCTCCCTACATGTTGTAACACTCCATCATCATCTCTGGTGTCGCAGTCCATTGTGGTCCCATTGGTCTTGCAGTCGGAACTATATCATGTACCTTTTCACGGATTTCCTACAGCGCACTGTGGATGAAAGGATTCTCATCTAGCGTATGGATGAACGCATGAATTCATTCCTGCTTCAGCCTCATTCCCCATGTGATTTTACACACTCCCAAATGATCCCTTGGATCACTCCTTCCATTATATTTCTTCCCTTTGTAGCATTCATTCTCCCCAAATATGACTTCCATCAATTGTCTACATAGTTTCCAACTCGTTATCGATGACTTGTGCACAGCCCACCACCTTGTTGGAGTATCCTTCAATGCTTCTTCTAGTGCCAGTAGGTGTTGTGGTTCTTATATCTTGTCTTCAAATTCATCGAGGAAGATTGATAAGTTAGGTAATCCTTCGTATGTCAGGAAATTACATAATTTTGTCGCCACCCATCTCAATGACTGAGTGATCCGTGCATACTTCATGAATGATACCTCATGCACCGATTCTACCAATTTTCTAGCGCCTCATCGGAGTCTGATGATGCTCAATTGATACTTCACCACCCCAATTCTCCATCGGCGGTGGGATTAATGTAATATTATGAAACATTATAGACGTTGTCCCATCCTTCTATGAACTCATCTCTCACTGGTTCGACATATCTTTTCCTTTCAAGTGGATCAAGCAGGTCGAAGAACCTCATGTCACGATTCTCAAAAGACATCGTTCTTTTCTTAAAATTGATAACAGCCTAATTTTCCATTGCCCAGTCTATTCCCAACAACACAAGATATGGGATTGTATGGTCGACTATCTCTATGATGTTGAAATCTGTGTATGTCTTCAGTCCTTCTATTTCACAGGTAGATGAGGCAATCGACCGATTGGTGTAACCTTGCTTTGGTTTTCCAATCAAAGTTGCACAGGGGACCATACCAACTGCGGCTTCCCCATCATTTCCAATGTTTGCTTGGTTAGGATATTCAAATCTGATCCTAGACCCAAAACGATGGAATCTACATCGTATGTTCCAGTCTAGGAATTCATCCTCATTTCTCTTCCCATTTTCTTCCTGTGAAACCGGTTTACTGTCTGATCCTGTCACCCTTCCTCCTGTCGATACAAGAAGTTAGCTATCTCTTCCACTGCATATTGATCCTTCACTAATGTCAAACAAATTTCTATAAAATTTCTCAAAGTACTGACCTTCCCTGGAGACCTTTGCGAATTTGTCGTATAAAAAATTGGCGGCATCTCATAGACATGTTCTTTGTGGACTATAGGTGGAGACTTACCATTATTTTTTATCAGTGCATGTCGTGCTTCCAAAAAGACTTATTTTTCTGCTTCGACATCAAATCGTACCTGCTTCCGAGTCGTAGGTCGGACATTTGGTAATGGCCTATATTCTCCTGTTGCAGCTCCTTCTCTCGTTACCATTACGAAATTTACGGGTCAACTTCTTATCTCAGTTGATATCTTCTGCACATTTGGATTAGGGTTCTGGTTCTAATTTAGGTTCGTATTTGGTTGTGGTTTTGGTGTAGTCTTAGTCTACCACTTTGCAATTAACTGAGGACAATCTTCGACATTGTGATCGGCTGCGCTGCAATAGGTACATTGCGGGGTCAAATTCGGGAAATCTCTCTGATAATGTCCAATCTAGCCACAATTATAGCATGTGACCAATCCTCGACCTCGACCAAAGGTTCCTCCATGACCAAAACCTCCACCACGACCACCGTGAAATCCTCCTTTGAATCTACCTCGCTTCTAATTATATTGTGGTGGATTATAATGTGGTTGATTATACTGCGACTGCGGTTGATTGTACTGTGACTGATTAAACTGCGGTCACTTATACTGCGGTTGCAGTTGATTATACTGCGGTTGCGGTTGATTATACTGCGGTTGCGGTTGATTATACTGCGGCTGCGATTGATTATACTACTGTTGCGGTTGTGTAGGAGGTTGCTCGTCTCCCTTCATGAAATAAGTATCAATAGTCCTTTCTTGAAGCAAGTCATATTTTCTACAATCCTTCTCCTCGTGAAGGACATATCGACAGAAGTTTGAAAAAAGATTAGCCTACTTCGAGACAACCTTCTGTAAATACACACATTCCTCCAAGCGATGTCCCCTTGTTTGACAAATTCGACACCAGGGCATTCCTCCTTGACTGAGCGGATTTGGTGCACCAGACTATAAATATTCACGGAATTCAAGACACTGATCTTTATGATGTCCTTCAGACTTGCATCGACTACACCATAACTCTTCATGAACTTCCTTTCCTTTCTTAATCACCTGTAGTTGGATAGTCAAGTTTTCTCGCTGCGATAGGATCTGGCTCATGCCAATCCCTGTTTTGCCAATTGACGAAGCTTCGAGCTTCATTGCGATTTCCAATGACTCCTCCCGAGATAGGATCTTTTGCTGCATCAACGACATTCAAATGTGCGGTATCAATCCTGCAATAAACCATTCCTTATGCTCTATGTCTCTCATCCCAAAACTATGTGCGGTATCAATCCTGCAATAAACCATTCCTTATGCTCTATGTCTCTCATCCCAAAACTATCTTTAGTCATCAGAGTTTTGAATCTCTGATCAAACTCCCACACCGACTCATTAGGAAATTGCTTGAACTCCTTTAATTCCAGGCCAATTTCGGTTTCTTAAATTCGTCAATCAATCCAGCTCTGATTTTTGCCAGGGTTTTATGTGGAATCCCTGTAGGTACTTGTATAAACTTCATGCACCAATCTAGCACACAACCTCTAAAGGTCGTCGCCAATTTTCCTTACTTAATATCATCATCCTATACTTATTTGATTGTCCACACTGCTTCGCATAAGAACCAATATTGATCGGGATCCTTGGTTCCATTACCTAAAAGAGAGGCATCTTTACGTCATCGCCCACCATCCTTGGTTTTCTACTGGTGTTTGTTGATCCGCTACTCCTACTACTATTCTGACACACAATACAACCCTGCGAAGAGATTGTGTTTCTTCCTCCAAAGTTTGGCAAAGTGCACGGGATTGTGGGTATGTTGTAGCTTCGGTTCGATCCTTCCTCATGTTCAGGGGTAGCCTAGTCAACCTCTTCGTTACTGTAGGATCACTTAGTCCCTTGTGGTCCCGTTTCGCAGTTCTCTATTCCGGTCGCACTAGGACTCTCTCTCTATCTCAGTCCTCCTCTTCTTCTCTGGCCGGAACCTCACCCCACTTCTCAGGTGACCACAATATTCCACAACTTTGCTCACAATTTCGTCGTAGCTCATATCCATATACCACGCATTATTCTATCATACCCGCATCTGCGCAATACTCACAACCTCCACACACCCTAGCTTACTCGTCAGAGTTCATCTTCAATATCCCTTTTTCACAGATGAGCATTTTGATCCACAATCGTAGCGACAATAGATACCTTCCTCTGGGTCCCTTAAAGAACTTCCTTTCTACGTTGTTGTATGATTTAACTGTGTCGACAACAAACTCGGTAATGTATCCTTCCAAAATGCTATCTACCCAAACATCGACAGCCATTGAAGCTTTGTTGTTAACCCAACTCAATTGTTGGATCAGTTCTGGGGTCCAATGTTCAGGATCACCTCCTTGGAAAATCTTCTTCTGAAAAGTTAGTTGTGCCAACCATTCATACAACAGTATAGGAAACTCGCAAAAAAAATACCTCGTGGATATCATAGTAGATGTACTTCTGCAACCACTTGTCTATTGACCATCCAAGGTTCCGATTTTCTTCCTCAACAAATTCTCGTGTCTTTTTATGAAGCCATTTCGTGATCTCTGGCTTTGTCGGATGCCATAACATGTCCTCTCTCTTTCGCATTAGGGTCTTGGAAACAGAACCATTTGTTGACACAGATATGTCAAAAGGGGTTCACTTTGCACTATGTCAACAAAACCCAACACCAACTCCCATAGATATTGGCTCGAAAATGGTTTAGCCTTTCCAGGAACACCCGCAGAGCGAGTGAGGTCTCACTCGAGATACCTAAGGGGGCTGCAGGAACCACGTTTATGCAGATATAAGAGAACATGCATCATTCACATTCAATCACAATGTAACCCAGAGATCGACATAATCATCATTCGCATCAGAACTTGCTAATCATATCTACGCAATAACAAATTATACAGGCATATTTAATCGATCTGAGATACATAAAACTACCGCGACATTACAGATTCATTCATAAACCATGCTTAACCATGCCGCGATAACATACATTCAATTATACTTCGATAACACATATTCAATCACATCGCAACAAGTTAAAAGAGACAAAGACATAGACAAAACGATCCTTCTCATTACTCACAGTCTGTCTTACACATCGCAGAATCATGGATACACATTCGCAAAACCAATACCAAGTCAGATCCACAGATCAAAATCAAGATGAAAAATACAAAAGACGTCGAAGGTCAGATCATATAAGATACCATAAGATACAATCATCTAAGATTAGATTCCTTTAGGCTTACAATGCTACTTTTATGTATAGGCTCACTTGGCCATTACAAAGGTGGTCCATTTCGCAAAATGGCCCATTAACTAATTAACTCATTAACTGATTACTCTGCATTATCCACTTAAATTCCGCTTTATCTGCTCCGCGATTGGTCCTTTACCCTTGTCATTGTCCCTTTTGTCGCTGAATGTACCAAAGCTTGTGCGCCTTAGCCCCGTGCCAACATTCGACCTTGATGGAAGCAATCTTGCAAGGGTGTACCGAGCAAAGCTTCTTCCTGACAGGTTTTTCTCCCAGGTAGATCTTGATCTCATGAACTACAATGGATGGATCAATACCTGGCATTTATTCATAGCTCCACGTAAACACATCGCAGAATTATTGAAACAAGGCCTTATAAATGTTCACCTCTTCCGAGGAACAAGTTTGGCCAAGTTGAATGTTTTCCACGATACCAGGGTTCACCGATATATCAATCGACATCGTGGGTGTGATATTTCGTAAATTTCCTTCAGAGACTACAACCTGATTTAAAATAGGGGACTGCGGATTGTCGATTATATTAGGTGGAACAATGGATTTGATATCGTTTTCTACCTTGTCTAATGTGGGGAGGAAATATGGCCGATGATGATTATCTTCCCATGGTGGTTCATCTAGACTCAAAACCTCCATAATGGATTGATTTGATGGGAGCAAGAGGTAATCCATGGAAGGCATAGAAGGGTCTATCCAGGATAGTAGAGAATATTGGTCCAATGCCACAAGGTGTTGGTCATCAAGGACTGGGCCATCGGTCATGGATTGAATGACATTGCATGTCATCTAAGTAGGACTAAGCGACATAGAATCATCGATGGACGTGAGCTATGATGAACTAGGTACTACTCAAGGGTCATCTAACTCATGGGATTGTTGCACCGCGGACATAATCATTTTAACCATGGAAACTCATGATGGAGGATCAGGCACGGGTAAAGGGAAGACTCCCATGAGTGAAGAGTCTTTTAGAATCCCGAATCCAACATCCTCATACTATGGTTTCACATGTCCTAATAAAGAGACATTGTGAGAATATTTGTCTTGGATATTAGGCATACAAAAATCGAGTTGGTCGATAGTAACAATATTCCCTTGATGGGGAAATTATACCAAACGAAAGATTGAGGATCCAGCGACAGTCATCGCATAGAACCAGTTACGACCAAGTAAAAAATTATAATCCAAGGGTGCATCCACCACTTCCACATGAATGGAAACGGACTTGTCCCCTAACTCCATGGCTAATAAAGGTAGTAGTCCATATGATTGAAATCCACGACTGTTAAAGGATTTGAGTGTGGTAGGAGATCGATTGACCTCAGGAGAACAGATGGCTCTTCAACATGATAGAGACATGATCGAGGTAGATGCTCCTTCATCCAATACAATGCGATGGATGTTTTTCCCACAAACTGTGGTGTTAATCTGAAATGCAAGTTGGTGGGAGAGCCTAGATTTAAAATATTCCATATGAAACATAATAGAATTTGATGTTTTTGGATCCATTGATCCTAGAGCTGACAAGAGGTTTTTGCATTGATTGAGGCAGTTCTGTAGAACCTTGAGGGTTGACATAGCGCAAGGTGCTTGGGTCAAATATTCAACAAAATTATAATTTTGATCAACCCAATCATGTGGATTGAACA
Source organism: Larix kaempferi (assembly GCA_027924585.1). Taxonomy (NCBI): domain Eukaryota; kingdom Viridiplantae; phylum Streptophyta; class Pinopsida; order Pinales; family Pinaceae; genus Larix; species Larix kaempferi. The sequence goes on along the minus strand of BSBM01000411.1, from coordinate 712,126 downwards.
CCGCCTTTCAAATTGTAGCCTTGGGTGGGTGCAACACCGAGTCAGTAACATGATTCTCTATTTGAAGAGGGCATGAAGGGGGAGAAGGATTAGTGGAGGTGGAGGTTGAAGTCTTGTTAGAAGTACCTCCATTAGGTGTCTTATATGGAACGGCATCATATGTTTGTGATCTGGAAGTTAGACCAATCGTTTTTCCGCACATCATAATGATATCAACGGTCGAGGATGTATCCCCTTGATGGAGATTGTTCATGTTACCCAAACGGGATGTAGTGTCATGTGCAACCATTTGTTGTTGTTGAGGTGGGAAAGGGTCAATTAACACAGTCAGTTGGGATTTTCCTTTAACAAATTTGTTGACTTCATCACGATGAGGACAATCTTTTGTATAATGGTCACCTCCACATATCAGGCATGGAAAATTTTCCCTCCTTTGAGGTTTAGTTTCAGTGTTGGTCTCCTGAGTTTTGGGATTCCCCTACTGGTTAGAATACTTTTTAGCTTTGCATCTATTTTTCTTCTTACCACTTGATGATTGAGATGAAGAGGATTGGACTGCATTCACCTTAGAGTTTTATGCAGGGGGAGGAGTAGCTTTGGTGTTGTTCACAGTCTAGTTTTTAGCTGAAGTAAAGCTTAATTGACCTTGTTGTCCAGTCGATTGTGATCTAGATTATGTCTTCATGGAACCTACAATGCCATCGACAGGATGTTATGTGGATGGTATCGAGGGATCGCTAGTAGGACAAGGAGCATTAGGGATCAGATCATACAATTGCTCGATTGGGAATAGACCAAATCCAATTACTGGGCACGACTTATTGCTTGCTCTTCGGTTACAACCCCTCCCATGGAAAAATCCTGGGAAATTGGTGGTAAAAGTGATTTTGTGAACCAATAAGCTAATAGCTAATCCATAATGGTAGCTTTTATCAACCTACACCGCCTCCTCCACTCATGTATGTGATCGGATGTGTGGGTGGAGGTGGATTGCTAGAATGAGGTCAAAATTTTCGTTCTGGTTTTGTATCGAATTGGTAATTGAAAATGAGTTATGAAGGCCGTAGCCAGGGAGTTGAAATCCATAAAAGAGTTTCGTGGTAGCTCGATGTAATACTTGGTTGCAGTACCATTAAGGGTTCTCTAGAAAAGCCTCAAATGGATAGAATCATCCATTAATGAGTTTGAGGAGTGACACAGATGATAAGCCATCACATGGTTATTGGGATCCTCATTTCCCATCAAACTTTGGGATGTTTGATGGTAATTTGCCAAGTATGATAGGCCAAAGAGGATTGTGTTGAATGGGATCGTTGGTTAAATGCGACAGATCTAATAGATACAAGGTGGCCAGAAATGGTAACTGACGGTTTGGCTTTTGATACTTGTAATAATGATGAGGCATAGGTACTCCAATAAAACCATAAGTTGGTCCTCCCTTTAACTTGGGTTGAAGGGGTTGGGATGTCATACCCATATATTGATGTTGAGGGGGTTGGGATGTTATGGGGTTAATTTGTTGGTGGAACAAGAACCCTTGTGTGGGTGGTACCATCGAATTAGGTTGTCCCTGCGGAACGTTCATGGCCCTCGGGTAAGTAAATCCAGTATGAGGAGGTGTGGGACTAGCATCCGAAGGGATAGGCTGGTAACCAGATGGTCCCCAGGATGGATAAAATGTCCAATTGTGTATTTTCCTGCAAGTTGAGGGTTTCCCCCAGTCGAAACTTGGACTACACTGAAGGGTAAAGAAATATTTGGCATTGAGGATACACCCATACTACCCATTTGATTGGGATTTTGGTTGATGAGACCAGTAGACATAAATCCTAAATTAACAGGATTGTTCGTTGCTTGATTGGATGAAGGGATTAACTGTCGACCAAGTATTTCATGTGGTAGCAATCCAACAACTATTCTAGATACGACACTCGAAGGTGTTCACGGTGGGACCAGTGGTCGAGTTGTAATTGTGTTTTCTAAAGGAAAATGTAATGTTGTAAGTATGGTATAATCTACTGCGGAAGAAGTAGATGGAATAGAGGCCCCTTGGGATGAAGGCCCAAGGAATTCCATGCCTAAATTTCCTATATAGGATGGTTGCAGTTGACAATTATGAGAAAGAAGGGCATATGGGTCGGTAAAAGCCTTATGTCAAGTGAACACTTGTAGATGGAAGGAATCATGACTCGTCTATAGTTTTGACCAACCCCTCGGGTTGGATTCATTCATGAGTGTTACTCCCTTGAATAAAAAGGACTTCTTCATGTATATTTCCCTCGTTGGAGAGGTCAGGTGAGCCCAACCGTAGTTGTTCATTATCCTCGAGTATGAATTATTCGGGTCACAAACCTTGCATTCTAAGTGACTTCTCAAACCGTGGTCCGCCAGGATGCTAACAACATAAGTATACTTCTCACAAAGAGCTCAAAAATCCTAATGCAACCGAGCATGCAGAAGGAGAGATATCAAAAAGAGGCACATAGGCCAAAAATCAAGCTCTAAAACCTACTGCGACCATGTATTGCAATAAGAGAGCTACAACAAAAATGTTAGAAATCCAACAAGTAGCACTACCTAAAAAAATAAAAGACCCTCTAAACTATAAGGTATAGGAGCAGGAAGCCACCTAACTAAGAGATGGAAACCTCAACAAATCGTATCCTTTGTAGGGTGATGAAATCCACAGTCATACGAAATGAAAGATCAAAATGGCCAAGGGATATCCCTCTACCGAAAGGGATCTTGGGTAAAAGAGCCCTAGAAGAATGGCAACTAGGCTACCTCATTCATGGCACGTCCAGAAAGGTGTCCCACAGCTTCAGTCCTTTAACCGTTGCACTACTGGTATGGAGGCCAGTATGTCACATACCCCAATTTTGCAAAAAAATAATGTAATTATTTTATTAATATTCCTGAGACATTATGTTAAATTTAATGCTAAGTAGGAATTGATGACTCAGCAGAGTCACCAGAAATGGAATGTAATTCTGAATATTTTATTATTAATAAATAAATTATGGAGACAACAGCATGGGAGAGCTGTTACAAGAGGTTACTGGTCTAACTGGTGGAGGGAACTAGGTGGAAAGGCAAAAGACAAGTGGCAGCATCCTCAAACACTTCCTAAGTTGCAGGTGGCAACTTCCCTATATTTTGGGGTCATGATTCCCCAAGAAAGTGGAATCTGAGCAGGTGGCTCATTAATGACAGTTAACCCAACTAAGACCTAGGCAATCTGTTAAAGAGTACTCAATGAACTGAGCTGGGGGGTTTCAGCATTGTTCTGGAGGGAGAATACATTCAGGTGAATGATATTCAGGAGTCCCATTGAGGAAGAGGGAAAATAAAGTAAGGAGTGTTTGATATGGGATGCTGCAGTAACTTGGTTCCAGTTTAGCTGTTTGGCAAAGTGAATTGTTTTGCTACACCTAGTTCCAACCAGGGAGACCAAAGCAAGCTCGGGGGTCCTGAGAAGTGTTGTCTGGGCACTCTCCAGGAGTTGGTAGGGAGGAACAGCCTCCCATTGTTGTTGTTACCCATAAATCAGGACAGGTTCTGCTACTTACTTCTATATGTTTATTAAGGATGAAATAATGCATGTTATGTTTACTGTTAATATGTTTAAGCAATAATTAAACTGTTAGTAGATTGAATATCTCGGAATATAAGTAGTAAGATTTTTAGAAGTCACCGTGATTTTCTGAATGGTTAGTATGAGTTAATATCTTTGTTTTTACTATTATTAATGCATTTATAGTTTATACAAAAAAAAAAAACCATTCATACTTATACATTAGTTTATAAGCTGTAATCATAACCTAGTTTAATTATAATTCATACAGAAACACCATCCAAATTTTATGCAATAGTTTATAAGCTATAAGCATAACCTAGCTATTATTATCTGTTAAACATAAACCCTAGCAGGAAGTAACATGAAGAATCGTTCATTGTAGATATTATGGTTAAGATTTTAAAACAAATATATATAAAAAAAAGAACCCTGCTGCCGAGCTTAACATTGTCTTATCAAAATCTACATGTTTTTGTTTATCAACCAAACTTTAATCATAGAACTTAGTTACGATTTTTATAACCAAAGCAACAACAGAACAGAAGTTTAATTCATCTATCGAATCCCTGTATAAAATCTTTCTTTTGTTTTTCCCTATCTACCAACAGTGAAAACACTATAACTACAGAACCATAATATAACTAATTTCATTATTGCGCTTTCGGTTTAGACCCTGGTATGCAAGAAGTTACAGGCATGTAAACATTGAAGAAGTTTTACAACGACTTAACCATGGCCGTAGCTCACTTCCACTACTTAATAGAATGTTAAACATAAAATCTATCCCAGTATGATTTACAACAACCGACAGAGCAAGAATACCTTCTCTTACGTTATGATAATCTAACCTGGGTACGAACCCCAACTTGACAGAGTTTATTTCCAAAACAACCAAACAAGTAACTAAACCAGAATACGAAGGTGTATTCACTCGAACCAAATTGTTCCAAGTTTTTAAATAATAAAGAGGTTCCAGTAGAAGCAAATACGGTATTTAAATCCTCAACAAAACTAAAACATACAGCACAGTTGTCTTTGCTCATCGTCGAGCTCGCTTATCATTACATTACATTTCGTTTGTTCCACAATCATCAACAGAAGAAAACCATAGCTATAAAATCAACTGTTTAAAAACAAATCATCACCATAGTTTTTAAATCTATTTCCATCCTCTCTGACAGTACATGCAACAGAAATAGTAAGGGTAATTACAACGATTCCCCATGGCCGTAGCCCTATTTGTTTTTATTTACATAGAAACAATAGATAAAAGTAGACATCTTATAATGCATTCCATTTCCAACTCATTGCACAATCCAGAACAAAGACAGAACAAGTATTATACAAGCTTGTGTACAGGCAGAACTATATTAAGATATATTTCGAAAAAAAAACCCTGGAAGTTATCCCAACCCTTTTTAAAAAGGGTTTGTAACAAAACTAAAACCAGAGGTCGTAACCGCCCTCTTAGAACAGGCTTACAAGCCTCTGTTCACTTTTAAAAACAAACTATCATCACAACTATCCGGTATCAATCAACCAAAGTGCCGAAAGGAGTTCCAATAGCCACGACTACGATTGAAGCCATGCTTCCAAAACCAAAACCCTACAGTGCAAACAACCCACAAGGAGGAACGCCATGGTAAAAGACCAGGCTTACCCAGTTATGCAAACCACGGCCGTAGCTTGAAGTCAACCATTGTGAATGGAGTCCGAGCCTGCACAAAACAATAACCTCATTAACAACCAAATCATTTATAATTAACTGACGAGTCTTAAAATCACTTATCGTATTCAGACCTCAAGGATGAAACCCTTAGCTTACCAAGTCTTTAAATGAAGTCATGCTCAGTAATTAGGTTGATAGCCATGAGCAGCTGTGGGGTGAACCCTCTCGTCTCCACCGGTACGAACCAGCTGACTTATAAAAAGGAGCATGTACCACCGTGGAAGCCTCAAACAGGATCCAGCCAAAAACTTAAAGGCCACGTGGTGACAGGGGTTCTACATTAAGCAAACAAAAATACAAACCCTAAAATACTGACTAGTTACAGCTACGGAACAACGAACGCGAATGACTCTCAGATTAAGCAAGGGACATTACGAAGGATGAGGCAGCATGTAAGCTGTGAAACACTGCAATAATGGCAACCAGACCCGTAAGTGAACCCAAGGATAAACCCTAGGTACTATAAGACTTCCATAGCTGTCAACGGTTAGTGACAAAGACTTGCAGACAATAATATTTAGCAAAGGAACAGCAGTAGACCGAGAACTGTAATAACGATGCCACTAATTAGTATAGACTTGGAGAGGTTGCAGAGAAGGATCCGAGCCCGAAGGCGAAGAGAATGACGAGGTAGGGTTTGGTCCGGGGTTTTAAATCACCCCACACTCGGTCCTCGTTGATACACGTAGCAGTTAAATAATTCAGAAGCTGTGGGTCGAGGTTCTATAGTCCCACGAGGTCCCAATAATTGTTAATCAATTAAACATCATCGTAAGAATATCCATTTGCAATATTATTTCATAAGTGCAAACTTGCCAAATACCATATTCATCCATGCTGTCGATTATTGTTTTGGATTAATCATATTATTCGAATCAATAATCTTTACAAATATCGCATTGGATGATATTTTTCATCATTAAATGCTAAATAAGAACTCCTTTTTAATGTATAAAAAGATAAGTGGTGTATAAATTTTTACAATGGCTAGTCCTTGTATTATTCTTATAACAATCAAAAACCCTTGGATGAAGTCCTCAATACCTAGTATTATATTCTTATCAAACTCTTGCTTAAACAATAGCAATCGAGAATAAGATTGGACGTTGGTCTATAACATAGAACATTTGTTAAAATTTTATAAAATCTCCAAGTTAGAAGCTATCAAGTAAATCATTACTAGATTACAATTTGATCACTAATATTTATAGCCATCTTGATGCGACAAAATAAAAGATGCAATATCTCTATCATTACTCTAAGTTACTGTAGAGAGTTAGAGCATAAATAACTGGCGTTTCCATGTTGAGATAGTATTGCAGGGATGGGTAAAAACTTTCTACTGATTCATGATGGAACTTTAACTGGTAGATAGCAAATTATACGACTTATTGTTATTCGCTAAAGAAAGACTAGACTTGTGTTATCTTAAATACACCACGTGTTATTTAAAGTGTAGTAATGAAAAACAAGTGCAGTTCTCAATTAAAAACAACTACTTAAATCGTAAACAACAGAAGGCAGGTATCGACAAGACATAGTGATATCTCTAACTCCCAAGCTGAGCAATTTAAAGTATAAGACAAATTTATTCTGAATTCTGAACTGAACATGAATCAAAAGTATTCTACCTTAAGGAGCTTGATACACCTGGTTAGTATCTTTAGACCTATTCATTGAATGAGATGGTAAAGATAAATTGACTTATGATGCCTGACATTACCTGTGTATCTGTAAGCGAAGAAAGAAATTGTTGCGTTAGCTCGAAAGCTAAGTAAGCCAGTCCATCATAGCATTTTCCCCCTTGCGGTTGAAAAACAGAAAAACAATCAGCAATAATTAAAGAAACTCATAATAATATTTAAGTACAACAAAGATCATTCCTACATCCGTACCATCACATAAACTAAACAGATAGTTAATCAACTACATTAAATAACATTTATTGCTATCTTAAAATTTTATTTTATTTTTTGAAAATATCGGGATTTGACATGTGGTATCAGAGCCAGGTTCAGACACTAGGCCTTCTTATGGCTCCACTAGTTTCCGCAGAACAGTGCAAATGACAATAAAATTTTATATATATATATGTTATGTACTAACTTATACTTTCTGTTTCATAAAGACAGAGCAAAAAATTTCTTTTCTGAATCCAACAGGCAGGTATGGAAAAGCTGGGAGAATATGCTGAGCAAGAATCTCCAAATACTGCGGCAAGACAAATGTCGAGAGAACCTGAGACAGAGGAGGTAATTGCTCACTCCTCGGAACTGATGCAAACCATAAAAGGTTTAAAGACGGAAATAGAAACAGTCAAGAAGGATAACGAAAGAATTCTGAAAACTCAAGAGCAGTTAAATCAGTTGTTGATAGAAAAATTTCAGACAGAAGGAAGGAGCAAAAGAGCTGACTCAGAAGAAGCTAGCCATCAAAGAGGGTCTAAAAGGATGAAACCAGCTAAATCTGACAGCAGTTCATCATCTGAAGAAAGAAAGGAACAACACAGTTATCACACTACTAGTGACAGCAATGAAGCTGAGCTGCACAACAGAAGGAAAAAGTACAGACCTTATGAAGAGATTTCCGGGGAGTTTAAGAAAATAAAACCCCCAACTTTCAATGGAGAATCTGAGACAGGAGAAGAGGCAGAATCCTGGTTATCCGGGATGAGAAAATATTTTCAGATCTACAATTATTCAAATCAGCTGAAGGCCAGAATGGCCATATATAACCTTTCTGGAAAGGAAGATATATGGTGGCAAGACCTAAAAAGGGTCAAGGGGATCAAAGAAAAAGAAGTCAATTGGAGTACTTTTAAAAGGTACTTCAAAAAGAAATTTCTGTCCGAACAGTACTATGAGGAGAGGGCCAAGGAATTTTATGAACTGAAGCTAGGATCTATGACTATGAAGGACTTAAACAGTAAGTTCTTAAGTCTGTTGAGGTATGTGCCATATTTTGTCGAAGAGAAACCAAAAATACAGCGGTTTCTTAGCTGTCTACCCTATCATATCAAGGACAGAATTGAATATGATAACCCCAAAACGCTGGAAGAGGCTATGCGGAAGGCTAATTTTTGTTATGAACAGAATAAAAAGAAAGAATGGATAGCCAGCTGGAAAGCTAAAAAGAACAGCAATCAGCCTGAGTACAGGAAAAAGGAGTTTGTACCCCAGAAAAGCTTCAAAAATAACAAGAAGAGAACCCTGTTTAATGGTAAAAACTTCCAGGGGAGCAAAAATGGAGTTACTAATAATTCCAGTAACTTCAAGGGCAGCAAGGAGGTTCCTAACAATCACGGAAATTACACTAAGAATTTTGAACGGAAGGAGCGGGTTAAGTGCTGGGAGTGTAATGGCCCACATTATGCTTCAGTTTGCCCAAATAGAAAGAAACAAATCAGCAATATTCATACTGTTCAAGATGAAATGACTGTTGGAGACTTTGCAGGGACTATGCCCCGAATCAATGCAGCGTTGGAAAACTGCCAAGCTGACTATCAAACTTCCATGGTGGAAGTAGGAGGTATGATTAACAAAACCCCTGTAACTATTTTAATAGATCAGGGTGCTAGTCTTAGTTATATTTCACCCCAGCTAGTAGAAAAATGTAATTTGACTGTTGAAAGATTTGATAATTCTTGGTCTGTACAACTAGCTACCGGGGCAAAAAGGAAAGTAAACTGTTATGTTAAGGAATGTATCTTAGATATGAATGATTTTAAGACTACAGTTAAATTAAATGTCTTGCCACTTGGCTCTTATGACATACTTATCGGAATGGACTGGTTGGAACAGCATATGGTAGTTTTAAACTGTTTTGACAAAACTTTTAGATGTGTAAACAGTAATGGACAGCCTGTAACTGTTAGGGGTATTTCTAGGAAAACAGTAGTCAGGCAGATTTCTGCTTTACAACTTAAAAGGGCAATCAAAAAAGGATGTAAAGCCTATGCTGTAACTATTACGGATGAGACAGATAAGTCTGAAGGCAACAAGATAACAGTAGAGGACATCCCTGTAGTAAATGAATTCATTGATGTTTTCCCGGAGGAAATCCCAGAATTACCTCCCAAAAGAGAACTGGACTTTACAATGGAACTCGTACCAGGTGCTGTACCCAGTTCAAAAGCCCCGTATCGTATGAATATTTTGGAGCTTAACGAATTGAAAACTCAGTTAAAGGAGTTAATAGACAAGAATTACATTCGACCCAGTGTATCCCCTTGGGGAGCACCAGTAATTTTTGTTAAAAAGAAGGACGGAACTATGCAACTTTGCATAGATTACCGTCAACTGAACAAGATGACGATTAAAAACAGATATCCGTTGCCTCGCATAGATGATCTGTTTGATCAGCTACGCGGAGCTACGGTGTTCTCTAAGATAGACCTAAGATCGGGTTATCATCAAGTGAGGATTAAAGAAGAAGACATTTTCAAAACAGCTTTTAGAACAAGGTACGGACATTACGAATTTGTCATAATGCCATTTGGGCTTACTAATGCCCCAGCTGTCTTTATGTGCTTAATGAATAACATAATGCATAAGTACTTAGATAAATTTGTTGTCGTATTCATCAATGACATTTTAGTTTATTCTAAGAATGAAGAGGAGCATAAAGAACACTTACGGATAGTCTTACAAGAACTAAGAGAGCAGCAGCTCTTTGCGAAGTTCAGTAAGTGTGACTTCTTTAAAGACGAAATCTAGTACTTAGGACATGTAGTCACCAGGGAAGGGATTTCAGTTGATCCTGAAAAGATCCGGGCAATTGAAGAGTGGCCAGTACCAAAAGACGTAACAGATGTTAGATCCTTCATGGGAATTACCGGTTACTACCGAAGATTTATTGAAGGCTTTTCAAAAATAGCCAACCCAATCACTTCCTTGCAAAAGAAAGGCAAGAAGTTTGATTGGAACGTGAAGTGTGAAGAAAGCTTTAAGAAACTTAAGACTTTATTGACAACTGCGCCTATTCTCGGAATAGCGGACCCAAATAAAGATTTCGTGGTTTGCACCGATGCTTGTAATGACGGTCTAGGCGGAGTGTTGACTCAGGATGGACATGTCATTGCCTACGAATCTAGGAAGCTGAAAATTCATGAAAAGAATTATGCCACTTATGACCTAGAATTAGCTGCTGTTATTCATGCACTAAAGATGTGGCGACACCATTTAATAGGCAGAAAGTTTACTTTAATGACTGATAATAAGGGTCTGAAATACCTTTTAGACCAGCCTAACTTAAATGCAAGACAAGCCAGGTGGTTGGCCTTCTTAAGTGAATATGATTTTGAGATTCAGCACATAAAAGGAAAGGAAAATAAAGTGGCTGATGCTTTGAGCAAAAATGCAAAGCTGAATTCTGTATCAGCTAGCAGCACTTATACCTCTGATTTGAATGAACAGTTGGCTGAAGGGATAAAATCAGATGAAAATTATCAGCATTTACAAGCTGCAGCCAAAGAACAACCTACAGAAAGTGTGATAAAAGGATATAGTTTAAATGAAGACGGATTTGTATTGTTTAAAGACAGGCTGTATGTTCCGAATGCACCTAAAGTTAAACTGTTAATTCTGGATGAAATTCATAAAACCCCTTACTCAGGGCATCCAGGCTACCAAAAGATTGTTACCATGTTGAGAAAAGAATATTTTTGGCCTAATATGAAATCTGAAACAGCTGAGTATATAGCTAGATGTTTGGACTGCCAACAAGTGAAAACAGAACACCAACATCCAGCTGGGTTGCTGCAACCTTTACCTATTCCTAACTGGAAGTGGGAGATAATTAGTTTAGATTTCATTACAAGATTACCCAAAAATCAGCATCTGAATGATTCAATCATGGTGGTAGTAGATAAATTAACTAAATCAGCACACTTTATTCCTATTAAAACCACTTACAAGGCTGCAAACATAGCAGATATCTTTCTAAAACAGATTTTTCGGTTACACGGTGTTCCAAAAGTTATTATATCAGACAGGGATCCTAAATTCACAGGGAATTTCTGGAAATCCTTGTTTAAAGGATTAAACACCACACTAAATTTCAGCACCTCCTTCCATCCTCAGACGGACGGACAAACTGAAAGGGTTAATCAGGTATTAGAAGATCTGCTAAGGATGTATGTTAAAGATCAACCAGGTAAGTGGGAGGATTATTTACATTTAGCAGAATTTGCATACAATAACAGTTATCAATCATCAGCTAAGTTTAGTCCTTTTGAAATTCTGTATGGACGTAAATGTAACACTCCCATCTCTTGGAGTAATCCAGTAGATAGATTAGTGTTAGGACCTGATTTATTGAAAGAGATGGAACAGATTGTGAAACAAGTGCAGGTAAATTTGAAGATTGCCCAGGATCGGCAAAAGAGTCAAGCAGATTTGAAAAGAACTCCTAAAGAGTTCTAGGTAGGTGAACATGTGTTCATCAAGGTAAGGCCAAAGAAGAGCTCCCTAAGACTGGGAAGTTGTGCAAAATTAGCACCACGTTACTGTGGTCCGTTTGAAATTTTATCTAGGATTGGTCAAGTTGCTTATCAACTAGCATTACCACCTAATTTAAAGGTACACAATGTTTTTCATATTTCTGTTCTGAAAAAGTATGTTCATGATACTGCTCATGTTATTGATTGGAACATTGTACAGGTAGAACCAGAAGGGGAAGTTCTGGTGGAACCGGATTGTATCCTCAGGAGGAGGGAAATTACTCTGCGGAACCACACAATTGGACAGCTGAAGGTGCAATGGAAACACTTTAGTCCTGAAGAAGCTACCTGGGAAGTAGAAAGTAAGATGCGGGAAGCATACCCACATCTATTCCAGCAGGTGGCTGAAGATGAAGAATAAGTAACATCGAGGACGACGTTACATTTTAAGGGGGTGTGTATGTCACATACCCCAATTTTGCAAAAAAATAATGTAATTATTTTATTAATATTCCTAAGACATTATGTTAAATTTAATGCTAAGTAGGAATTGATGACTCAGCAGAGTCACCAGAAATGGAATGTAATTCTGAATATTTTATTATTAATAAATAAATTATGGAGACAACAGCATGGGAGAGCTGTTAGAAGAGGTTACTGGTCTAACTGGTGGAGGGAACTAGGTGGAAAGGCAAAATACAAGTGGCAGCATCCTCAAACACTTCCTAAGTTGCAGGTGGCAACTTCCCTATATTTTGGGGTCATGATTCCCCAAGAAAGTGGAATCTGAGCAGGTGGCTCATTAATGACCGTTAACCCAACTAAGACCTAGGCAATCTTTTAAAGAGTACTCAATGAACTGAGCTGGGGGGTTCAGCATTGTTTTGGAGGGAGAATACATTCAGGTGAATGATATTCAGGAGTCCCATTGAGGAAGAGGGAAAATACAGTAAGGAGTGTTTGATATGGGATGCTGCAGTAACTTGGTTCCAGTTTATTTGTTTGGCTGAGTGAATTGTTTTGCTGCACCTAGTTCCAGCCAGGGAGACCAGAGTAAGCTCGGGGGTCCTGAGAAGTGCTGTCTGGGCACTCTCGAGGAGTTGGTAGGGAGGAACAGCCTCCCATTGCTGTTGTTACCCATAAATTAGGACAGGTTCTGCTACTTACTTCTATATGTTTATTAAGGATGAAATAATGCATGTTATGTTTACTGTTAATATGTTTAAGCGATAATTAAACTGTTAGTAGATTGAATATCTCAGAATATAAGTAGTAAGATTTTTAGAAGTCACTGTGATATTCTGAATGGTTAGTATGAGTTAATATCTTTGTTTTTACTATTATTAATGCATTTATAGTTTATACAAAAAAAAAACCATTCATACTTATACATTAGTTTATAAGCTGTAATCATAACCTAGTTTAATTATAATTCATACAGAAACACTATCCATATTTTATGCAATAGTTTATACGCTATAAGCATAACCTAGCTATTATTATCTGTTAAACATAAACCCTAGCAGGAAGTAACATGAAGAATCGTTCATTGTAGATATTATGGTTAAGATTTTAAAACAAATATATATAAAAAAAAAAGAACCCTGCTGCCGAGCTTAACATTTTCTTATCAAAATCTACATGTTTTTGTTTATCAACCAAACTTTAATCATAGAACTTAGTTACGATTTTTATAACCAAAGCAACAACAGAACAGAAGTTTAATTCATCTATCGAATCCCTTTATAAAATCTTTCTTTTGTTTTTCCCTATCTACCAACAGTGAAAACACTATAACTACAGAACCATAATATAACTAATTTCATTATTGCGCTTTCGGTTTAGACCTTGGTATGCAAGAAGTTACAGGCATGTAAACATTGAAGAAGTTTTACAACGACTTAACCATGGCCGTAGCTCACTTCCACTACTTAATAGAATGTTAAACATAGAATCTATCCCAGTATGATTTACAACAACCGACAGAGCAAGAATACCTTCTCTTACGTTATGATAATCTAACCTGGGTACGAACCCCAACTTGACAGAGTTTATTTCCAAAAGAACCAAACAAGTAACTAAACCAGAATACGAAGGTGTATTCACTCGAACCAAATTGTTCCAAGTTTTTAAATAATAAAGAGGTTCCAGTAGAAGCAAATACGGTATTTAAATCCTCAACAAAACTAAAACATACAGCACAGTTGTCTTTGCTCATCGTCGAGCTCGCTTATCATTACATTACATTTCGTTTGTTCCACAATCATCAACAGAAGAAAACCATATCTATAAAATCAACTGTTTAAAAACAAATCATTACCGTAGTTTTTAAATCTATTTCCATCCTCTCTGACAATACATGCAACAGAAATAGTAAGGGTAATTACAACGATTTCCCATGGCCGTAGCCCTATTTGTTTTTATTTACATAGAAACAGTAGATAAAAGTAGACATCTTATAACGCATTCCATTTCCAACTCATTGCACAGTCCAGAACAAAGACAGAACAAGTATTATACAAGCCTGTGTACAGGCAGAACTATATTAAGATATATTTCAAAAAAAAAACCCTGGAAGTTATCCCAACCCTTTTTAAAAAGAGTTTGTAACAAAACTTAAACCAGAGGTCGTAACCGCCCTCTTAGAACAGGCTTACAAGCCTCTGTTCACTTTTAAAAACAAACTATCATCACAACTATCCGGTATCAATCAACCAAAGTGCCGAAAGGAGTTCCAATAGCCACGACTACGATTGAAGCCATGCTTCCAAAACCAAAACCCTACAGTGCAAACAACCCACAAGGAGGAACGCCATGGTAAAAGACCAGGCTTACCCGGTTATGCAAACCACGGCCGTAGCTTGAAGTCAACCATTGTGAATGGAGTCTGAGCCTGCACAAAACAATAACCTCATTAACAACCAAATCATTTATAATTAACTGACGAGTCTTAAAATCACTTATCGTATTCAGAACTCAAGGATGAAACCCTTAGCTTACCAAGTCTTTAAATGAAGTCATGCTCAGTAATTAGGCTGATAGCCATGAGCAGCTGTGGGGTGAACCCTCTCGTCTCCACCGGTACGAACCAGCTGACTTATAACAAGGAGCATGTACCACCGTGGAAGCCTCAAACAGGATCCAGCCAAAAACTTAAAGGCCACGCGGTGACAGGGGTTCTACATTAAGCAAACAAAAATACAAACCCTAAAATACTGACTAGTTACAGTTGCGGAACAACGAACGCGAATGACTCTCAGACTAAGCAAGGGACATTACGAAGGATGAGGCAGCATGTAAGCTGTGAAACACTGCAATAATGGCAACCAGACCCGTAAGTGAACCCAAGGATAAACCCTAGGTACTATAAGACTTCCATAGCTGTCAACGGTTAGTGACAAAGACTTGCAGACAATAATATTTAGCAAAGGAATAGCAGTAGACCGAGAACTGTAATAACGACGCCACTACTTAGTATAGACCTGGAGAGGTTGCAGAGAAGGACCCGAGCCCGAAGGCGAAGAGAATGACTAGGTAGGGTTTGGTCCGAGGTTTTAAATCACCCCACACTTGGTCCTCGTTGATACACGTAGCAGTTAAATAATTCAGAAGCTGTGGGTCGAGGTTCTATAGTCCCACGAGGTCCCAATAATTGTTAATCAATTAAACATCATCGTAAGAATATCCATTTGCAATATTATTTCATAAGTGCAAACTTGCCAAATACCATATTCATCCATGCTGTCGATTATTGTTTTGGATTAATCATATTATTCGAATCAATAATCTTTACAAATATCGCATTGGATGATATTTTTCATCATTAAATGCTAAATAAGAACTCCTTTTTAATGTATAAAAAGATAAGTGGTGTATAAATTTTTACAATGGCTAGTCCTTGTATTATTCTTATAACAATCAAAAACCCTTGGATGAAGTCCTCAATACCTAGTATTATATTCTTATCAAACTCTTGCTTAAACAATAGCAATCGAGAATAAGATTGGACGTTGGTCTATAACATAGAACATTTGTTAAAATTTTATAAAATCTCCAAGTTAGAAGCTATCAAGTAAATCATTACTAGATTACAATTTGATCACTAATATTTATAGCCATCTTGATGCGACAAAATAAAAGATGCAATATCTCTATCATTACTCTAAGTTACTGTAGAGAGTTAGAGCATAAATAACTGGCGTTTCCATGTTGAGATAGTATTGCAGGGATGGGTAAAAACTTGCTACTGATTCATGATGGAACTTTAACTGGTAGATAGCAAATTATACGACTTATTGTTATTCGCTAAAGAAAGGCTAGACTTGTGTTATCTTAAATACACCACGTGTTATTTAAAGTGTAGTCATGAAAAACAAGTGCAGTTCTCAATTAAAAACAACTACTTAAATCGTAAACAACAGAAGGCAGGTATCGACAAGACATAGTGATATCTCTAACTCCCAAGCTGAGCAATTTAAAGTATAAGACAAATTTATTCTGAATTCTGAACTGAACATGAATCAAAAGTATTCTACCTTAAGGAGCTTGATACACCTGGTTAGTATCTTTAGACCTATTCATTGAATGAGCTGGTAAAGATAATTTGACTTATGATGCCCGACATTACCTATGTATCTGTAAGCGAAGAAAGAAATTGTTGCGTTAGCTCGAAAGCTATGTAAGCCAGTCCATCATAGCATTTTCCCCCTTGCGGTTGAAAAACAGAGAAACAATCAGCAATAATTAAAGAAACTCATAATAATATTTAAGTACAACAAAGATCATTCTGACATCCGTACCATCACATAAACTAAACAGATAGTTAATCAACTGCATTAAATAACATTTATTGCTATATTAAAATTTTTAAATTTTTCTGAAAATATCGGGATTTGACACAGTAAGTAACAACAAGGACAATGAGTAGGTGTCCTCTGGTACAGAGTGGAGGGTGGTATTCCACTCAAACTTATGGAACTAGTCTTTCCACTTGTCCTCCTAAGGGAGATCCCCCTCGATAAATTGGTCTCAACCATGCCAAAAAGTACTAGAGGATTTTAGTTCCCTATGAGGACAACTTCTATGTTTCAGATGTAAAGTGACAAGCGAAAGTTATTTGGATGCATATCCCCAATGTCCTACCTAACGACACAATTCTTTTAATTTCATCAAGTGAGGTTAATGTGTGTTAATTTTAAAGGATTTGTTGTTACTCACAAGGTAGATAGTAGTGAAACTGATGGAATGTAGAGTTGACTCAAAAACCATGCAATAAGAATGAGTATGCAAGTCTCTTCTTTCGATGAACCTCTAACTATGCAAGAGAGAAAGACCTTTTCCTTTTCAAAATACAATGCAATCTTTTTCCATTTTACTTTAATAAATGATGAAAAATCAAAAATTTCCAAACTATGCAGCAAGCTAATCCTATCAAGTAAAATCCAAGCAACACAAAAGATTTTTTTCCCTTTCCTCTTTAAAACTTCTAAATGACATAAAAGATTTGAGATTCAACCTCCAAGTTCAATTTTCTTTATGAGAACTTAAGAAATAAAAACAACATACACTTGTACTTTCAGAATTTCAAATGGCGTAAAAAAAAACTTGATAAATATCCTTGTATCTTTAACTTTTGAGAAGATTCAATGATATTTAACAGTACTCAAAGGCAAAAGGTAAGAGGAGACCTTGCACTACTTCAAACACTTTCAAAATGTCTCAAAAGGCTCAAAATGCACTCTTCTTTGATTCAATGCAAAACTAATGAAAATGTAATAATCTTAAATGCAAATAAGGCAATGAAGGTTTTCACTTCCAAGCAATTTCCAATTCCACCAAATGGATGAAAATACAAACTTTGTTCTTCTTAAAGCAAAGGAATTGAAACACTCTACAATCGATGCAAGTGTAAAGGAACTAAAAGAGAGAAAAATCCACTCAAGGTGACAAAAATGACAAAGACCAAATCACTAAGCTCAATTTCATTCACTCACAAGCCAATCAAACCAATCAAAACACAAGGGATCTTAGAACAGTCAATTCAAGTCAAACCATATGATGCGAGATAATTAGAGGGAGTACACAAACTTTTGGGCTTGTACGAGGTTGGAAGCTCAGTCCAAAACAAAAGCAAAAGAGGGTTTAACGTACAACAAACCCTACCAATAATTCACTTTCCAAATGAGGAAAGGAGGTTCAAAGCAGGGTCAAACAAAGTTTGAGTCTGCCAGACTCAGTGCTACAAAGGTTCAAACACCAATGAACATATAGAACCAAGTTAGAGAGATGGTCAACTTGACAGCAAAGCAAAATAACTCTAACTGGCTTTAAATCCACAAAAGTTGAGTAAGAACCAAAAGAATCCCAAAAAGGATTAATAAGCAATCCAAAAATCAAACAAAGAGTATGGGAAACCTCTAGCAAACAACAAAAGAGCAATGCAAAGAGACTGGAAGCACAATCCAAGCAAGATCATACCAAGAAGGACTGGAAAAAATCTTGTACATGAGGTTTTCGCTCTCTTGAATCACTTAAGGCAAGGCGACAACTAGAGGTTTTCGCTCCTAAGAGCACTGAAGGGAGCGAAAACTATAAGAATTTTCGCTCTATGATCCCTTATGAGGGAGAAACAAAGTCCTATAAGAAGACAAATACAAAGGCATTGGCCTTGATATGAAATTGGACCAGATCCTAGGTTGAGGATGCTTGACAGTAACAATTAAAACAATAGAAAATTGAAGAAAAACAAAGAAAACAACACTTCTACAAGGATTTGATGATCCAAATGAGCAAGTACTGAGAGGGGTGAAACCTAGGGAAAGTTCCCCAGTATGGTCGCTAGTTTATATATTAATAAATTCACCTTGCGGATAGATTAAACTCTTCTCAAATACTAGTAGGTTCCCTAGTCCCTATCTGAGACATAAAAGCATAACAAATGGAACCCTAAACTCCTATATCAAGCACATACACAAGCAATTTAGGCATGCAAGGAAGGAGAGGAAATAGATGTCCTACCTCTGATCTGTAGGTTATCCTAGCTTCTCCTGGTAGATCCAACTCCAAGTTTACAAATCCAAACTCTAATCCTGCAACACAAGATAGGAAACACAACCTTTCAATGCACACAAATGTATTAAGCCAAATCTAAATACAACATTTCATACGTCAATGAATGAGACACATGAAATGGGAGAATAGGCCAAGTTCTTATTATGAAATCCAAAAGAAGCAGTTACAATATGTTATACCCGATCTCTAATGTAGCATCACCTTCTTCCAAACTATCAATCAACACCCTTAAAACCTCATAGGATCATGATGACCACCCTTTCAAGTGTTGATGTTTTGGAGTGAGTAATGAGGTCATTATATAGGAATAGAGAGGCCAAACCACCATGGAGTGGAAGATGGATCTAAGGAGAGGATGATGGATCCAAGGATCAGATGCTTTCCACGAATGGAAAAGGAGATACAACTAAAGGATAAAGCAATCCCAAGAGAATCTCACTTCGGATCAAGATCCAAAAACCAATGAAAACAACCAAATAGTAGTTTTCACTCCCCTGTAGGCATGCAAGGTGTGGTAGTTCCTCTATCCTTAGTTATGAGGGAGCGAAAACCCTTCTAGAAGATAAAGTTAAGGATTGTCATAAGTGTCTCTGACCTCCAAGAGACATAGAAAACCCCAAAATGAGTTCTAACCATGAGATAGAATGCCTAAGCACACCTACGGGACATGCTCCTAATGCTTTTCACGGCGAAGAACATATACAGTCAAAGAGTGGCATTTTAAGGTATAATAGAGATTGAAGGAGATAACATACATACTTCGCTATCAAGAATATCTGGCGTTGGACGATAAGACACATGCATTCACACCCTTTCGAGAGTATTATAAAGTCAAGTACAGAAGCTGAGCTAAAGATTTGGATGAGGATTATCTTAAATGCATAGAGCAAAAATTGAAGGGAGATAAGCATGAAGGACATGAGAAGAATCATGCAGCTAGCATTACCGAGGATTTGGGAATAGAAGAAGAGAGAACATTAGTTTATGAGGCTAATGACACTATTAAAATGGATGGATCTATCGATGATGCAGTTCCAAAGTAGCAAAATATGAAGATGAAACAACTTATCCTACTTATGATGACTACGAGGATATGGAGGAGCTAACTTCTTTCCTTATGTATGATGATGATGATGACATGGATTCCACGCCTCATCCTATTTATGACATGGATGATGACACCGACATGATTGTACCAAAGTTGTGAAAAATGTTGGAAGCTATTGTTGGAGCAGGTTTTGGACCTGTCTTAGAAGTCGTGCACCAGAGATGGATTGTGGGACAACTCAGTAATTGGACCAAAACCATGCAAAAGGAAGAAGTTAGTTAGGAGTTTTGTAATGAGCTCCACCCATGTTTTGATGTATAAATATGTAGGAAATATTAAGGGTAAAAAATTAGGTTATTCTTGCGGATGGTGGCTACTAGTTCTTGTTTTGTCATTTAATCACTGTGTTTTTGTGTAATGTCAAGTATTTGAAGACTGAAACATAGTATTGGTGCGCACTGTGTAGGCTATGTAAGATTGTCCTATTTATAACGAGAATTAGGAACTCTGGAAGCAATATTGTATACTTGTGTTAAATGTGATGAATGCTTATGTTTTTCGCATACATAGTTGATATGTCATGATACTGTTGTAAAGATTATTTTTGTTTATGGGTAAGTTGTATTATGATGCGCAGTAAATGAATGAATAGTGAGTATGTTGAATGTATGTTTACATCCCATCAGCACTACAGAAACTTGGTTCCTTCATCCCCCCTTGATACCTCTAGTGAGACATCATTTGATTGCAGCTAATGCCAAAAGGGTCAATGTCTTGGGTTTTGTTGGTGAATTTTATGTTGAAACTTGGGTCTTCCTGTGCGCCAACAAATGGTTATGTTTCTAGGACTGGGATCTACGGCTTAATGGAAATGAAGGGTTAACTGATATTTTTTTGGAGACCAATTAAGGAAAAGATAGAAGATTGGTTGAAAGAGAAAGACTATGAGTTCACCAGAGAACATAATAAAAACCCTTGGATCAACAAAGAACACTGGTTGCAAAAGTAGGTCTAAAGATATCTGTATGAATTTTTTTTCTGTGAATTCCCCATACTTTTGGCAGAGTGGTTTCTAAGGTTAGTTGAATCAAACCTGAGATATAACAGTGGTGGTTCAAAAGACTGGACTCCTGAATAGATCCGGTTAGTTAACACTATGAGTAATCCTATATCACGCGCAATATACTATTGGATGGATAGTATCTTGAAGGGGTATGTTGTAGATTTTGTCGTAGACTATACTCAACCTTACAACACGATCGAGAGGGATTTTTTTAAGGGTCCATGTGGAATTTACCTGAAGTCGCTATATACTTGGATTAAGATGCCGTTGTGTGGTAAGGGAACACTAATATGGAATCAAATCAATAGAGTAGTTAAGCACTTACGCGCGCAGTAGGGAACTGGGGGATAACCAGAGAACGATCTAGATGAAGGAAGGTAGGAATAAATGAAGAAGGATGAGTTGAGGATGTTGAGCAGAGAATAAGATGCAATAATAGAAGAGACAAGATTACAATGTGGAGGTAAAAGGTTCTAGAAATACAGTAGGAAGATGACTGCGACTGAGGTAGAGAAGAAGTGCAGTGAGTGGCAAGAAATAGGTTTCTACTCAGAACCCCATTTCGAAGGAATGTCACACTCATAGAGAAAGGAAGATAGATATCTTATCCCATTTGAGGAAGGTAGTCCTATTTAGACCAGAATCTGCATCGATCCCATGACCCTACGCGCGTCCCCAATACCTGAGGTAAGAAGTCAAAATCTATTATTTCCATCTAGTAACACTATTAATAGTATCCTGAGTAGTGGAGTTAAATTGACTGGTCGTACACAACCTATAACAAATAGTAATAATACTGCACATAATACGATGTCGAGGCTATACCCTACATTGAGGATGAAGTCTCACCTGAGGTATCAAGGGGGACTGTAGGAACCAAGTTTTCGCAATGCTGAAGGGATGTAAACATACATTCAACAGATCCACTATTCATTCATTTACTACGCAGCATAATACAACTTACCCATAAACATAAATAATCTTTATGATAGTATCATGACATATCAGCCATGTGTGCAACAAACACAAGCATTCATCACATTTAACACAAGTATAAAATACTACAACTAGAGTTACTTATTTTCATTATCAATAGGACAATCTTACATAGCCTGCATAGTGCGCATCAATACTTTATTTCAGTCTTCAACTACCTGGCATTACACAGCAACATAGTGATTAAATTAAAAAATAGGAACTACTAGCTACCATCCACAAGAACAAGCTAACATTTTACCCATAGATTTCCTACATATTTATACATCAAAACATGGGTGGATCCTGTTACAAAGTGGACAAAACTCCTAACTAACTTCTAACTTACTTCTGCCTTTTGTGTGGTTTTGGTCCAATTATTGAGTTGTCCCACAATCCATCTCTAGTGTGTGACCTCCAAGATAGGTCCAAAACCCACTCTAACAAGCCCCCAACACTCACCGATTTCTTGTCCCGAGCAACTTGAGCTGTTGTGCAATGCTTTTTGATTAAAATTCTTCAATACAGTATCCTGAGTACTACTTCCTAACACCTTTTGAACCAGAGTTGTTACCGTATGGTAACTTTGACCTGAACCTAATCCAGGTGGATATTGGTGGCGGCCCACCTCTTCCTACTGGCTCAAAACAATCTTCTGGCAATTTTGGCAAATTACTATTTTTAGCAGTTTTTCGGGTCCTAAACTTCCGGAGCCATTTTGAGGCCCTAAATGACCTTTTTTGGCGATTTGGGAGGCCAAATGGTTACCTTTCGCATGCATTTGGCGCCAGCCGAAAGTTGTAAATCTCGGGTATACCTTTCCAATGGGCTACCGAGCGCCCCAAACGGAGATCGTATGCAAAAGTTATGACCCCAGGAAGTTGACTGTTCAACTAACCACCTTGGGGCCGCAAAATTTATGACGGTTCATCTTCTAGGGTTAGGTTTTTGGATGTTTGTGATTCTCTCCCTCATGCTTATGATAAATAGTCCCTTTCGGCCTCTCTTTATATTTCATCTTGGCATGAATGAGCAAAGCGGCCACATCTCTTCTCAGAGATAGCTACCACCATTCTAGCTATTGTATTTTATAGTATGTTCTATTTCCGCTATTTAATAGAATATGTGTTTACTGTATCACTGTGTTATTTGCAATATATCTCTGTATATGCTATCTTTTGTTTCGTTCTCACATAAATCTTGATCAGTGGTATCAGAGCGGTCTGCTCTTTGATTGTTTCTCGGTGCATGTCCCCGACGAGGTCAGGATACAGAGAGTTGGGTCTCGAACTAGTTTCACTTGGGGAAGACCACTCTCGCCGCCCCAAACGACCTCCCATGGTGGAAGAAAAGAGAGACGACGGAGCAGTAGATCCTATCAAGTTGTTGCTCAAGGAAGCCCTCGCGCAACAGAGGAATGAGATGATGGATAATTTCATCGAGATCCTTTGACGCATGCCCACAGCGGCAAATGCACCCTCAACGAGCAGCCATTTCGGAGATACGACTCCCTTCAAGGTACAAGTTAATTTTTATATTTCGTTATTTGAAGGCCATATCGATGCCGATGCCCTAGATAAATGGTTGAATCTACTAGAAGGGTATTTCTCTGTCCACAAATTTTTCGATAGGGAAAAGATCATCTTTGCGCTCCTTAAGGCTATCCCCCATGTCAAAAATTGGTGGGAAACTTATTGTGAGCAAAACTCATTAGACGAGTTTGGATTGTTTGAATATTCCAATCCCACTTGGGCCTCTTTTATAGATGTCGTCAAGGAACAATATTACCCTGTTGGAAACTATGATGACCAATACACAAAATGGACCATTCTGCATCAAGAGAGGGACCAAATCTAGGCATCAAGGACTCCAACAAATTTCATACCTTGCGCACAAATCTAGGTATCAAGGACTCTGAGCAACACCTAGAACTAAAATATCGCAGTGGCCTACACCGGTACATACGAATAGAGATGGATTTCTTGGAAATCTCTTCACTCGGATCCGCCTATCGATATGATGTCAAAATTGAGCAGAAATTTCAGCAAAAGAACAAGCGTGACTTCGGACTTGCGCAGAAGCAGGGCAAGGGAAACTCTAGCTCGCAGAACATGGGGCAAGGAAAGGACAACCAGTCCCAACCACAAGCAAAGAAGGGTAACGAAAAGGCAAAGAAGGACACTGGGAAGTGGTGTGAGTTCCACAAAATCCCCTGGCACAACACTGATGAATGTCACTCAAAACAGTTATTGGTGGCTGAGATCAAAGCGTCAGAATCAGATCCCAATTCCGATTATGACTCAGAACCTAATTTCACAGCCGTGCGAAAAGGGAAGCAGATCATTGATGCAGAACTCAGTGTCGTTGTTTCCACTACACAGATTCAACCAGAGGAACATGACGAGTCAGAGGCAGAGGAGCACCTTTTCCACTCACAGATGTGGGTAAAGGGAATTCCCCTACACTTTGTTGTGGACAGAGGCAGCCAGAAGAACCTAATCTCAGCAGAAGTCATCAAGAGATTGGAGCTACCAATAACGCCACACCCACAACCATACACCATTGGATGGCTAAGCCAAGGACGAGGGATCCGCGTCAGTCACCAGTGTCGCCTACCATATGGCATCAAGCCCTTCAAAGATGAGGTGTTGTGCGATGTGGCCCCACTTGAAGTATGTGTTGTTCTTTTAGGACAACCATATATGTGGAAGCGTCATGCTATATATGAATCACGAACTCGCAGTGTCATTGTCACTTTGGGAGGACAACTCTATCGGATACCAGAGATAGTTGCACCTACCCCAACCAAGCAGGGTAGGAAGATAATCTCCCACGCTGGGAAATTTTCCCTATTCGCAATTGCCACTGAAGGAGAACATCAAATCGTAGAGACATCCAAAACCTCTACCCATTATCCCTCTACTCAGCAGAAACAAGAAAAACAGAAGTTCAGTGCAGCATCGCCTATTCGAGTACCTTTGTAGTGCAAGGCCACGCATTCAAGGTGCTCCCCCAAAAAGAAACCATCCACACCAGTGCATACCAAGGATACCACAACAACCAAAATTGTTGAACAAATCCATCACAGCCAGCAACAACAATTACAACCCTCTGAAGATTTCAAAGAAAGGCAACCTTTTAGCTTCAACAAACGCCGCACCAGGAGCTCAACTCAACACACAATTCGACATATGATAAGGGATTTAACACAATGGAGACCATTGCTTCCTAAGGAGGGAGGATTGATCCAGGTGAATATCGGTGGCAGCCCACCTCTTCCTACTGGCTCAAAACAGTCTTCTGGCAATTTTGGCAAATTACTATTTTTAGCAGTTTTTTGGATCCTAAACTTTCGGAGTCGTTTTGAGGCCCTAAACGACATTTTTTGGCGATTTGGGGGTCCAAATGGCTGCCTTTGGCACGCATTTGGCCCCAGTCGAAAGTTGTAAATCTCGGGTAGACCTTTCCAATGGGCTACCGAGCGCCCCAAACGGAGATCGTATGCAAAAGTTATGACCCTCGGGAAGTTGACTGTTCAACTAACCACCTTGGGGCAGCAAAATTTATGACGGTTCATCTTCTAAGGTTAGGTTTTTGGATGTTTGGGATTCTCTCCCCCATGCTTATGATAAATAGGCCCTCTCGGCCTCTCTTTGTATTTCATCTTGGCACGAATGGGGATAGCGGCCACATCTCTTCTCAAAGATAGCTACCACCATTCTAGCTATTGTATTTTACAGTATGTTCTATTTCCGCTATTTAATAGAATATGTGTTTACTGTATCACTATGTTATTTGCAATATATCTCTGTATATGCTATCTTTTGTTTCGTTCTCACATAAATCCGGATCAGAACCTCAATATGAGTAGTGTTCCAACCATCACTCGGTTTGACAACAACTTTCGTCCCACTTATTAGACACGGCTCAAAAGCCGAGATCTTGGATTTAACATTATCAATGGTGTCCAATATTTAAACCTTCAAGACTCCCATCTCACCAATCTGCTAGCCCCCTTGGGTGCTCCAGATGCTCCTTCCTGAAGCACCCCTCCTTGCTCGTTAAGATTCTCTTTATACTGTCACTTATCCTTTTGGTGGTGCCATGGATCTCTGTATCACAGCTGCTTTGGCTCCTAGTTTATTTCGACAATGTTTTCTATATTGTCAGCCCATTTTTATTGCTTGGCACCTCTGCTTTATCCCTTGGATTTGCATCTTTGTAGCTTATATCTTTGTATATTATGCCTAAAATTGCAGCATCTAACTCAAAACAACAAAAACAAGTTCAAGTGCTATGGTATACCATCTGTTGCCTCCTTTATGGCCAATGTCGATGCCCTTCACCTTACCGCATCACGATT
Source organism: Larix kaempferi (assembly GCA_027924585.1). Classification (NCBI taxonomy): domain Eukaryota; kingdom Viridiplantae; phylum Streptophyta; class Pinopsida; order Pinales; family Pinaceae; genus Larix; species Larix kaempferi. Next base: position 685,861 of record BSBM01000411.1, on the reverse strand, counting down.
ACCTTATGTTTCCTATTTATACTTCATGATTTAATGTTAATGTGTTGTCCCTTCAAAACTTTGGCCGCAAATTTCCTTCATGATGGCCACACATGTTTTCTAGTGCACATCACTTCAGCCCTTCTACTGCACCGCTTCTAATATCTCCTTCAGATTTTGAAGTGTGTCCTTTGCCTTCGTGACTTTCTCCTTTTCTTGCGTTTCTTGTTCTACAATGCCTGCCACTATTTGCGTAATGAGCAGTGCTTGAAATTGTTGCTATGTTTAAGTGATTGTTTGCTTTATTACTTCCTTTTGTATCTCCAAATTTTGTGCGATGCCATGTTGCTCATCCCTTAGCTGACTAAGTTCTTGTTGCTATCTCCTACTTTCAACTTGCGCTACTACTTTCTCCATTGTTGGCAGAGTGTTCATTGTTTCTTTCATTTTCGGTTCCTTCTCTTGTGTAATACATATCCTCTTCTCTATTGTTTGCGACTCAGTATCCTCCAACAGTTGAGTCCATATCTGCATACTTTCTTTGCACAATCTTGCACACTTGTCTTGTAACATCTTTATGTTTTCTACTATGACAGTCACACTAGATCTTTTCTCTCTTTCCTACCTTTGTTCCAATGGTGTACTCGGTGTTTCCCTTGCTTCCAAGTCCATAATATTTGGTCGTAAGCCTTTAATTGCTTCACTTTTCTTCACGAATTTTTATTCTACCGAGATATCTACCTCTAGTCGATCCTCCAAAATTTTGTTATATAGTCTTTCTAGCGCCTACTATAGCTTTTCATTTTCCAAAATCGCCTCTTCTTTCCTCTTTTTTCTTCTCTAATTCTTGTTTCTCCTTGCACAGCTTATATTTTCTTGACGTAGTGTCTCCTTTGCTATCATTCCTTGTGCTTTCTCTGCTAACATGATGGCTGTATGCAACTGAATTTCCAGTACTACTTTTGTATGTAAAGTATACAACACTTCTTCCTGTATCTCAGACAAAACCAATTTAAATGAACTTACTATTACTGCGCTTTATTGCAACTCCGGTGTAGCGAAATCGATGGCTCCCGACTCTATATTCATAGTTATTTCCATCGTTGATGTAACTAATGGCTGAAGAACCATCTCCTTTGGTTCTGCATTCCCCACGCCCTCCCCTCCTGATCTTCTAGATGTATTTTTTGTTGCTTCCAGTGCCTGTAGCAATGCATTTAACTGCTCCTACATGCTTGTCTTCATTTCCTCTTGTTTCTTAAGTACTTCTTCCCATGCTTCTTCTTCTACTCCCCTAAATTTTTCTCTTATTTTTTCATATTCATCTTATGTGAGTGAGTGGACAACTAGTTCCTTTACTACCTTTTTCTTCTTCCTTTGTGTGGAAGTTCATGCCTTGGTCTGTTCCTTTCTCTTTTCACCCACCTGTGGTGTAGTTTCCTGCATCGTTATCTTGTTATGTCTCACTATCTTGCTAGTCATCTTCTCCATTTTCTCGTTCTCCTTCTTCCTCTAGATCCTCATTCAATTCTTCCTCTAGTTGTTCATCTTGCTTTCACTGTTCTTCCTTTGAAAGTGGAACTCTCCACTCAGCAACCCAAACGTTCACAATTCCACTGACATCTTGCTTCGTCAGCTTGAATAAAATTGATAATGATCTCTTCTTGGTGTCCCACCTTGCCTGAATAAACATGTGATGCATCCCAGCTTTGAAGCTCACAATTCCTCTATACATCTCTACCACTTGTGGCCTAATGTGTGACATTGTCCTGATGCTATGTTGAATATCGTCGATGTAGACAAATAATAACACATTGTTTTCAATCTGCCTCCTCTTATTCTTCATAAACCATAGATTAGTGTATTTGTCTGCCATACATGGTCTATGCGCAGCATCCAGAAACTACAAATCATTCGGATCCCTCCATGCAATGAAAGTGATCAATATCATCAACCATGCATAGTGGAATGGTTTCCCATTCTCTTGTGATTCTTCGCAACCACTCACAAACTCATTAACTAGGAACATTACCCAATTCAATTGTACACCTTCTGCGCACTTTTATGTTGTTGCTATGATCCCTTCTGCGACCTAATCCTTACGACTCTTCCTAAATAATTTTCAATCCAAGACTTGTGTTGCAAGCCTTACTATGTCATCATTAATACTTGATACATCTAATCCATGTTGTGCTCTGTGGGTACCAAACTTTTCCTTCATCCTTTCAACTAGTGCTTCGTCCTGCTTTTTGTTCTTCCCATTATCTACACAATCAACTTACTATCAATGGACATCACCGTATCCAAACATAGGAATCCCTTGTGCACACAAATAAGCATTAATTGTACATAGTTATTTACATCCGCACTTCTGCCAAAATGTGGGATCTCCAACAAATTCAACACGCCCGCATGTTGTAATCCTATCGCCCATTGTTGTGGCTCCAATGTGATTATCGATGAATCTAGGGTACTTTTCTTCCCCAAATATTTTGCCTTTGCAAGCTCCGGGAACTTCTCATCAATGGTTATATCGTGGTTCCCATACCTCAATTTCTTTATATCCCCCAACAAGGTTCCTCAAATCGTCATGCCCTCTGGAATGTCTAGTGTGTCCAAGGGATACTTTGGCCACTTCTACAAATTGACTAGTTTTGTGTCCATTTTCCTCGGAGGTACATAATCCTTTTGATAGCATGTTGAAGAGGATGTTGATGCCCCCTTCCCCGCTCTCGACCCTGATGCGGTTGCTACATGTACTTATTATCCTATTACCACAGAAGCATTCTTTGTCTGCGCCTTTCACTGAACTAACACTGCTATTTTTGGGGCCATCTTTCTACCACACAATTGTTGTACTTGGCTCTGGTATTCTCTACCCGTCTCGGCTCCAACTATTCTCAACTTACAGTCGGCACTCGTCATTCTTCTTGTGATTTTAACCCTTATTCTCAGTTGTCTTGTCTGCCTTCATTCCATTTCTACATTCAATGCTAGCCTAGATTCATGCATCAATGCCTATATTTGGTCTTAAATTTGCTCAAGATTTTCTCCCCTATCCAATTCCCACCGACGATCTCCTGCATTTATTACGCCGCGTCCTCTGACTTTGACCATTACTATTCCCTTTAATGTTCACACTTACCAAATATGTTGATATTTTCCTTAACTTCTTTCCTACGCTATCCAATTTATTGATGTGCCTTCTCTTTTCTCTACCCCTTACTATTTCTCCTCGTGATTTGTTGCATCCTCCCTGCAACACCTCTCTCTACAACATTTTTCTTTCAGCAACATTTTTTTTCAGAATCTTTCCTTAACTATCGCGTGGAAGGAGGACTGTCCCTATATAGTTTCAACCGACTTCCATTAACAAATCCTTCTAGGGGTTCCCCATTCAGCTTTTGAAGCTGGATGACCCCTGCCTATTTGACATATCTTATAACATAAGGGCCTAAAGCATTCTTAACTTACCTACATGTTTCATGAATTTGTTGTCATACATTAGAACTAGGTGTCCTATCTTGAATTGCTTATGCTTAATATTTCTATTGTGCCAGGATTTCTCGCGCACTTTCTGGATCCGCTGATGAAAACCTATGACAAATTGGTCTTCCTCTAATTCCAATAATTGTAACAATCTTATTTCCACTACATTTCTATCTATGATTTCATCCATCACAACAATGCGCAAACTCAAAACATTAAATTCCATACGCATGACTGCTTCCTGCCCATATACCAACCTAAATGGTATCTTCCCTGTCAATTTCTTAGATGTCGTTCTATAAGCCCATAACAGTGCTAGAATCCTCAAATCCCAGTCATCGTTATTCCGGTTGCAAATCTTTGTCAACACATTTTCTAAGATTTTATTGAATGCTTCTACTCCAATTTTCTTGAGGGTGATAGGGGGTGCTCTTCTGGTGGTAGATCTGAAATTCTTCAGTTAGTGCCGCCATTATCCTATTTAAAAAATGGGTCCCTTGATCACTCATCAAAATCCTTCGACACCCAATCAATGTCACCACATTTTCAAACAGAAACTGCGTATTTGTCTGTGCGATGCAATCCATTATTGGTTCTGCTTCAGCGCACCTATTCAAATAGTTTGTTGCGGTAATGATGTATCTTTCTCCTGACCATTTCACTGGTGGATTTAAAGGCCCAACGAAATCTACTGTCTAATTATCAAATGGCTATAATGTTACTTGGGGCATCAAGGGCATCTCATCCCTCCTTGATGGTTTCCCCACCCGTTGGCAGACGTTGCACGTCTGACAGTATTCCTCAGCATTCTTGTGCATAGTAGGCCACCAAAGAAATGCATACAAAATCTATTTCACAATCGCCTTCCCTGCATAATGACCTCATGCAACTCCTTCATGGGCCTCTTTCAAAATCATAGGCCTTTTTTGTTCCAATACACATCGTCACAGAATCTCACATTTTCCCATCTTGTTCAAATTCCCTGCAATCAACTAAGAATCTTCCACCTTCACCTCTAATTGCTTCTTATGCGCAACTATTTACTTATCTATAGCTACTCTGGTACTTAAAATTTGGGCAATTTATACAAATTAGTCATTGACCATGTGGATTGCAAACAAGTGTGCATCTAGTAAACTATCATCTATGTTCCTTGCATCCTCTCTCGTCTTTATGCATGACAAGTGGTCTAGTCCTGAGTTTAGTTTTTTGAGTTTCACTACTACTTCAAAATCATATTCTTGGAAGAGCAGTAACCATCTGCATATCTCCCCCCCCAACATTGGCTTATTGACTAGGTATCTCAGTGCATAATGGTTAGTGTACATATTAAATTGTGATCCCAACAAATAATGTTTGAACTTATGTAACGCGTACACCATTGCCAATCCCTCACGCTATGTAGTGGTATAGTTCTTTTCTATAGTTAACCAACTTCCTGCTTGCAAACGCGATGGGGTGATCCAAGTCTCCTTCCCCTGGCTGTGCCAACACTACACCTAATGCTATAGATGACGGATCCACATGTACATGAAACTCCTTTTTCCAATCCATAAATACCAAGATTGGCACGGTCACCAATTTTTGCTTCAACATATTTAAACTTTGTTGACACATCGATCCATTGGAACTTGTCATACTTCTTTAATAGTTTCTCGAGTGGGCTTGTGATATGCACATATCCAATAATAAACTTTCTATAGTATCCTATGTGCCCCATTATGGTGCACAACTATCACACTGTCGTAGGTGGTGGTAAGTCCACAATCACTACAATCTTCTCTAGGTCCACCAACAGTCCTTTCCTGCAAACTACATGGCCCAACAAAATACCAAATGGTGCACAAAAAATGCACTTATTCAAATTTAACGAGATATGATACTATTTGCATTGATCCAACATCAACCACAGAACCTCAATGTGATTCTTCAACAGACTAAACATTGTCCAATCATCTAGGTACACTTCTAAAAATTTGTGGATAAAATATTTAAAGGCTGCAACAACCACCTTAGAGAATATTGCGGGCGCATTCTTCAACCCAAATGGAATGACTGTATACTATTAACACCCCCACTCTGTCGCAAATTATTTTTTTATGCCTATCCTCATTTACGATCATTATTTGATGGTACCCTGAAAAGCCGTCAGTGAAGGAATAAGCTTCTTATCCACCCACATTCTCCAATACCTCATCTATAAATGGTGTAGGAAATGGATCATGTAGACATGCGTCATTCAGTTTGCACAGATCCACACAAATTCTTATCTCACCTATCTTCTTATCATGGACTACCATCGGACTAATCCACTCTGAATCTTCAACAGGTTCAATGAATCCTACATCTAACATCATGTCGATCTCAGTTTTGACCTTCTCTTTATATCTTGGATTCAATCGATATGGTATTTGTGTTATTCGTTTAGAATCTAGTTTTAGTGGGATTTTCATTTCTCCTAACTCTCCTACAATGCCCTTCATCTCTGAAAACTTGGTAGGAAAAAGATCCTGATATTCACGCAATAAATCGACAATCTTCTCAATTGTGTCCTCGATCCAATAACCCCCTATGTTGGAAAAAAATGGATTCTCCTTTGTGCCAATGTTCACTTTGCGGATATTCAATGGATGCTTATAACTATTGGATCCCATCTCAGGTCCTTCTACTGTGCGATCTCCCTCGGTATCTGTTATCTATATGTTTCTTGGATTGTCCTCCTCCCATCCTTCTTCCTTGACATTGTAACATTCCAAAATTTCATGCATTGTGGGAGGAGGTAGATGCACAGTACATAGGGGTCTTGACCATTATCTCTCTTAATGCAAAATATTTGCTTTAATAGCATGTAAGGTTGTATCTACTACTGGAACTTCATCTACAAAACTGAAGGTTAACTTAAAATTACTAATCATTTATTCACAATCCATGATACCTCTACGTATCTACAGCTCAGTGTACCAATTATTTGGACTTGTATTCAATGTGTGCACAAACCAATGTGTCCATTATTCCTTTGGCATTATGATCCATGTTGTAATACACTCTGCAACATGGTCTGATGAGCAGCTCAACCCCATGTATTTATGCATGGTATACTTAGAACCAAATCTGACCTGCAACAACCTCTTTCACTGCTACCAATTACCCATTCTTTCTTTACGATCAACCCACCAATGGGAGGGTGTCACTTTTAGTGCGACATCTAATGCTAATAATCTTTGATGTTCCTATATCTACACTTCAAAGTTTGTTATAAAAAAAGCTACATCTGTTAAGCCATTATATTTTGGAGGATCACATACCTCTGTCTCAATCCAACGTAATGAAATTGTAACATGTGCACGCTTTCTCATATGAACATCATGCATCCTCTGTTGTCAGCCTTTAAATGCTTCCTCAGAATCTGACGTGCAAGAACTAATATTGCGCCAACGTATCTCACACCATCTGCAATGGGATTCACTGTTCACATAGTCCTCCATTATACCAGTCATGTTGTACAAGTTTTCCAGCTCTCCATACCTTACCGGCTCTACGTACCTTTTCCCTTTTACTGGTCCCAATGGCATGGTGACCCTCAAATTGTTCCCTTCAAACATCATTTGTCTCTTCTTCAAATCAGTATTTATGGCCTAATTTGCAAAATCCCATCCAAGTCCCAGTAAGGCAGGATAAATCGGCGGTGTTGTGCACCCAATCCACATCCACAGGTACTCCTTCCAGCTTACCGATCGGGATAATTTTATGTTGGTTAGATAATCTTAATTGTACATTAGACCATATCAACTTAAGCCTTCCCATCATTTCCCACATCCCCAGTTTGGCATGACATTTACATCCGAAAACAAATCTAGGATGATATAGTCCATATCATACTCTACTCTCTGCACACTCAGACAGATTTCCCTATCGGTCCTTCTACCATGCTACACCTGATTAACAACAACATGTTCCCATTTTTCTTGTGTACAACGATCAATCATCCAGTGCAATATTCCCAGAGCAAACTCATCCTTTATCAATTCTAAGGAACTTTTCAAAAAAATTCTTACCATACTTACCTTCTCATTCAATCCTTCCGGTATTGAAAAATAATATAATGGCCGCATGTCAAATATATGTTGTGATGATGATGCTCCAAAGTCTAGCCTTAGCAGTTATTGTCTTGCTTGCTTGTATGTGTCTTTATCCCTCTGAGGGTCAAACATCAGTGCTTTTCCTGCAGCTTTCCTTAACAAGTGTCTGTTGTGTAATTCTTGTTCTATTGCATCAACTCGCTTCTTTGTCATGTCCCAAAATTTTGCATTGGGTCACAATGGCCTAAGCCCCTTGGTCGTACTCATGAGATTTGTCAAATTGATCCTAAGGGTCAAATAAATGCCAAGAATGAAGTCCAATTTATTAATAATGTGAAATTAGATCCAAATTGTCAAGGTGGGTCATATTAAGAGAAATTCCCAATTCAAAGTTGTAATATAATACCCATCCAAATGAACTGTCATGGAGGAAAATTACTAGTTCCCTAGGTTGGGGGTGGAAGCTTTGGGATTTGAAATAAGAGAGATAATAAATGATGTGTGGACATTAGAATAGCATAAATATTTAATAAAGGATCTAAATAAATATATACAATGGAAAATCAAAGTGGCATTTGATTATGGACACATGGAGGAAGTGGGACCCGCACAAGCTAGATTTTCTATGCCACATGGCATCCTCCTCTTGTCAATTCAAATCCATTAGAAGCCCAATGTTATTGGGATGAGTTGGAAGGGAATAATACTTGGCATGAGTCAATGAGGTCGAAATTTAGATGAAGAGTAACTCCCATGGAAGAGGAAGAGGCAATTTGGAGTTAGTGGGACACTTGGGCTAGATTCCCTAGCTCTATGACAACAATGATGAAGATGCTATGACACGAATGACACAAATCAGACCTGAAGGCTGACATCTGACATATATGATATGTCAGGGATAAAAATAGCCTCCAAGAGGGCGCTCAAGTGAGTTAGGGCAGCCAAAGAGACACCAATTCGAATTTGGAGAAGGAGAGGGCTAGAATTGGAAGGACAAGTGGCATACTTGGGAATCTCTTCCCAACTTGAGTTGGCATGAAGCTCTTGGAAGGAATTAGACCCATGGAGGACCTTAGAAGTCTATAAAAGTCATGAAAAAATAAGAATAGCAGCTTTTAATCATTTTAGAATTTTCATTTTGCATTTGGGAGAGGAGAGCTAGTGGAGTGCTACTATACTTGCCTTAGCACCAATTTCGAGGGTGAAATATTCCCATCCTAGTTGGTAATTGGAAAGTCCATTCAGACCTTTCATTTGGAGCTTTAATGGAGTCTTTTGTCACAGGTTGAAGCTATATGGCAGCTCATGGTCACATCTCTTTCAGCTTGTTTCTACAACCATTCTTCTATTTCTTGGCATATTCATGATCCTTGAGGAATTGCGCACTTGGTGAGATATTGTTCTCTTTGGGGGAGATTCTGATGCTTCATTATTTTATCATATTATGTAAATTCTATGTTCTTCATGTTCAGCATGTCTTCAAGTCGAGATTCCAAGTGGAACTATGTAAATCTGATTACTAATGAGCAAATGGTGCCAATTTCCCCACTATGTTGATGTATGCCAATAATGTGTTGATAAATTCAAATGGATAAGTGAAACACTGATGGATTATTGATATATGGATTTTTATTTACCTTTTATACAAGTTTGATGTTCATTTCATAATCTTTTGGAGTCATATTGTTCACTTTTATAGTGTTTGGAGAAAATTGCCTATAACTTCCCCCAAGGTTGAAACTAGGATTTTGTAAGAGTTATAACAGAATTTATAACCTGAATAGTGATGCATATGAGACCTTAATAATTTCCCCTAAACATCCCCTGCTCCTATTCTGATATTCGAAAGTATCCAACAACACTTGGAGAGTTATTTTCAGCATCTGCCCAGGGGGGATTTGAACCCCATATTGCTAATCAAGTTCCCTACATTGGAAAGAATTAAAAGAGGATTTGAAGAAGTATTTTAAAGGTCCAAAAGCATCCATGAACTTCATATTTATGTTATAACATCATCCATACTCCTTCTAAGAATATTTGGGAGCATTTGGAGTCATTTGGAGACCAAGAGACCAATACTAGTCAAAGAGAAATTGCTAGTCAAACTCCCTACTTTGGACAGAACTTAAAGGAGAGTTACAGAATGCTTTTGAAGTCTATAAAGCATCCATAAACCTCATATTCATGCCCAAATATCATCCATACACCTCCTATAACAATTTGGTAGCATTTCGAGTCATTTGAAGACCAAGAGACCAATATTAGTTAAAGGTCGAACTAGTGAAAAAGTTGAAAAATTCACCATTTTAATAAATTTCTAAAAAGGGCCATTAAATTCTTAGCCCCTCCTCACATGACCATTGTTATCCTTGGCTGGTCATTGTGCTCTTCTGCTGCGATCATTTGCACATTTTGATTCTGATTCAGATTCAGAATCTGGTTCTAGTTGTAGTTTGGAATTTGATTCAAGTTTTGATTTGGATTTGGATTATGGATATGATTTTGTGCCCAATTCCTCCTATGTTACCATTTTGAGACCAATAGTGGGTAATCTTCTGTCACATTATCCAACTGTTTATAGTAAGTACATGTCATGCACGGATTCTGTAAATCCCGTACAAAATGTCCTTGTTGACCACAATTATAATAGATAATTGGTCCTTTGCCTCTTCTAAATCCTCCCTTCCCGTGACCTTTGAATCCTCTTCAGCCCTCTTGGTTGAAGTCTATCAAAGAATTATTCTATTGTATCGTTCCTTTTGGTGCAACTTCTCCTTGCACCCTATATGCATTTGATGTGCAGTCTATCCTAAGGTCTCACGCACAACATTCCTTCTCATCATGACCCACAGACTTACAAAAGTTACAAAACATACTTCTCGAGGTACTTACATACTTTTGTAGTGTAGTACAAACATGGGGAGAGTGATTTCCTCTGCAATATCACACCATATACCTCCTTTTGTAGGCAAAATATTTCGATGTCTCATTTCCAAGTACTCTCAGTACGTTGGGAACTCATTCTTATGATTGCCCTCCATACTACAGGTGGTACACCATAAGTCTTCGCACTTCTCTTTCCCCTTGTCAATTTCCTAAAACTAGATCTTTGACACAACAAGTTGCATCTGAACCTGAGCCATCTCCGCACTACTCTCTCCTACCGGGGATGCTTCTAACTTCATATCCAGCTCCAATGCATATGTCTACGTTGTGATCTTCTACTGTGTTAGGGGGGCACGTTTATGTGTCAATAGACCTGCAATGAAGCATTCCTTATGTTGTTCTTATGGAATTTGGAATGTCACCTTATCCATCAATGATTTGAATATTTGGTCAAATTCCCATACTTTCTCAATTGAAAACTGTCTAATCTCCTTTAGCCTAGCCATATAATCTGACTTGGACTTCAGCTTCTTAAATTCATTTATCAATGCATCCCTAACACCATTCAAAGTTCGATTTGGTACAGTGAGTTGATACTTCATATACCATGTCATCGCGCGATCCCGGAAAGTGGTCACCAACTTTGCCAACTTTGCCAACTTTGCAGCATCATATTGAACTTGCTTTTCCTGCCATATTGCTTCACACACAAACAAGTGTTGATTTGGACCATCTATCCCCACCCCATATAAGAAAGGCATCCTCAACATATGGTCTAGCCCCTCCATCATACTTTGTGCAGTACAGTTACTATTTGTTGTAGGTTTTGTCTAACCAGACGACTTACCTCCACTACTCTGGCTACTATTTTTATTGTTATTAACTGGAAATAATATATTCAGACTTCTCACCACAGGTGTTGGGGACGTGCATAGGGTTGTGGTTTCGACACAAATCTCAAATTGAACAATACTAGCTTCTCGAACAGGCTGAGTTGTCTATCTTCCTTTCTCTCTGAGTGCGACAATCTTTCGAAATGGAGTCCTACACATAAATATATTTCTTGCCACTCACTGTGCTGCTTCTCTACATCATCCGCAGTCCTCTTCCTATTGTCTTTCTGGAACCTTTTCCCTCCACGTAGTAATCCCATATCTTCTATTGTCGTATCTTCTTCTCTGCTCAGCATCCTCAGCTCATCCTGTCTTCATTCATTTATGCCTTCCTTCATCTAGATTGTTATTTGGTCAGCCCCTAGTTCCTTATTGCACACGTAAGTGCTTAACTGCTAGACTGATTTGATTCCAATATTAGTGTTCCCTTGTCACACAACAACATATTAATCCATGTATATAACAAATTCGGGTACCTTCCGCACAGACCCTTAAATAAATCCCTATCGACTGTGTTGTAAGATTGAGAATAGTCTATGGAAAACTCTACAACATACCCCTTCAAGATACTATCCAACCAATAGGCTACTGCGTGTGATATATGATTACTCATAGTGTTAACTAAACAGATCCGTTTAATCAAGCTCAGTATTTGTTCTTTCCCGTGCTCGTAAATACATGAGAATAGGTTAACGAGTATAATTTTATCACTTTTTTGGGCTTGTAAAAACTATTACAAAAAAGGAACCCCTGAAGTTTCCTTTAAGTTCTTTTAAGACTCCGAAAATATGAAAAGATCGTCGAGCGAACTTGCTTCCTTTCACGTTGGTAAAAGGATTTGAAAGGGCATCTATTCAGTTTTAGTTTACCCCTTTTTTGGGCTAAGTAGTATTAATTACGAAAAAGGAATGCCTTAGCCGACCATCAACTAAGAGAGTTCTCCGTCGCATTGTTTTACCCTTATTTCGGGCTTAGGAGACTAACTTTACGAAAATGGCATTTTTGGAGTATTCTTTAGATTAATTCAGACTCTCTAAACATGAAAAATCATCCAGTTTTCCTTCCTTGGACTCATAAAATCAAACATCGAAGGACCCTTTTGGGACCGAACCCCTCCTTTCTCAGGTTCGTAAAACATGTGAGATTGGACTTGTCTGAAGGATGAGCTATATCGAGCATATGTTATCCTCCTCAATCTCATTAAAAAACAAAGAGGTACTCGTCAAGCATGATGGAGGTTGGGGAGAAATAAGCTAAGTTTTTTATAAATCTTTATGGCAGCTTGTGTCGCCCTTGAACATAGCACCTGTTTGTGTCTAGTCATATAGTTGGTTAATCTACTTATCTCTGAGTCATGCCAATTTCGTGAGTCATCCCGCTCCTTCAAGTCATATGAACAATGTCTCTGTCATTGTCATATTATGTCTTGGTCTCTGCTTTGTTGAGTCAATGTTGCCAAGTCATTGTTGTCATGCCATTCAATGTTCAAGGGAAGTTTACCTAAGTCATCCTCTGCAATATTGTCAGCCTTTACATCCTTGTGTTAGTCCATACTCATATGATTCATTACTTCACATCACTTTCCTATGTCATTTTTGTGTTGATGATGTGGGATTCATGATGGCCCTCCTTCGACAAGTCTATTCCTTTCGACTTCAACACATCATCCAGGAAGTAGACTAGGAACCACTTTAGTACCTTGACTTGCATGCCTCAATGGCAGGTTTCCTCGTGTTTGACAGTATGTTTTCATCATTGACCTATGATCAAATAATCCCTTAAGTGTTCGACATCAAAACATATATTCACATTCATTGGGATGTACTAGTGATACCTTGGGAATCATTATCATCATTGGTGATTTACCTCGCACTTGTTAATGGTTTACATTATTGACTGGTAATCAAGTGGTTTCTACCATGTTTGACTTCAACACCTTGTAATCACATGGTTAGATTCATATTGATTTGGGATCGGGTAGAAGACCTTAGATGGTTCTGAAGTCTATTTAGTACATCCAGGTTGCGATGGTGATTTTTTTAATAGGTTCCCACATGGACATTATGTTGGTGACCTCATTGATGTATTGTCACACAGATCCACTCTTGTACTGGTTGTGGTTGTGTCATTGTCTTATCATGGATCTACGCTTGTAGTCTATTAGCCATGATTTATCTTCAATTATTATGAGTTAGTACTATCATGGATCTGCGATGTATTGTTCGGAAGCCATGCTTTGTGTCAGTTGTTCCGAGCATGGGAATGCATGAACTGGGGTTGTTAGACATATTATTGATGTTTGTTTGCAGCTCTTCTCTAGTTCTCTTTCAGATATCCCTGCAGACTTAATTTTTGATAAAGTGTTTCAGCCATCAGTTTCCTTCTGACCTCGCACTTTAGGGGGCATCTGTTACACCTCAAATTGTCACACTGTGTACCATTGAGAGTCTTCATGTCATATCACCATGAGAAACATGATGTTTGTGCCTCCTAGGGGTGTTATTACCCTTTGTTATCATGTTGGTCCCTTCCAAAGTCACACTTGGAAGCAAATCCAACAACTTAGGGGTCGAAAACCACTTCACCAAACCCACTTTTTGGCCTCCTAGAGATATTTTCGCGCCATGCTAGTGGTGCAAGGAGCGAAAATTAGTGATTTTCTCGTTCTGCATGTCTATGGGGGCGCAAAAATTACAACATTTTCGCGCTTTTCTCAGTTATAGGGGCGCGAAAATCCCTGAATAACCATTTTCCCTAGATTTTGGACCTTGGATCCCGAGGAGATTTTCATGGGATGAGGTCCCCCTTCGAATCCCAACTCACATTCACTCATTCGCATGGTTTAGGTCCTTGATCCACATCTTCCTCACTTAGATCCATAATCTCCTCTTAGTGGTTGGCATCCATAATCTCCTCTTAGTGGTTGGCCTCCCAAATCCTATAAGAAGAAGGCCATCCATGAGCTATGGGGGAAGTTCTTGGAAGCACCAAACCTATGATCCTATGATTGGGAAACACTCAGAAAGGAGGTCATTATGATCCCATAATTCTTGCAAGGGTGATGTTGGATAGCTTGGAAGGAGATGCTATCTTATTAGAAATCAAGGTATAACATTGTAATCAGCTTCTTTGGCTTTCTTAATGATAACTCAGCCTATTCTCCTGTGTCTTGTTTCTTATTATATTGATGCGTGATATGTTGTAAATTAGATCTATCTTAATACATCTACTTGCTTGGATTTTTTGGTCCTTTGTCTTGTTTAACAGGTTCGAGCCTTGAAGATCAAGCTTGGAGCTGGAGCTAGGACAACCAAAAGGTTGGAGGTAAGTTTTACGTCTTCCTTTCTTCTCCCATGTTCAATATTTCATGTAAGTGCTTTATCTAGGAGAGTAGATCACCATTTGTTTTGTTTCTATCTTGGTTAGGTGTCTAGGGACCTAATTGATCCCAAGAGGACTTATTTTTATCCGTAGGAAGAAAGTTCTACAACAAGCATTGGTGTAACTTGTTAGATATAATGATGAGCATGACCAATCCTCTTCAAAGGATGGAAATTTCTAGTCAATACAAATGACAAACATATGCTAACACATGGCATGCATACATCATCTTGATCTGTTCTTTTATGAGAGAATTCATTAAAGGACTTTATCCATTAATTTTGATTATCATGAAGTTATGCCATGCGTGTGAAGTAATGCTTGATGTGAAAGGAGATTTGAATGTTTTTTCCTTCATGGGAGAAGGAAATGATGAAACGAAGGATGAGGATCATTGTGCCATCCCAATGATTTATAATATGATTATTGTCAACAGAAAATTAGTCGGTCGAATTGTTTGCATGAGAAATTTTGAGTTAGTGAATTCCTAGCGAGACAATGTGAGAATCAGTTGGTGTAAAGAGGTTATAAAAGAAGACAAAATTAACTGGCATCAGCTTAAGGTGTGTGTGAGAGATGGAGGCAATTATTCAATGTTTAATTATATCTGTAGCTCATACATTATGAAGGTAAAAGCCTTGTTATTTGAGAGCTCAGATTGTTCTTTACTTTGCAGAAAGGGTAGAAGCCATCGTTCAAATAACATTGAAGTTGATTTTCCTGTAGCTTGCAATACTTTTTGTTATAGTTTGGTTGGTTATAATGTTGCTGGTATCGGTGTGAACACGACAAGTAAGATATACATTATCAAGTGTATAAGTCCTTAGGGAAATACCTTGGCTCTGGAGGTTAATTTCAGTAGGCAGCAGTATAAGCATCAGAAGGAAGTGAGATATATAGAGTACCAACTGAAATGCATCAATAGCATTAACATTGAATTCTCAGTTGCGTATAATCTCATCTACTATAATTTGCAAACTAATAGCTACCTGGAAGTGCAAAAGAGTATACCAAATTGGTATATCATGGAAAACCCAAATGAACAAAGGAATATAGTGATTAGGGATTGTGAAGGAAAGCATGGAGAAGGATATGATGCAATGATCCAAACCATGCAAAATTTGGAGGAGAATAATCGAAACTTAGAGGCCATTATAAGCAAAGACATTTCCATTTCTCAATATCAGTTCAAAATTCTTAGTGAGAGGTAGCAAATACTACATCCAATCTTGTTATGGCAGAGGTAGAAATTGCTCTTCTCAAAGGCAAATATGCATCTCATGAAAAGGAAATCGGAGATATGAAGAGACAAAAGCAGCACCATGAATGAATGAAACTTTAGAGCTTGGAGAAGACCCAATAATTTCAAACAATGAAGCCTTAGACAGTCCACCAGAGGAAGATCATAAGCATCTAGCACTAGCCATAGAGGTAGATCATCCAGTCAAAGATGTTCATCATGATATTCCAAATGAAGGGATGGAAGAAGGCCTATAAAGGCTAGGCTCTACTTTTTTGATACATTTTTTAATGTTTTGCAAATGCATCTTACTTGTAGGCAAGTTCTGTAGATTGTACTTCAGTAAAATAGATCGACAAAATAGAAGCAGGATAACAATAGCGAGCTGGTATGATACCACTCTTTTGAATATTGTCAAAATCAATGTACATATTTCTCTACTAGCAGTAAATTGATGTACTCCAAGATGCACAGCTAGGCTACATCCTTTTTTTGATATCAATACAAAGTAACCGTTTTTGTTTTAAAAAAAGAGTGAGAAGAAAACAAAACTTTACTAAGGTTCATGTCTTGGTTGATTGGATTCCTCTCATTACTTAATAAATCCAATGTTAAGATGAATCTATGCTAGTTTTACAACACTATCTTTTATTTTTTGTTTACTAAGAACTTATTTCCCCTTAAAAATTAATATTGAAATATTTGTTAATTAAAATCATAAGAATTAAGAGATACGTTTTCAATAATTAATTCATGCATACAAGTTTGTTAGGGGTTTGACATGGCACTTGGTGTTGAAATATTTGTTAATTAAAATCATAAGAATTAAGAGATACGTTTTCAATAATTAATTCATGCATACAAGTTTGTTAGGGGTTTGACATGGCACTTGGTGTTTTAAAGCATCACTCCTTAACAATGTCATTTAGGATCATGAAGTCCCTATACAATGTAAAACGTTATCCTTTCTCATGGTGTATGTCAAACCCAATTTTGTGGTCTAGTCACCCCAAATTTTGAAAAAATTAAAAAAAAATTATTTAAATGACAAAAGCACTTTAAAAAAATATTATTTTCTGTTAAAATATTGATTTATCAATATACGTGAATATTGCTCATATATAAAACAAAAGCACAATATTAAAAATAACTAAATGCTTTGCATGCCAAAAGCACAATATTAAAAATAACTAAATGCTTTGCATGCCAAAAGCACTTTCCAACCAAAATATTTTTGAACCTCGTTTATAATAATAATTTATAAATATTGCTCACCTACAAAATAAAAGCACAATATTTTGAATCAAATTTCAAAGGATTGGGTTTTACATAATATTTGTTTTTATTATATAAGATGTTTATTTTAATCATTAGAATGATTTGACATAATATTATATAAAATGTTCATTTTAATTATAAAATGATTTGACATTATAACTATTTTTATTGAAACATTTTAATTATTAAAATAAATAATATATATACGACATTTTTTTAATTTACTGTATATGGATTTTGTTATCCAATCACTACGGGCATAGGGTTTGACATTAATATTATATGATTTTGTTATTGTTATTATTTTTGTGTAGCATCAGAAGAGCCTTTCACAGGTAGAAACAAAAAGTAGTTGGTCCAACCATCACAACAAAGAGTTATCAAATTATATGTAATCAGCTTACGCTAGGTTGTGGGGCATCCACATTGTGTGGTTCCCAATTTTCAATGGCTAAACTTTGTATTAAGAGTAACTTCTAGGTATCATAGGAATGATCTCGAAATAGGCGGTGCAACCTGTGGTGAGGTGGAGTCGAAACGTGATGAGCTGGGACATATCATGTGGTGATAGAGCATGATGTCATCCTCAACCAAGGTAGTAATGACGAGAGACAAGAGATATGACGTTGGTACGAGATGTGTTATGAAAATTTAGGAGATGAGTCAAACGATGGAATTTGTGCAGAGCAGTGGATATGATAGGGGATGATTACTTTGAGCGTATGAGTCAAAGCCTAGAAATAGGGTACATGACTGTCGTTTTCATTATTTTTAATGGGGCGTCTTTCAAGGCGAATTTTTATCTGAAACTAAGTAATTGCATTGAGAGTAGCAAGGTGTTCTTAGTCCAGTATAGGGGAGATGTTGTCACGTTACGTTACATAATGTACGTAACGTTCCCCCCCAAAAAAAGTAGTTAAAAAAATTCAAGCCGGCTCATCAAATAAATAAAAAAATTTAAAAAAATTACAACTCAAGAAAAAATTGCACCTCATGAAATTGAATCCCTCTTGGTACTCAATAAATCCGAGTTAAAGATGGATCTATACTGGTTAGTTCCATCCATCACGGTTTTTTTTAAATGTGGTTTCTCTACTTTCAAAATATTAGAAGAATAATATTAAATTTGTCATCAATTAATTGGAAAAAATAAGTTTTTGAATTAGTATAGATTTAGTTCAAATTTGGATCTATCAAATATTGAGAATGGTCAAATTTGTTGAAGTGTAATTTTTATTTTTATGTATAAAAAATTTAAGATAAAAAAATTTACACCTCAAGAAATTTGATTGGTAGTTTCGGATTTAAGATGGATATATGTTGGTTTTAATTTTTTATAATTTTTGTGAAATTTGAATTTCCTCGACTTTCAAGCTCTGGTGATGTATGATGGCTCGATCACGAGCAAGCTGAGCGGTGCACCCTGATCTGTGCAAGCCTGGCTCTGTGCCTGCCCAAGGACTCTGCGGCTAGGGCACTTGCCTCAAGCTCCCTCTGTCTTTGATCCGCCTGCTACCCTCCTGCAAATAGAGCTTGGCCACCATTCCTATGGCCTCGGGAGGAGGCCCTCCCCTCCCCTCCGATCTGCCTGATTTCTTGAAGCTCGTTGTTGCTTAGGGGAAAAAACCCATCTCTGCCTCACAATAGAAATTTGGGAAGAAAATAGATGAGATCCCCATCGTCGCACTGACGATAGAACAGCGCTGCAGAACAGCTCTCAACCTTTCAGATCGAGGATTGATAGGCCAGTTTACGGGCTTATGGCCCTCTCCGAAATACACTGAAATCTGGGTGCAGAAGAATTGGAGACCACTGATCTCAGAAGAAGTAAATTCTTACTTCCTAGGGAAATGATTCTTCGCATTCGTATTAAAAAACAAGCAAGATCGCGAGTTAATATTCAGGAATGGACCATACTTCATGGGGCCACAAGGACTATACATGAACAAATGGAAACCGGACTTCGATCCATCTCAAGATATTCCATCTACAGTCCCAGTTTGGGTAAGACTCCCGCATCTACCCCTTCACTGCTGGAACTCAAAATCATTAGAAGCCATCAAGAATACTCTCGGAAAATACATAGATAGATCAGACCGAAAAGATCAGTATTCATGCGCAAGGATCTGCATTGAAGTAGACCTGGAACATGGACTCCCAGAAGCAATAAACCTCAAAGTGGCATACTGGTCCCATATTCAGGAATTAGACTATGAGCAAATCCCTTTCAAATGCAGGTATTGTCATGAATACGGGCACTTCGCTCGATCATGCAAGAAGAATCCCACAGATCCAGAGGCAGGAAGAGAAAAAGAGCAATGGACAACCGCACAAAAAAATGCTAGATCGGGATCAAAAACTTCATCAAAAGGCCAAAGTTCAAAGAAAGCAGATTACCATTATCAAAAGCCCATGGATACCAACAACGAGAATATATACAAAGTTCTTGAGATGCTAGAAATCCAAGAAATCCCTGAAGCCCCAGAAGAAGGAAAAATCCCTGAGCAACAGGAGACTCATCTAGCACCTCAAATCCATGAAGATCCAAAATATCTTTAGCCCCAAAACACCCCAAGCCCCACGAGGAACAAAATCTCCTATGCAGATGTAACAAAAGCCAACCCATCGGCCTCCCCTGCATCTTTGGAAGAACATTTCGACAAATCATCCAAAAAGCTTGGATGAAAAACAAGCAAATATCTAAGAGAAGAAGAAGCAGAACGCGAGAAAACCCAAGGATCTCAAGCAACTATTGACATGACTTTCAGCAGGAACACCTGAGCCAGAATAGCATGAAAGAAAATAGGAGACCCAGCAGGAGGAGGACCCTCCTCCACCCACAACAGTAGATAATGAAGTTGGTCTCTTGGAATTGCAATGGTTTAGGTAGTCCGAGCAAAATAGATGCAGAAAAAGATCTCCAAAAAATTGACATGACTGACATCCTCCTACTCCAAGAGACCAAACTCGATGAAAAGATCATCCTAGCCATACGAAAAGAAAAATGGAAGAAAAAAACCGGAATTGTTGTAAGCGCCAGAGGGGCCTCCGGTGGCCTCGCAACCTTATGGTCTTCTAATATCTTCCAATTGCACAGCTCCTATGCAACTCAGCATTGGATCTACACAGAGCTCACTCGCATCCAAAGCAACAACCAAATTGCACTCTTCAATATGTATGTCCCCAATCTATACTTCGAAAAGAAATACTGCTGGAATTTTCTCGAAGACTTACTAGATGCATATGCTCCACAAAACCTAATTTCAGCTCGAGATATGAATATTACTCTATCCACAGCTGAAAAAAAGGGAGGTATCATCGGAAAGGATTTATTCAGGTCTCAAGTAGAAGCCCTCGTCCAAAGAAGGGATCTACTTGATATTAAACCCATAAGAGGGATATATACCTTGTCCAACAAGCGCTTGGGCAAAGGAAATACAATGGCTCGATTAGACAGGTTCCTCGTCCAAAGCATCCTTCTGACAGATGGACAAACTACCATCTCGAAAATAATGGCAAATCTGGATTCAGATTACAAGCCAATCCAGCTCCAATTCCAAGAAAACGAAGATCTCGGTCCGATCCCCTTCAGATTCAGTTCTCAATGGCTAGACCATATTAACTTCTGGGACATTTTGGATAATTCTTGGAAGATCCATGTCTTTGGCTCCACTGGATTCATTTGGGAGAAGAAGCTCATCACAACCAAAAAAGCTCTAAAAGAATGGGCCAACTCCAATTGCCCCCCACCTTCGAATTTTAGGAAAAAAGCAGTTGATGAATTAGAATCCATCCAAATCCTTTAGGAAGAACATTCAATGGATAGCATCACGCTTCAACAAGAAGTCAAGTACCAGATCAAGGCCTATCAAGCTTTCCGTAAAGAAGAGGAATTTTGGAGATTAAAATCCCAAATTACTTGGCTCAAAGTCGGGGGTAGAAATACTTCTTACTTCCACAAGCAAACCAAAGGCAGACATCAAATTAATTACATCTCAGAAATCAAAACTAAAGATGGTTCGACTGTCAAAGGGCACGAGAATATCAAAACTACAACGCTTAATCATTACTCCAATCTATACGCTGAGAATGACAACACTGAGCAATATGGAGAGCAAATCCTCCTTGAGCATATCCCTAAAAGCATCACGCACGAGGACAACGTTGTTCTACTCAAGCCATTCACCGAGCAAGAAGTCATCAACACTATCCGGTCTTTTGATCCTGACAAAGCACCAGGACCTGATGGCTACTCAATACATTTTTACAAAGCTTGTTGGCATTATATCAAATTTGACTATATGAGAATGGTCAAGAGCTTCCACTCAAAAGCAAATATTGGTGGTTGTACCAATTCCACATTCCTTGCACTTATTCCAAAAGAGATGAATCCCAGCTCCTTCAGCACATTCCGCCCAATCTCCTTATGTAATGCATCATACAAGATAATCTCCAAGATTCTAGCAAATAGAATGAAGCCCCTCCTCAACAAAATCATTTCACACAATCAAGGAGGATTCTTGGAAGGAAGACAAATCCCCGACAATGTCATCCTCGTACAAGAAGCCATTCACTCCAACAAGATTCGCAAGGAAAAAGGTATGTTAATCAAACTTGACATGGCCAGTGCATTTGATCGTGTCAAATATTCATTCCTTCTCAAAGTCATGGAAAAGTTTGGATTCGAAGAAACCTTTATAAGATGGATCTCATCCTGCATAAGAGGGCCTTGGATTGCCCCACCGGTCAATGGTCGTCCCACCAACTTCTTCCAAGCCACTCGTGGAATCCGACAAGGATTCCTCTTGTCCTCCTTCCTTTACATTCTTTTGGCTGACTCCCTCATCCGTAAACTGTATTCTGATCTCATCATTGGCTCTCTACCTGGCCTCAATATCGCCTCGGATTCCCTACTTCTCAATCACGCCCTCTTTCTTGATGACTCTCTCTTATTAGGAGGAGGCTCTTCCATCATAGCACAAAATTTCAAGCGAAACCTGACCTGGTATTGCAACTCCTCTGGAGGCAAAATCAATCTTCATAAAAGCGTAGTCTACGGCTGGAATTTGAACAATGCCTCTGCAATAAATATTGGCACCATCCTTGGAATCAAAGTTCACAAGCATTGGGATAAATTTATATACTTGGGCCTCCCAATCACTCAGAGACACACAAAGTCTGGAATGTGGGATGAAACCATCAGCAAAATTAAGTCTAAAATAAGAAATTGGGGAGGATAGTGGCTCAACAAAGCAGGGAAAATGATATTAGTAAAGGTTGTTTTATCAACTCCACCAATATATCAATCCTCTATCCTGCTGGCACCTAAAGGAGTCTCTGATCAAATCAGCAAATTACTGAGAGAATTCCTTTGGATGGGAGGAAAAAACAATAAGAACAAAATCCACTTAATGAACTGGAGTACTACAAAGCAATCAAAGTTTCGAGTGGCCTTCAAATTCGTGATCCCCTTCAAGCAAACTTAGAGATGGGTGGCAAAATTCTATGGCAAATCCTGCATAACAAACAGAACCGAGTTAGTCAACTACTCAGAAAAAAAATATCTAAACATCAACAAACTAAGATGCCTTGACAACAAGCTCACTTCCAAAGGATCTCCGGTCTGTACATTATGCAAAGCAGCTTGGGATTTCTTCATACAAGATCTTTACTGAGTTCCTGGTGATGGAACGAAAATCAATCTTTTTTTTTCTGATAAAATAATGGGGAACAACCCACTCCAAAATCTTCATGAGCTGCACGACATCACTCATTGGCTCCAACAACAAGGTATTAATACGTTGAACAATTTCAACCCCTAGAACACCTCAGGCACTTGGCAGAGTTGGAAGATTCTACCAATCCCTGCCAATCTTGAATCTTCCAGGATCCTCCTCATCGAAAAATTGAACGGTTGCACCCCTACACATCTCAAAGACAAAGATGATCGTGGATGGGGTCCAAAAGGAGAATACACCACTAAACTAGGCTTCAACGCTCTCCAAACTCATGAAGCTCCAAGAAAAATCCTTTGGAATATTGTCTGGAACCCCCTTGGACTTCCCAAAATAATTTTTTTTATTTGGACTCTCATTCATCGGAAGGCGCTCACCAGGTAAAATCTTATCAAAATAGGATTCGCTAGGCCACATTGGTGTCCTCTTTGTCGCATAAATTCTGAGACGATAGATCATCTCTTCTTGGATTGCCACTTCTCAAAAATTGTGTGGAACCATATGCTCCACAATCTTGATATAATCCTACCAACCTTCAACACCACAACCTGCCTTTTCAAGAACTAGAGATCCATCTATCCCTCTCCCCTCTCCAAAAAATGGCTTCAAATCTGGATTACCATCCCCAAATTCACTTCCCGAAAAATCTGGATTGCTTGGAACAAAGCTATTTTCCTAGAAACTATTTATTCCCCCATCCAACTTGTTGAACAAGCCAAAGGATTACTTCTTGAATACCTGAACTCCTCCAAAGTCAAGATAGACTCAAACCTCAATGATAAAGAACTAAACTGGATTGGAACCACTGCCCCAAGCCCCAGTAAAATGAATTATCGAGCTTGTCACCAGTTGTCTTGGCAAATTAGGCTTCTCGACTCTGACTTTCAAGAATGGAGAAACAAACAAACTATGGATAGTCTTCATTTTGATGGCGCATCCAGAAGAAACCCTGGTGCAGTAGGAGCAGGGGGAGTTCTACTGACCACTGGGGGAACACCGAGAACCAGATAAAGATGGGGGCTAGGAGCCTGTTCAAACAACTTAGCAGAGGCACTAGCTCTACTAAAAGGGTGTCAAATTGCCAAAGAAAGGAGAATAGATAGATTACAGGTGTTCGGGGACTCCCTTATAATCATCAAAGCGCTTAATTCGAATACAAAGTTCAACAATCTGGCACTAAAAAGGATTGTGGAACGAATTCATCATATTGCAAATTCATTTTCTCAATTCAGAGCATTTCATATACTGCGAGATCTAAATTATGAAGCAGACATGGAGGCAAAAGATGAAACAAGCCTAAAATCTGGAAGGATTGAATTTTCCAATGAAGAAACCAACTATCATCATATCCCTTAAGCATCACACTTGCGCTGATGCAAAGACAAGGAATTATAACTCCATCATACGAACTCTATGTATCATGCACAAGACATATTTGAAAAATTTGCATTAATTCCGTAAATCTTAGCTAAAATTTTTGGCATTGGGAGGCAAGCAAGAATCTACAAAACAAAGCACACGGTATCTGATACCCAACATACGGTATCTGAATCAACACGCAGAGCAAGATTCTACAGAACAAAGCACACGGTATCTAAATCAACACGCAGATCATGGATGCTCACAAAACTTAATTGCAGAGCATCTACAAAGGGTATTAACGTAGACACTCAACATTTGGATGCATAGAACATAAACGCACAGCTCACTCACGAATGCACAACACGCCCTATCTCAATTTCATTAAATTCGCAGTCAAACTACAGAGCAATTTGCAAAGCTTTGGAAAACATCGAAAGATCAGCAATTTGACTCACAATTTTCATTTGAAATCAGTATAATTCTCATTTACATTATTTTGTTGAATATCTGATCATTGTAACAAGCTAGGTTAGCTTCAGCGATAGCTCATTTTTTTACAGTATTATTAATAAAGTCTACCCGTTTCAATTAAAAAAAAATTAAAATTACCCATATTATTTATTTATTTAATCCAAGATCTTATTTTTTTAATTTATTTTTGGTAATGTTACAACATCTCCTTATACTAGATTGTAAAACATCTCACCACTATAAGTGTAATCAATATTTCTAACACTCTTGAACTAATTGACTAATGTAATACCTTGGCAATCAAAGAAATGAAATCAAAAACATTGAACATAAACGTTAGCAAAGTCATCCTATTCATTGTACATAAAATGCCACCCATCAAAGAAATGAAATCAAAAACATTGAACATAAACGTTAGCAGAGTCATCCTATTCATTGTACATAAAATGCCACCTTGGCGATCAATCAAGTGGTTGGCATGATCCATTTTCACTTGAATATTTTGAAATTGAGTAAAAAAGGATAAGGTGCACCATCAAACTAGGTAATCCTTTTATCATACTTGATTTCAAATAAATCATTCATTCTTCAATTCCAAATAAACAATATAACTTCAATATGAAAAAAAATTGTCATACTTTGAAATTAAGTGATAAAAAAACCTGGCCTCAAAATATTGCCTTCTAAGACATTTGAAAAAGCAAAACTTAATTACATAAACAAGGAAATTACTTGCAAGTTAATTAAGCAAAAACACAAAACCGCAACATATGTTTAAGGGTTTCAATCTTTCAACAAAAACTGACGTTTAGATAATGAGAAAGGACGTCATGATTTATTTATATAATGAGAAAGGACGTCATGAGATTTATTTAACAATTGGAAGATTTACTTTTGTTGTTAGATTTGTATGTTTTTGTTAGTGCCCCTCCCACACTCCTCAACCACTTTGTCTATTTGTTGCTTGTCAAAGCTCTCTTACCAATCCATGACATGAATAGAGCTACAACCATCAAAAAAAAGTTCTCCACTTCGTTAATTCACCCTAGCCATTGAAGGAGTTCAAAATTTGAGGGTGGTGGCATAGGGAGGAGATAATTTACACGGTAAACCTTTCCATAAACAACTTGAGGATCCAAATAAGCAAGGCCAAGACGATTAATGAGCTTCCTAAAGTTGCATGATTTCCACTCTCTGATTTTTTACTATTGGTTGTGATGACAATACACCTATACTTCTGTAAAAAAAAATCCATCATCCCTTGTTACATCTTGTTCCCTCTATCATTGTTTTGACATTGATGTCAATCATTCATAGTAACATTGCTACCTAAAATTTGTTTAAATGTTTAGTAAAACCTGTAGATCATGGTTGAGGCTCCTTTTACAATCCATATTAGACCAAATCATGGAATTTTTTCTCATGTGCACATCTATCAAGGTTTTTGAAATCCTTTATTATGTTTACATTCTTTTCAATTTAATTTATCGCTTCTTAAACACTAATCGCATGTCTGATACAAGTTTACTTTAGGATACAAGGAACTACAATATTTGCCAAACCATGAATACATCATATAATCACATTACACTAATTCTTATTGATTTGGAGGAAGCATCATGATATAAATAAATAAATAAACATGAGACTATGGATTTGCATAATACATCATATAATCACATTACACTAATTATTATTGATTTGGAGGAAGCAACCATGAGAATCATAAGTATATAAATGCAAGAAAACATGAGACTATGGATTTGCATACTCATGCTTAAACCTATGAAGGCATCTGCATTGAAAGATCTCATCTGAGAAATTCCATGCCGCCACACATGCAACATCCCTTTGCCCTACTTCCTATCATTTCTTGAAAATAAGGAGATGAAACCCAAATTAATCCAAATTTTCCAAAACTTTGAGCTTCATGAGATGACTTAATTGTAGATAGACATTGTTTGAACTTGGATGACTAGGTACTGGGGTGGCAGGTGCGATGAAGGGGGAGGGGGGGGGTCCTCATTGACACCAGAGGAAATACGAAGGAAACCTTCTCCTGGAGTATTGGACAAGAAACAAATAATATGGTTGAACTACTTTCTTTGCTTCAAGGGGCCATCCTTCTTAACAATATGGGAATCAAGGAAGTCATCAAAAACATCAGTCTAACCAAAATCCAAGAAATAGTATGGAAGAATCTAGAATTGATGAAAGAAGAGCAATTCTTCGATGTTCTCGGAAGTAACAATGTTGAGGCAAACAATCGTTCCTTTTTTAACCGGATGGCGTTGGAGCTCTTCTCGGTCGAAGTGTGGCTAGGGTTTCCCTAGCCACCATCGTTTGCCGTCGCCTTGGCTCGTTGTTGTAGTCGTCCATGCTTGTTTCTGGCGGCTCGTTTGCATGTCGTTTGCTTCCTGCTCCCGCCTCGTTCCTGTGCATTGTTTTGTTTCTTTTTGTAGCTCGCGGTTGGTCTCGGTGGTATGGACGCCCAGGATGAGCTTCTAGCTTTCAAAGCCCTCGTTTAGTCCTCTTCTCCCAAGGTTGCTTCTCTTCCTAATAGCAAATTCGTGAAGAAGTTGGACGAGATCCCCTCTATGACTCTTTCTCCTTCGGATCCTTGCAGGAAAGCTCTAACCCTCTCAAAAAAAGCTCTCATTGGCAAGTTTACTGGCCTTTGGCCCAACCCAAAAGCAGTGGACCTATGGATAACAGAGCAGTGGGTTCCCAAGTTGCAAGGGCAGGGCTCTGTCTACCCTGTCGAGAGAGGATATTTCGTTTTCCTCTTTATGAACAAAGCATAAAGAGATCTAATCTTCCGTTCGAGGCCATTTTTCATGGGCTCAAGAGGTCTTTTCTTAGCTCCGTGGACTTTGGACTTCAATCCGGTTTCGGAGATTACTGCTGCACCCGTTTGGGTGAGACTGCCCCACCTCCCCTTACACCTTTGGGGACGTTCTCTCTCAGACATCGGCAACAAACTGGGGCATTTTCTGGACTGTGTAGAACCAAAAGGGGGTTAGTTCACCTGCACTCGCATATGCATAGAGGTAAACCTAGAGAACGGGATTCATGAAGCTTTAAAGATCAACTTGGGATATTGGAGCCATCTCCAAGAGCTGGACTATGAGCAGATACCGTTTAAATGCAACTCTTACCATGTTTATGTTCACTTCGCCAAGAACTGCCCCAAACTCTCAGAAAATCTTCGACGTGAAAAATCCCAAGCAAACAAAGAAACATAGTTCCAGGCTGTTCATAATCGGCGTCGAGTGATCCAGATTTATGCAGGAACGAAATAAGATAGCACATACATAATCATATACATAGATATATTGCAAAGAACACAGTGATACAGTAAACACATTCTATTAAATAGTGAAAATAGAACAGACTGTAAAATATAATAGCTAGAATGGTGGTAGCTATCTCTGAGAAAAGATGTGGCCACTATGCTCATTCGTGCCAAGATGATTACAAAGAGAGACCGAAAGGGCCTATTTATCATAAGCATGAGGGAAAGAATCCCAAACATCCAAAAACCTAACCCTAGAAGATGAACTGTCATAAAGTTTGCGGCCCCAAGGTGGTTAGTTGAACAGTCAACTTCCCGGGGTCATAACTTTTGCATATGATCTCCGTTTGGGGCGCTTGGTAGCCTGTTGGAAAGGTCTATCCGAGATTTAAATCATTTGACTAGAGCCAAATGCATGTCATTGGTAACTATTTGGCCCCCCAAATTGCCAAAAAAGGTTGTTTAGGGCCTCAAAACGGCCCCAGAAGTTCAGGACCCGAAAAACCGTAGAACAATTACTAGAAAATTGGCAAAATGGGAAATTGTTTTGAGCCAGTGGAATAGGCGAGTAGCCACCGATATCCATTTGGATCATCGAGCTCCTTGACATAAGGACTCTCAACCCTCGCAGCAGACGGCTCAGCCACAAGATAAAATCCCTCTAGCAGGTCCTAGCTCTCCTTGGACAAATAACAACAAAGTTTGCAATTTTGCAAGAAGACGAAGGTAAAGAACCTGAAGCACCGGAAGATCCCAGACAGTTTGAGACTATTCCAGGTTCTTCAAATCGTATGGAAAAAGACAACCCTCCTCTGACCGCCTCTCCTCCAAGCTCGGTTCCCCAAGGTTCCAAGAGAGAGGCTCAGAATCTCGAGAAGGAGACTTCAGCTCTTGCAGGTCTGGCTTCTTTAGTTCTCTCCTATGCTTCGGAGGGCACATCGGATACTGAAGACTTTTCCGCTCCTTCTCCTCCTCTTACTAGAGGTTGGAAATCCAACAAAGAGCGGAGGGACAAAGAGGCAGCCGAGAACATCTCTTTGGGACACCAGAAGCGCTTGCATCCCTTCCTTAAAGGGCATTTTATCTCCTCGTCTACTTAAATGTATTGTTTTTGCAGCTTGTTATGCTCTTAGTTTGTAAGGATTTACTCCTATAAGAAAGTTTTCTCTTTTACTCGGGATATCTCCAGAAGCATATGGGATTTGTCTCCCATGATATCAATAAGAAGGCTGATAGTACTATTAGAGGTCATCAGCCTTCTTTCACTTTGTTACTCCCTGTTCCCGGTTCGCTAGGGAAACCTTTTAATACAAAATTCTTAACCGTTTCTGTTAAAAAAAAAACAATGTTGAGGCAGACAAGTTGGCAAACTTAGCCTCTAATAGACACGAAGGATTTATTCAACTCTTAAACGATGGAAGGAATCATGAAATGATACCTTAGCAAAGTTAACTTAAGGTTTGTTATAGGTAGGGAGATTGGAATAATTTGGAACAACATTACTCGAACCATAATCAAAAGGGGCCCAATCTCATGAGGAAAGGTGGCCGATTTGGGGACCGCATGCCTTCCCCTCTCGCTCTTCTAGTCGAACAGTTGGTTTCAATGCGGAGGATGTGTCATGTAGTCACATTATTAAATTTCTTGGCTTCCTTGTACAATCCCTCTCTCGCCGGAGTGATTTCAGATGGGATATGCATTAAATCGAAAGGACGGCCCGGAGGTTGCGCTAATGGCTTTTTGCCCTTCCCACTAGCATAAATATCTAGATGTTATCATGTTGATGCATGTGATCTTGTTTGCCAAAGGTGACGAACTTTTGCAACATGATAAGCTGGTTTTAGAAATTATGATGTGGATCCCTGTATTCGAGGATAGTACACTAGGGGAAATTATTGTGAGATGAGGCTCAATGAGATTAAATTTGTGAAGTCCTAGGCATCAAAGTAGCAGTAAAGGATCACATAATTATTCATAGTGGGAGAGGCATTCTCAAGGCGGTTCCAGGTTTGAAGGGGAGTGTGTGTTTTGGATTGTTTCCTTCTTAATTGGAGGCATGGATAGTGATAGTTGGGTTGACAAAGATGAGTGTTGTGTCGAGCAAAGAGTGAGAAAGTTGTCAGCGAGTCATCGTCGACTTTGAAGGAAAGTGAGGCTTCTACGCCAAGATGTGAGGAGCCAAGCCCATCGCTAGGAAAATTGGTTGGACGAGGAAGACCAAATCCAAACTACTGAGCATGAGGATGTGCAGTATCAGTTGGCCATTCTTGGGGCGAATTATGAGCAACAACAGGCCTATTCTGTTGAGTTGGAGGCCAGGATCTCAGAGCTAGAGGGTACTGTGAAGTCGCTTCAGCTGAAGCTGAAATAAAAGGAAATGGTGGAAGGATCCACCTCTCATCAACCCTCGCTCAAAATTGAAGAACATGTTTCATGGAACTTTTGATAAGTGTTTATGTGTTGTCATTATAAGAGGTTGCTCGTCCAATTTGTTAAAATCTTTAGCTACAAGTATTTTCAAGTTAGACTTACACATAATCAGTCCCTTTTTGTTTTGAAGACCTAATACAACTCTATTTTAATATCAGGCCAGAGGCCTTTGTACTGGTTGAACAGTGGTATTTTGATGTCATTTGTTGAGGGTTCGCCCTCTCTTTTTAATTTAAAATTCCTATACGTTCCGGTCCAAAAAAAATTGGATGACTAGGTAAATTAACTAAATTGAAGGGGATGCATACTTGGTGATAAGGAAGATAGGGGAAAAGAATGTGCGAATGTGGAAAGGTGTGCATAGTTGGTGATTGAAAAAATACAAGGAAGGTTAGAGGTCATGTTGTAGTGCATTATCTTTGAGAAATGGGTTGATTAATGCAAGCAATAAATAACATTTGTCACCACTTGAAATATGTATATGCACGGCAAGGCTGATTGTATTAAAAATACAAATATGATTAACAAGTGGAATCCATGTTTGATGATTTTGGGCTCACCATGCTCAAGACCAATGATATCAAGGTAACATGGGAGAATAGCGAGGTAGGAATGGTTAGCCTATTAACACAACATTTGTTAAACAACATCTCAAATGTAGGTGATATTAACCAAAAATCATTGTACATTCGAAAATAAAAATAATTCTTCCAAAGTAAATCTTAAGATCTCTAATCCAACCAAAATATTAAAAAAAAAACAATATTTATTTTTCTTTTTAATTGTTTTTTCCATATATGAACCTAACATTTCTGTATGAGTATATACATTTTTACCTCGTGTAATACTCGGTCAACCGAATATCGAATACATATATTCCTCGGCAAGGAAAATAAGAGAAATTTCGCTACTAAATACATAAAATTGTAAGTTTTACTTAAAGTTTTCTTAAGCAATCAAAGGAAAATACTAAGTGTAGGTTCATGACATTATAAGTTATATTTGACATCTTCTCAAGTAATACAAGGAAATGTTAAATATAGGTTCACAACATTTCTTTCTTCTGGAAAAATTAATTAGGAAGTCAATTTTTGGAACCATTTTGTCAGAGAATCTAGTAAGCATAGAGCTTGACAAAATACAAATTGAAAGTTCTCTTTTGGTATTCTTTTTATGTGGAATTTATTATTTGATTGTAAAAAAGTTGAGCATTCTTAAAGAAGGGGTTGTGTTTTTGTTATAAAAAAAAAGTATGTGTGATTTATTGATGTCACGTGTTACATCCACGGAAAGAATAAATATATACTATTCATAAAGATTCAAGGTATCCTCAATGTCAATCATAACATGTCGCGAGCTAGATTTAAAATTGGGTGGGGAATATCATAACCAGTACTCCCAAACACCCAATCTAAGCTCTATATTTGAATGACTTATTATATTTAAATGAGACAATAGGTAGGAAGTTAAATAATGTATATATTTATCATTTTATATCCTTATATGAATCAAATTCAAGGAAATTTTCAAGGATCTATAATTTTCTTAAAGTGTATAAACGTTGGTAAAATTTACTAATTCTTAAATTTCCAACCATAAAATGTTTGGCGATATTTTTGTAAAAATATTCAAATTTTTAAGGATTTATATAGCTTTTGGATGAATTTGACGATGTTTAGAGTAAAATATTTCTATCCTATGGAATTTGGGCAAATCATTGGAAAAAAAAGGAAATTGGCAAACTTTTTTTCGACAAAAAAATAAAAAAATTAGCTCATGTGCTAACTTTCACCCTAAAAATTTCCCTGATCAAATTACAATTATATTTTATACCAATTTAAATGTCACAAGATTGTCTTTACTCCCACTTTCATTAATTAGATTGTCTATACTCCCACTTTCATTAATTAGAGTGATTATTAGATTATGTATATGATTAAGTGAATAGTTTAATTTCAACAACAGATAGTCTATAGCAACACCAATGATCTTTCTTATCCAAATTGGCTTGTCGCCATTAATGCTCAAATGGATAATGGTATGTGTATCCTCCACAAATATTGTGGTTTTGGTAAACGGTGTACCCTCCAATTTCTTCAAGTGCTCGAGGAGAATCAAGCAAGGCTGCCCTATGTCTCCTCTGTTATTTTTGCTCGTTATTGATGGTTTGAGCAGGCTGCTTCATAAAGCCAAATCTGATGGTTGTATCAAGGGCATTAAGCTATCCAAAGAAATTTCTATCTCCCATCTACTTTTCGTAGATGATGTGCTCATTGTTTGGTCAGATTCTACTAATGAATGGGAGTGTTATATGTCCAACATCAATTATTTATGTTGTGCGTCAAGTATGAAGGTTAGTGGAGCTAAATCCATCCTTTATCAGCATCGGGTGGAGGATTCTCAGGTTGTGAAGTTACAAAATGTCCTTCCCTTTAAATTTCATTTGATGGTAGATGGGTTTAAATATCTCAGGTATTTCCTAAAGCCCAACAACTACAGAGTCAAAGATTGGTCTTGGCTTTTTAAAAAATTTGAATGTAGAATCCAGTGTTGGACAAATAGAATGTTATCCATTGGTGGTCTCCTTATACTGGTTAAGGTTGTCTTAAGCAGTATCCCTGTATACTAGCTTTCCTTGTTTAAAGCTCCAAGTTCGGCTTTACAAAATATTAGGAAAATTTGCTCTAACTTTTTGTGGTCAGGTGGAAAAGACCGAAAGGGTCTAATTATGGAAAAATGGGATCATATTTCCCTTCCTGAAAGCTGTGGGGGCTAGGGTGTAAAAAACATGGAGGTTTTTGGTAAGGCATTACGCCTAAAGAGCTTTTGGCAGGGGCTATTTGGATCGTCCTTATGGTCTCATGTATTGAAGGTGAAATACATCAAGCAAGATACTACCTTATGGCTCAAAAATTATGTTCAAAATTCTTGGAATTCTTCTGTTATATGGAAAGGGTTCATGAACGTTTATAATTGGATGGCAAAAGATTTGCATTGGCAAGTTGGCTCAGGTTGCCAGGTTTTGGTAGGAGTGGATCCAATCCTGGGTCTGGATGATGACTACTCTCTGTCTGCTGATATTTTAGCTTTCCTTAGAGAGAAGGAGATTATCACACTGGATCGTATGAGAAATTTCAGGTCTTCCAACATAAATGTTTATTGGATCAAAGGTGCGGATCTTGGTTTCTCTGGAAGATATGAATGGGAATGGAACAATTATTTCTCTCGTCTCGATTCAGTGGGAT
Organism: Larix kaempferi; assembly: GCA_027924585.1. Taxonomy (NCBI): domain Eukaryota; kingdom Viridiplantae; phylum Streptophyta; class Pinopsida; order Pinales; family Pinaceae; genus Larix; species Larix kaempferi. The sequence continues at coordinate 652,098 of BSBM01000411.1, read as the reverse complement.
GCAAGTTGTCCAGTGGCAGCAATGTTATGAAGTGGTCGGGTAATCCCAGTACTGGAGAAATTACTGCAAAATCCGCCTATAAGGCTATCATTCAATATAGAAATTTCTGCCCACAGCAATGGTGGTATAAAAGATTATGGCGCTAGAAATTGCCATTGAAGTTCAAATGTTTCAGATGGTTTGCTCTGAAAGGGAAATTAAAATCATGGGAAAATATGATCAAAATTGGGTGGCATGGCCCAAGTCGATGCACTTTGTGCTACGCTGATGTAGAAACCTCAAACCATCCTTCTTCTTACATGTTCATTTACCAGAGATCTTTGGAATATTATCTGCTCAGCCTTAAATATTTCTTAGGGTTGGGGTTTTGAAAACTTTGACCTTTGCTTTCTTAAGTGGTTTAGGGAATGTAAAGACCATTTTCTGCTGCCGGTGATAATTTACTGGGCTATTTGATTCTCAAGAAATAAGGTTGTTTTTGAAGATCTGAAGCCTTGTGTTCGGAAGTTGGCTGGTTATATTCTCAGTCTTTATAAATCCATCTACAGTAAGCAGGAGCCTCCAATTGTTAGGAAAGTTGGTACCTTTGATCCTCACTTCAATCGTCCTATTCTATTTTTCGACGGTGCTGCACAAAATGGTTTGTGTGCAGCTGGAGGTGCAATCTTCTTCAATGATTCTCATTATTTTTCTCTGCAGCTCAACTGTGGTAATGGGACAAACATGAAGGCTGAGCTCCTTGCTTTATGGTGCGTTCTGAAAGTAGCTAGTATCTTCGGCATTGATGATCTGAAGATCTTTGGGGACTCAAGGGTTACCATCAAATGGGCGCAAGGGGACTATAATCTTAAGGTGTTGTCACTTGCTCATTGGTGTATCTGGATAAAGTCAGCTATCCATCTTTTTAGAAATATCTCTCTGGAGCACATATATCGGCAACATAATCATCTGGCTGGCAAACTCTCTAAGCAAGCTTTGTGCGGAGACTATGGTATCTTAATTTGGGAAGAAATTCTCAACTCCCAGGTTTTGAATTTTGGCTCTCTGAATTTTTTTGAGTAATTGATGCATCTGGACCATGCTTGATGATTTTGAGGGTAGATGTTATCTTCAGGTTTTTTGTAACTTTCCAGCTTGGCTGGCTGTAGCTTTTTGAACTTTTTTTAAGATTGATGGCATGTTTTTGTGCCTCAGCTCGATCGGTTTAGTCTTCTTACAGGCTTGTAAATGATGTACCTTTTGATTCATTTTTGAATAACAAAAGTGTGTTTTTTTCTGCTGGAAAAAAAAAACACCAATGATCTTTACATGTGATGGTCTCAAGCAAACGTTTCTTTGATTAGCGATTGCCAATGAACATGAATGGATTGATGCTAAATTATATTGTATAGGTTGTATATGTGGGTTGACTAGGAATTTTAGATAACATTATGGCACCTTATCTTCCTTTTCCAGAATGAGGAAATAGTTAAGGTATTTTGTAATTTGTGCCATTGATAACGCTTTCATATTGAGAAACGTAAAGTCATTAAGCACCTGCCTCTTGCTTTGGTGTAGTTCAACTGCAAAGTATGACTCGCATGAAGTGCCTCTTGCTTGTAGGTGTTCATATGAAGTGTTGAGAAACCAGGTGTGAGTTAACATCAGTAAGGAAAATACCACGGGTCATTGCAAGTAACAATTGATTATATTTATGTTTGTTTTATTACAGTTTTAGCTCATTGTTGTGTCATTTGTTGTAGGGCCTTATATGTAAGTATGTGTCTTTTAAGCCATCAAAGGGCTCATTTACATTTTCAATTGTAAAAGTTTGTGTAAGGTTGTTATATTATGGAAACAGTGTTGTGCTACAAAAAATTGTTTTCTATACTTTTGTATATACTATGTTTTGTTTGAAAAATTATATGGTTGCTTTAAACAATGTACGAATGTGAAAACTGAACAAATGTTGTTGTTTTTAACCAGAACAAATATTGTTTATATTTTTATTAAAAGAAGGGGTTGCGGCCTAATCGTCCAACCAATATTACAAACAATATAATTTTCAAAAACTACCATAATGCCATCAAAATTTCAAAAACAAACTATGCCATTTGATCTTGCAATTTGTTGCTATGAATTGTAATGCTATTGCTTATTGTTTGACTAGTATAAAGTCTTATAAAACTCTATCCTAACTATTTGACATTGCATTACATAATATACACAAAAATACCAAGAACGTTTGAGCCTCTTGGACTACATGGTTGTTGATTCCTATGGTCAAAAATCTATTGTTGCCTTCCACTAAGGTCGCTTGGGGTCGTTTTTGTTCCACTATCTGCTCCTCTTTGTTTTCCAATGGAGTTGAGGGGAGGGATCCAATTGAAAAATTAAGGGCACATCTTAATTTGCATAGATGAGGAGCTTAGTCCTTTTCAATTTTCCTAATATCCTTCCACAACCTTCTTATTTGATCATCCTAATCTTTGACCTTGCTTCTAAGACATCAGATTTCACATTCCAACAACTCCATCTTCGATTTGTGCCTGTCCAATCGGGCCTGAGTGTTTTTTTGTTGCAGGTTCAATTAGTTGGTACTCCGACCCTCGTGCAATGCCCCAACAACGGATGATGCCCTTTAATTACGCTTTTTTGTCTCTCTCTCTCTCTATATATATATGGTGTTGTAGCTCGACTTCAATCTCCATTGCAAAACATGGCATGTTTCCTAAATCCCAACTTAATATCATATTTACATGTTGTCGAGCCAAGGAATTCCTAGTAAGTGGAGGTCAGCTACATGAGAACAAATCAGCTCTGGAAAATGAAAAACCAGTCCTCTTTCCTAAGCCCCAAATTAATATCAGTTTTTCTTGTTGGTGGGCCTAGGAAGTCTTGGCAAGTGGAGGCCACCTATGGGATATTAAACCATCTTCTGAATTTACCATACCCACAGAATAAATGTCGAGCAAAGGGCGGTTGTTGGTTGATATAATAGGGGTGTCGAGAGGCATTATTCTATACATGAGAAGGAAACTGCAAAGGATGAGTTAGTTACTACACCACAATGTTAATGTACTCCAAGTCACACGGGAAATAGATTATCCATGAGTCTACCCAATTTGAATGATGATTACCTCGATAGCCAAGACTATTGAGGTGGCGTGATTCCATGGTTTGACAAGGATATGATTAAAACTTGAGGGGATGGGGTTATGATGGTCCACCCCCCCCCCCCATTTTTTAATTTTCGACACTTAATGAACATGCAAGGTTGGCTTGAGCGCCTGCCTTTGAGTTAAGGTTGCACAATATGTGATAGAAGTGAAATTCTTCGAAGCCTTCTGTCATCTAGAGTATCAGTTTAATAAGGGTAATTGCATCGCTAGGAATGAATTTCCAGGCAATGTATTGAATTATCATTTTTTAGTCCCCAACAATAGACATTTGGGAGAAGCTTTTGTTTTTTGCTATTTCCATTTTTTTCCAAAGTGCCAAGGCCTCAACATGATTATTAGTGGTTATCCCTATTCCCCACATATAATTGATTTTTTCATTTCCTCTGAGTCAAACACCCCCACTCCTACCACCCCTAAAAGTAAACAAATGTTAAATCTAGTTTCTCTAAATATTAATCTTTTACATAATAACTTTTCTATTGATCGTACATTTTACAACAATTACTAATTAAGAAATTTTCATAATTGTAATTAAGAAATTCTCACATATTGCAAGCAATAACATAAAAACAATTAAAGCTCCATACTAAAATTCCCTAGGTTTGAACATATGGCAACATGTTCTAGATATATGAAAATTTGACCTCCATATCAAAACATAAAAAGACACATATGCAATTTGAAAATAATAGAGGTTTGATGTTTTTATCATTATTGTAATAGTGAAATTAACTTTCATTTCAACATTTTTAGATTAATAAAGAAAAATTAAAGGTTTATATATATATAGATTGAGTTAACAATGTTGGGGTAAATTTTAAGGCACTTCTTCTCATTTTGAGAATAACCATATTAAATTTAAGAATTTTTAGGGCACAAGGTCAAGTCAACAATGAAAGAAAATCATTACAACAATATTCTCATTATGAGCTCAACATGTCACTAACATGAGTAGAATATGGGTGGGAAGGATAACAATCCAACCTGCAACCAAGTAAGCTACAACCACTTAACTTGTTACACACACATATATAGAGAGAGAGAAATAATATATTATGAAATTATAAATTTTTAAGAATGTGTTTGAAGAAATGAGAGATGATTGGCATCTTTTTTGGACTTTCTTATCACATGCGGTTAAGGTTTTCCACCCATCAAGTGGATCTTACCCAAGTATTTTTTATCAATTTGTGTTTGTCAAACTATGAAAAAAGAGGTAATATATTGCTTTGTCATTTAGGTTTAGTTTGATTGGTTGTGAGATAGAGTGTTATCTTTTCTACCAAAATTCTATCCTTAGATTAAAAAAAATTAGAAAATTAAACAAATAGCAATATTTGTAAAAAACTTAATAACTTATCTTTACTTAATTTGAAATCCAACCATAAAATAAAATTAATAAAATAAAGATCCAAACCACAAAAACCATTTAAAAATAAAAGACAATTTTTTTTAACATTAATTGATTTGTGATTTTAGTATTACGTATGTATGTAGTTTTATTAATAATTTTATTTGTAATTGATATATGGAAAAATAATATTTCAAAATTTATTTAAACATAAATATAAAATAAAGATTAAAATCAGTACAAAAATCATTTAAAAATAAATGATAATTTTTTTTAATATTAAGTGATTTGTGATTTTAGTATTCTATATGTATGTATTTTTATTAATAGTTTTGTTTGTAATTGATATATGGAAAAATAATATTTAAAAATAAATATTAATTTTTTTAACATAAACTAATTTTAATATTTTATATATAATTTTATTAATAATTTTAATTTTAATTAATTTATGGAGAAAAAAAATATTGTAAATGTTATATTAATACGATTGAAATTCATTTTAATATATATAAAAAATTGCGTTTAGAAATAATAATAACAAGAGCCACGAGGTGGCAATGTCCCCGATCTTGGAAATAGTGAGGAGCTATAGTGTAGAATCAACAACACTTTTGCAACTAGGAAAGCCTTTGCAACTGAGACTCTAGAGACATTTTGCATTTTGCATTTATTTTTTTATAGAGGAATTAAAACTTCATATGTCAAATTAATTTTCTAAATTTATAAATATTGGTGAGATTTGCGGTTAAGCAATTCATTGTTTTGAGACTTAAAAAGGAGGTATTAGAGTTTTGTGCTAGATCTTTTTTATATTTATTCTGTTTTTTTGGCAACAAGGCTATACATAGATGGTCTTTGCACACCTTTACTTAAAGGACAACCTTGAATATCTGGATGAAGGTCTTAATTTGAATTTGGGGTTAAAATCCTCCTTTGACATAACAATCCTCATTTGAGATAAATTTTTGATTGAGAATTTTAAACCAAGATCAATGGTCCAAGTAAAAAATATGCATAATGCTTGTTTATATTACTCATTATTTTTCTAGGTTTAATGTACAAGTAGCAATAACCAAATGTATTATGCTCATGTGATAATGCAAACAACTATTGAAATAATAATCATGCAACAAATCATGGAATAGAGACGCTTAAACAACTAACCAAGCATTTAATAAAATACCATTTTTTTAAAAGGTTGATTAAAAATTCTATACACCGAAAACCAAATAAAAATAATAATCTAAGTGGTTACTATTGTAGAAACCACACTTCTATAAAGCTGCTAAGCCTTAGTTCTAGCTATGAGCCTACCATTGATGGTAGATTGCTAAATTGTAAAAGGAAAGAGAAGACATTGCTTTTGTGGAAATTGAAGCTACCTTCAACCATAAATTATACTAGAGAGAGAAGCACCAAACCCATCTATAATGACTATTTCAAATTTCGGTAAAAACTCTTCAAAAAGTTGTTGGGAAATCACATAATCATGTGTCATTGTTATGTAAGCCAAAGGTTGAAGATTCTATATTTTTTTCCACCTAGTGTTAGAGAAGGGTCTCATTCATGTCTCTAGGGGAATTATGAGAAATTATTGAGAGTTTAGGGTTTGAATCAAGATGTCAATTGTCATTTGCGAAGTTCAATGCTGATCTTGACTTTGTTTTCACACAAAAAACATCTTCAACAAAAAGAAAAAAATAATTACAAAAAAAATAAAAATTTGAAAAAAAAAGATAAAATAATTTTAAAAAAAATGGTAAACATCAATACAAACATATGAACGATATCTTATTTGTTTGTCCATTAACCAAAAAGGCAATAAAATTTTTTTTCAACTATTCAATTGTATTTTCCCCAAAAAAACAGTAAAGAGTTTTTTTTCCATTTAATTGTATTTTTCACATTAAGGAAATGCACACAAATAACTACCACCCAAATTAACCCTTTTGCTTGAAATAAACTTGAATAAATAAAATTTAATATAAGTCAAATAAACCTTTTCTTGAGAAATATAAGTCAAATAAACCTTTTCTTGAGAAATATAAGTCAATAGGAAAAACATATATGGATAAACACACGGAAATGAATATATACCAGTCAAGCACCTTTCATCTGAAAAGTCAAGCAACTTAAAAATATCGTTTAAACTGATAGTTATTAATATCTTTGTGGTATAATTTATTATCGAACAGGTACCGTTATTTCTAAGCACATGAACGTTTCAGAAAATTGATTAAAAGATCTATTAAATCTATCCACAGCCGATAATAATAATAATGAGTAGAATTATTTAATTATCAAACAGGTAAATTTAATTCTATCTATCCACAGTCGATAATAATAATAATGATAATAATAATAATAATAATAATGAGTAGAATTATTTAATTATCAAACGGGTAAATTTAATTCTAGGTGCCTGGTAGTTTTAGAGATTTAGAGTGAAAATGAAATTAGTACTGTTAGAATGAAATAGTTTGGATGTGTGGATGCAGGAAATACCTGAAAACCCAAATTCTAAGCCAAGCTGCAATAAGCTCCGTGTATATAAGAAACATGGAGAATTCTGAATCCGTCCAGTATTCACTAACGGTTGAGCTACCTCTCACGAAGGAAATTTAATGGTCATTTCTATCGATTTGTTGAAGGATCAATGAATTAATCAACTCCGGCAAAATATTGAAAAGGTAGGTACCGGACTTGGGTAAACATATTAGACACACCTGCAGCTAGTCCAACTGTAGGGAATATGCGTAGTATTAGCATGAAGTGTTGTTTGCACATCAGGGCGATTATAATATATCTATGCATAGTTTTCAATGCACGGGTCATAGCCAGCCATCTTCCTAACGATCTCTCAGATAAAAATCATATAATGTGAGACCTGATAATTACTTAAATTCATACAAGACCTGAAATCATAGTTTCAGGATAGATAATTTGTACCGAATTTTTTAATTTAGCAAACTTCCGATCCCCTTTTAGTTGTGTGCATGTTGAGGTATAGATACTATAGGGATCTATGTTACCGAACTCATAATCGAAGGCATAGTTAATGTAATCATTACAGGCCGATGAATAATTATGTTCCTTAAAATTCCAGTTTCCCAGAAAGCCATTATACGTTGCATCTGATATCAAATACGATATCAAATCATGAGACCACCAATATTGAATAGTGCCCATGTTGTCATAGTAATAGTCTATGACTCCATTTCCCACCTAGTGCTCAGTACAAAAAATCACCCTTAAATTAATCCAAAGTCCTAAAACAATATCTATTACTCACCGTTCTCAGAATTGAATGAAACGAACTGAACATAAGTATTTGAATAATAATCATTGCGCTTGACACAAAACAAGGTTTTATAGTTCGTTCAGCTATATAGAGAGAGTGTTACATGAAAAAAAATCTCATCCCAACCATGCTATAGAGTTGACGAAAAAAAAGCAAAACAATAATTTTAAAATGCTGATATATACCATAAAACTCTTGAGATTTATGAAGGGATTAGAAATTGTTGTTTTTTCCCAAGCTAATATTTTAACCATGCTGTAAAGTTGACGAAAAAAAAGCAAAACAATAATTTTAAAATGCTGATATATACCATAAAACCCTTGAGATTTATGAAGGGATTATAAATTGCCATTTTTTCCCAAGCTAATATTTTATGGATGAATCTAGTCTCTTTCTATCTAAATTTAACAACTGTTTTCGAACATAAAATTGTAATTTTAATATGTTTTGGGGATTTTCAATTAGATTCAGCTTACCAAAATTGCAATTTAAACCAAAAAAATTATGTACTAAATTCACACCCAAAAACAAATTATTACATTCCATCAATATTACTTTACAAAATTTCCAAAATTGTTGCATTCCATCAAAATTACTTTACAAAATGTCCACGTAACAACAACAAACAAAAATTAATAATCTTAAAAAGATGACGAGTCATATTTTTGCGATCAAATAAGAAAGATGATCAATCAATCGTTTTGGACTCATACTGACTTGAGATCCCATCAACTTATTTTGTTTCGCCATTCTTCCCATTCTCCCATCAGATCCTTCTAGATTGATAATGACAACTCGAAGCTTTCATCGCTTGTTCTTCAGAATTGGAAACTTAACTTTAAAACAATATAACTGACATAGCAACATCATTAGTAAGGCATCCTCCCTACATATTGCAAATAGCTTGTAAGCAATTTTCTTTTCATGGAGTTTGCAACTGATGCTAAATTGAATCTACAAGGAACGTTACCTTTTTTTGTTTCAAATAGCTATACGCATTCTGCAATAAACATTGGCACATTATTCAAACAAAACAGTATGTGTGGATTACTCTGGAATTTGTTTCTACAGGAATCGACCATAAAGTGCAGCAGTCGATTGACACAAATGATCTACAATGCTCTTTCATATGCAGACTCCTCAATAGATACCAATGTTTCCATACTTTACAGCTCTTCCTCCATCTTACCAAGAGTTGCGCCAAGCAAAGGAGAAGGCCACCCTCAAATGAACCTTAGCGGACGAGTTGCAAAGGTCCTCTTGAACCCTAACGACCGAGTTGCAGAGGTCCATCATAGGAGGATCGAGCCTCACGAACCAACATCAACTAACGTCCCAGCCAAGACTATCGACCTAATCCAACCTGACAGAAATCTAAAAAATATAGTGGATGCCTTCTGTGAGGACAAAGACCAGGTTTTGCATAGATCGCAGGGGTAGAAGAGGAGTTGGAATGGAGCGGATTGCAGCAATGGAACGACCAAAACCCATGTATATAGCATCAGGTGGAATGTTGCATGCACCTCAAGTACAGGTTCCATCAATTGCAGATTGTCAGTGGAGGGTTTCCATGGTAGGAGAGCACGGGACATTGTCAGTGCAGCAGGTTGTCAGGGTGTGAGAGCCAGGAAAAATGAAAAGGCAATCACACAATAAGAGCCCATAGGCCAAAAGCATAGGAAAAATGTTTGATTTAAGCATGAAAATATAACCTAAAAACAAGGCTGCAACACACATAGACGCTTGCAATGCAAGCGGTTTTCTGGCAAACAATTAAATGTCTCGATATCGAGAAATCTCGCACGACTGAGACGTCGGATGTTTGATTCGAAATCTCTGTGGATCGTTGTCACAACAACCGTCAAAATCCACATGGAGCAGTGTTGACAACTGCATTTGTGTCGGGGCCATCGTTTCTCATCGAGCATACCACCAATATTCCTTAAATCCACACGGAGCGGTGTTGACAACTGTATTTGCGTCGAGGCCATCGTTTCTCATCGAGCATACTACCAATATTCTTTTATGGACCGCGTGAATGATAGTCTTCGTGTTAAAATTTTCCTGTGAAGCATTTAATCTGTAAGTCAGACACACCAATCTAGGCTGACGATTGCCCGCCGCCCCCTCCTGGGATGGAAAAAACAAGGCAAACGTCAGCAAATTAGAGCCAATCACTATTCAAATAAATGTTTTTTTTTTAATTTTATTTAATATATAACATTGAATACATTGTTTAAACCTTACAAAATGTAAAAATGTGTAGTCTCTAAACCAAATTAATAGGAGGTTGACGATATATATATGTTCCCCTTTGAGGACATAATAATATATTTATAATTTATAATGGAATAATTTCCTTATTTTATACATATTTAAATATATTGTTTTCAAAAAGATGCAAAATGATCACTTCTAATGTAATCATGTTATAACAATAAGGATCAAATTTTATACACATTTAATATATTGTTTTTGAAGAAGATGCATAATCATCCCTTCTGTAATCATGTCAATAAGGATTAAATTATTAAATTATGTATGTATAAGGATTATTTGGAGATTAAATTGTGAAATTAGTTACATAGAGAGTGGCCAGGTAAATTTGGTTTATCAGACCTTGAAATATATTAAATTCAATTTATTTTAATATAGGGGAGATGTGATTACTTACCTCGCAACAAAAAAATTAAATAAAATTATTCAGTGCAATATATCAATTTAATGTTTAATTTTACACACAAAAAAAACTAAAATTAAAATAATGTGGAATTTTTATTTTTTTTTTGTAAGTTGCATAGAAAGATTATATTATAGTACAAAAAAGAGTACAATCATCAGGAGAAGCCGAATATAGCATTTTGGCCCTGTTCAAGGTGCCAATATTACATAAAAGTGCAGTAAAACCAGACTTAGTAAGATAAACTAGATAACCACCGAACCAGAAAGACAGTATGAAACTATAACTTTGTACAGGCCAGAGTAGACAAAAACAAAGAAACGGAGTAGTGAAACCAGGTGTGCAGTGCTCATGACAGGTCATCTCAGGAGCTGGCTTCTACGCCTTTGGAGTCGTGTATGTCCTCAGAGATGGGGCAGGGGCCAAAGATATCATCCGTCCACTATTGCTCTAGCAGCTTGATGGGAAGAGGCTTGAGTTTACGCGGGAGAATTGTTGCTGCTTCATCTTTACGAATACGCTTGTGCTGGGCAATGGCGATCGTAGAAGGAACTGGGAAAGAGGTCCCAAGAGGGGAAGCACCTTGCACTAAAACGACTGCTGGAGAGTCAGGACTGGAGGTGTGTCCAGGAGCAAGAGCAGGAGCAGCGCCCTTAGAAGCGAGGCCCAAAGAATTATGAAGAGAACTGTCGGCCACCTGCTCAACCATGTGTAGAAAGTGCTTCATTGTTGGTATCAGGGGTCCCTTATGCCAAGGCCTCTTGCCCGTCTGGGGAGACATACTATCTGCCATTTCACCAGAGCCCATCTGTTGTTCTGTTGAATTTTACCCCAAAGGAAGGACCTTTGGAGCTTTTTTAGAGCTTTAAGAACCCATTTCGGAGCGGCCAGGACTAAGAAGAGGTAGAGGGGCATGGATTGGAGAACCGATTTGAGGAGAGTGAGGCGACAGGGGAGATTAAGGGAGCGGTATGTCCAAGGGGAGATGCGAGCTTCAATCTTGTCAAGGAGTTCTTTCCATGAGGAATGCTTGATAACGGAATCAAAGAGGGGGGCTCCAAGATACTTTGTAGGAAGAGTTGAGGTAGCAAAGCCCAGAATTCGAGCAATATTACGCTTGGTGGTGGCATCAGTATTGAAGAAGAAGATTTGGGATTTCTCAAGATTGATGGTAGTGCCAGAAGCAGTAGAGAAAAGAGATAAGATCTTACAGAAAGCACGCACTTCTTGCACAGAGGGGTGACCAAAGAGGAGGTTATCATCAACAAATTCCTGATAGGCAGTGGGGGTACCTCCATGGATTGAGAGACCATGAATAGTGCCAGAGGCAACAACTGCTTGAATCATTCTGCACAGGTCTTCAGCCATAAGGATGAAAAGGAAAGGGGAAAGGGGATCTCCTTGACGGATGCCATGAGAAGGGGTGAAGGTGGGGGAAGGAGAGCCATTGACGAGAATGGATTAAAAGGTAGAGGAAACAAGGGAAGAGATCCAGTTGATCCAGGCAGGGCTGAAGCCATAGGCGCGTAACATTTCCCCTATGAAATCCCAACTGAGTTTGTCAAAAGCTTTAGAAAGATCGAGCTTTAGTAGCATTCCTAGTGTACGGTGGGTTTTAAGGGAATGGGTGATCTCATGAGCTAGGATGATGCCATATAGGATCTGTCTACCTTCTACATAACCAATTTGCTCAGGTGAGATAAGCAGGGGAAGGAGCGGCTTGAGACGATTGGCAATCACTTTGGAAATGAGTTTGTAGATAACATTTCAAAGTGAGATGGGACGGAACTTACCAGGATGGGAAGCTTCCTTCTCTTTAGGAATGAGGGAAATATGCATGGCATTAAGGGCAGGAAGAATCCAACAGTTTTGCCTGGATTCCTCAACCACTTCCCATATCTCATGCTTAAGCAGATCCCAACAATGATGAAAAAAGTTAGCCGTGAAGCCATCTGGACCAGGTGCTTTATCATCAACAATTTGTTTCATCGCAGTTTCCACTTCCTGAAGAGAGATGGGTTGCAGCAGGGAGATGTTATGCTCTTCAGTAATGGTATCTAGAATGTGGCGGGTGACCTAGGCAATGGTCGTTCTTCTAGAGTCTGGTGGTTCAGTGAGGAGATCCTGAAAGTACCTTTTGAGCTCCTGCTCAATGTCTTTTTGCTCTTCTAGCACCACTTCGGAATCCCCTTTAAGCTTATTGATACGGTTATGCATTCTATGCTGAAGAGTGGAGCGATGAAAGAAGGAGGTGTTGCGGTCTCCTTCTTTTAGCCAGTGAACTCTTTTCTTTCCACGAGGTTTCTTCTTGCTAACATCTTAAATTGAACTTATCTAGGAGGTCCTTTTTTTTTGGATTTGTGAGCCTGGGTGAGGCCGTCTTCCATGATGTTGCATTGGAGATACTCAAGTTCATCCTCGATCATATGCTTTTCATGGAAAATGTTGCCAAAGGTGGAGTGGTTCCAGTCTCTAAGCTTAGCCCGAAGGAATTTGAGTTTTTGTTGAAGGATGGCCATTTTAGATTTGCCAACCACATGCATCTCCATCCACTAGTTGCTGACAGTATCTAAGAATTATGGATGCGAGAGCCAGAATTTCTTGAATCTAAAAGGCTTATGGTATTGAGCCCCTTGACTTTGCCACGTTAAGTCAATGGGCCAGTGATCAAAATATGCATCCGGTAAAACAGAGGACGCCAGGGTGCCCCCTATCATAGTGAGGTTCTCAGAGACCAAAAATCTATCAAGGTGCTTTGCAATTTGGTGTGCTCCCCCTCTTCTGTTATTCCAAGTAAGAAAACCAAAGGAAGAGGCTAGGTCAACCAAGTGATTGTCAACAATGAAAGCTTTGAAGAGAAGATCTTCATGGGAGAGTGCATGAAGGCCTCCCTTTTTTTCATCTAGGGCAGTAATCATGTTAAAATCGCCTCCAATTATAAGAGGGTGGTTTGAGTGATGTGCGACAAACCAGCTAAGATGATTCAGAAGGAGGTGTTTAAGGTTGGGGGGTTGGGGGGTTGGGGGCTGTACACATTGAGGAGAAGTCCATGGAGTCCAGTACCTAGAAGGTGGAAGGAAGTGGAGATGGCATGGGCGGTGGCAGCATAGTTATCAAGGGTGAGCACGTTGGGATTCTAGGCAATAGTTATGCCCCCAGCTACCCCAATGGCATCAGTGGCTAAACTTTGGCAGCCTTTCTAGAGCTTGGTCATAATAAGTCTGAGGGTGTCAGAAGAGCACTTGGTTTCTTGGAGGAAGATAGCAGAGGGGGAATCAGTAAGGATCTTTCTTGGTTGTTCATTACTCCACAATTTTGTAAATAGTGAATGAGAGGAAATCTGCGGAAGATTTTTAAAATCGACAGTTTCGAACCTCTTAAGCAGGTTCATCCTCAGGAGAATCAAATATTTCTTTTCAACATACAGCATTTGGAGAGACCGTTGATTCCTCTAATATTTTAGGAGATAATATTCATTGGGGGGGTGATGGAGGGAAAGAACTCAGTAAGCTGGGCATCTTGCCCTGATTCCACCTGTCTTGTTCCCAACAGATTGATATGTTGCATATCATATTTTCTTCCTCTTTTCTTGAGTTCCCTTAGAAATTTTTGTCGATCTCTTTGATATAAATTTTTTTATCTTAATTTTTGTATACATCAAGAAAAAAATATACACCCAATAAGTTTGAGTTTAATTTAATTGTATGTCAGTGTTATGATACACTTACATTAAAGAAGAATGTTTTCTCCACTTTAGTGCCATGTAGGCCTTAATGAAGTGGAATTGTGACACTCTAAGGTTCTTTAGCACTTGAGTATAATTATCCACTATCCAACTCTCAGTATTGACTTCATTAGGTTCACAAGCTAATAGGTTGTTAAAAGTTACCTTCTTGAGGAACAAATTCCTTTAGAGAATATAATGAACTGAAATGGAGATCCCAAGGAGTAAGTTATCCCTAGGGTTTCTTGTAATAGGTGTTTAAGCTTTGATCTGAATTTGACATGTGTAAGTATAACTCCGATGGATTTCATTAATGTCGAAGCTCCTTAATCTGGGGTTGATACATTAGCTTTTGAACCTTCTATGGTCATGAAATTAGTTGGCACATTTAATGACCTCAATTTTTCGGTTTCCTTTGATTGTTCCTTTATTGCTCCAAGAATAGCTCTGCCTCCAGATTTCACACAAAAAGAGGTTTTCCAGTGTGAGCAGGTCTTTGGTAAAGAATTAGACACCGATGGAGGTAGTGAGAAGGAACAGATAGATCTCCTAATAGATAAAAGAAAGAAAAGAAAGATAGCGAGGAAAAGGAATGGAGTGAAAATGACGGTGGGAGTTGATCTTAAGGTGGAAAACATTTTGGAGTTTGTCGGTAAAACCCTAATAGGAATATTTTTTGGCATTAGAGTAAGGGAGGAAATCCTAAGATCTTGGTTGCTTGCAAACTGGGTTCCGGTATTAAATTACTGTCCGGAATTTTTCATTATGACCACGGGATGTCTTAGCTTCATAAGGAGGAGGATGCAGTGAAACTATTAAAATATTTATGGATGTGGGGGGAACACCTTTTTAACCCTCAAATTCTAGAATCCCTGTTTCGACCCTAGAAGGGAATTTACTCGAAAAACTTCGGTCTGGGTAAAAATACCAAGGTTGCCTCTGGAATTCTGGAGTGACCTTTTTCCTGACTGCTTTGGGGAACAAAGTAGGCACAACGGCTTTTGTAGATCCATATTACAAGTTCCAAGCTATGTGAATTGTATCTAAGGTCCTAATCACAATTGACATGTCTCTAGGGTTACCGGAATTTATTGACATTGAAGTAGGAGATTTCTGCTTGAAACAAATGCTGGATCATGTAAATATACCCTTTAGGTGTGGAATATGTCATGCCTATGGACATATTATCAAGGACTGCTCTTTACCCTTCAGGAAATAGATACGAGCAAGGAAGGACTCAAGCTCATCCAAGAACAGCTCTGCAAAAACCATTGTGGCTGAACATTTGGAAGGTTTTGAAGGGTTATCACATGAGAGAGTTAATGGGAATATTCTTGAGAAGAAGGCCGAGGCAGAATTTAAATCTTTGCAATCGGACTTTTTAGAATATTTTGAACAAGGGTTTAAAACCCTAGACCAGAACTAAGGAGAAGAATCGAACATGACAGAGTTTTTGGAAGCTAAATCCTCTGAAGATAGGAAATCAGAAGGGAAAGATAAGGAGCTTTGCTCAGAAGATCATTGCTCAGGAGAAAACCTTCTTTCAGTTGCAACGGACAACGAATTTTAGCAAGAAGAGGATCAGACCGGAGAGTTATTAAGGAAAGTTGAGAGAGTAAGATCCTAGAGGCTAACTAGAGGGGGTTCGGACCATTTGCTTATTCTATGCCATTTGGAAAAAGGAGAGAAGAAACAAGTGTCTCCTTATAAGTTTAATCCCCATTGGTTGGAAAATGCAAAATATACTGGATTGAACAGAGCTAACTAGAAAAGCTTTGATGCATCGTTGAATGTTTCCCGTTGTAGACAATTTGCAAACTCTTTAAATGATATGAAAAAAATTTGTGTGGATTGGTCTATTAAACAGATGAAGAGCAGGGATCCAAGATTAAAAAATTTTGAATCTTGGATAGAATCTTACTATAATGATTTCTCAGGGATTCTAAGTAGTAAGGAGTTGCATGATTTAGTCGAACTAGAAGCTAGAAGAAATGACATTTTAAAGGAAAAGGAAGCTGAAATTAGAATGAAGAGCAGAGTTGTTTGGATCTCCTCAGGGGATGAGAATAATGCTTATTTCCACAAATTTGTCGACCAGAGGAAGAAAACCAATACTATATGGGAATTAAACAAAGGAGACGGGGAAAATCTTATGGGTTTTGAAAATTTGGCAGCTGAAGGAGTAAATTTTTTCTAAGATATTTATGTTGAGCCAAAGCAAAACAATCTACCTGATATAGTTCATTCTTGTACAAAATTCCGTAAATGGATAAAGGATAAAGATAATGAACTGCTTTTTGCATCTATTACCATGGAGGAGTTAGAAGTTACTATTGGGGAAAGCCAAAAAATATAGAATTCCGGGTCCGGACGATTGGACCTCAGAATTCTTTCTTTCCTTTTTTAATCTTTCGGGATTTGATCTTCTGAGAGTATTTGAATTTACCAGAACTATGGGTAGAATGCTATCATGCTTCAACTCTATGTTTACGGCTTTAATTACAAAAGCAGATAATCATGTATCCCTTGGGATTTCTGATCGATCTCACTTTTTAATGCTCTTTACAAAATTATTTCAAAGATTATAGCGGAAAGACTTAAACCCTTCCTTGCTATTCATATATCACCGAAGCAATTTGGATTTTTAGCTAATAGGAATATACATGAAGCTGTAGGAACTGCATAGGAGTGTCTACATACAATAAAAAGCAAAAACATTCCAGCCAAGGTTATCAAGATAGACCTATCTAAAGCATATGACAGAACCTGTTGAATGTACTTAAAGTTGGTTCTTATCCAGACAGGCTTCTCGTTACAAGTTGTAAATTGGATTTGGTCATGTATGACTTCTGTCATTTTTTATTTTTTATGATAAAAACCATATTTTATGTAAATATAGGCGATATTAGAGACTAAAAATGACCAAATAGCGAATTTATTTTTTGAAAAAAACCCCGAAAATAGCCAATTGGCGAAATTTCGCCCTTAAAAATTACTCTGCCTCCACGGCTACGGCACCAAGTGGTACTGCGCCCATGGGTACCTCCAAAGGCCTGCATTTTCTCAGAATCTTATTGGCTAACAGTTGCGTGACAAACTGCGTTGCTTTATCCTCTATGTCATCCATCTGAAAGCCTCTCTTTCCTTTGACGACAGCTTGCTTTTTCTTCATCTTCGTCGCCACTTCTTTGTCCTTACTTTTCCCTTGGAAAAACTGCTTCGGATCTTTACCCCTTTTGCTCAACCTAGTGATCTAGTGGATAATGTCAATGGTTATGTCAACATTGCGGTCAAGCCACAAATATCCCTGGTGAATGCGCACCATCAGAGTTCGCACCACCACATTAAACTCTAGTGATATGTCAAAATGCGGGATTCTGAGCAGATTGAGCAGTGGCGACTGGACTACTCCGGATAACTAGCTTTCTGCGACTAAGGTGAGGTCGTCCTTCACATATTTCTTCTAGCACATATACTGGTCGGGATGGAACTGTGGGAACCTAGGTTCATTGGGATCCTTCTGCGTCTGAAGCAGATCATAGTCTTCCCACTTACACTTTGGAATCTTACCCAACAATTTTTTGTCCACTTCGACATGCTTTGATATTGGTGAGAGTGGAATGTCGTATCTGGAATTCTTCATTAGCTTGAAGACTGGTGCATCCCATGCACACGGTGAGATATAGTCTGGGGTCATCGTTAATGGTATCTCCTTATCAGCTATCGGTAGCTTCGGCACTGTCGAACTCATCTTTGGTTGCTTCAATATCGGCCCCACTGGATCTTTTCCTTTGTCCTGCATTGTTGGACCGTGTCTTGGTGATCTTCTGGATGCTTGACCTGGTTCTAAGATGACCTTCTTGGCTGGGTTTCTCATTAACCCTTCAATCCCTTTGTATTTGAACACCTTCACAATCTCTTGGACCGTGAACTCTTCTTCAATGGTAGACCTCTCAAACATTCACTGGAGAAATTTCAACAGGGTTTCGGATAGCTTGTTGAAAACAACTCGCAAATTAGTGCTCGCAAGAAAATTCTAAGTGTTTGGTAAAGCACACGAGTCCGAATGCAACAATATTTATAGGCACAGCTGACCCCCTCCGTGCCCCTCAACGGCTAGATCAGCATTAAATGCGGCATCCGTTGGCCAAATCGGGTGGATTCTTCGATCTTTTCCTTCATAACTCATTCAGAACGACTATTTGTGCGTTAAATGCCCAAGCGCTCGCTGGCAAAGTAGTGTATAACAACTATTTTTTCGACCAAAAGTGTAACAGATACTTTTCTGGAGTGTTGCGTCGAACTACGCGACAGGTCATCATTACTCCTGCGCAGTTACTTCGTGGTGCCTGACTTCTTGCCTCTAAACTTAGCATCTTTCCTCGTTCAACTTGATCTTCGCAATTCCCTTTTGGCCACAGCGGTACATCTTAACAGTGATGCGCGGTATATAAATGTTCCTCAGCATACATTGCATATAGACTCTTTCCCTTTTCCAGTGCCCAACTTCAACTGTACCTGGCACTTAGAAATTTCCTTCTTTCTGATCATCAAGGGTTCTGTGAAGCAGGACTATCCCGATAGGGTTTTAGTCTGCTCCCATTGACTAGGCTGGGCAAGTTATCTCCTACTAATGTGGCTAACTGAGCTGCGCCACCATTAGTAACATGCACAATAGTATATGGACTAAGCCAATGCATTTTAAACATTCCAACAAACTTCATAAACTTTCTATCATATAGGAGGACTAGATCACCTACCTGAAAGGCCTTGTTCTTGATATGGTGATCATGCCATGCTTTTTCTCTTTCTTTTTTTGCACTTGTTGGTGAAATCCTGCGATGAAGCGATCCTCCTCCAGACCAACCAAGTGTAGAAGCCTTTCTTCTAGTGCATCATGATCTACCATGCCTATGAATGCAGCTATCCTCAGGCTGGGAACAATGTATTCCATTGGCATTATTGCTTCCTGTCTATAGGCCAACCTAAAAGGTGTGGCCCGTCAACTTTTTGCAAGTAGTTATATATGCCCATAGAACAACTGGAATGCGCAGGTCCCAATCATCCCTATTCACATTGCATACCTTAGTTGGCGCATTCTCCAGTACTTTATTGAATGCTTCAACAGTTCCATTCACTTGTGGGTGATATGGCGTACTTCGCTGATGATGAATGCGGAACTCTTCTGCCAATGCCTTAATGGTTCTGTTCAGAAATTGAGTGCCTTGATCACTCATCAAAATCTTCAGGCATCCAAACCTTGTAAGGATGTCTTCAAATATGAACTGCACGGCAGTACCTGCGCTACAGTCCTTCACGGGTTTCGCTTCTGCCCATCTGGTGAGGTAATCAGTTGCAGTAGTAATGTACCTCGCACTAGTTTTTTTTCCTGGTGGGTTTATAGGTCCCACAAAACCAATTTCCCATTTCTCAAAGGCCTGTAATGTCAACTGTGGATTTAATGGCATCTCATCTCTTCGAGATGGCCTTCCTATCCTCTGACAGACATCACAGCTCTGACAATGCTCCTTCGCATCTTTGTGAATCGTAGGCCACCATAGCCCTGACCGCAAAATCTTCTGCGTGGTGGCTCTTCCTGCATAGTGGCCTCCTGCTACTCCTGAATGTGCTTCTGCCAGTATAAATGGTTTCTCGTGCTCTAACACACACCTGCACAGTACTTCATCCAGTCCCAATTTGTATAACTGACCTGCGATTATGGTGAAGTCTGCTGCTCTTACTACTAACTGCTTCTTTTGCTACGTAGTAAGCTCTATGGGCGCTAACCCAGTAGTCAGGAAATCTATGATGTCTTTATAATAATCATCGACTATCTGGATAGCAAACAACTGCGCGTCAGGAAGATTGTCTTCGAGGTTCGTAGGATCTTCTCCTGACTCGATCCTTGACAGATGATCAGGTCCCAAGTTCAATCTTCCAAGTTTAACTATTATCCCAAAGTCATACTCCTGAAAGAGTAACAACCATCTGCAGATTCACCCCCCTAACACTGGCTTATTGACCAGGTATTTCAAAGCAGAATGGTCAGTGAACATAGAGAAGTGCGCAGCAAGCAAGTAGTGCCGGAACTTCTACAGCACGTCGACCATACCTAGGCCTTATCTCTCAGTGGTGGTATAATTCTTCTCTGCATATGAGAGCTTCCTGCTCAAAAATGCAATGGGATGATCAATACCTCCCTCTCCTGGTTGTGCTAAGACAAATCCCAATGTTATACATGAAGCATTGACATGGACATGAAACGGCTTCTCCCAATCTAAGAAAACTAGGATTGGCGCAGTTACCATTTTCTCTTTCAAGGTGTCAAACCCTTGTTCACACTCTTCATTCCAAATGAATGACGCATCTTTCTTCAGTAGCTTCTCCATTGCTGCAGTTATCTGTGCATACCCCTTTATAAATTTCCCGTAGTAACCGGTATGCCCCAATGTAGTGCGCAGCTGCTTGACTGAATTTGGTGTTGGAAAGTTTATAATAACTATGATCTTTGAAGGATCAACCATCAAGCCCTGTTTGCACACAATATGTCCTAACATAATTCCATAAGGTACACAAAATATACATTTCTTCAGGTTGAGCGACATTTGATGTTGTCTGCACTTTTCTAGCATCAATCTCAAATTTGCGCAATAATCCTTCAGTAACCCGAATACTGTCCAATCATCCAAATAAGCTTCTAAAAACTTATGCATGAAATATTTGAATGTTGTGACCACAACTCTGGAAAAGATGGCGGGCGCATTCTTCAGACCAAATGACATTACTGTGTACTGGAACAACCCCCATTCAGTAGCAAAGGTGGTCTTATGTCTATCTGCGGAATCAATTCTTATTTGATGATATCCTGAAAACCCATCAGTAAAGGAATAGGCCTCATTTACGCCAACGTTATCAAGCACCTCATCAGTCAAAAGGAGTAGGAAATGGGTCATGCATTGAAGAATCGTTCAATTTTTTAAGATCCACACAAATCCTGATCTCACCTTTTGTCTTCTTATCTTGGACAACCATAAGGCTTGTCCATTCAGACTCTTCGACTAGCTCGATGATCCCTGCGTCGAGCATTTTATCAAGTTCTACCCTGACTCGTTCTTTGTATCGCGGGTTCAATCTATAGGGTCTCTACTTAACAGGATTTTCACCTAGCTTAAGAGGTATCTTCATAACCCCTAAATCTCCCAAGATGCCTTTCATCTCTGTAAATTTGTCGGGAATAACTCCTGATACTCATGTAACAGGCCTGCGATCTCTGCGACAGTCTTATCATCCCAATAGTCTCCAATACTTGCAAACTTTGGCTCTTCGCTGGTGCCAATGTTCACTTTCCACGTTTTCACAGGTCCACTCATGTTTGTGATTTCCAGTGTAGGTCCCTCTACATCGCGCACTCCTTCTGACTCATGAATATTTATGTTGGACGGATCCTCCTCATCACTTCCTTCTTTAATCTAAGTTTTAAACCTTAACAGTGAAGTACAAACTTATATTGATTCTTAAGCAGTAACAGAGAATACACAATGGCACACACATAACACTGAGATTTTCACCTGGAAACCCTTAACCGGGAAAAAACCAGCAAAACTTAGAGCCGCACTGCTCCTTTTCATTATATGTTTATTTAACTATTTACAATACAATATGGTATTCCGCAGCATCTAAAACCCTAATTTGTTTACCCGAAATTAGGTTACAGCCCTAATCCCTTTTACCGGGATTAGATAGAGTACAATGGGTCGAAATCGCGAAAAAGCAAAAAGAAAACAATGGGTCGAAATCGTGTTGTACACGCAGCCACCATGTGAAGAGATATAACATTCCCAACAATCTTCAACCTCTTCAGCTAGGTTATAACATTCCACAGGATGTTCTACCTGTTCCTTCCATTTTGTATGTAGGCTTGCAGGTACGCTGTCAGCTCCGAAGAATTCTTCTAATGTCATGTTCTTAAGTGGACATTCTGGTATGAATATTCTTTCCTTAATAATCTACAGCGCATCATTTATGGTAGGACTCTCGTCCTCAAAACTAAAACTCTTCTGGAAGTTCGCAGTAAGAGTAGGCCAATCCTTAGTTTCCCTGCGCAACTCCATATCCAGGTACCATTTCTTTGGAATTTCTTCCTCCAATGTGTGCACAAACAGGTGCACCCACTCTGTTTGTGGTCTCTCTTCCCATGCTTGTGAATAGACCTCAATATGTTGTCTTGGATCTGTCTGTCCACTATATTTTTCAAAGGGTAGGGTAACCTTGTCAACAAACTTGATCTGCATCTTGATTCTGCATTGATCCCGTGTGGTCAATGTCTGCTTATACGCAGCTTACCATCTGGAAAGTATCTCGCGCAGTGCCATGTCTAGTGCTGGTAAGCGATGTCCATCTGCAATTTCTATAGTATAGTCTTTGATAAAGGAATAGACATTAGATAAACCATCATAAGTAGGGATTGGGCTTACTTCCTTTCCAATCCAACGCAGTGACTTAATAACCTGCGTGCATCTCCTTGCAGATACTTCGTGCATACGACTTTTCCAATTTTCCAATCCTGCATCCGAGTCTGAGATGTAAGAGCTATCATATCTCCAGCTGAGTGTTCCATCCGCAGTAGGATTAATATAATCTTCCTGGTTCGCAGTCATCTTGTACAGTCGGTCCAAGTCCCAAGCTCTGGATTCCTCTTAAATCGTCTTGTTATATCTGTGTCCATCTGTAGGGTACAGTGGTGCGATGACCCTGAGATGCTTTCCTTCGAAGATCATCTTCTTCGTCTTCAAGTTTATGATGGCGAGGTTATCGATATCCCATTCAATTCCCAACAGTGTAGGAAAAGGATGACTATCATCCACAATCTTGATAACCTTGAAATCTGCGTAACTCTGCACTCCATCTATGTCAACAACCACGTTGGCTGACCGTCCAAAGGGTATGACTTTCTCCTGGTTGGCCATTCTCAACTGGATAGGTGACCATAACAACTTTGGTCTCCCCATCTGTTGCCATGTCTGTTTGGTTAAGACATTTACTTCAGATCCCAGATCAAGGATGATCTCATCCATTTCATAATCTCCTATCTGTGCACTGAGTCTCATTTCTCTACCCGTTCTCTTGTGTTTCTTGATGTGGTGAACTACGCTATTGGTAGTTTCATTTTCGTTGCACAGTTCATACTGGTCTAACAACTTCTGCAACTCTGCTATAGCATTTGGACTCTTCAGCAACTTCATACAGCTCCTGAGGAACTGCGGAACAGAGGTGCATGTCTCTGCTGCGGCGCTTGTTCTGTCATAAGTAGCCAGCATATCTTCCATATGCGGTATTTCACTACGCAATGGGATTCTCGATAATCTAGGTGATGATTCTTTGAAGATATCCCATGCTTCTTCAAAGACTTCTCTGTTTTTCTTCAAGTCGAAAGCAGGTGCTTTCCCAATAGCTTTACTTATCCATATTATTTCAAGACGAGTTTGTTGAGTGTTAAAATCTCCAGAAGTCGAAGCTTCTGCTCCTCTATCTCTCCCTGTCATAGAGCCACTTCGTGTACGTTGATACTTGGATCCGCAGGCCTCCTCTCTGCTGCGATCAACTGAATATTTGGGTTTGGCGCCTCTGGCCATTTTCTTTTCTACATTTCTACCTCTAACACTGGGCAATCTTCAATAACATGATCAAATGATTTACAATAACTACATGTAGTGCATGTGTTGGTAAAGTCTCTAGATACATGCCCTTCTTGGCCACAGTTATAACTGATTACTTGACCTCAGTCTCGTCCTTGCGCTGGGTCGTTATTCCTTCCTCTCCCGCAGTATCCTCCGTGGCATCTGTATGCTCCTTGATCATGCTGGACATTATTTTGTTTTTGCGGAGTCTCTTCTTGGACTTTGTACATTCCTCCATAGATATGCTCAATATCTTTCTTTCTCTCTAGCATGAGCTCATATGCGTGGCAATTGGACTCATCATGCCCAACTGACTTACATAAATTACAATATAGGTTTTTAGGTGTTCTTACGTATTTCTGTATCATGTGGCAGTCTTCTGGCCAGTGTCCTCTGGTTCTGCGAATTTCACACCATGGCCTTGGGTTCGAATTTAATGGGTTTGGTCCGCCCATGTTAAGGAAATCTTGGAATAAAGGATAGTGATCCTTAGTGTGTCCTTCTCCCTTACAACCTATACACCATACTTCTTGTCTCTCTTGCTTTCCTTTCTTTATATCCTGTAGTTGTAGTATCAGGGTAGCCAACTGGTTATGAATCTGAGACATCCCAGTGCTACTTTCTCCAATCGGTGAAGCTTCTAACTTCATCGCGATCTCTAAGGATTCTTCTTGCGAAGCCACCTTCTGCTGCATCAAAGGTTGTCTGATATGGGGCAACAGCGCAGCTATAAACCATTCCTTGTGTTGTTGCGGTGCTATAACGAAGCTTACTTGTTCCAACAGAGTCTTAAATTTCTTATCAAACTCCCAAACTGTTTCATTAGGCTTCTATTTGATCTCTTTCAATTATGTTATACACTACGACTCTGACTTTGGCTTCTTAAATTCTGCTAAGAGCGCAACCTTGATTTCTACCAGGGTTGTCTGTTGTCCCTGCGAGTATTTCATGAACCAATGCAAGGCTCTATCTCTAAAGGTGGTGACGAGCTGTGCTTGCTTCACAGTGTCATCATGTACTTGCTTTACACTCCATACGGCTTCACATAGAAACCAGTGTTGATCAGGGTCTTCTAGACCCGTTCCTTTGAATATCGACAGTTTCATATCATCAACCATCCTCCTTCTAGGTGGCACAGTTGTCTGAGTAGTGCTAGGGATAATACTCTCAGGAATGATCTGAGGTTGGACGTTCTGAAGCGGTACAGCCTGAGATGGACTAGGCTAAGTCGGAATAGCCTAGGCTACCACTCCTGCAGTGTTACCAGTATTGATGTTTTGCGGTGCAGGTTGCGTGGTGCTCGCAACTAGCGGGTTCTGAATCGATGGATTCTAACGCAAGGGAGGCGCGGTTTGTGCAACCGGCGGGTTCTGTGGTGTAATAGGCTAATACGTGGCTGACAGAGGTGCGGTTTTATTATCAAGCTCACATGGTATCTGGGTATCTACGCGGAGTCCATGTGGTCCAGGATTCTTCTAAGCAACGAACTTGTATCTCTTTCCATTTCTCAGGTTATGGGTTTCTTCGTAAGAACCACTCTATGTACTATCTACCATGACAGATTCTAAACAAAAATTCACTGCATTCTAAAAACACCTTTCTCTACCAAAAGCATTTTAATGTATAAACTGAGGTTGTTCAAGTACTTACCTCTGAATCCCTTGAAAAACTCTCTCTCAGCTGCGTTGTAGGACTTTAGCATGTCCACAGCGAATTGCATCACAAAGCTCTGTAGTGTGTTGTCGACTGCTCTCATGAATGTACTATCTAGTGCTTTGAGCCTTTCAATAAGCTCTGGTGTCCACTAGGTCGATACGTCTAGTGGTGTACAATTTCTTTGTTCTACGAGCCTTGACAACCACTCGTGTAGCTCATTTCCAAAAGACACCCAGAAAACTTCATGAACGCCTTTCCACGGGTACTTATTCAACCACTGAATGTTAGAGAGATGTGGGTGTCTATTTTCCTTTCTTGCGAAGTCTCTCTTTGTCTTGTCACACCAAGCCTAGATTTCTTTCTTGTTTCGATACCAAAAGTCGACACCCAGCTCAACTTCTTCTACTTCGCACATCCTGACTTCAACTCATCACGGATTCTTAGCGCGGCAACAGAACCATTTGTTGGCTTATATACTGATCTAGAGGTTTCCAATGTCGACCCAGGTTCCTCGTGGTTTCAAGGAACCAACAAAACCCCTTCTCACCAGCCCTTTTGGCAACATCCTGCGAACAGGCTGAGGTCTCACCCGAGGTGTAGATATGGGGGTACTGCGGAATCAAGTTTCCACAGCAAGGTGATGAGTTGTTTAAGCAGAACTACTGCGTAGCGCATTGCGGGGCTTGCGCTGCGGGATGAAGACTGCGTCACAGTCCTCGCGTCTACAAGCTAAGATACTTGTGCAACCAGCGCATCCAAGGACTTCGCGGTTTGGACAGGCTACAAATAAGAGGACAACGCAACTGACTTATGCGCTTCCTCTGCGGAATCAACTGATATTGATGACTTTACTTAATACTTTTTCATTCATGTTCTGCCTGAGATTGTTTATCCTGATTACCAATGCAAACAGATGAAACACACAGTACTAGGCACTTACGGTGTTGCGCATCAAAGAGTTAGCAACCCAACCTCTACATACACAGGTGATCATTCAATAAACTGATACTTCCACAGAATTAGACTACTGCGCATTCATCATTCATCCATACATGTAATACTTAACATATTGTTCCCATCTTTCTCCTATGGCGAATACATATAAAAGCATTAACATAACAACTGATAAATGAGAATCCAAGCATCCAATGTAAGCAAATAAGCAACTGCAACCACACAAACAATCACACTGCACAGGATTTAACGTGGTTCATCCCCAGGATGGGAGCTACGTCCACAAGAACTATTGTTGTATTAGTCTTTGGGAAGGGTACAACAGTTCTTTGTCTGTGCACTCAGCTGCAGACTCTCTTCTCTCTCAATCGGACTCTGCGCACATAGCTTGCAGAGCCTTACAAAAATGTCTCTCAACAGAGATCTATTCAGTCAATAACAATACAAAATGAGAAATTCAACAACCCTTTCCCATACAAAATATCCTTTATTTATAGATCATGCTCGTAGGTCATGTCTTTACAATTTAAAGGCAAAAACCCTTAGGTCTACAAAGCTGTCACGGTTTTCCCTTAATCGGACTGCTGGATTCTGTTAGCGAATATTCCGTCGTGGCCGCCTTCAGCGCATGCCTCATGTCGCTATCGGCCTTCCTGTCGCATGCAGGCCAACAGGTCGCTTTCATCGAGTTGTTCTTCCTCTAACGGTCTTGTGCAACTGGTTCAGGGTAGTGGTTTTTCCACATGTGCGACCAGTCGCTTTCTTCCGCTTTGCTCCTTACCCGTCACCTGGCAATCATGGAGCATCTTTACCAAAAATAGACCGTCAACGGTCTAACCGAAATCTGTGTCGTCTTCCATCCAACACTCTGCTTTTCTGGATCCACGTAGATTGGACACATCGCAGTGCTATCTCCTCGCAGCATTGAACTTCGCAGCTCTTCCAATGTTGTGCTGCACGCAACTTTGCAGCATCCCAAAAACTTATACCTAAAATCCTTTCGCTGAACTGCGCTTAGCTCCGCAATTCCAAAATCTATCTTGCTCAAAATGCCCCACTTGGGCCAGGCCCAACAACCACTACATCGAGATAGAAGTCATCGAGGGAGGGGTGGTAGGTGGAACCAGGTGTTTGTGCAAAATGATGGGAGTCACTCCTTTAATTCGGTGGTCCCATTCCATATTGAGCAAACTATCGAAGCAATGGAGGTGTTGGATTTGGAGGAGAGGGAGAAAAACAAGGAGCTGAGGGGAGGTTGTAGTCCTTACTGTATTATAAAGAACCTCTTATCCAAGATGTTGATGGACCGATATTTCTTCTAAATGATGACCCTTAGGACCATACACAAACTAAGGGATGACATTGATCGACTCCAAAGGCAATTATATGAACTAGTAGAAGTTGAAAACACACTGTTTCAGATGGCGGATGGAGGCGGAGATGGCTTGTGGACCGACTACATCAAGATCTCTTTGAAGGAACACTCCCAGGTGTAATGCTGCAAGTCTTTGTTTGTTTGACAATTATTTGATTTTAGCTTTTGATTAGGATGGAGTTTGCCTTTTATTTTTCAATGTTTTTATGGAAAATTGTTATACAAACATTGTTTCCCTTGTCAGGGTAGATGATCTAGATTTATGTGGGAACGAAATAAAAGAGCATATACAGAGTCAAATACAGATATATATTGCAAAGAACAGAGCGATACAGTAAACACATATTCTATTAAATAGCGGAAATAGAACACACTGTAAAATACAACAGCTAGAATGGTAGTAGCTATCTCTGAGAAAAGTTGTGGCCGTTGTGCTCTTTCGTGCCAAGCTGCATACAAAGAGTGGCTGAAAGGGCCTATTTATCATAAGCATGAGGGAAAGAATCCCAAACATCCAAAAACCTAACCCTAGAAGATGAACCATCATAAAGTTTGCGGCCCCAAGGTGGTTAGTTGAACAATCAACTTCCTGGGGTCATAACTTTTGCATACGATCTTCGTTTGACGCAAATGATACCTCGTTGGAAAGATCTATCCGAGGGATACGCCAAAATACTTGAATGGGGACATATTTCAAGCAATATTCCCTAAAAAATGTCGTTTAGGGCCTCAAAACGGCTCCGGAAGTTTAGGACCCGAAAAACCGTAGAAAAATTACTAGAAAATTGTCGAAAAGGGAAACTGTTTTGAGCCAGTGGAATAGGTGGGTGGCCACCAATATCCATCTGGATCAGCAGGCTCTGAGTCTCTTTAAGTCAATATTTCTATTGGTTCTATTTAAAATGTTAATTTCTAATCAGGCATGGTTTCCCTCTCTAGGGTAGGATCTGAAACTTATTGTAATAAATTTTAGTTAGGGCATCGTAGACATGACTAGTTAGCAACTACGAGTAAGCCTAGTTTCCCGAGGGAAGGCCTACAACAACAATTTTGTATTATATGCTTCTTTGTTAATAGAAGGTTCCTATTATAGCTTTTTTTTTTAAACATTCCTTTTATTTTTAGCATTTGAAATTTTTCGAGTCTTACTAAACTGGATATGGATAATCAACCTATATTTTTGTATTTTTGTATTTCTATGTTGACCAGTGTGACTGTAGCAATTTATAAATATGAAATCTATTTGTCTTTGTTAAAAATAGGAGAATGTCTAAATCTATATAGCATTATAAATTATCATCCTAACAAAACACATGGATATTACACAAAACCTGGCAGCATTAGGTAAAACCATTCCCACTTTGGGCTTCCTCCATGGAAATTTCTATTTCCAGACTCTATTGGCACATTATCTATAGGGTCTTCACAGGCTTGCTGCATTATTAAATCTTTTATAAATTCTTCCTTAATTGAGCCTATGGAATCAAAAGTATTCCTTACAAGGGATTGGGAATTGCGAGCAAACACAATAATGATGTTATAATGCATGTCCAAATCCAATATAATTTTATCCATCAGGCTTTGCTTCTATGCTTCCAAATTCACTTCAAGTTATGCTTATTTGACTAATTAAACTTCCAATTGCATGCTGGCATGTGAAATTGCCTTGTGCGGGCCTTCAAACTAACTAGCCATACTCCTTAACACCTTGTGAACCTCCATTCTGACACAATTTGCACAATTGCTAGGGTGGTTATGCTCCAACATAGTTGACTCAGAGGTGTAAAGCTAAAGAACCAACGAGTAAAAGCATAGCCCAACCACAAACTATTTGCTACAGTTAACATCACTGTAAATGAGAAGCTCAGAGAAAAGGGGCTAGCAAATCTTGGAGCAAAAGAAGCCTAGATTCATGCCACAAATGCCTAGCTCAGGACTTAAATAAAGCCCTCTTTTCAACAACCAATTTATCCCTACATATAAGTGAATACCCCTGGAAGATAACAGAACCAATTCCAACCATAACAAACGACCATATACTTCAAGATGGACCAGGAGAAATCACACATGTACCATGAATCACCATCTCATTGTCAGAAATACTCCCACCTTAGATGTAATGGATGAAGTGTGAGAGAAGTACAAGAGGCTATGGAGGAGTTATGGCACCCTCCTTGATCCTCTCCAATGGACAAATGGCATTGCAAATTGAGACCATTGCACACATTTGATATTGATGCTTCATGCTTAAGGGGTTAAAAATTATTCGGGTTCACCTCCATTTTTTATTAAGAGCCCCTTATCCAAGTAAACTCTAGAGTTTTCCATGCCATCTTCTTGAGTATTATAGGAGCAACGAATGCGATAGAATTCTATTGTTTCAAAATGAAGGATAAGTCCTTTAATCCTATCGATCACTATGGATAATATTGATCTACATATTGTATTGGTTTTTTTACTTGCCAGATGACCAATGAAAAGTCTCCAAATACCACAACATTCTTGATATTCAAATAACAAAGCATGACCAGTTCGAGATATAGAGCATGTACCTTTGTTTGGTTATTTGTTATCACTCCTAATCACCAAGTAAATAATATTTGTTATTTTTCTTTCTGACTCAAAATCACCCCACACCTACTAACTCATATATGTATATATATAATAGTCTCTGCATCTAGGGCTCTACCCCTTGTATGTTGAATCTCTTCAACAAAATACTTGAGGAGGAGGCTTTGAATCTGTCTGCATGAGCCTTCTGCTCTCTGCACCGATCAATCGAAGCCTCCAACCGTTTCGAGACTCTCGAACCTACGATCTGGGCCATCGCTCGATGGCGCACGTAGAGGCTCCTGATTCCCCTCCCCTTCCTCCTGAACTCAACGATTTTATTAAGCTCATATCAAAGCAAGGGAAGAATAATTTGTCTGCAACATAGGAAACATTCGTGCAAAAACTCTCCGAAATACCCACGGTAGCTCTCCCGGTTGAGAAACCATGCAAAATTGCCCTCAATCTCTCGGAACGGGGCTTAATCGGACAATTTACAGGCCTCTGGCCCTCTCCCAAAGCCACCAAATATTGGGTTAAAAAAAATTGGATACCTCTCATCTCCGAAGACGTCAATTCTTACCTTCTAGGAAAGGGCTTCTTTTCCTTTGTCTTCGAAAGCAAGAAAGATCGAGAGATAATCTTCAAGAATGGACCATAGGGGCTATACCTAAACAAATGGAATCTAAATTTCGATCTGACTCAATACATCCCCTCCGCGGTCCCGATTTGGGTGAGACTCACGTACCTTCCTCTCCACTACTGGAATACTGAATCACTAGAAGCCATTGGAAACGTCCTCAGAAAATACATTGACAAATACGACAAGAATAATCCATATGCATGCACCAAGATCTGCGTCGAGGTCGACCTCGAGCAAGGCCTCCTCAAAGCTATAAATCTCACCGTGGCCAGGTGGTCTCACATCCTGGAGCTGGATTATGAGAAAATCCCTTTCAAATGCAGGTATTGCCACGAATATGGCCACTTTGCACGCTACTGCAAAAAAAGGCCCATAGATATGGATCCAAAAAGGAAATCAAATCAATGGACATCCGTCCAAAAAACCCCCAATTCTAGATCTGGACCAAAATCCCTCTCTAAAGAAAGCCATGGCCTAGGAAGGAATCCCCATCAGCAAAAATCCAAAATCACCAACATTGAGAACAAATACAAAATCCCTGAAACCCTTGATACTCAAGAAACCTATGAAGCCCCTGAAGAAGGAGAAATTTTCGAACACCAAGATCCCCAAGAGACCCTTCTGGATCATGAATCCCCAAAACATCCCCTTCCTCAGAATACCGCAAGCCCCAAAAAATCCATCGAATCACCCTCTCCTTCCTATGCAAAAATCACCAAGTCTAGAGTTGTAGCCTCCCCCACCTCTTCGGAAGACCTTGTTGATAAATCTTCCAGAAAACTCGGGCGGAAGTCGAGCAAAGACATAAGAGAAGAAGAAGCTGAACGTGAAAAAATGCAAGGATATCAAGCTACACTAGACATGGACTTTAGTAGAAATACCAGAGCTAGGATCGCAGGAAATAAAGTGGGATACATGCCTAGGGGAGTGCCCTCCATCTACAATAGTAAATAATGAAATTGGTTTCTTGGAATTGCAGAGGTTTGAGCAGCCCCAACAAATTAGACGTTGTCAAAGATCTTCAAAACATCGATATGCCAAACATTCTCATGCTCCAAGAAACCAAAATCAATGAAAGAACCATCCTCGCCATTGGAAAAGAGTGGAAAAAGAATGTTGGCATGGCAGTCAGCACCAGAGGAGCCTCCGATGGCTTGGAAACCCTATGGTCCTCCGACAAGTTCCAGCTACGCAACTCCTTCGCTACCCAGCATTGGATTTATACAGAGCTAACGCACACTCAATGCAACATCCAGATTGCACTCTTCAACATGTATGTTCCTAACCTCTACTTTGAAAAAAAAAGATTGTTTCTTTTGGAAGACTTCCTTGAGGCATACACACCCAAAAATATTATTCTTGCAAGAGACATGAACATAATCCTTTCTACTTCTGAAAAAAAAGGAGGTAACCCTGGAAGGGACGCTTTCAAACCTCAGGTTGAAGCCATTATCCACACTCAATATCTATTGGACATTAAACCTCAAAAAGGCAGATATACTTGGTCCAACAAGCGAGTTGGAATAGAAACATTAGGGCCCACCTAGACAGGTTCCTTGTTCAGAGCAGCCTCTTTGATGAAGGATATATTGTTACATCAAAAATCCTGCCTAATCTAGATTCATATCACAAACCAGTTATGCTACATTTCGAGAAAGAAGAGAACCTCGGTCCAATTCCATTCAAATTTAGCCCTATTTGGTTAAACCATGATGTATTCTAGGACATATTAGACAAGGCATGGAAAAATCCTATCTCGGGATCCCCAACCTTCGTTTGGGAACATAAGCTCATCACCACTAAAAAGCACTCAAGATATGGGCTAAAGACAACTGCCCACCACCTTCCAATCCAAGGAAAAACATCATCGATAAACTGGAGATCATCCAAACCTCAATGGATGACAACCCAATTGATAGCGCACAGCTCCAAGATGAATTCAATCAACAAGTCAAAGTCCACCAAGCCTTTCGAAATGAAGAAGACTACTGGAGTTTAAAATCACGCAGCACTTGTCTCAAGGCTGGTGACAGAAATACTTCTTTCTTTCACAAACAAACAAAAATTAGACACTCAATCAACCACATCTCATAAATCAGAATGGAAAACGGGCACACTGTCAATGGGCATGAGAATATTCAAGAGGCAACGTATGAACACTTCTCCAATCTGTTTACGGAGGTTGATAACACGGACGAAGAAGATGAGCAAATTCTCCTCAACCACATTCCAAAAAACATCACGTTGGACAACAACATTGAGCTCCTCAAACCGTTCACCGAAGAAGAAGTCATCAACACAATCTAGTCCTTCGACCCTGACAAAGCTCCTGGACCAGATGGGTACTCAGTTCACTTCTATCAAACCTGCTAGCAGTATATCAAGCACGATTTCATGAGAGTGGTAAAGACTTTTCACTCCAAGGCAAAGATTGGAGACTGTACCAATTCCACTTTCATGGCTCTCATACTGAAATAATCAAACCTGAGCTCCTTTGGCTGCTTCAGACCAATCTCGCAGTGCAATTCTTCTTACAAGATCATCTCAAAAATGTTGGCAAATAGAATGAATCCCTTCCTCGCTGACATCATCTCCGACAACCAAGGAGGATTTCTAAAAGGGAGACACATTCTTGACAACGTTATCCTTGTTCAAGAAACCATTCACTCCAACAAGAAGCGCAAAGAAAAAGGTATGTTACTCAAAATTGACATGGCCAACGCTTTCGATCGCGTCAATCACTCCTTCCTTCTCAAAATCATGAACTGCTTCGGGTTCAGCGAAACCTTCACAAACTAGATTTATGCCTGCATTAGCAGGCCCTGGATTTCCCCTTTGATAAATGGACGCCCACTTCTTTCTTCCAAGCTTCGCGAGGCATCCGACAAGGCTGCCCTCTGTCCTCCTTTCTTTACATTATCCTGGAAGACTCTCTCAATCAAAAGTTTAACTCTGACCTTCAATCTGGCTCCCTCCCTGGCCTCAATCTTGCCCCCAACTCCATTCCCATGAACCATTCTCTCTTTGTTGATGACTCCCTATTCTTAGGAGGTGACTCCTCTTTCATAGCCCAAAAATTCAAGCAGAATTTGACTTTGTATTGCAATGATTTTTGAGGTAGCATTAATCAACGTAAGAGTGATGTCTACACCTGGAACATAAACAAGAACTCTTCCACCATCATCGGCCACATCCTTGGAATCAAAGTGCATGAACAGTGGGACAGCTTCAAATACTTGGGCCTCCCCATTACTCAAGGTCAAACAAAGACCGAATTTTGGAAAGAAACTATCTGCAAAATCAAAACCAAGATGAGAAATTGGGGAGGTTACTAGCTTAGCTAAGCCGAGAGATTAGCCTTGATAAAAGCAGTACTCTCATCTCTCCCTGTTTATCAATCATCTCTTCTTCTTGCACCCAAAGGGATCTCAAACCAAATGAGCAAACTCATAAAATATTTCCTCTAGAGTGGGGGAAAACACAACGAAAAAAAGATCAATCTAGTGAATTGGGATATCATCAAACAACCAAAATGATCAGGTGGCCTTCAAATCCATGACCCCCACCGAGAAAATTTAGCATTGGGTGGCAAAATACTCTGGAAAATAATCTCCAATGGACAGCACCGTGTGAGAAAACTACTCAGGAAAAAATATCTAAATGGCTCAACACTAGGATGTCTCGACAACCAATCTAGCTCTAAAGGATCATCGATTTGGACTCTATGCAGAGCAGCTTGGGGCACGTTCATGCAGAACCTCTACTAGGTTCCTGGAAATGGAAGGAACATCAATATGCTCTCCGACAAAATCATGGGACACTCTCCTCTCTAGGAGAACAACGAGCTTCATGACATAGCCAACTAGCTCACCCACAACAATATCAAAACATTGAAAGATCTCAGCGTCTGGAATATCAAAGGTGACTGATAGGCTTGGAAAACTCTTGACATCCCAAATAATCTTGAACATTCCAGCACTCTCCTCATGCAAAATTTATCCGGCTGCGCCCCTTCTCATCTCCACACCCAAGACAATCATGGTTGGGGACCAAATGGCAAATATTTAACTGCTCTCGGCTTCAAGGCCCTTCAAAATCACGATAGATTTATGAAAAACTTCTGGAATATGGTTTAGAACCCATTAGGATTACCCAAAGTTAACTTCTTCATTTGGACCCTCGTCCATAGGAAAATACTAATTGGGGACAATCTCATCAAAAGAGGCATCATTGGGCCTCACAGATGCATCTTATGTCGAAGAAATATTGAATTAATTTACCACTTATTTGTGGATTGCCACTTTGCCAAAACAGTCTGGAGCCACATGCTCCACAGCCTTAATGTGACCATGCCGAATTTCAATTCCATCAATTGCTTATTCGAAAACTGGAATTCCATCTACCCCTCCCCTTTGTCAAATAGAAAATTATGGTCCCTCATTTGGCTTACGATCCTCAAGTTTGTATGCTGGAAAGTTTGGTTAGCTAGGAACAAAGCCTTATTCCAAAACTCCTACACCTCGCCCCTGCAGGTCGCTGGACAGGCCAAAGGCCTACTCATAGAATGTGTACACTCCTCCTATCATATGAACACTAATCTCAATGCAAATGAGATTCTTTGGCTCGGTCCCCTCCCTCCCAACTCCAACAAGAATGCAAGACTTCGACCTCAGACTCTGCCACTCTGGCAACTCAGAATCACCAATTCTAAATTTCGGGATTGGAGAATCAGACAAAACATTGGCAGCTTATTGGCTTCCAAGAATAACCCTGGATTGGCTGGAGCTGGAGGAGTACGATTCTCAGCAGATGGAACTGTGGATATCAAATACAGGTGGGGCTTGGGCACCTGCTCCAACAACCTAGCAGAAGTTCTAGCTCTCTTGAAAGGATTTCAAATAGCCAAACATCGCGAAATTGACAAATTCATGTCTTTGGAGACTCCAGGTTAATCATTCAAGCTCTCAACACGCACTTTGATCCCAAAGATCTGGAAATAACTCAGATCCTCCATCGCATCCGGCATATCGTTACCTCTTTCACCCACTTCAAAGAATTCCACATCTTGAGAGACTTAAACATTGAAGCTGATAGAGAAGTCAAAGCTAGCACAAGGCTCAATTATGGGAAACTTGACCTCTCAACTGGGGATACAGTCCACAAAAACATCCCCTAATCGCTACAGACGTTAACTTAGAGCAAATCAGAAGCTCGAAGTTCTTCCTCACAGTCCATCAACTACATGAAGTACTCTGAAAGCTGGCTCAATTACACTCCGAACTTTTATTTCACATTTACTGTCACTCAGTTTCTCCACGCGGCTCGACATGGGGCAATTCTCTCTTTGAACTTGGTCTCACTACACAAAAGACCCGCATCAATGCCTGGATGTTTACAAGTGTTGCCTGGATGTATACATGCGATTCATCATAGAATAGAGGAGAAGTGGGTGTAACCCACTCACACCGGAACCCTGACTGACTGCAAAGCACAACAAGCTCGATTTCAGACTCCTGACATGCGGTCGAATTCTTGCCACCATATTTTAATTGACAGGTCGCAACCTTACAACGTTATCTCTATTGTATTGACAAGTCGCAGCCTTACAACGTTATCTCTATTGTATTGACAGGTCACAGCAGCTTTACAGCTTTCAAGCAGCTCTACAACATTATGACAATTGGACTTTACCTCTCTGAGTAAGACGATGAATAGCTACCTCACAATTTCAAGTCGATGGCTACAACTGAAGCATCATTGAAACATACAATATGACTGCTGATGAATTGAAAGAAGAACAAGCACAATGACTGGTCCATTCAACAATTCTGGCATATTCTGTATATTCCTTATCTTCATTACTTGTCTGATTTTTTATCATTGTAACAGCTGGTTGGATTCAGCCATAACTCAATTTTTACATTTTTTATCAATAAAGTTTACTTGTTTCAGTTATATATATGTATAGTAATAATTTAATTTCAATCAATTTATAAAAATTAATATTTACGTCGTAGGCATTTCACCAACGAGAAGCATAACCATCCATGTCGACTAGATTCATCGCTCATAGAGCGAATGAAATGTTGCCACGTGGATGGTGCCGTCATTGAATTTTGCAGCATTCCATTAATGGCAGCCTGGTGCACTTTGCTCGATCTTCCCAATCAAATATATCAATGTTCCAATGGAAAATACAGGAGCTTTACCCAAATAGGAATTATATTGATCTTTTCTCTCGCTGGATTAAAACTTGGAACCCACTTGTAACGCCATGCCCTATCATCACCGGAACCATGCAGATCCTGCCATAAATCTTGTCCTTGGTTGCTTCATTCCTTCCTAATAATAAATGTAGCAAACCATCGAACTCCCAGAACCGAAGGAGCCTATCCTCAGAATTTCACCCAGGTGTTAGTGTTGGTAGGTGAAACCAAATTCCCAAAAATATTAAACCGTTGAAAGCCAACTCTCCCGCCAGTGCCAGCTCACTCTTTTCACATGGTTTGTTGAGCGCCTAGCTTCTCTTGGTTCAGTTATTCACAGTTTCTTATGTTGGGTTAGAGTCACTGTTCATCTCTACATCACTATAGTGGATTTGTAAGAGGAAAGGCTTAGGGGAATGATTGTTATTTATTACACTACTAATTTCTCTCTTTTGGTCACAGCTTTGTTTAAGCTCACGAGTTCATTGTTCAATGCTGCAACCTCCAATATGGCCTCCACTAGTATTGACTTGCCATTTTCGGCTGGAAGTAATAAACTACAGCGACAATCAAGGGCCCATCTCAGTGATTTTGCAAGAGAACTTCGCTTGCTCTAGAGTGTTGATATGTCAGGTGAGTTGGTTCCATTTAGAACCAAGCAGTGGATGAGAGAAAAGAAACCTTCCTGAATTCTCAGAGCCAGCTATAGCGAATAAATAAGCGAGCTGCACACCGTGCTTCTCCACAAGCTTCATAAGCATTGTACTAGTCAAACAATTTTTTCAAAGAATCAATTCAACAATTAGATTTGAACTCTTTTCTGCCTTGCAAGCATCTATTGAAAAGGAAAATATCAATTTTTTTATCTCATTAACCTGTCTTCGTCTGTTGTCCATTGACCCTTGATGACATTGATTTTATTATGCATTTATCCATGATGCTTTGTTGATGAATTATTCCACCATGTTAGACCAGTCTTAAGCATGGCTGATGATGCGACAGTTCACAAAATGTTGGTTAGATCTAGAAATCTTGTTTGCTTTACTTATTGATTGCAAAATTATTGATATAAATAAATCAGAGCACGCAAAATTTATTGTTTAATTAATATAATACCAGGGCGAATATAACTATATTCCCAATACGTGCTAAAAATCACATTCTTGAGAGATTCCAAACATTTATCTATGGCCGAATGATGGGCAAGCAAGGATAGGAGAGGGATGTATAATATATGACTGAGGTTTTTGCAAAAACAGAGAAAAGCATGCATTGCTATATCTGCAAATTAATCTCCTCCATAAAACTATGTATGATGGTTTTGAGAAAAAATACCTATGGGTCTGTACAAGGCTTGCAATCTTCATACTCAATGATTCTTTTAGAGATGGATGTGATGTTTCATTTTCCACGAGCATACCCATCAAAATAATACGAAACAACCTTGATTCCCTTGATGCCATTGAGTATTTTTCCTTCATATTGCAATTTAAGAGTGACCCTGCATGTAGATATCTTGTTCACAGTCAATTATTGTACAATTTGCTCACCTGCTCAAAAAATACAACAAAGGAGACTGCCTAAAATTGCATTTGCATAAATAAGTGTTTTTTTGACATTTCCTTATACCAAATTGCATTTACAAACCCACATTGTATTTCTTTAGACACCTTACATACTACAATTCACTGGAGGCTTTACTCACAAAACTGTAGTTGATGAAAAAATAAACAAAAGTTGAGAATGGTTAATGCAATTTCATACTTGAGTGACATCCACCCTTGCCTTCTGATCCATGTGAAATCGGCCTCACCGTCTCAAATGACGCCCGCTCTGCTGCCATAATACCGATCTCTGCCTTCACCTTAACCTCATAATTCCGTTAAAGAACGCACAAGACAACCCAAAACTGGAAAGCAAACCTCCCAATTCCCCGAATTCACCCTTTCCGAATCACACTACTCCAGTTTTAACAAATCTATCCTTTCATAGGAAAATAGGGCAAACGAGAAGGTAAAGACAATCTAAAACAAAATTCTATACTCCACATCCACTCAAACCTGCCATCACTAAACTTCTGACTGCAAATTCGGAGAAAACAAATTATTGAAGTTCGTTCAGAAGGCTAAATGGCAAGAATTCCGCCATTTACGAGCCGGTTTATGAGCGATCAAAGACAAATCTGTTGGGCATTGCACGGCCGAGGTCGCTACGGTATCCATGAAAGATCCTTTGGAGAAGATGAGTATAAATTTTCCAAGTGGTTAGACGATCAACAGATAAGGGTTTACGGTGAAGACCAATACATTTGTCAAGGTTCTTTTGTTGTATAACATCTCCTTCATTCGCAGCACACAGCTTTGCCATCGTGTGCCCTCACGCGAAGGAATAAAATGAGCAGAAAGGGGCTCACGTAGGCCAGGAGGAAGCAATTGGGGCTCCATGGCTATGCATGTCCTTGTTCGAAATGGATTAGTCACTGAACCAGGGTGCATGGCGAAAACGTGGCGGTGATGGTTATTTCGAGACTACTCTAAGTTGCATTGCTAATGCATGGCCATGAATGGCTTCAACGTGCCATTTTTTAATTTTTGTTTATTTATTATAATTATTTGCTTTATTATAAAATTTTGTGCCACTCAATACATGTTCACATTGGTGTTTGGAGACTTTTTTGCATGGCTTGAACATGTTCACTCCTTCCAACGTTTGGTAGCGGGAGGGCTTCTTCAGTTGTTAGATCGATGGATAAGCAACCAGAATACATGTTAGTTTAGAAAAATCGAAGTTCACCTCCGGATCAGCCTTAATAGGACTTGGGAAGATTCAGAAGCTACACTAATTTCTCTAATGATGCCAAGGTAATTCTATCTCCATCAGGATGCAGGGGTACGGACTATATCCCAGCAACTAATGTGTAGATAGATAGCACTTGTAACAGTGCAGTTAGAGCATTATAATGGGAAAAAATATATTGGATTCCAAATTACAGGGGTACAGAGTGTATCCCAACAGCCAACGTGTAGATAGCTAGCACTTGTGACAGTGCAATTAGAGCATTATAATGGGCAAAAATATTTTGGATTCCAAATTATAGGGTGAAAGGATGTTGCTTGGATAGTTACAATGATCTTTGTTACAGTATACAAAATAACTTACCTTTCAATTTTTTCTATCATTCCATGGAATCTTTGATCAAATCCTCATAATTTTGTGCAGGTAATTTGTTAAAATTTCTTTATCTCCAATCCAATTGATTAGTTCGTATGGATTCAAGATTGATTAGATTCAAAAAACGGGAACATTTATGAGTGTTCCTTCCAAACTTATAATTAATCTTTCTTTTGGTGCAAGTGTGCTATAAGCTCAACTTGTCAAGTCTGGTTCAAGTGTATAAGCTCAACTTGTCAAGTCTGGTTGAAGTGTACTACATCTCATTATTATTAGTTGTAAGCCTCTTCCATTGTTATAAATTCCATTGTTATAAATGGGAAACATTCTCTTGTATTAAAATCAACAAATTAATAGAACACAAGAAAATAAAGACTGTCTTATTCACGACCTAGGTTAATCTAGGATTTCTATATGGTATTAGAGTCGCCATTTCCTGCCCGGTTGTTTTATGAATATGTATGGAAGCTCTGGCTTGCTCGTTGTGAATTTGGTATAGGCTGTATTTCCAACAATCAATCTCAGACATTTACACTCAAATTGGTGATTGGCTTGGCTCCTTATCAATTGCTTGTAGCAACTCGTCTTTGGTTTGTGGCCCATTATCTCAGATTTCTGGCGCTTCATCATCCACGTTGCTTTCATATCCATGTCTCTTTTAGAGCCGTTGCTTTCTGTTTTTCGGTGTAGATCATGGCCTTCACACTCAGACCTACGATCCGTATAGTGTGATCAAGAGCTCTTTTACTGGCTGCAAGCCTGGGGATCAATTTAAGTGATAGATCTGTTTGCTAGCCCCTTTATAGATCGTGGAGCACTTAGTGTCTTGAATTTGTTTGTCTTGGATTTAAATCATTTTCTTTGATGAGATTGTTGTTGGGTCTTTCTTACTTCACAAAAGGATTTTGTTAGCAATTTAGTATCGATTCTACAAGAAAGCAAAAGTAATTAGTATTTGACAATTTAAATCTATAAAATGCAGGTAAATGACTGAAAACTATCCTCACGGCTATTTGTATTAAAAAAGTATACAAAAAGCAATGAGATAGTTTGACTTGATATGGTTACTATTCTTCTTTGCAAAATTACATTTATTTTCTCCCAGAAAGTTTGACCTGAAGTCACAATGAAGTTTTGATTCTAACATGAAAATGATTAACAAATTAGGACCAATGTGTTAGGTGATACTTGATGTTGTTATTAACCACCTCAAGTTACATGCAACATCTCTTTATTTTCATAGGTTGGTTGATACTTGATGCTATCGCCATTTCTACATGTTGTTGCGACGTTGTTGGCAGCACCTGGTAGCATCTGCGCCAAGCAAAACAAAGAGATATATATGGGAAAAGATGGAAACCATAGCGGGAGGGTCAAAGACAGGACCAGTTAAATTTAATTGCACAGGAAGCTTATGGGGAATGTTACGAGCAGGGCTACGCACAGTGCAGTAGACGCTAACCTCGGAGGCCACGAGCATCTTGAATCATGCCATAACAGAAGCTTGTGGTTGTAGGAACGACCAAATGATTCCTCTACATGTTGATGTGACGTTGTTGGGTACATAACCATCCACGTCGGCTAGATTCCTCGCTCATAGAGCGAATGCAATGTTGCCACATGGATTGTACCGTCGTGAGATTGATAAGGAGGTTGTGCATGAAATAATGCATAGGTATCACAACTTTTCTCAGCACCATTACACACAAATCCATAGCTTTCAGTGAAATTATCCTTACAGTCGAATAACTTATTTCCTCTATAAACATAATGTTCGACACTTTTTCTTGACTGTTGGTGATGTTGAATGTGAAGCAGTATGTGTGAAGTTTCAAGATTGGTGTCGATTCAACTCTTGGCAAGTCACTTCTTTTAAACAATGGCAGCTCCGTACAAATCGCCATTCGTTAATGTGTAAAAACTCTGCAAACATGAATCTTTCTTCATCGGCAAAGGGTTCCATTCTATACAGGATTTGACTCTTTTACTTCTGAGCCTCTCACGTAACTTTCTTCTATCTTCTTTGATCGTCTAGGCTTCTGATAAGTTTTAAATTCATAATGGCTTGACTTTATGCAACTATCATTGATTTTGAATGATATTACCATGACCAAGAGCTCCACCCTCCCTCTTATCACCGCACACTTCAATGCTCACTGTCACAATTCTTGGTAAATTCATAGGCTTGGCATGTATGTAAATACCACACTGCAATGCTTCTTTCGACAACACGGCAACACCCCTTCCCAAGTTTCCTTTCGTCAACTCCTACTCAATCTTCGAAATGCAACACCGACTCTTGAAGATTGGACCCTTCTCATGTCAAGAACAACCTCCTTCCTTTCACAAGAAGAGAACAATACATTTGAGAAATGCACCCATTTGTACGCAACTAATAGCTCTGTTGCATTGCACAACAAACAAATGCTAAAAATCCTTAACATGTTAGTTGCACATTGCCTTGTAGAGCAATAGAAACAACATCTTCAAACCTCAATCGATGATGAGCAACTTCCATTCAAGGTTCTACTAGCAATTGGTCAACAGGTCATGTTGACAACCAACTTATGTGTCTCATCAGGCCTTGTTAACGGCTCACTTGGAAAAGTTATTGCAATTGTGTACAACTCCAACGATCAACCGCCTACCTTGCCATCTTATGTTGTAATCCAATTTCTCCACTACAAAGGCCCCCCATGGGATTCTTCCAATCCAAATTGTGTCCCCATCAGACCTATAACAAGGGGTTCATGAAGGCA
Source organism: Larix kaempferi (assembly GCA_027924585.1). Classification (NCBI taxonomy): domain Eukaryota; kingdom Viridiplantae; phylum Streptophyta; class Pinopsida; order Pinales; family Pinaceae; genus Larix; species Larix kaempferi. The sequence goes on along the minus strand of BSBM01000411.1, from coordinate 608,887 downwards.
AGTACCACTTTGAATGGCATGGGGCTTAACAATCCATAAAGCACAAGGGATGACCTTGCAAAATGCAACCATAGATATTGGAAACATTGACCGACAAGGCCTTACATTCACTGCAATATCCAGAGTTAAACCTTTGTCAGGCCTCTGCATATCTCCACCTTTTTCATTTTCTAGATATTCTCGAATGCAAGACAACTCCTATGTGCAACGCAGGATACAAGAGGAGACCTTACTTGCTTCAAAATCTTTGCAACCACCTGTTCCATATACTTACATTCCTGCTCCTTAGCACCTATACTTGCCATAGCTATTACTTTACTACCTTCTCCTTTAAATCAATACAACTTGTATATTTTTCTTTAGATCTTGTATTCCTATTTCTATCGTCATTGAATATTTTCCTACAGTATACAAGCAAATACAAAGAAACATTGCCTTCTTGGATATTTAATTTCATATATACATTTTTGTTGTACTACTTTACCTTATTTACTTCAATGTGTTGTCATACCATTTTTCAAAAGCAAACACAACACAACATTTCAACATGTGTTAGTCTTTTTTCCAACAAATATAAAATGTCCCAATATATATATTTCAATATGCTACCATTCATTGTTTCATTCTGTAATCTTTACTTTTATTGCGTTCAACAGCTATGCTGTAATGTAATGTTGTAATTGGAAAAGACTCGATCTTACCCATTGCTTTTAGTGAGCCATTTTTATTTATGATACATTTATTCATTTGATCCAAATGTGTTCCAGATGCATTGGTCTTTTAAATAGTTTTCCTCATATGAAGAAGGAGAAGTTTGTTAAACAAATTGTGGCAAAGAATATTGATCATTCTAGTGTGTGGTCTAACTCAATCAAGTCATTGCCCAGTGTGTGGCGCAAACCATTGTGAATCTTGACCATTTTAATAATTAATTTATGTACATTTCACTCACTTTAACACTCATGTCCTACCATGTTCACTTAGAAAAAAGAATATGGCCATCTCATTAACACACAAAGGTAGAGAATATATTTAAAATCATTTATAGAGATAAATGTTGATATGGATGTCACAATGCTTATAGATTTTTCATATCCCTTATACACATGTCAAGTTCCTCACTATTCACCCTTTATGTTTTCACATCAGGTATGATTAAAAAATCCAACAAGAAGAAGGGCAAGTAGATTGAGCCTAACGTAGAAACAACTCCAATTATACCAATTGAAACAATGTTTGAAGACACCAAACCCATCAGAAGGGCCACTCCATAATTCAAATGGAGTGACCTATACACAGTTATCAGAGATGGAAAAATACCAGATGCAAACCTCGAGGAATCAATGGATTACCAAAACATCAAGAGGTCTTCCCTTCACAAGGTAGCAACCCGACCATAATTGTTTCCTTTCTCAGAGGTGATTGGGTGGATTTTGGCCCATGTATATACAACCACAAGGATCATTTCAAACGCTAATGGAGAAGGACTCGCCTCCTTTCAACTAGGACACCTTTCAACCACATACAAGCTGCCTTCCTCCAAAGTTATGCTTACCGATGATTGGGTAAGGCATGCCAATATAGATAATTTTGAATGTGGAAAGAAGATGATGGTACCAGACAAGCAACTAAGACCCAAAGGTAGCGGGAAATATGACATCCAACACTTAAGGACCCCCTATCAAATCATAGTCCTAATGTTGAACATAATCTTCGGCCTACCAAACAGAAACAACTATAAACTCAGTTGGGTTCCATTGATCTACCACGTTGCCACACATGGTACAGTCTTCAATTGGGCAGATATAATATCAGATAGTATGGCATCCAACATTACTACAGCTCAAACTGTCCTTTCACAACAGAAAGCAGAATTTTTCATGTCTTCTTACCTCATTGATTGTATATTAGTCAAGAAACGACAATAAAGGTCAAGTGGTTAAACATTGTGCTTCTTGCAAAATCACTTTTGAATACTCAGATCATTTCCTGGCAGATGAGGACATATATAAAAAGGTCAACAATGCGAAAGAGCTGCAGAAAAAAATAAAGGGCAACCATGCACCTACTTCTATCAAAATTACAACCCAGGAAAAGGAAGCAGAAATACATATACAAAGGGAAGAATCAGTAGAGCAACAAAAGAAAGAGGAAGCAGAAATACATAGCCAAAGTGAACAGGCCAAAAGGGTACAAGAAAAACAAGATAAAGAGGAAGCAGAAATATTATCAATCGAACAGCATCAAAGAGAGGAAATGGAAAAATTGCAAAACGAAGAAGCCCGTCACGCAAGAGAAACTAAAGAAAATGAAGCTCTGGAAGAATAGATCAGCAAAGAAGCGCAAGAAAATATCCAACCAGCTATGCACAAGGAGCCAACAAGTCCACAAGTCAATAGTCTAGAACCCATGGACACAAAAATGCTAAGACCACTAACTGGAGGCCACTTGCCATTTCCAGAGCTTGAGCTTACGTCGTTTACCCCATCCAAAGAACATACAGTGGCCCGATTGGACACGATTTTTTTTTATTCAAAGAGAAAGACCATAACACGACGGTCAGAAAAAAGAATGAAAATGACCGCTCAACCAGATATTGTCACCGTCACAGAAAACACACTTGTAGAAGGCACCCAAAAGGACCCCAAATTCATAGCCTCTGTGAATGTTGCAGCTGCACAAGCAAGTGCTGACAATGTCGACAAGCTGCTTAACACTATTGAGCGAAACAAAGAAAAAATGTTGAAACTCAAGGCCGCCTTGGTAAAGGAACGTGGAGAGACCATTGAGATAAACACAAAATTATAGGCCACATTATTCGAGAAAGACAATTTACTAGATGCGTACAACAACCTTAACACAGAAAAGGAAGCATTGACTGTTCAGTTAATGATAATGGAAGGGGAGACAATGATTTTCAAGCAAAGCTTACATACTTTGAAACATGTGCATCAGTGGCGAACGACAAGGCCAATGAATTGAAGACTCAAGTAGATAAGTTGTTGAGAGATAAGGAATCACTCATGGAACTGTTCTGGGCACAAGCATGCAAGCTTCAAGAGCAAGTCTCAAACTGTCAAAAAACACTCTTTCAACAAATCTATAATATCAAACAATTCATGGCAAGGATGCAGGAAATTGCTGCAAGCTCAATAGCAATGCATCAACATTTGATTACTACTGTCAACAAGCTTAAAAAACAGTTAACTTAGAGATAAAATAACCCAGCATTTCCTCCTCACCTCCCTCAAAAAACACTAGCAACCCTGAAGCTGGATATTGCACTCCTTGAATTTTGCAGGAAATCCACTAATCGACTAAATGCCAAGATTGATAAAACTCTTCAAAAATGCACAAACTTCTATGAGGAAATCCATCAGGTTCACCGTAAAGGTCAGCTCCCTATGGCAACCAATATCGATGAGCTCCCCCCCAAGGATCAGCAGATGGCTGAACTCCAACAAGTGTTGCAATCAAACTTGGCTACATCAAGAAAATTGATGCTCTAACAGAAGAAAACATCGACTTCTACATGAGGCAAACATCTACACATCTCATTTTCCTTGAGGATACCTGCAAGGCTACACCAACAGAAGTTGCAAATATAAAACAAAACTATCTTATCATGAAGTGTCTCTAAAACTATTAAAGCTTGACGAATATAATATCACAACTGAAGAAGCTACTGCATGGGCAGACTATATTTCCAATTTAGAAGCGTTAAACTAATTTTAATTGTAAATATCATTTGTATCTTCTCATATGTACAACACTCAAATGAAAACTTTGCCTACTATTCTCATTTTTGCAATTTCACCATATAACAAACTCTTCCAAGGCTATATAGTGGTGAACCAACCCTTTTTGTTGTTCATCTATTCTTCTTTGTCAATGAAAACAAATTTCCCTTCTTGAGAAACTATTGCAGAAATGTTTATATGTAATGTGTACTTTTCAATGGATATTATTGGGATTCCTTTTCTCTAAAAAACCTAAATGCTTGTTCATATTTTTGTAACAGTGCTATATTTTACTACTTTTTTAGTTCAATGCTCTTCAATTTCTTTGTTGGCAATGGCTTTTCAAGCTAAGCTCATAATGGATTATCCCAAGCAGTAGTGCTATAAATATTAATCTCAGCTGATTTGTAAACTGTGTACTCTCTTTTACATTCATAAAAACAAAGCATCCAAGCAAAGCGACCTCTCCTCATCTACCTCCACGTTGAATAAATACATCCTTTATATTGAGAGCTACGACCACTCCTATTGTATTGTAAGTCTGCATTTTATTGTGCTTTGCTGTGAACTATCTATATTCTCAGAAGACGTGTGAATCCTTGATGCGGTGAGAGTCATTGATAATCAATTACTTTCCTTGGTTTATTAGTGATTTTCAGAAGATTAATTCATATAGTGACAGGTCTGTTCGCCTTTACATGGTTGAGAAGCATGTAAAGTTTTTATTGTGGACTTCAAATCCTCAATGAGAAGAAAGAAACATACATGGGTTTCCCACTGTATCTTACATTCTTGAAGCAAGCATAACGAAGATTCACCACTCCTATGGTGTTGTAAGTTTGCATTTTTATTGTGCTTTGTTGTGAACTATCTATATTGTCAGAAGACGTGTGAATCCTTGATGCGGTGAGAGTCATTGATAACCAGTTACTTTCCTTGGTTTATTAGTAATTTTCAGAAGATTAGTTCATGTAGTGACAGGTCTGTTCGCCTTTACATGGTTGAGAAGGATGTAAAGTTTTTAATGTGGACTTGAAATCCTCAATGAGAAGAAAGAAACATATTTGGGTTTCCCACTGTATCTTGCATTCTTGAAGCAAGCATAACGAAGATTCATTTACAACTTAGATTGTGGCACTATCAAGAGTTGGTCCATGAAATAGTTCTATACCTATACTTTTTTTTTCCAAGGAAAAAAAGCGTAATTTTATATCATTGAAACAAAATTACATTCTGTAGATGCACAGAGTGCATTGCGGTAAGTTCGTAGCCAATATGAGAATCAGTTCCATAGGCTATTGCTTATGCTTACAAAAATCCATGAAGGGTAAGAAACAATCTTAAAAGCGTGCTCCCCGAGCATTAGAGAATCACTTAGAAGGATATAAACCTTAACAAACAAATACAGACTTCAACTCCCTGACCTTCTGATTAATTACAAATTCATTAAAATAGTGGCAGAAAAAGTTCCAAAAATGTTCCTGCAAACAAAATAAATCTGTCAAAGTATGCAGCTCCCTGAGCAACATTGAGTGCTAAATAACCATCTAAAAAGAAAGTGCTGACGATGTTCCAGAAAAACAGCCGTGAAGGTGACTGTAACCTGTGGGTTGTTCCGAACAACTGCCAGAAAACCAAGTTCAGATTAAGGGTCTCGGAAAGTAAACCTATGTCGCACCATCCAAAAATTCCATCACTTGCCAAATCCCCAAAGCCAGTTGCAGACCTTCCTTTGAGGCTTTGTCCACCTCCTTGTTATTTTCCCTATAGACATGACGACATGAGAATGTATCAAAAGACAATAGAACCACTCTAATATCCTGTAGAATGTTTAAAAGTCTCAAATGTCTGCAAAGTTATGTCCCATTAACCCAATTGATAACATTCAAAGAGTCCCCAAACAAGCTGAGATTCCGACATCCTTTCTCAGAAGCAAAGATAAGCAGGTGTTTAAGGCTAAGAAGTTCCACATAGTTGTTTCCTCCCTCTCCCAGGCCCAAGGATACTTCAAAGGAGTGTGGAGGAGTTAAGAAAAGGATAGCCCCACCCCCACAGGAATTGTTATGTGTAGCTCCGTAAAAAAAACCCCAGGGTTTAGTTCTATCAATCTCTACATCCAAGACCGCTCTCTGGTTTGTCACTCTAACGTGTTGTGGAAAGGCACCTAGAATACCACAAGTTTAAACCGTCATGATCTCAGGAGTGCAATATTTTTCATTAAAAATAAGATTGTTACGGGCCAACCAGATCCCCCAACAAACTAGCAAAGGAAGGGCTATAACAGGTTTATGGTGGGTTAGAGAAATCCAATTTTCCCAAGCTAGAAGAGTCGTTAACCCGTTCCACAAACAAGGGATTCCTTTAATGCGGAAACACTCGTTCCAAATGGCCTTAGTATAAGGGTGGTGAATGAACAAATGAGCCACCATTTCATCCTCCATCTTGCATAATGAACACCAACCTGGTCCATTGAATTGTTTCTTTTGTAGGTTATCCCAAGTCGGTGCTTTGTTTTCTAAAACATTCCACATGAAGAGACGAGTCTTGTGAGGACTGTTAAGTTTCCACATCTTCTTCCACCACCCAACAGGATTACGATCCATTCCAACATTGCTAAGGCAGATATAACCTAACTTCAAGGAGTAATTTCCTAGAGGGTCACCACCCCAAACTAGGTTATCAACCCGATCTCGAAGAATGAATTGTGAGAGAATCAGTTCCGAAATATAGTCAGTGATAGCAAGCCGATCAGGTTCTGGTAGATCAAGTTCCTATACCTGCCTCCACTCCTGTACCCAAGGACACAGCTGGAGTGGTTCGGGGAGTTGATGAAGAAAGGTAATGCCTCGTAACCTTAGAGCCGTAACCGTCCTGAGAGGCATAACATGTTGACCCACACAGACCAACCATGGGTCAACCCCGACCCTCAGCCTCCTACCATTACCAACGTCCCAAACCAGCAAATCTCCAATCACCGAGAAAGAAGAAACCACAACCTTCCAAATAACATAACCTCCCACAAAGGTTTTGACCAATTTATGGATCCAATCCTCCATAGTGTCCGGTGCAATATATTTCTGATAAATCACCCTTGTCCATAAGCTATCAGTTTTAAGTAACCTCCAACCACCCTCTGCAGCAAGTGCTCGTGAAAATAGAAATATGTTCTTGAGCCCCCAACCCCCTAGAGACTTTGGGATTGCAATGCGCTACCACCTGACCCAAGGTGATACAGTTGTATCACCTTTTCCACTCCACATAAAATGAAAACAAATTCTCCTAGCTCTCTCCAAAATTCCTTTGGGAATCCATGACAAAGCCATCCAATAGACAGGGATCGCCTCCGGTACCGATTTAACCAATACCAGTATGCCTGCTCTAGACAGCAATTTGTGACTGCAACCTTTAAGTCTCTTTTCCAACTTCTCCACAATCCACAACCAATCCCTTTTCTTATATGCATTAGGCTTAAGATGAAAACCAAGATAATGAAGACCCTCCTCAAAATCCAGAATAGCGAAAAGAAATGATCTGGTAAAAGAGTTCAATTCCACCTCATCAAGTAAATGTACAGAAAGAGTGGATTTACCAGCATTCATCTCCATACCAGTAGCCAAAGAGAAAAGATCAAGAATGCCTCGGAGAGTAGTGGCATCACAAACCGAGCCAGTAAAAAAAATAAGTACATCGTCCACAAAGAGGAAGTGGGTAATAAAAAGGTTTGGAGCCACAAGAATGCCCTTCAAATTACCAAGTTGTGCAGCTTCCCGTAGCAGCCGGCTAAGACCTTCAGCAACCAGCAAAAAGAGAAGAGGAGACAAAGGACATCCTTGTCACAACCCCCTCCCAGCATAAAAAAAGGGGAAAGCCGCCCCATTGATCAGAACAGAAAATGAAACCGTAGTGATGCAACTCATAATCCACCTAATAAAACCAATGCAGAACTGTAATACCCCATTTTGAACCTTAGGATATATTAGCTTTTAATGTAAATATTGTATATATGTGATGTATGTTTTCCTAGCATGGAGCTCAAGGCCAAGGCCCCGCTAGTGCAAGCTCGAATTTTATTTAAAGGCAAGTATTAGACATTATGTTACCCATGTGCTAATGAGCCATGGAACATTGTAAAAATGATGTAAATAAACATCATGCAATAAAATACCAAAACTGGCTATGGAGGCAATGAATGAGAAGGGGCCATGTGTATCCACTAGGGAGTGGTGAGGGGGCTATGGGATTGAACCATAGGCTGCCATATGTCAGCTTGGGAACCCATTTGACTTTCCTTGCTGACATTTAATTTTGTTATAAGGAAATGGTTGAGGAATTCGGTCCATGGCTTCAATGGAGCATGGGCAGCCCAGAAATTCGTATGGCAGAGTATGGGCTCTGTTTTCTTGTACCACAAGCCACTTTACCTCGGGGGGGTTGCTTCTTCTTCATTCCCATTCCACTGTGGAAGTACCTAGCATCAATTTTCATCCAAAAACGAATTCCCAGCAGGGAGAAAAACCAGAAATCGCAACTGTGAAAGAACCCACATTTTGAAGAGCCATAAACGCCCAGATTTGGTATTTGACAGTGAAATCCAATGGGGGATCCATAGGTATGAACCTTGGGGCGAATTTGGGAGGATTAGCTACCCTGAAATCCATTGGAAAACCCAGTTTTGGTAGCCCAGAAAACCAGTGACGAGATTGAGTTATTCGTTGACAGAATGGTGAAAAATCCAAGTGTGGATGTTCAAACAGAGGATTGGATTGCTTGAATTTAGCTTGAGATGTCTGTAGCTCTGTGGTTGAGCTCACTGACTTAGCATCCTCCTCATTTGTCTTTTGTATGCTTGATAAACCCAACTGTGTTGGCTTAGCATAACTGTTGAGTGAAACCATGGTTGTGAGTGAGCCCATCTAGTTCCTCCTTAGTGGATACACAAACCAGCTCGGGGGTGATCTCTCAGCTGAAAGAATACAGGCTGGACAGAGATCTATGATTGGGTGGAACGTTGCTCTCACATAGCCAGTTGTTTGGACAACTTCATCTTCCAGATAAGTGTTCTCTGTGATTTAAATTATATGCATTATGTTTCTTGCAATGTGTTAATTCAAAATGATAATTGTTCATGTTAATGGAATTGATATGAAGTCTGTGCATAGCATGAGAATGGGATGGATTCTCTCCCTGTTGATTTATCATTTGCTTGAGATAAATATGCTGATGCATTTCAGTTTGTGTGTGCAATTGTGTTTATTTCCGATGTGTATATATTGATTATGTATTTGCACACAGAAGTTTTTAATTGTTATGAATTTCTTAGTAATGAATGGGGCTGGGATTGCCAATAAGCCCGGTAGGTTGGTCACGTTTCCTTTCTAGGATCATATGTGTTGGAAGGGGACGTGAAAAGAACCCCAGATGTGTGAGAAGCATATGAAGATATAGCCAACTTACTTGGTTGTAGGCTTTGGAGAGATCAATCTTGAGTGCTACCCCTTTCAGCTTTCTGGTTTTAATACTGTGCAAACCTTCCTGTGCCACACCTATGGCCTTATGGATCTGACGCCCTTCAAGAAAGCCGAATTGTTCTCTAGAGATATGTTGTGAAAGAATATCCTTCAACCGCCAAGCAATGATTTTAGTAACCACTTTATACACATAGCTGCAAAGAGAGATAGGTCTGAAGTCATTGAGTGAAGAGGGATTGTCAGATTTCGAGATTAAGGAAATGAAAGTAGAGTTAATGGAGGTCGGTAAACGCCCAGAGATGCGAGTATCCTCAACCAATTTTAGTAAATCAGCCCCCAGAAGATCATAAAGTTCCAAGAAAAACTCAATCGTCCAACCATCCGGCCCTGGGCTCTTATCTTTCTGAAAAGTCTATAAAGTTGCCTTAAGTTCCTCCTCGGTAATCTCCTCCATTAAAGATGCATTGTCCTCCTCTTCCACAAACCTAGGGAAGAGTTGTGCCACCCTTATAACCTCCGCAATATGTGCATTATAACTAGCCCCAAAAAGGGTTTGAAAATGTTCCACTCCCACCCCAGCCATCCCCTCAAAGGTAGCCTGTGGATTCCCCTCATAATCCTCAAGGTTCCAAATAGTATTAGCATTCTTCCTGCCTTTGGCATAAGCATGGAAAAAATTTGTGTTTTCGTCACCTGCTTGCAACCAGGTGGCCTGGCTCTTCAATCTCCAAGTCTCCTCCTTTTCCAACAACAAGGTGTTCCTACGCCCTTCCAACCGAACCAGCAATTCCTTAGTCTCCAGTGTGAGTAACCCTCCTCCATCCTTTGCATAGATCAATAGGAGTTCTTCTTCAATTTGTTTAAGTTCAGAGTCCTCCCACTTTCTCTTGTCTAGGGCCCAAAGTTTCATGGGACCCTTCACTGTTTTAAGATTCTCTGCAAACTGAAATGATGTAGTACGAGGAGACTTGTTATTAAAGGGAATCCACAACGAAGAAATCAGTTTTGTAAAAGAATCATCTTTCATCCAAGTTTTATTGAATTTCAGAGGACCAGGAGGCTTTGGAGGACCACTCCTAAGTTCCAAAAAAATGGGGAAATGATCGGAGCCACCACCCGATCCCACCCACTGACGAAGGTGACAAAATCTGTCCACCAAAGACTCTGCTACTAAAAAACGATCCAATCTCTTGGCAACCCTATTTTCCCCAGTCCGATTTTCCTCCAAGTCGGCTTAAGAATAACAGGTTCAATATCCATCAGATTCCTAGCAGCAAGCCTCTGAGTGAAGAAACCGGTCAGAGAATCCATGCACGCTCAAGGGCCCCAAACTTCCGACTGTCCAAGAGAAAAGTTAAAATCCCCTCATAGAATGACAGAATCCTCCCTTATTAGAGATTTATCCAACAGTGATTCCCAAAAAGGAATGTTATTCAAATAGGGCCCATAAATATTGAAGACAGTAAAAACTTCCCCAAGGTCCAAGGAGCAGACCTGTACTCTAAGTGTAGACTCCATCCCCCACACATTGAGTTTTTTCACCACACGATTATTCCATCCAGTAGCCAACCCCCGGAACGCCCCCGAGCATCCAAAGTTCCAAAGGACCATCCAGGTAGCCAGCTTTCAGGTTTCGCCTGAATACCTAAACCATCACCCAAAGTTTCTTGTAACAAAATGATATCCGGGCATTCCAGAGATACTACCCGTAGCAATGCTGATATTTTCAGGGGACCATCCAGACCCCGAACGTTGAAGGACATAAGTTTCATCGACGACCCTTCTTGTGGGTGCACACCGCTCTAAGCGCCCGTTCAATAGATTGTTGTTTACCCTCCAACGGGTCCAATTTTGCCTTGGTCTGTGCTTTAGAAAGAAGAGACTTTCGTCCCCTACCTTTCGGTAAGGGAGCCTCCTCCAGTCCCAACCCCCCCTGAGCAATCTTGGTAGCAGAAACGGAGGAAATAACCAGAGTCAGAAGACTCTGGTAGGGATGAAGTGGAGACATCATCCTGAGAGAGTGCATCTGGATCATTCGGGTCGGGTTCAGGGTCTAGGGAAGGGGGAGTGTCCAAAATAGTCAACCCGGTAGAAGCCATAAGCAGAGGAGGTTTAGTCACAGGGAGGGGAGACAAATGCAGGTTCTTGAGATCTTCCACCCATTCCATACCAGGAAAGGAGACATTATTTAAGAAAAAATTGAAAGCAGTAGGAGTAGAGGAAGGGGTAGTACCGGTGAAAGAGAGCTCCTGTGTGATAACTGTAGTTGTTGCAGGAGCGTCTTCCACAATGAGAGTATCCGGTATCAGTTCAAACTCCGCATCAAAACCGTCCACCAAACCTTCAGCCGAGACCTCCTGAGTCAGAATAGGAGGCCTCGGAGATGGCCTGTCAGACTGAAAAACTCTAGGATTCCCCTCACCCCTGTTTCGCCTGTTTCTAGTCCTAATCGAAAGTTTGCAGTCAACCACCAGATGTCCATAAGCATGACACCCATGTCATCTAAAAGGCACATTCTCATAATCCAACTTCAGTGTGATAACATATGACCCCCAACTGAGTTTGAAATCTTCAGCCAACCCATTGCGAATATTGAGGCTAACAAGGATGCGAGCCACCTTTCGGACATGGGTGTGAATGAAAGAATAGTCCCCCTCAAGATAAGTACCAATCATATTACCAATGCCCCTGAAATGACGTTCCGACCAATAATGTAGAGGAAGGCCAGGGAGGCGGACCCAAATAGGAACCACATCAACCTCTCCCTGCTAGCATCGAAAAGAGGATGCCATGGCTTCAGTAGAACAGGGCAATGGTCCCAGCTCCAGTTGCGAGTCAATACCCAAAGTCCCTGGTCGGCTCTCTGAAAATTAAATGCAAACCAGTTCCGAGTAAGTTCCACCACCTCTGGTACATACCCTAGGTGTTCTTGCCAATGATCAGAAACCCACCGCTCCATACTCCTCAAGGAAAAAGACCTGCCAAGAGCCTTCCCCACCAACGTTAATTCCGACATCTAAAGGACACTATTCCATTCAATATATTCCCCTAAAGCATAGTTATAGTCGAAATGTCCCGACTTTACCCACGGTTTCCGCCCTCTCTTCCCAAGTAATGAAGAATCATCCGTAGAACCACCTCCATCACCTGTGAGCACATCCGTCCCCACATGTGGCCTAGCCACCCCTTCAAATACCGAGGAGCCCTCTTTCCCAGTACCATATCCTCCCACTTCTGGCCGGAATGTGCCCCCCGAGCTCGGCAAATCCTCCAGTGTTCTCGAAGCTCTAATGGAAGAGGGAAGACCTTCCCCCAAAGAAGACCCAACAGCGCTAGTGTTCACTACCGCCTCATCAATCCAAGCAGTATTGCAATTAGTCCATCCAGGGACCTCGAGGTCCACAGGGAGCTTCAATCCCGGAACCACAGAGATAGAGTCCACCGGAGACGAGGAAACTAGAAAAGTTGATGGCGAAAAATCGACCCCCGAGAAGGTAGGTTCAGGGATAACACTAGCATTGTTCCAAGAGCCCATACCAGGCGCCACATCCCAAACACCGCCAGCTGTCGAAACCCATAAATATTTCAAAGGGTCAATGGAGTAGTCCACCTACTCCTCATCCGCCATGGTAAATAGAGTAAAGCTAAAAATGGTAAAAAGAGAGTTACCCTGCACAAACCTTAACCGCTTGCGACAGAGACCACCAGAGGAATAGGGTTCTATTCCGTGAAAGAATAGCGTGTCGTGAAAACCGCTGGTAGCCTCCAATACGTAGCCCATTGTCAAACCACATGCGAAGCCATAGGAACTCGTCCTGTGCAATGTCAGTTCTGGGAAGTCACCTACATGGCTGAGGGACCACCAGCCGACGACCGGCCTCCATCGGTAACCCTAACCGGTGCACATGACAGAAACTCTTTTTTATTGAGTAGTGTTACTATAAGAAAGGAAAATATTTCGTTGGAATGTTAGGGAGTTTTTTCGAGTCTCTAAATTTTTCTTTCTATGGTCTATACCTATACTTGTATATGGAGATTCCTAAATTTATTGCTACAGCACATGGCATGAAAGCAAACTTTTGTTCACAAGTAGTTTGTGCAGTTTAGGAGCTATTATAATCATTGTTTTCATTGATATTATTGCAAAAATATTTTTTCAAATTGCTTATATATTCCCGATATAGTAGTAATCTACAGTGTTGAGATTACTACTACAGAGATTGTGAGAAAAGCAATTGTAGTTGGCTCACTGTGTTGATGAACTTAACATTATTTTTTGTTATGGGTTGAGTGCCTATGTCTTTGTAATATGAGATTATTACAAACTTTGCTCTTTTCCTACCAGTATCCTTCGCTGCCTGTGTAGATGATTACTACTACAGAGATTGTGAGAAAAACAATTGTAGTTGGCTCACTGTGTTGATGAACTTAACATTATTTTTTGTTATAGGTTGAGTGCCTATGTCTTTGTAATCTGGGATTGTTACAAACTTTGCTCTTTTCCTACCAGTATCCTTCGTTGCCTGTGCCTATGTTTTTGTTCCTTCTAACTTTCCTCTTTTCCTACCGGTGTTCATTTTTGTTCCTAAAAAAACAAATGCTAGTTTAAATATTTAAATATTATATTAATACGATACAAGAAAAATATGAACTTAAATTTACAAATATTTAATAAATAGTTTCCTTTTTTCCCGCGAAAATAAAATAGTTTCCTTATTCATATGAAATATATTATAATAATTTAATAATGTTAATTTATATAAATGTATAAAGATGCCAAACCATCATTTGTAATGTAATTCTATCATAAACAATAGGGATCAAATTTTGAGTGTACGAAGGATTACTTGTAGACTAAACTTGGAGAACTACCTACTACTATGATACAATTACATCATAAAAACAAAAGCTAAAGTTTGATTGTATAGGAATATGAATGTTGAAAGCCTAAAGAAGCTTATTTTGTCAATAATGGAAGAATAATGGAAGGTTGGTAGTAGGGGATTATAAATTTCATATATCATTTATGTTTGGGGTCTGGTCATGTATATAATTATGATAGTTTTCTTCATTATATATAATTTTATTTAAGTAAATTAAAATTAAAAAATTATCATTATTATATTTAAAAAGTCTAGTTTATTTATTTTATCTTTTTAATTTTTTAGTATATTTTTTGCTTAGAATCATATATATTAGTTATGAAAATTGCATAATTTAAATATCGTTGAAAATTGAGAGTGTTGAATCTATTTATAGATTCAAAATACAATTTAAACACATAAAAATTTAGATTTTACTAGAAGTAGAAAACCAAATTCCGATTAAAATCCACAATAAAATCAAAAACATAAAAAAAAATGAACTACTATTTAAAAACCAATCAAATAATAAAATTTAAATATTATTATTTTTTGTTTTTCAAAATAACATCCAATCTTTATCCATCCAACAACTCCCTACCCTTCACAACCTATTTGTGTTCAAAAAGGGACACATCATCGTGTTGTGAAAGGGACATGATATCTGTGATGCAAAAGGTGCCCATTATGGTACAGCTGTAAACCAATAAGTACTATCAAAATGACAAAATAGGACATTCTATATTCAATATATGACTATATTTTAATTTTAATGTAATTTTTAATGGTTTGAATATTAAATTAATGTAGTTTTTTTTTAAATGAAGTTTAAATTTTATATTTTGAAAATTTTCTTAAGCAATATTTATATAATTATTTATGTAATAATTCATCATTTGCTAACTCATTTTATATAATAATAACAATGGCTAATTGGTGAAGGTAACAATAATATATAATAGGTGAAGGTAACGTTTGGATATTGCAATTAGGATAAAAGTGATTATTTGTCCTCGACATAAAGTATTCGAGTTGAGGCACTAAGTTAGGCTAGGCTTTCAAATTTCAGCAACTCTTAAAGGTTTGTGTATAGTTTTTTTTTTCTTAATTTATTTTTTTATTTTTAAAACACATTTATCTGGTTGTTCATTGGTGCTGTGCCAATGACGTTTGCCTAGGGCGTTGTGCCCCAGGCCTTGGGCGAGGGTTTGTGTCATCCAGGTAGTTCTTTTTGTGCAGGTATTCAGACTGATTTGTCAAGCATTCAGACTGATTTGCCAGCCGGGTAGTACTTTCTATGTAGGCGTTCAGACTGATTTTCCATTCAGCTGTCTCGACATTCAGAGTGGTGGATACGTAGTAACGCAAGGATTCCCCAAACCAGTCTCACAACGAGCATGCCTTTACACAATATTTTGATAGAATGATAGTGGCGCGACTAATCTGGCGCTCCGGATTCCGCTGCATCTCTTCAATGACCATGGAGAGTAGATATGGTTCGGATAGACTTCGACCATACTTATTTATGTACGGCCTAGGGTAGCAGACAAGGATAAGTTTAAGGTAAATGCCCTGCTTTATTATCTTGCTAAACAAGTTATGGATAAAGAAGTTTTGGCTTGGTTATTGGCCCGTAGTTGGCAAGGCCATAACCCCGCAGGGTACTGCATGCTCTAAAGGCAAAAAAACCTTCTGCCATTCGATTTGGCCAACTCATAACAGACAATTTCTACACAGCCAATGCGTCGCAGGCTTGCAGCATGTTAATACTTGGGCGACTCATGACAGACAATTTCTGTGTTGGAGTCTACTACCTTGAGTTGTTTGAGGATTTGGACAGAGTAGGAAAGTCTGCCTTGGCTGCAACAGCTTTGGCATTATTGTACAGAGGCCTCCATCGTAGAGTGATGGGGCAGATAGGCTCCTTCGAGGGTAGCCCAACTCTATTCACGGTAAGTTCCAAAACTCTTCTTGTTTATCCTTCTTTAGCATTTTAAATTTGCTATGTTGGAGTCAACTATGCATACCTAGAACAAGCTCTCTGGTAACATTGATGACGATGTTTGTTTAATGAGAAGAAAGAGCGACCCTGGAGAGTCACCTGGCATAACCAAGAATACGATTACGAAAGAGCGACCCTAGAGAGTCACCTGGTGTAACCAAGAATACGATTACGATTTCTGTCGTTCAGGGAAAGTCCTTTGTTCATTCATGGAATTAACTAATCCACGGTTTGATCTGTGCATCCTAATTGTCTCCCTCCTGCGATTTAGATAGGCCATTCTCCAAAAACACATACCCCAACACGGTGTAACCCTAATGTTTGGCTTTCAACATTAAATAATCTGATAGCGTCAGTATTTTATTAAAATGGAGTGCATACTGTAAAATTAAACCATGGCGAGGTCACTCGCATAAAATACGATGTTGCAATCGAATTTGATTTAAGGTTATATTCTCTAACCTGTCACTTAAAATAGGCAATTAATTAATTCAAAAAACATACACTGAAAATCAAGAAGAATTTGCATTAAATTCATATCAAAATTATGTTTTTATGCAACTTGTTTTCACAAAAATACCTTTGATCAAGATTCGTTTCTTGTGTTGAACTAACATCTTGCTTTCGGACAGACTCTTGTCTGTAGGAATGTATCGGCCTGATCACTTCATCATGCTGGTGATAACAATGGCGACGACTGGACGGTTGTACCTATAGGACAGCCAAAAGCAAAAGGATGTTTCTGCGTGCAATAAAAATGAAATTGAAATTGGGCATTGAGATTAATTCAAGATATTATGCAATTTTGCCGCAAATGTGACTGAGGTGTAATTTTGCTGCAATTTTGTTGCATAGTAGACTTACTTGAAATAGTAGTATTCATGTCCTTCCCTATTGCTATGGAACTGCAGGTTTCACCACTGTCACGATTTCGTAGATGATTTGTGTCCCGGTCTGTTAGGATGACATTTGTCGTTGCCCCTTCATATTTCCTTGCACTTGTCCTTGCCTTTACTCATTTAACGTGTAGGTGAGCATGCAACTTGTAGTGTAGGTTGCAACAGGTTGCACATTCGTGTATGTAAACATAGTTGATCAAAAACGCAAGTGGTGGAATGGTAGTGGCCTGTGGGGCTGGGTCCCGGTGGTCAATGGATGGTTGTGCACTATTACACCACGTTGCACCAACACAACAACCCTCGGTTAATAGAACAACAAAATACTAAATTTATTTATCGGTTATTAACAGCTTGGCACCTGTCATTGTTCTTCATTGTTATTAACCCTTGTTGTAAATAATATCTGAAATATTTAACAACATAGTGTTGTTATTGGATGTGGTAGCATTCATTATTATTCTGATCATATTTCATTTTTTCAAGAACTATTCTCGATCAAGAACTATTCTCAAAGATTGATAAGTTGCAAAAGATTGCAAAAAAGATTCGTGAACCAGGAAATCAAGCTATGTAGTTCTTGCTCCTTTGTTATTTCGGACATGTAAGCCTTAGTAATGGCAAAGATTTAGGTTTAGATATCCTTAAATTTGATCATATATTTCATATATAGGTATTGGAATTTCCGCTTCTTAAAAATCCTTAGAGTATTAGTTTTAGTTTGATGGAAACTGAGTTTTTTAAAGTGGGACTTGGTCGCTTGGAAGTATTACTGGTCTATTCGACAGAAATTCTGCGAGAGTGCATGCCATTTTGTTTGATACAAGGTATGACTTCAAAATTTTGCGTTTTTACATAAAAGAAACGTTTGAAGATGAGTTCACATCAATGAACAAATTTTGGTCCTTGAGGGTGCCAAGGATCCATGTGGCCTCATTAAACTCGCATGGATACCCAACAATTTTGGTGGATTTATCAATTTCCTGTTTCAACTGTGCCGTTTTTTTGAACCAGGAGTTCAACCAGCAATGTTAAATATTTGAAATGTAAAATTCAGTTTGATGAGATTTTTTCTTACTGTATGCTATCTTACTAATAATTTTGTTTCTTATTGTGATATTGCATTACTAAATTTTGTATTTAAAGAAGTAGAGGTGAGCTTGTTGTCATTGAAGTTTTTTGACAACAATATCACACCAATAATTTTGTATATTTAGAGCAGTAGAGGTGAGCTTTATTGTCATTGAAGTTTTTTGACAACGATATCACACCAATAATTTTGTATATTTAGAGCAGTAGAGGTGAGCTTGTTGTCATTGAAGTTTTTTACAACGATATCACACCAATAATTTTGTATTTACAGCAAATGTGAGCTTGTTATATTGAAGCTTGATGAGGAAATCGATCTTTTTCCTAAAGAATTTGAAATTAGCTATTCTTTAAATTAGTATGTATTTTTCTTCCCTATAACTGACTTCGTCGAGGTCGATGGGTAATCAAGGTAAATAGTTTGG
Organism: Larix kaempferi; assembly: GCA_027924585.1. Lineage (NCBI taxonomy): Eukaryota > Viridiplantae > Streptophyta > Pinopsida > Pinales > Pinaceae > Larix > Larix kaempferi. The sequence goes on along the minus strand of BSBM01000411.1, from coordinate 590,405 downwards.
TGCCTCTGTTTCTATGTTTGAATAATGATTTTATATTTGACTAATGACCAGGTATCATGATTCTATGTTTGACTAATGTTATCATCCCTTCTAGGGTTACCTCCTGGTCACATTATCTTTCATCTTGAGGAGACCATCATTTGGCCACAATCTTAATACATGTTTGCACGTCCACTTGATGTTCCTCCATTAATCTGTGAGATTGAAAATTGTCAGCAATGGCTAACAAATTCCCACCATATATCCGCTTTCTTTGTAACACATCCTTCTATCGTTTTAAGAGTTGTAATCCATTGATAGCCTCCTTTGCGACCAAGGGTTTCAAAAAAATCCTTAGCTAGCCTGTCTCCAATGTTGAGCCAATGTAGACATGCCCAAATTTGGGTGTTGCATGCTCAACAAATATCATCCACTTATAGGAGATGTCTAACCTTGTCATCTTGTGCCTATAGGTCTCATCACGTGGAGAGAATCTTTTAGCTCCTCTTAGAACAACCTTGTAGGATTTGAACCTCACTGAGGCTATGTGTTTTCCATAACCACACATGAAGACTATGTCTAACCTTGTCATCTTGTCCCTATAGGTCTCATCATGTGGAGAGAATCTTTTAGCTCCTATTAAAACAACCTTGTAGGACTTGAACCTCACTGAGGCTATGTGTTTTCCATAAACCACACATGAAGACTATGACTCAATTGATTACATCATTCCACCATGACATCCATTTAACATATCCCCTTTCCATAGGTAGCAAGTTCCAATTCCTATTAATGGAATGGATTAGACACAAGTTGAGTGGACTCAATTGATTACATCATTCCACCATGACATCCATTTAACATATCCCCTTTCCATAGGTAGCAAGCTCCAATTCCTATTAATGGAATGGATTAGACACAAGTTGGGTGCTTTGGATGAGATACATTAACAAGATATATTGTTTTTGCATTCTCATCTAACCATTTTCCCATGAAAGAAAGAACATAATGGATTGATGATTGAAGAGGCTAAAATCCTAAAAACATTTGCACTACTAGTATACTCCTTTTGCAATTAAAGAAAATAAGAATTTTGGTCTAATAACATGGCTATGTCTAAACTTTTAAAATTTTTGTCTTTGCCTTTCTGAAACTTTGACTAAGTGAACCACAAAACAATAGACTCGTGCCTTTGAAAAGTCAGTGGGGTCATGCAATCATTGCCTTGAGGCCATCTCTTGCATCGGCATATTCTCGAATAAGGTTCACTCCTTATTTATCTTAGGACTACACATTATTAAAATCTCCACATATTATCCACTCCAACTTTTAGAAGGTTTTCTGCCAACCCACTCTAGAAAGTTGCCTTCTCATTGATATCATTTGAAATGTAAATATTGACTAGGCAAAGCTCCTAGCCATCCATTTTGAGCAACAACCACACCACATGATGTGTTTGGTCGTACCCATGATCAATTATAGGGGCAACAAACCTTTTAAAGAAAATATTAGCCACTTTGCATCTACCCTATGCAACACGCAAAGCTCCTAGCCATCCATATTGAGCAACAACCACACCACATGATGTGTTTTGGTCGTACCCATGATCAATTATAGGGGCAACAAGCCTTTTTAAGAAAATATTAGCCACTTTACATCTACCCTATGCAACACGCAAAATGTTCATGAACAAGAAATCAACACCTATGTCTTTGCGTAGTCAACCTTATCTTATCGACCATTGTAAAACGAGGAAAAGCATACGGGATCCGCAAAAATTCACAGTGAAGATCATCTTGGAGAACCATCAAATTGCTTTATGTTCCAAACACATCATATGGTTAGCTTCTATAAGAGATATCCACGATAGATAAGGGAACAACGCTATATAGGTATAGCACCTGGTTGCCTGATATGTCCCGTACTCTTGAACATGTCCATAGCTTTGACATGAAGACCAAAAATCCTGCTATTAAGTTATCTGCTAATGTGATAATAAAGATAATAATAATAAAATAAATCAATAAAACTTCAAATTTAATTGTTAAACCATGAAATAGTTGAATAGTGTTTGAATATACTAAATTTCTAAACTAAATGTTAATAGCAAATCGATTAGCATTGCTCCTAACAAATAAAATTCCCACCAAATGCAAATCACTAGTCAGCTTAGGTGCAATGTCGAGGACATTGCCACCTTGTGGCTCTCGTTCATTATTGATCATTTCATGTTTAAATATATAAGATTAATAATGTTTTTTATTACTTAAATTATTTTTTATTGATTTACAATATTGATAAGATAAAAGTTATGATTATAAAATTTAAGAAAAATATCTTCGCAAATTTTTAGTGATTTACACCGATAAGATAAAAGTTATGATTATAAAATCTAAGAAAAACATCTACGCAAATTTTTAGTGATTTACACTGACAAGACAAAAGTTATGATTACGCAAATTTTATTTACGATAACAGTAAATTGGAGAAAGTGACTTCTTACAAGTATCTTGGAAATTGATATTCATCACAAGCTCAATTGGAACCACAACATTGGGAAAATGATTAATGGAGGATGGAAAGCTTATTTTAGTCTTGAAAATAATTGTAAATCAACAAACCTGGTCATGTGGGATAAAAAAAGTTCCTCTTTGAAACTCTTGTCATCCTCATATCCTATACGGTTGTGAAGTATGGGGGTGCAACATTTCTAGAGAATCTTGGAGAAATATTGAGCAAATCCCATAAGCGGTTTATAACTTACAACCTCAAAATTAAAAGCAACACACATTATCCTATTCTCCTCTCAGAAGTGGGTCTTTCCCCCATCGAGAGCATGGTTATGACTAGGTAACTGATGTACAAGCACAAGATAAATAATAGGGAAAACGAGAGACTTCCTAAAATTGCTTTAAATTCAAGTCAAAACCAATTACGCCTCAAGCAGAGTTGGTGTAAGGTTACGATGGCTTGGTTAGACCATTGGGGCATTGATGAAAATGACACCTTTGCAGAATATCGATAACATCAAAAATATTATTTCTTCTAAGTTTAAAGATAAATCACGGTGCCAGGATAATTTAGCGATTAAGAGAAAACTAAGATATTATAAGAGAGGTCATTAACCCTAATTTGGAAGATCAGAATTATCTCCTCAGTAGTAACTAGTTCAAAGAAGAAAATGAATATAGCCAAGATTAGAACGAACTCTCATGAGCTCCATTATGAAACAGGGCGTTGGTCTATTCCCAAAGCTCCGTTGGTAGAAAGGGTTTTCCATCTTTGTGAGTCTTATGAGCGTCGAGGATGAAAAGCAGTTTCTCTTAGAGTGTGCTTACACCCACATTAAATATGAGTTTCATAGTATTTGCTACAATACAAACCTTTCTAACCTCCCGACTTGCCAAAACTATAGTGAGCTTGGAAAGCTTCTTTCTAAGCTTTTTGAGCATATGAACAAAAGTTTAAAGCAAACCAAGTAATAACCTTCTTAAGGTCTGACAGACCAAAGTTTGTTTAAGTGGACGTTTATCATCATCATCATCATCATCATCATCATGACATCATCATCATCATCATCATGACATCATCATCAATGGTATTTGTTCATTTTTTTTTTTTTATAATATATTTGAGAATATAAATTTTAAAATGTTTTTTTAGTTGTTGTTTGTGTAATGTTATCTACTATTTTGTTATAATGCATATTTATCTGCATATTAATATTCTTCTTCTTCATATACATATAATAAAAAAAAGAATGTTGTGAAAAAACATATAAAAATATTAAAAAGCTAAATTCATTGGACACACGTTTCAAGTTTCATCTTAATTATGGGATGGATGATTTTTTTTACCCATAGTCAATAACTGGGTTGATTATTGTTTTGGTTACTGTTTTCGTATATCATAGGTTGTTTCTTGTTTTGATTTTGTGTTTGGGGGTACCTTAGTCATCACTAGCAACATTAATTGGATAGCATACAATTGGGTTGATATCATTTTGGGTACTTTTTGTACTAGGGCCTAATTCTAATTATCTACAATAATGTTGTTCAAATAACAGATCTTAACTACTAATAATGGTCAGTTTAATGATGTGTGGTACCTTATTGAACACTATGATTTGATGTATCGTCAAATATTAATATCCAAAGGTAAAAGGTTATGAGTTCAACTACTCGGGGATCCCCAAAAAGACACATCGTAAAAGATTATTCCCACTTGATAAGAAAGGAGAGTTATTGTTTGAAACAATTGAGAATAAGGTTGAGCATTGGTTCGGATATTGCCATTGGAGTAATAATCTCTATAATGCCTCCTTTAGATTTTTATGTAATTGAGCATCCATCGCCTATTAAGAGGTGGAACACCTTGTCTTACTTAAGGGCATATGACTTTTGATTGACTTAAAAACCATGATGGCTTCCAATATTTGAATGCCCCCCTTGCAGAAGCAAGTTAGTCCATGAGGGGTAATTGTGCCACTTTGGGGAATCAAGTGGAGACAATAATAATGCACCACTTTCATTGATTTGGCAAGCCTGCAGTGACAACCTATAACATAACGATTATCCATGTTAACTATAGTTACGACTATAAATGTAGTTGAACTTAGTTGTGTGGAGGGGCACATTTTACAACCCAATTTGTGGAGACGTGTGATGTAACATAACACCCAAGGTCAACGTACATAGTCCAAACATATTAGTTAGAAAAAAACAACATACGATGTTGGGCCTGATTCACATTATAAACTAAACCTATATGCATTTTAACCTAGGATACATCGAGCATCCTAGAGGTATCAAATCGCTCGAGCTACAAACCTCTTTTAGAGTGCAAAAACTTGACTGAAGATTTGCACATAAAGGGATTTGATCCCTCTAGATGTGCGGTAGATCCGAAGTTAAGATAAATCTAAGTTGGTTAACATTTGTGATAGATAATAACTAAGTTAGTTATCGTTTGGATCTCGTGTGCTCTATGACATCGTTGCAATAATCTATCCTAGATAACAACAAAGACACTATTGCAATGTTCGATCCTAGATAACAAATAAAGTCACAATTGTAACTATCGATTCTAGCCAAGATTGACATTATTAAAATACTTGATCCTATAAAGCAATGGCAATAAACTAACTTTACTTTACTCAGTGTGGATAAGGTCTTGGTCTTGAGTTTTACTCAACAAAGCTTTAGGTCCCAAACTTTGTTTAGGTAGATACGTCTTTTGCCCCCAAACTGTATTTAAACAAGTGTTTTGGTTTAACTCAAACAAAAGTAAGACCCTGAAAAAAAAGAAGATCCCACCTTTAAAAAGGAAAGTTTTTCCTTGAACTCGGATAAAAGCACTGGATCATTTTTTTTAAAGATCTAAGGGAATCGATAATTGGCCAGGATTACTTAGGCAAGAACTAGTTTCAAATCTGGCTGGTTGACACAATAAACCTTGTGCTAGTGCCAATAGCCCACAAGCCATTGCCTAGCAGGAAACCTGTGGCCTAGCAAGGGCCGAGACATCCATAAACACACCCAGATAGGGGTCCTACTCAAGAGGGTCACCTACCCTTCTAGCCTTATCATAACAGATCCATATCTCATTGGGGATTTGAATGCATGTGGGAAAGTGCAAAACTTACCTCCCTACCAATTAAACTATTGCAGACTGGACAAATAAATTCAGTCAACCTTACTAATAACATTGTGGTCAACCCAAAAAACAATAAACTTGGATCAACCTAACTAGTGATCAATCCAACAAAGATGGATCCATCTTACTAATAACACTATAATCAACCCAAAGAGAGAGGTCGAGGTCCTCTTCATCCAACAAAGTCAACCAAATAGATACAATCCCTAGCAACCCCAATCAAACGTAACAAACAATCTCATTCCCGGGGTGCGGGTGGCTGGGGCACTTCTTGTCCAAATTGTTCTCATCTACTCAAAGTAAGCTCCTCCACTTTTCTCTCCTTGGTTTTCTACACCATTTCCACATTAGAAAATACTTTTTCAGATTAAAGAAATCCTTCCCAAACGCCTTTTTCTAACCCGCTCACCCGATAACCCTCGAACGCCCATTAAGAAAGTCCCAAAAAGAAAAGAAAATCATATTATATTTTCCAGGTGGGCCGATGACTTTTACTTTCCGCAACCTGAAGCGTTTTAGGCGGTGAGGTAGAAGAAGAGGGGGAGGGGAGAGGAGGTGGAGGGCTTGAAGATTTGTTTGAATATAAGGCAGGGCAAGCAGGCTTTCATATCTCTGCAATATATATTTGTGGGAGCCCTTGTTTGGGTATTTGTAGGGAAGTTTCCTCTTCGTGTAGAATTCTCAAACGCATTTCTAGTGCCACGGAATGCGTCAATTCCCAGATATCCACGCCTCCTCCTCGTTAAAGGTTTACGCGCGATTTCTCCCCTTCTAGAAGGCCGCTTCCTCCTTTACTAAACCGGCGTTTTTTCATTCGTTTCTCTATCGAATCCCTGCAGTTCTCTTAATTTTTTCGAGGGTGGTTTTATTTAGGTGTATCTACGGTTAATATCAGCGAAAGGCCTTTAGATCCGAAGTTATTATGGGGCAGCAATCTCTGATATACAGTTTTGTGGCGAGGGGCACAGTGGTGCTTGCAGAGTACACGGAATTCACAGGCAATTTCACAAGTATTGCGGCTCAGTGCCTCCAAAAACTTCCTGCCAGCAACAACAAGTTCACATACAACTGCGATAATCATACCTTCAACTACCTTGTCGAAGATGGCTTCGGTATGTATTTGTTCTGAGATATCTCTGTTGATTTGAGTTTTTTCGGTTGTCTCAGGATTATATTTATGATGGGTATGTTTCCCTTTTTCAGAGTAGGGTTTTGTTTCGATGAATTTATTGGGTTTCTGAGAAATGGTTTTCTTTTTAATTTTTTTTTTAGTAAGCGAGGTTATGTGATGCATTAATGGGGTTGGACGGATTCTTCTGGCCGAGTCTAGATCTATTTCTATTTGATGGGTATAGACATGCAATGCTAATCTATTGCAAGCCTGCTATTTTCTGATGATCGATCCGATCCCCCGTTATTTTTTTCATTCTGATGATGTTGTTTCTTATAAGGTAATCCATTGAGAAAGTCCTGAATGTTGTCTCCATAGATCATTACAATGAAACCTTTTAGCTCCGTGATTCATTTATGACTGCACGTGCATTCTACAGTCCGGTGGGGTATGATCCACCATCTCTCCAGGCATGTGTGTATGCCCGTGTCTCTAACGGTGCAGAGAATCTAAACAGTGCCTTGGGCGCATTGAATATGAATACTAGCACACACTTATCTAAACTGGGGTTAGGTATGCACCTCCAGGGAAGATATGCAACCTCGAGGTGCTCATCAAGCCTGGGTTTAGATGAGTTTGCTGTAGTGATACTAAAAGGCACATCCATGTTAAGCATCACTCATTAATTGATTTGGGGATCCAGTTTCCCCACGATTATCCTCTATGTGTTGTATATGTTTCAGTTACATCGAGGCTGAACGTGCACCGTTGCATTGCTAACGCGTCTATTTAACCATTAGTCTAAAAGCCATATTGTCCTGTGGTGGGAACAGCTGTGGAGTACTCTGCATGGAAATTTGTGGTGGACAATTGAGAATTTGGTTTCACATTAGCAAATACAGGATTGGAGGGGTATGGTTGTGGCCTTTGCCTTGTCATATTTTTACATTAGTATTATTCTGATGAAGTTATGTTGTATGGAATCTCATTTAGGCTAGAAGGGATCATCCATTCAAGTAATTACGTGTTCTATGTTTAAACAATCAGAAAGACTTGGAGGTAGTCCAAGCATGTCGGCTTCTGTTTTTAATTACCTACAGTTTTTGCTGTAGGAGATCACTCCATCTGTTCTCAGCAATTAAGAACTGGGCCCTTTCTGGCTGCTTGCAAAGAAAAAATAAGTCACCAGATTCTCTTTTTTGGTTCCGAGCACTTAAATCTGAAAGTTGCCTCTAATGTTGGTTTTTGATCTTTTGATACATAACTTATTCCATTAAATTTGAGTAAATAGTTTTATTATTTGGTGTTATTTGAAAGAGTATGGGAATTGGGTTCTGTGGATTATGGAATCCTATTGAAGTAATACTGAGGGACAGAATGGTCCTCTGGGATCATTTTTTCAGAAGGTTGTTTTAATATAATCAGGCATGGATTTCACTCTAATCTGACATAGCGATATCAAATTACTATGCGTTTTTGGAGGCATTTAATTAAACAACAATTTGAATTATTATATATCATGAAATAACTTTTTGATACTATGTAGACCCAGAGAAACACAGGAATCTATGATATTGATAACTGGTCAAAGCTAAGTTGCCAGGGGACGGGGATGGGGACGGGTATGGGTACGTGGGGACGGGTGCGGGAACGGGGACGCCACTTTTTGAAACAGGGTACTTGGGTTCGTCGGGGTAATGTACATATATATATATATATATTATATATATTATAAAATTATAAATTTCATAAGTAGTTGTAACTTTTAACAAAAAAAAAACATATTTTAGATTTCAGATTTCTTCAAGTTCATAATTCAACGATTCATCAATGTCAGTGCTCATTCATTCAACATTCAAATTGGAACATGTTACATAAGTTACATAACTAAAATAGTAAATAGTAAATACTAAAATTTCAAATTTGATATCAAGTGGAAGTTCTATTTAATCATAAATAGAGATTTCATTGTCACAAGACACAATGTCATACATATACAGTATATTGTATAACTATACTATATACATTGTTCAATATTGAAATAGTAAAAATTTGCCAATTGGCATTTGAGTCTTTAACATTTCTAGACATGAAATAGGAAAATGTCAAAATGAAAATCGAAATACAAAATTCCGGAAAGTAGAACACTATGCTAGTGAACAATGAAAAGTCAAAGACTCAAAAGATAAATCAAAATGTTTTGGCTTCATCAAGCCGTGCTACCCAAGCTGAGTATTGCCAAATGGAGAGGGCCGAGGCATTGAGATGGAGAGGCCGTAGCCTGTTGCCTGAGCTGAGTACTGCCGACGCGTTGAGATGGAGGGAAACCGGAAATGGAGAGCGAGCTTCACTCTGTCGCTGTTGCTGGGTTGCTGGCGTGAAATGTTTGCTGGAAGGTGAGATGGAAATGACGGGCGTCTAGCTTAGGTTTAATAATAATTTAGGTTTTTTATTTTTTAAGTAATTATTTTTTAAAAAACGTGACCTTGGCGAACCCGCGGTGAACCCAAAATCGGGGTTCACCATACCCGTTTGGCCCCGTGTACCCGTTTTTTTGCTGTTCGCGTCTCGGGTTTGTCCAAAAAGAACTGGGTTCTTTTGGGTTTGTCTGTGGTGAACCTGAACCCGTACCGGGTACATGGGTTCGTGAACCCGGTTCAGGGACGTGTATCCCACCCCTGGGTACGTGTACCCATGCAACTTAGGGTCAAAGTCATCCAAGACAATCAGCTTTGGGTTGAATGCATAGAAACTATTATATTATCATCAACTATTGGCCCAAAATTACCTTCAGGGCTTCTGAATTCTGGAATTAAACAGATACCACTTGGGAATACTTTGGGCAGAAATGCTATTTTCCAATCTGATAATTAATTTCCAATTCAATACATATGGCAACTGTGCTGGCTGTTTTTTCAATGTGAATCTAAACCTTTAGTAGTAATCATGATGGTTTCTGTGTAGCATTTTGTTGGACATTCAACTAGAGTATCAGTTGGTTGGCCATTTGATATTCTTTATCAAATATCAACTAACATGTATTTTTGTTTCCCATAGTAGTATGTGTTAATAGGATTGTCTGATGCTCCGTTAACTAAATGCTAGATGGTTTTATCGTCTGTAGCTGTTATTTTATTTATTTCCTATCTGATTTTGCTGTTGAGGTATGTGGTGCATACCACAGTGACTATTATTTTAAATATTGGTGTATAAAACAATACCAATTTGACTTAATCTCCTTTCCTAATGTTTACATTGGTTTGGATATTTGATGGAATACACATCATGGGAAACCCTCTAAGCACATCCCCTCATTTTGAGGATGGCACCCAGGGTAAACTGTTCGGTGTCAGTTTTGGAAAACTAAATAATAAATATATTCATTGGGCAACTAGAGATACCCAGCATACAAGCAAATGCCGATATTGACTGACCTATTGGCTATTCTGTTGGCCAATAATTTATTCGATATCTTCATTTAATTCTTCTAACAGTTGTTGCTATGATTTGGCAGCATTGTGGTCTTTATTCAGCCATTAACAATTCTTGAAGTTTTTTTTTTCTCTATTCATTCCCTCAGATCTTTTAAATATGCCCAGATTTAACTAATTGGGAACTTGCTGTAAAAACTAGATTAGTATGTTACTTAGACTAGTTTGTTTGGGAGTTGGTTTGATTTATCCTTTGTATACTTGTTTGGCATTCACCTATTGAAGTATTTGTAGTTCCGTTTTCTTGAACCCTCTCTTAGGCGTTGAAAATATTTTGTGCCATCTTTGTGAAAGCTTTAATAATATATTTTATGGTTTTGTAGTAACTTGCAATTCCTCTAGGTGTATGACATTATACATTTCAGAATGTCTTCTCATATGCAAGCTCGGTATGATTTAAATAAGTCATTTGATGCTGCTATTTATTTGATTGCAGCCAATAGAGTTGTGTTTGTTTCTGTATATCATTGCTAGTGAAATTTTGTTTTATGGCTTGTGGATGGCATCAAGGACAATTTTTGGTTTTTGGAGGGTTTAACATATGATTTATCACTGCCTTTTGATCTACAATCAAATAAGTCCATATTTACATGCTAATTATCACTAACAGCAATTCACATAATCTAGTCTTCCATCCCCCCCATTTTGGTCTAGCTTTTCAGGACATTAGTTTTCTCATTCCTATTGAAATCCGATCTGGCCATCATTTGGATTTTTAGAGATTACGGTAATCCTTTGGTATAGGCTGTAAAAACTTCCAAGGAAATAGATATCTTTCTCCACAATGGTTGTGTTATTGTTCTGCTGTGTGCTATTGACTTTCATATTGTATAGAAGACTGTTCAAATGTGGCTTAAACATTATGAGATCCAGGGACATTGTTGCCAGATACTGAGATCTGAATGGGGCTGTTCTACTTTCTTGATCATTTCAGATCATTGCCAAATACAAATTATAATTTCAGATCATTAAATTCAAAGTACATCAATCATTAGTTATAGAAACAACAGAAAATACCATGTCAAATACTTGTAGATCATTTGCCTCAACGAAGTACAGCTGCTGGTTCAAACCAGTAATTCTTGAACAGATCACAAGTTCCTGGGGTGGGGGATTAAGAATATTCAGAGACACTCTGGAGTCTGCAGGTAATTCAGGCAACTCTAAAAAATTCCAGATCAGGCATCCAGCTGGTCAGTCATAGTGTGGTGGAGGGGCTGTTGGTCTTGCTACACCTTCAAGAGCCCTCAAGGTTAGGTGTGCAGTGATCTTACTACTGTCCTCGAGAGATTAGAAAAGAGATTGCAGCCTCATGTGAGTGGGGCTATCCAGGGAGGATTTTTGGGAGGAATTACTGTTTGTGCATTGCTACAAAAACAAAAACCAGGGTACTCTTAGTGCTACTAAAACCGAGATGATCTGAGTATTCAAAGACGTTATCATTCTTGGAGACTCTAGACTCAAAGCTACACTTACATCTTGGTTTTGAAAGGATGTAAAAGGTTCAAACTTTTGAGGCATTTCCAAAACCCCATGAAAATTGAAAGAATCATTTCTTTAGAATCACCCATCGGTGCAGTGAATTTATTATTATTGTTATTAAATTTGATTTGGATTTTGATTCCAAGAGAAGTCCTATAGGATGGGAGTGTCTCAAAGGATGCCACAAAATAAATACAAACATAAGTGGAACAGTTAAGCTGTAGATATTGGAATTTGGAATGGTATCATAGCACAAGATCCTTATGTAATCAAGAAAGCTATTATATGGGCACGTCTGTCACACTCTGAATGACATGGACAACTCAGCAGATGGTGTTTTTCCTGTACAGTATTGCTACTTGTTTTCTGTCATTTGTTGAAACTGTTTTGCAGCAATTGTTAGAAAGTATAAACATGTTCTGTTTGCCATACTTACCTGAATAATGTACTAGGCATATATTCTTGTAAGTTGTGTCCTTTTGGGGTATTGGCTAAAATCCATGGATATGTTTTCTGACTCAAAATACTGTAAACATCTTGATGTAACGAGTGTTCAGTTACATGTTATTCCTCTACATTTTTTGAGGGGTTCATAAATCTGGTTGTTTTCTCTACGATTTAGGCTTTATAGTTCATGACAAAGTGTTATAATTATAATTTTATTCTAATTATACACCAAGTTTATAGTGTTTTTTTAAATTTTTGAATAATTTAAATTATTTATTGTCTTGAACTAATTTATCATATCCTTTTACATTAGCGATTTCTTTCTGAATTATAGCCACTGAATTAAAAAATCAACCAAGATAATTCAGAATGGTATCATCACTGTTTACTTTGAACTTGAGATTTTGAGAATGCATGTACCAAATATTGTATGGTCTAAAGATGAAGAAAGGAAAGCTGAATTGACTGCTTTGTTATTGCTACCTACTGAAGTTACCTTTTGTCTTTGGCTGTCTTTTTGCAGCATATTGTGTTGTTGCAGATGAATCTGTTGGAAGGCAAGTACCGATGGCATTTCTGGAGCGTGTTAAGGAGGATTTTAAGAGGAGGTACGGTGGTGGAAGAGCTGATACGGCTGTTGGTAACAGCTTGAACAAGGATTTTGGGTAAGGTTGTAGTTTTCTTGATGTGTTCATTTCTAATGGCTTAAATTATATGAATCAGTGGCAATTGGACTTATACTATTTGCTTATTAAATCTTGCAGGTCAAAATTGAAGGAGCACATGCAATATTGTGTTGATCACCCAGAAGAGATCAGCAAACTTGCAAAAGTAAAGGCCCAGGTTTCTGAAGTGAAGGGTGTCATGATGGAGAATATTGAAAAGGTAGATATCTTATATGCTGGTTTATTTTTGTCAGCACGTTGATCATAATATTGGCATTGCCTTTTTTATGACATAGTTACAAGACATCTTAAAACTCATGGAGAGTTGACAAGTCAATTCAGCCTGGCTCCATGGTTCCTGAGTCTGCTGTATTTGCAGAGACTTGCTGGCCAACCTCAAGACCAGAACTTGTGGAGACTTGATGAGTCAGTTCAGCCTGGCTCCATGCTTCCTGAGTCTGCTGTATTTGCGGAGACTTGCTGGTCAATCTCAAGACTAAAACTTGTGGTGACTTGACGAGTCAATTCAGCTGGGCTCCTTATAATTGTCTATAAATTTTTTTTGAAATGCTTGTATGCAGTATGCACAGGTAGAGATATGCTTATCTGCTTAAGCTACTGCAAGCAAAATCATATCAAAAGTACAATGGAGATTGCCTTGACAAAAGTAACTGTGACTTAAACATTCAGTCAATAAATAGCCCAAATCATCATGGTAAATAGTCAAAATCAGGATAAGTTGAAGGTCGAAGATTCCCTTTCTGTGTTTTCATTTTGTTTTTACAATTATTTGGGATGACAACAAACAGGGTTGGCAAAAGACAAGTAATATTCTGAAGCAATGGAATAATATTCCTACAAAATTTATTCTGTTTAGAATAAATTTATCTTGTTGGGCCAGAAGTTGCAAACATGGTAACTCTGTCTACAATCTTCTGGTTAAACTTTCACACTCCAGCCACTCTGGCAAGCATTCTGGTCTTAAGGATTTTGGCAATGCTAGTTTTTCGATGGGAAAAGTCCTAGTTTGTTAATGGATAGGGCGTATGCCTCTTTTAAAGTCTAGGTTTTCTTTCTATCAAATAAACTCAAAATTAGCATGATAAAACAAATTATTTGAAAGTTTCTTGACTTTTATTTGTGTCATTTGAAAACAAATTATAAATTCTTGATTTAACAGGTTCTTGACCGTGGTGAGAAGATTGAACTTTTGGTTGATAAAACCGAGAACCTTCGTTTTCAGGTTTGTTCTCAATAGTTTGCATATTGCAAACACCGTTTATGTTCTTTGCAAGCAAGCCTGTGTCATGATATAGCTGTAAAATGTATTTGTTGTTTTCTACATATTTGGCAGTTGAATGCTGGATTGAACTTGAGGTAGGATCCAAATCTTATGAGTGTTGTATGCTTTTTCAGGCTCAAGACTTTCAAAAACAGGGAACCCAGTTGCGCAGGAAGATGTGGTTTCAGAACATGAAAGTGAAATTGATTGTCCTTGGAATTGTCGTGGCCTTGATTCTCATAATAGTTCTTTCAGTGTGCCATGGATTCAATTGTGGAAAAAAGTGATCTGCAATAGGTAGAGGTCCATTTGAATTGGAACAACTTTTGATTGGCCATGAATAGCATTCTTGTTCTTCTTTGTATTCCTCTCTATATTGTCGGTTTTGGGTGAGGTAGCTCTATAATGTTTGCCAGAGGGTATTTTTCTTGGACAGTCACTAGTTCATAGTACATACTGACTAGTATGACAAGGAAATGTTCTGAATATTCAGTGGGCCAGAGACCCTGATTGCTTACAGCAACTTTAGTGTATTATATCAAGGTCATGCATTTGTTATTGTTCTCATCATGAATTATTGTTTTACACCTTCTTAAGTTTGAGCTTGCTGGCATGTGTCCGGTAAATATTCGATTTTGATTGAGTGATGAAGAACCTTACAGAATGTTAGCCCCATTTTACCTTTGAAATAAGCATTTACATAATTCTTTGGACAATTCTGATAGTGCCAAAGTAGCAGCTAAAATTACAAGGACTCATTGGTTTGCTTCCATGTCTGTGTGTGTGTGTCAGATGAATGTGTTTTGAGGCAATCTGGAAACAGGATATCAGGTTTAATAGTTGGCAGATAATATAAATTTTATTTTTCAAGTAAACCACAATTCCATGAAACATAAAACCTTGACATCCAGTGTTGTGCCTTCTCTGATTTGATGAGGAGAGAATTTGAAACTTTGAAGTGATTTTTTTGTATTGCCAATGCTTGTTTTATAACTCATGAAACTAATAGTTAAATATTTATTCTCAAAAGAATTTAACTCATTCAATAGTCCATGGTTGGATTCAAATGTGTTTTTCTTTCACTTAATGTAATATTCCGAAGGTTTAGTGACAAACTGAAACTCCCTCATTTTTCCTTAATGATTTTAGGATGTGCTAGCATGCATATATGTGGATTTTATGGTTTGTAATCTTATGGTTTCACGATTCTTCTTTTAAAAACAGAGGTCGTATACCTCTTGAATTATGCCATGTTGTACAGCATTGGATGAGAGGCACGCATATGCTTGATTCTTAACCCAAAAGGGACCCCTCGACTCCTCACAGCAATCTTTGCTAACTTTGTTGCATTGATATTAGACTGTGACGAATTAGGATATTTAATGTGTGAACCTACTGTATTTTGAGGTATTTCTTATAGGCGGTAAGCCAAATGTATCAATGATATCTGGTACAGGAACGTTTGGATGCCGGAAACCATGCAAATGTGTGACATTCTGTGATATTATCTGGTTATTTAAACTCTAGCGTAGTTGTATAATGCTTGATTTTTGAGGCATTCTCTTTTGGACAATTGCTTTGTTTTAGAAAGAGAATGTGCCTTGATCTAGAGTTTGATTTCTCTTAGTGAGATGCTTTGGGCTATAAAATTCTTGTAAAATTAGTAAAATTTATCAGTCATTTTTGTTTTTGGACCATAACATTCATGTAAAACCAAATTAAAGTGGGTCTTGGAAGCTGGTTTAGAATCCTCAAACGATGTTTCAAGTCCCCTCATTGTGAAATTGGAAATTTATAAATTGGAAAGTTGAGTTCCTCGTAAGAGAGGGGTCATATATCTTCAGTTAGTATTGCTGCAAATACTCTTGCAATGCATATCATATTATATTATGCAACTAGAGGATTTGGAAATTTCAAGGAATTCATTTATTTTGGTCTTTCGGGAATATGGAAGTTTTGACTTTTCATGATAGATAGGAAATATTTGTTCCGAAAGTTGTTGAACATGCCAAATCGACTAATATTCCATCGATGTGAAATTGCAGGTAAAGCCATGTAAACTAACTGGATTAGGGATAAATTCTTTTTACAAAAGTAGTAATATGGTATGTTAACCAAATTTTTTAAATTGGACATCATCATTTAATTTAAATTTTTTAAATTGGAATTTAATGTGTTAGCTATATTAAAAATTCAGTTTTATTACAGTTAGCATAATAATATGCATTTAATAATAATTGTTAAGTAAATTAATCACTTGAATTTTACATATTGTCAGTTTTTGACAGTTAGAGTATTTATAGTATGAAATTAATATAACAAGTAAATTAATCATTATTGTATTTTACATTTTTAAACGTAACAAGAAAGATTCAATTAACGTCTGGTAGGGATTGACGATGGCAATGTTATATCTTGCCCTGATTTGTGAGTAGTATTTTGGCATATCTTGGCCTATCATTAATGATTTATATATATGTTTTTATTTCTTATGTAGGTATGGTCTCTATGTATGGCCAAACCTATGATTAATGATTTGTGGGTAGTATTTTGGCTAGTGCAAGTATCCAGAGTGACTATAACAATGTTCACTCATATATATAATTTTTCTTTTTCTTATAACAATGTTTTCATTCATATTTATAATTTTTCTTCTTCTTGTAACAATGTTTTCATTCATATATATATATATATAATTTTTTTTTCTTATTTAGGTTTTTTTTTATAACAATGTTTTCATTCATATATAATTTTTTTTTCTTATATTACTCTTTATGTATGGCAAGTTTACATATTTTGGCCTATTATTAATGATCATTAATGATCTATATTTATTTAGGTTTCTTTTTATAACAATGTTTTCATTCATATATAATTTTTTTTTCTTATATAAGTCTTTATGTATGGCAAGTTTACATATCTTGGCCTACTATTAATGATCATTAATGATTTACATTTTTCTTATTTAGTTTTCTTCTTATAACAATGTTTTCATTCATATATATATATTTTTTTTCTTATATAAGTTTGGTCTTTACGTATGGCAAAGTCTACGTATCTTGGCCTATCATTAATGATCTACATTAATATATACATATATATATAAGCCTATCATTAATGATCTACATTAATATATGCATATATATATATAATATTTTATTTTCCTATATATCTTGGCTTATAATATATACATATATATATAATATTTTATTTTCCTATATTTTACCATCAAGTCTATATATCTTGGCCTATCATTATCTATATATCTTGGCTTATCATTAATGATTTGTGGTTAGTATTTTGGTTTATCATTAATGCTTTGTTGGAAATACATTTTGAGCTAGTGCAAGTTTCAAGAGTGGGTAGTGTCTTGACTTGCACTTGAGATTTGACAAGGTTGTAAACTCATTTATTTTGTATATATTGGTATTAGTTTTTTTTTTTTTCCAAGAAAAAAAGCGTAATTTTATTTCAAGCCGAAGCGATACAAAATTACATTCTGTAGGTGCATAAGCACATCTGAGACAAGATCATAGGTCTACAAAAAAAACAAAAAACAAAAATGTTACATAAGTTTCTAGGAATTAGGGCTTTTATAATAATCCTCTAATTTCCCTTTCTTCTCTCTCTTCTTTGATTTCACTTCTGTCCATCCCCCCTGCTGAGGTACAACTACAATCAGCTCTTTACTTGCCTGCTCCACTGATGGCTGAACAGAGGTTTTTTCTTTATCAGAATCTGAATTTTCTGATTCATGTGCACGCTTTGACCCGGTTAAGGAAGTAGCCATGAGTTGCATGTTTTCCGTGAGTGTGTCCTTACCAGCGTTTTTTGAATCTGAATGATGTGTCTCCACTATTTCAGCTTTATGCACTATTTCCTCATTGACCTCTTCCTCTTGTTTTTCTTCTGGTTCGCTTTCCTCACCCTCTGAATCCTCTTTAGTAGAGGGAGCATAATTTGCCTGCCATGTTTTCCCCTTTCTCTTCATCCCCTGGTTCTTTTTGGGATGCCGTTTTGCAAGAGGGCACGAATCTTGTAAATGTCCTGTTAGATGACAAAATCTGCATCTAAAAGCAGTGTTTTCATGGTCTAGTGCCTGGATCCATTTATGCTTTTCATATATCAGCTTGATTCTATCAGGAAGACCTTTGCTAAGGTCGATCTCCACACAGATTCGTGCATAAGTAAAAAGTCCCTGGTCATGTCGATCAGTATCCCTTTTAATGTACTTCCCAAGCAGATTGCCAATGTCTTCCAGGACTAAATGATGCCAGAAAGGAAGGGGCAGGTTTGGCAGCCTCACCCATACCGGCATTTTGGTAACCACCATAGTGTTGGCATCAAAATCGGGAAACCAGGGGGTTAAAAAAAGCCCTGCTCTCCCCCAAAACCAAGGACCCTGCTCAATGATCTTCTCGTATTCTTCCTTTGATTCACACTGTACAACAAAAAATCCTTTGGAGCATAAAAGAATTTGACAATTTGTTGTCCAATTTGTGTAGATCCAATTATGAAGATCATAAGATCTGGGCCAGAAGCCATTAAAACGACAAATGAGAGCATGTGTTTGAAGATTACTGAAAAGTTGTGTTACCTCTGTATTCTTGACCTCCAAAGATGGGATATCGTCCAGTTTCTCCACGATATACGGCTTGGGTTGTGAAGAATGTGGAGCTGCTTTGTTAACACACAAGATTGGATTATCTAATTTTATGTTTTTAATATTTTTCGCAGCTGAAATTAAAATTCCAAAAATTAAGCTTAAGCTTTGAGTTCACTTGTATTTTTAACTCGTTCATCAAATCATGATTAGAATAATAAAGACAAATATATGGACAAGTATCATCTTTGGTAGGTATATGTTTGTTGTAGTTAATAATTAGATGGACTTGCCAATAATTAGGTAGACTATTCTTTGTCTTGTATTTGGGAGCTCCTTGGGTTAGCTTGAGTGGTTGGGTGTTGTGAATTGCAAGTAGAAGGTTACGAGTCCTTGTTCTTAGGCTGGTTGCTTTTGTGAATATTGTGTTCCTTATCCTTGTCAAGCAAGGTTGCCTTTGTGAATATTGTGGTCTTTATCCTTGTTAGGTAAGGTTGCCAAAACTGCAACTGAACATGTTACCTCACGTACAGTGCTTGAAATGAGATGAAGTGCTTGGCGGGAGGGTTCTTGTGGTGTGCATTTTATTGAAAGAAATCTTGTATTTCGGGTACCTTTGTATTTGAGATTGATTGTTCATTTGTGTTGATACAAGTTAAATTGCATTGCTTTGTTAGGTTGGTGAAATTGGGATGTTATTAATGTTTGCATTATGGTTCAAGGGTCTCCAATCACATGTTAGTGCTTGTGCTTATGATAGTTGTACACAAACGCATGTGCTAACAATTGGTCCCAAAGGCAAGTATTGTACAACTTTGGAACGATCGATACTCACCAATTGTGGCCACTTGTTGAAGGTGACTTTTGTATTGTGGTGAAATGTTTTTACTCATTACAGATCTTTAGTAGAATGGTTGCTTGCTCATGTTTTACATGTCGATGTGATTACAAAATTAGTATTACATGTGTAGAAATAGAAATTTGGGTAGAAAACCAAATGTTCCAAAATGTTGTTAGTTTGAGTTTCATGTTATCTATTGATACAAAAAGTTTGTACAAAGAGACTCTAACAAGAGACTTTAACAAATTGTGCTCTTAACTATATGCAAGATGCAACATTTTTAGAAAAGAAAATTTATATGAAGCTAGCCATTTTATTCATGATTCTGTTCATGACCAACTTGGTTTGGTGGTTTTGTTGGCGTGGGTTAGTGTTCTTAATTTTTCCAAAGTAATCTTCTCCTCTTCCTTGGAGCTATTCTTTCATTTTTTTCTTCATCACCTTTCTCAAACCCATGATGTCTTACTCGATTAATAATGTGACATGTTCCACTCCCATCACTCCAATTCTTGCTTGAATTAGTCTCTTTTGCTCAATGATAAGTGAATCAAATATGTTGGAGAGTTCAATTTCAGACTAGATGAGCGAACATAAATGCCAAGTTGCCATTATGCACTAATCAAATAATTGATTTTGTGGTAGGGATTCTATTCACAATGCATGGATCCCAGGTAGTAAGGTTGTAGTGTTGTATTAAATCAATGAATTGTTGAGTGGCTGCGTTGGTATGCAAGAAGTGTTTTTGAAGGACCTCAAACTATGGCCAAGGAAGATGGAGAGATTTTACAAGAATGAGGAAAATAGGACATGAGGGAGGTAAGTAGTTGGGAAGAATGTAGTGATGTTTTAATTCAATATGTGGGATTGTGTGAGGATGCAATGCTGTAATGATTTGTCTAATGGTAGCTGCATGGTCATTGCTTACCAGGGCATGAGAAGAGACACATGTTGGGGGTTGTTACAATCATTGGGGTTATTTTGATGGGTTGAGTTAATTTTGACACCTATCCAATTCTCCTTTCGGTGAAAAGATTTTGTAAGGTGCCCATACTTGTCTTCCTTGTTCATCACGGCACTCCTTGTAAAATTTCATCACCATTTCAATTTAGATTTTATGCAACTACATGTATATGTAACTTTGCATATATAGAGATAAACAACATTTTAATCATTAAGTAAAACCAGCAACAAGGTCCAAATTATGAAAGAAAAAAAGAACTTGCATTTAATCATTCATACTAGACATGGAATTGCATTTAATGAACTTTCTTTTAATATTTCAATCTTAGGTGTGAATCACACTTTGACTCATGACTATTCACTAATTGAGCCTTTACTTTGGGTGTTGATCTAAGAATATTTACAAGACATTTACAACAATTACATTATGAGGTCATCATGACTCAACCAACTTGATGTGACACCTTTTTTTATTTTTTTATTTTTTTTAAACTAGGGTAATTGGAAATTGGGGCGGGGCTTGTACTCGTGTGACACGGGTTGATTTTTGGCCACTACCGCTATACCCCTAGGTGCACCCTCACAACTCCCCAACATGGGGCATGGGCTAAATGAGGTTTGAACTCGTGATGTCGCAAGGAGTGCCTAAACAATACATTCTATTGCCACTTGGTCTACACCCTTGGGGGCTTAAAATTTTGAAGGACATGGGGGTGGACTTTGATCTACTTACGTATGCACGAGTCACAAGATCATTCAATACAATCTCTCTGTGTGCAACCACGTTTGACCACTTTCTCAAGGTGATCCAATGGATTTAGGCTAGACCCTCAAGGGAATTGAACCTTACCCACTAGTGAAAAACTCTTTGCTCTTCACCAATGGATCCAACCCCTTTCGTCTTGATGTGACACCTATTAAATAACCATGTCATAACCATTTTAAATGATCTTTTTAAATATATTATAAGGGAACTAGGGTATTACATTCCCCTCCCCTGCTTAAATGCATTTTTCTTTGCAACCTTTTTTAATGACATTGAGCACCACTCCACTCTGAACTTTCTCTTGCTTCTTTTGGGCACTAGCAAGGACATCTTTGTCATATCTAGTCAAACTCAAGGATTGAGCATTGAGTCTTTAAGGTTCACTTGGCTAGATCTAATCATTAGAGAAGTCTCATTATTGAAAGATTAGGAACCTATGCATGAACATATAACCACAAGATCTAATTTGCTTAAACTCTTGTGGAAAGCATCAAATTAGAAAAGTGAGACCTAAGAAACAAGAGAGACAAGAGAGACCTATTTTCCATAATTGGAAAAACCTACCAAGAGAAGAAACTCAAGACCTCTTGGACATGTTAACACCATATTCATATTAGCGTTATCAAACTCCCACTAGAAATACCGGTTGGAGATGAGATTTATGTGGTAAAACCCCAAGGTGGGGAAACATCCATAGAAGTAGACCTTCTATTCTTCAGGTAAACTCTCCAAATTAAAACACTCGAGCTTTCCACACTCATTCATTGCACATTACAACCTAGCCGCCTTCACCTCTATTATATTGGCTAGAGGAATATGATAACATATCCCATAATGAATCCACAATAAACTCACGTTATAAATTAGTGAGTTGTTGAAGAATAACATGACCAATGAGTCTAATAATCACTGTATACAAAACACCTTATCACAATGACATGTTGTACAACAATAAATGAGACCACTAGATAAACATTATACACATTCTTACATTCCCTCTTAATATGGACAAGATGATTGAAACACATTTGGAGGAAGAGTCATTATTTTAACATTCCCCCTTGATGACAACTTCTTGCATCCCCAATAAGTTGTGAAGATGAAGAAACTTTGTCTTTTTTATGGATTTGGTGAACATATTAGCAACTTGTTGTTCAATGGGATAATACTCCAAATGAATAACACCATATGCAACCAAGTCCCGAATGTAGTGAGTGTCAAGGTCAATGTGTTTGGTTTTGGAGTGGTACATTGGATTATAAGCAAGTTGAATAGCACTTTCATTGTCATATCTCAACTCAATAGGTGCATTTTGAACTAGTCTAGGCTTAACAAGTACATGCTGGATCCACACTACTTTGGTTTCCCTATACTTTGCTTCACAAGAAGAAAGATAAAGTGTTTTCAACTTCTCATTGGACCAAGAAATTAGGTTTGAACCAAGATAAAAGAGGTATCTTGTAGTAGATTTATTGCCAATAGTATCTTCTATCCAATCAAAATCAATATAACCAAGAAGTGAAATAGAAGCCTTGTTAGAATATAAAATGCTATAATTGAGAGTTCCTTGAAGATATATGAGAATCCTTTTAGTTGCTTTCTAGCGACTTTCACGAGGATTTTGATTAAACCTTGAAACCATACTAACAACAAAGGAGATATCAAGCCTTTGACGAGTCAAATAAATCAAACTACCAACAAGTCGACAATAGAGTGGCATCAACAAGAGGAGATTCACAATCAATTGTTACTTTATCTCTTGATTGAAATGGTGTTTGTGAAGGCTTACAATCACTCATATGGAACTGAGCTAGAAAGTCCAAAGCATACTTAGGCTAAGAAATGAAGATTCCAACAACCATTTGTCAGGCTTGAATACCTTAAAAGTAATGTAATAGGATTGAGTTTGTGATTTCAAAATTATGCTTGAGATCATTCTTTAATTCTAGGATTAAAAAACTTTGTTTGCATGTGAATAAAATCACCCACTTAAATAACAACTATGATGACATCATCTTTAAAGAACTTAATATACAAATTTGGATTAGATTGACACTGCTTGAAACCACTCTTCAAGAAACGAGTATCAATTTTCTCATACGAAGCCCTAGATGCATGTTTAAGACCATACAAGGACTTGTTCAACTTACATACTAATTTGAATTGTTAGAGGTGATTAAATCAGGTGGTTGTTGCATATATATTTCTTCACAAAGATCACCATTAAAAAAAAACACTCTTTATATCCATTTGGTGAATTTCCCATTGAAATGATGTAGCAAGATAAATGATGGTTTTGATGGTCTTCATTTAACCACTAGAGAAAAGGTTTCAATGTAATCAATACCCTTTTTTTAATTGAGCCTTATGCTTTTCAATCTGTCTATTTGCAATAAACTTTGTTTTGTAGACCCATTTACAACCATCGAGATTCTTTTCGGGAGAAAGTGGGACTAAATTCCAAGTGTGAATATTCATCAAAGAATCATATTGACTAGCTATCGCTTTCTCCCATTCTAGCTTTCTTTTATCCTTTGCATGAATGATAACCATCGATGTTGCAACTTCCTTGTCATTCATTATAAAACATTTGTCCCATGAAAACTCATGTGGAAGTTTTTCCAATGCATCACAAATGAGTAGATTTACAATCCCATGGTGGGCTAAAGTTGTTAAGAGGATGGAGCAAGACACATGGAACACTTATGTTTTCTTCAAGATTTTGATGTGAATAATACCTCAATTGGTCTACCAGCATGAAGTGATACAAATATACTAGGCTATATCTTATTTCACATGTTATATATCTGATTAGGTGGAGAGCCATCTATTCCCAAGGTTTTGGTGATTTGGTACTTTTCACACCCTACTTGGTGTCTTCCATGGATTGATATGACAATAAATCTTTGCTTGGCCTTTAGGGATGATATTTTGTCTTCCTTGTCCCAAGGCTACCCAATAGGAAGTCCTATCACCCTTATAATGGCTTTGATATTGACCTGAATCTCTAACACTTCGACCATATAAATTCATTCACAATATTTCCCTTTGGTAGTGTTAGTCTTGAAGCTTAAATGAGAAAATTCCATGGTTAAATCATCATCAAATCCTAGCAACCTATTAATATATTCAAGTCATTGTGCTTGTTGAACCTTAGAATTTCTATATAGGAGAGAGGTGTTTATGGGATCTCTTTTGTTAAACCTTCCCCCATTGTGTTTAAGATAACAAATCCTTTGTATTTCATGTTGTGGAAACCCTCTTTGACCTTGAGTCCATTGGTGTTCTTCAAATATATATTTATTTTAAGGCTCGAAAATAGCTCGCAACAACAATATTTTGTTTGAAGAAAAAAACATAGGCTCCCTTACCTCTTTGCTTTAGGTTTCATCCTTGGAGTGAATTTCCCTCCCTCTAGGAATTTTATTTTTCCCTTTTCCTTTTGAAGCTTGAACATATCTTCCCTATGGTAGGAAATTCTATGAAATCCAGGGAAAAAACAATTTAACACTTCCTCTCTATTTTCTCAACTTGGAAAATACAACCAACACAATGTGGGATGTGAGAACTTTGTAAGGAGTTGAAGATATTTAAATTTAAATTTGAAATGATGCTTGGGAGACGCCTTGTAATGGTATGATTATGTTTTGTTATGGTGGTGTCAACACCTAAATGTTTTTCCACTGGCCATGTCATCAGCTAGTCTCCCTCATACAAAGCCATTCCAACTTATTTCCACATCATTCCACCCATTGGACCCTCGCAAGACATTGAAAAAAGTAAAAATTCCAAGTCAACCCTCGAAATGAGTAACCCAAGTTGCACAAAATCTCACAAAAAGAATGACATGGCTCCCAACATAAATTTTAGCTATTTCCTGCTTTTACTAGACAAAAAGAGGAAACCTAAGCATAGAATTTGACTCGACACAAATCATGTAGAGGATCCGGGATGGAAAAATACACCACGATCCTTATCCCCAAATCCATTCATCAAAAGCCTATAAATGAATCCTTCAGGTTCCCCATTCAACATAGATTTCTCCATTCATCGCTCAAGCCATCATTCTTCCCAAATTTCCCTGAGATCGAGGCTAGCCTTATTTGTTTTTGTCTCACCTTGTCAGAGATTGAAATTGTGACGTGTGGATGGAAGACCATCAACTACAAGGATACCAAATAGACCCTCCCTCAAAAAACTGTAGAGGCCCCTCCTACTGCTTCTTACAAGGCGATTCTACTCCTTTTTTTTTTTCCAAGAAAAAAAAGCGTAATTTTATTTCAAGCTGAAGCGATACAAAATTACATTCTGTAGGTGCATAAGCACATCTAAGACAAGACCATAGGTCTACAAAAAAAACAAAAACAAAAATGTTACATAAGTTTCTAGGAATTAGGGCTTTTATAATAATCCTCTAATTTCCCTTTCTTCTCTCTCTTCTTTGATTTCACTTTTGTCCATCCCCCCTGCTGGGGTACAACTACAATCAGCTCTTTACTCGCCTGCTCCACTGATGGCTGAACAGAGGTTTTTTCTTTATCAGAATTTGAATTTTCTGATTCATGTGCACGCTTTGACCCGGTTAAGGAAGTAGCCATGAGTTGCATGTTTTCCATGAGTGTTTCCTTACCAGCATTTTTTGAATCTGAATGATGTGTCTCCACTGTTTCAGCTTTATGCACTATTTCCTCATTGACCTCCTCCTCTTGTTTTTCTTCTGGTTCGCTTTCGTCACCCTTTGAATCCTCTTTAGTAGAGGGAGCATAATCTGCCTGCCATGTTTTCCCCTTTATCTTCATCCCCTGGTTCTTTTTGGGATGCCGTTTTGCAAGAGGGCACGAATCTTGTAAATGTCCTGTTAGATGACAAAATCTGCATCTAAAAGCAGTGTTTTCATAGTCTAGTGCCTGGATCCATTTATGCTTTTCATCTATCAGCTTGATTCTATCAGGAAGACCTTTGCTAAGGTCGATCTCCACACAGATTCGTGCATAAGTAAAAAGTCCCTGGTCATGTCGATCAGTATCCCTTTTAATGTACTTCCCAAGCAGATTGCCAATGTCTTATAAACCAATACAAAATTATTTTATTCTTTAAATGATTTTGTCATATGAATGTTGTCTGTCAAAGAATGTATTTGAAATTTTAGATTAGATTTGTTTTGATGCTGTTTAGAGTAGTTATGCCTACATGTTAGTTTAATTTTAATCGTTATTTTTTTTCCCTTGAAACTTTACTAAGGTCTGCACAACCCTTAGTAGGTGCTATTTTGCACAGGTTGGTGTGAAAACACTAGCTACATTTTTTAGCGATAATACTAGAGACGATTTGTATTGTTCTTCGGTTGTGTTTGTCCATCCTTTTCGAATTCTGTTTGAGATCTTTATTCTGCTTTGTTTAGTTTGCTTTCTATCTGTTTGCTCCTATTTGGAGATACTGTTAGGATTCCTTGTTTGGAACTCCCCTAGATTTCTCAAGCCAATCCTTTTTTCATTGTTTTTAGAGTTTACTATGTCAGATCGTGCTTGTCTGGCCCTTTGGAGCAATTTGAGTTGCACTATTTTCTTCAAACAGTGCAACCTAAGTCTAAAACTCATTTTTTCTAGTCAAATCACACCTTTTTTCTAGATTTGTGTGACCTAAGTCACACTTTTTACTTAGAATTGTGAGACCTAGCTTGAAAATATTATTTTTTAGATTGGTTCACACCTGTTTTCCTGTTTTGAGCAACCTGGGTTGCTCAATTTCGTTTGAAAAGAGCGACATGCTCTTAATATAAATTTTCCTCAACATATTTTGCAGTTTTTTCTCTCTTCTTTATGTAGACATACTCGTTTTTTCAGCCCCTGCTTGTTGACAGTCCCCTAGTTATGTTTACAACTATTTCACTTACTATAGTAGTCTTTTTGCTTTCTTTGTTGAGCTGATTGGTGAAGAAAATTCCCTCTAGAGTTGAGTATTCACCATTTTTTCAGTTCTGTTTGGTTTTTGAATGTAGCTACATCTTTTATGTTTAAGTAATTTATTCATGAAAAAAATGATTTTGTTAGATAATTGATTAGTTTTAGTTGTTTAGAGCACATTTAATTTGCTGGATTGGGGCCTTTCCTCGATCTTTATGATTTTATACTGTTTTGGTTATCTGTCCTTTTTATGCATGCTTTGAATATTAGGTGCTTAATTGTAACCTTATTATGTTAAGATGCTTTTTATTTTCGAGAAAAGTATAGCTTAGTATTGGAATCTTGTTATCTCTTTTCGAGCATTTTAATTTCTCAACTTTAGTTGTACTCACCTCTAGTGCACACACCAACACCAAGCAGAGCCTTAAAATCAACCCTAACTTAACCACACATTAACCTCACTTGAGGATAAAAACAATATTGTAGTTAGGTTAGGACCTTAGGGATAGGAATCCAAATAATTCCCCCTAGTTGCTATACATCTAAAAAATAGCGGTTGTTCAATTAGGGAGCCAAAATCCTCTAGTATTGTTATACACGATTAAAATCCAATTTTTGGGATGAGCCTCTCCCTTAGGAGGGTAAACGGCAAGACTAGAACTGGAGTGCTGGGTGGTGCACCATCCCCACTCAGTATTGAATATCGTCCAAATCGTTTTCTTTGGAATGAATCCATGGAATACTCATTCTGATGTGTCTATGAACGAGGTAGCCTAGAATTCTTTCTTCTTAGGTATCTTACCTTGAGGCTGTCTCCTTCGGTGGGGGGAAATAAGGATAAACAGAGTTGGATGCAACCCCATCTCTATAAATTTTCTTTCTATCTTCACTCACTGGGTCCAGATAGTATTGATGCCCCTATTGCGGTCCAGTGAGTGGAATATCCAACTCATATTTATACTTCTTTTTGTCTGATGCGGAGGTGATGATCACATAGAGGAAAATATTTGAGGAATATTTATGTCATGTCCCAAAATTTTGCATTGGGTCACAATGGCCTAAGCCCCTTGGCCATACTCATGAGAGTTTGTCAAGTTGATGCTAAGGGTCAAATAAATGCCAAGAATGAAGTCCAAGTTAGTAATAATCTAAAATTAGATCCAAATGGACAAGGTGGGTCACATTAAGAGAAATTCCCAATTCAAAGTTGTAATATACCCATCCAAATGAACTGCCATGGAGGAAAATTACTAGTTCCCTAGGTTAGGGGTGGAAGCTTTGGAATTTGAAATAAGGGGGATAATAAATGATGTCTGAACATTAGAATGGCATAAATATTTAATAAAGGAGATAAATAAATAAATACAAGGGAAAATCAAAGTGGAAATTGATCATGAAGACACATGGAGGATGTGGGACCCACACAAGCTATATTTTCTATGCCACATGGCATTCTACTCTTGTCATTTCGAATCCATAAGAAGCCCAAGGTTCTTGGGATGAGTTGGAAGGTCAATATACTTGGAATGAATCAATTAAGGTTGAATTGGAGTGGAAGAGTAACTCCCATGGAAGAGGAAGAGGCATTTTGGAGCTAGTGAGACACTTGGACTAGATTCCCTAGCTCTATGACAACAATGATGAAGATTTTATGACACCTATGACACAAATCAGACCTAAAGGATGAAATCTGACATATATGACATGTCAGGGCTAAAAATATCCTCCAAGAGGGCGCTCAAGTGAGTTAGGGCAGCCAAAGAGACACCAATTCGAATTTGGAGATGGAGAGGGCTAGAATTGGAAGGACAAGTGTCATACTTGGGAATCTCTTCCCAACTTGAGTTGGCATGAAGCTCTTGGGAGGAATTAGACCCATGGAGGACCTTAGAAGTTTATAAAATACAATAACAAAGAAGGATGGTATCTTTTTGATCATTTTAGAATTTGCATTTTGCATTTGGAGAGGAGAGCTAGTGGAGTGCTACTCTACTTGCCTTAGCACCAATTTCGAGGGTGAAAGATTCCCATCCTAGTTGGTAATTGGAAAGGCCATTCAGACCTTTCATTTGGATATTTAATGGAGTATTTTGTTACAGGTTGAAGCTACAGGGTAGCTCACGGTCACATCTCTTTTAGCTTGCTTCTACAACCATTCTTCCATTTCTTGGCATATTCTTGCTCCTTGAGGAGAGGCGCACTTGTTGAGGTGATGAACTCTTTGGGGTAGCTCTTGAGGCTCCATATATTTTTAATATGATATATATACTATGTTTTTACTTTTCATGAGACTCTCAGGTCGAAATACCAAGTGAATTTATGTAAAATTACCAAACAATGCATAAATGATGCCATTTCCCCTAGATCTTGTTGTTGGAGTTTGAAGAGACATTATTTCGAATTGTATGAGTTACTCTCTGTGATTTTGTTGATTTATGGAGTTTTATTAAAGTTATGAAGAAGTTTCATTAACAAATCATAAGCCCTTGGCACCTAAAATTTGAATTTCATAAGTCATGGTGAAAATAACTAGCTTTCCCCCTATGTGAAATCTTGCATATAAACATATGATTTTAAGGAGTTGCATAAGGCCATAAGAACTAATTAAGGAAACATTGGGAGATCATTAAATCCATTTATCAGTACCATATCTCTCTTCAGAAATTTGTAAGGTTTTAACAACATTTGGGAAGCCATCTTTGTCCACTACCCTTGGGGGATTTGAAGCTCGAAATTACTAGTAATCTTCCCTACTTTGTCCAGATTGTAAATGAATGTTGTAGAAGTGTTTTAAGGGTTTTTAAGTATCCATCAGCCTCTATTATATGTATTAATACCTCTCAAATACCTTCAGACCCATTATACAAGCATTTGGAGACCAAGAGACCAATACTAGTCAAAGAGAAATTGCTAGTCAAACTCCCTACTTTGGATAGAACTTAAAGGAGAGTTGCAGAAGCCTATTGAAGAATATAAAGCATACCTGAATCATAATTATGTCCTAATATCATCCATTCACCTTCTGTAACAATTTGGGAGCATTTGGAGACCAAGAGACCAATACTAGTCAAAGGTCGAACTAGTGGAAAAAGTTGAAAATTTCACCATTTTAATAAATTTCTAAAAAAGGACATTACAATTTATTTGGTGCTTTTCCCTTTTTTATTGTGTAGATATATCTAAGGTTAGTGGGTACTTTTCTTTCATAGGTTTTCTCTTTTCAATTTTTCTTCTATTTTTTGCTAGATCAGATCACTGGTTGCACACACTTTGCACAAGTTGCTTGATTTGGTTCTTTTTATATAGTAGAATTTTTGTCGATTTGAAATTATCCCACCGGAGACTTGCATTGTTGATTTGTTTTCATTTAGGACTCCATCACTATATATCCATCGAGGTACTCTCTTGAATACTTTGGGGTCAACCCCCTTAGTACAATTTCTTAGACCACATGGTTGGATTTTCACACCGAACTTCAGTTCAACACGCTGCACAGTCACCAGAGTACTTCTCTGAGTCTTCTGATTATGACTCCACATAGTCAGGATCACCTACACATCCACACACTAGAGGCACCATGGCTTCTAATATTCCCCCGTTCGATGGTGGAATCCCAAACCAGTTTAGTGAATGAACCATTGTAGGCGGATCCAATGGTGGAAACCCTCCGATAGGAGGGGTAACTGCCAATGGAGGCCTCAAGGATGGAATCACGACCAACACTGTTGTTGGTCCTTCCACATCCTATACTACTGCGAGCCTGACATTCATGGATAGCCTCAACCTCACTAATTTGGCAAGGATGACGAATGATCCAAGTTGTTTTCATTATGACGATGGTTTAGAAATCCTTCTCTCATGCCGAAAAAACTCCTCCACATACATCACGGATTTCATCCATGAGTGGCGTCAACGCCGAAGTCTGGAAAGATCAAGCAGGACGATATGATCTTTCTAGATTGGTTTCTGAAATCCCTCTCCCTACCATTTCCAAGGACGTGGCCTCTGAATGACCACAGACCGAGGAAGAATATATCCTTAAGTATTAGTGGAATGACTTAATTTATGTACAATCCAACTATTTGTACACAATCATCTTTGATTCCCCTCATAAATGTTCCACTCAAAAAGACTCACTGGGGGCATCCCATGTCGTGGATGGTGTTATTGACGCTGTCGTGTCTTGCCTAAATCCATATGCAACTTACCCTCCCCTAGTGAGTGGTTATGCGTATGGTACTGCCCCTAACATATTGTGTGTCCTCATCAAGGCCCTGTTCCCACACCTAGTTACGACCTTGATCTATCCCATGCTTCATCAGATACATGAACGAGTACTTCTTATTCATCTCTTGCTTCAACTCCCCATCTTCAAGAGCCCTCGTGCAGTAGCGCCATGTGTGGTAGTGCTTATACTCGCTTAATCGTGTCCCCTACGACCATTAACCCATACTATCCTTTTCCTGGCGCTCTGTTAGTTTCTCCAGTCCAACCACACCTCGCTGTTCCCCCTTTTCCTCACGGGAAAGTATACGCCCAACATAATATTCTTGCCCAATATTTTCCCAATAATCAACAAGCGCAACCCATGAAAAAAATAGGGGAAAGAACAAAGGGAACAACTAACGTAAGGTGGGTGGGGGTCAACCCCCTAACCCACTCGATAACACTGGAGCAAACCCCATAGATCACGACCCCAACAAACCACCCTAGAAGGAAAAAAATGCTCGATTATAGACTAACCATTCGTTTTGTTTCTTCGGTGTTTACGGGAACTATACCCATAATTTCCCTCACTTAACTAAGGCTCGCTAGCTATGGAATGAAGCTAACCAATGAGAATCAAATGCTGCCCCATAGGGATACGCAAATCCATCTCCACCTCATCCCTCCCAAACACAACCAATGGTCCTGCAAAACCCCTTCCCTCCACAAGGGGTTTTCATGTTGAAATTTGTAGCGAGGAAGGTCTTCTACATTGCTTGGTGTATAGGCACATAGAAAGGACCTTGTTGACTTTCCTAGTCATTAAATTTAATGTTATAAAGTTAATGTGAGTTTTTATTAAACTTGTGAGTGAAAAATGATTTTTATTTCATAGTGTAATTTGTCTCACCCATGGAAAGCGAAAAGTCGCTTGGGGAGTGAAGAGACAAAGTCACTTGGGAAAGTGAAGAGACAAAGTTATTCTCACAATTAATAAAAAGAGAAGTAGGAGAGTTTAGACACACTCACATTTTACAAGATATTTTTGGAGAAGTGTGAGAGACATTCCAAGAGAGCCTTTTGGAGAGTGGAGAATAATTTGTGTGAGAGGCACGAGTTTCCAAGAGAAAGTGAACTTGAAGGATTGAGGAGGAAAATACAACAAAGGGAGGTGCAAATCCCAAGAGAAATATGGGCACACATCCCAAGGATTATTTCCAACATTGAAGAAGACTGTATAACATAGTACAATATTGGTCCGTATAGTCATTAGTGCAGGTCCGTACAACAGTATGCTAACACTGAAATCGAGGTCCTTTTGTCACATATTTCAAGGAAGTGTTTGGCATGGATTTTTAGGTATGAGACCGAGGTAAATCCGTACTATTTTTTGACAGTAGTTGGGCATTGTTTTCTGAGTTGCTATTACACGTTTAATGTATATTAGGCCATACAAGAGGGGATGTATTGTACCTTACTATTTTTTTATTTTATTTATTTTTTTAACCATGGGAACAACAACCTCCCAAGGGTATATCCAACAACCCGCAAGCCAGACATACTAGTAACTTGTGACTCAACAGGGGCCGAGACGTCCCTGAAGCCCACCGAGGTGAGCCTCTATCCCAGGGGTCGCCTACCCTTCAAGCCTTGTCACAACGGGCCAATGAGAAACCCTACCCCCCGCTGGTTTTGAACCTGTGACCTCCACGGAGATAACACATGTTATTAACCATTAGGCCCACTCAGGTGCCATTTTGAGCTATACTGTACCTTAGTGTTGATGCTATGAAATCAAGGTGTAAGTGGCACTGATATCTAAGTGTTTTTGGACTGTATTTGTGAAAAATATAGTGTTTTAATAGGCAGGAATACTGCTGTAAATTTCTGGGATTATCTCCGTCACGAGTTCTTAAAACAAATACTCTCTTGGACTAGTTTTCCCCCTAGGGGGTTTTTTCTAGGGTCTTTGACCAAATTTCTTGTATCAAAATGTTTATTACAGACTACTGTTCTTTGTTTATTTCCGCTGCTAAGTTTACTTAGTTACAATATATCAACTTACAGAGACATGAAATTTATATGCATGTGATATGTGTTGGGTTTTATGACTGTTGAAGACTGATATCAGAGTTGTGCTAAGTGTTTGGGATAATTTAAGCTCATATTTCAACATGGTATCATAGCTAGATCTTTGAGTGATTCACTGGACTATTTCATGGTAGTTGCGTGTGCAAGACTATTGTTGGTTAGTATAGATGGGTGTGATTTTTTTTGGCACAAGTGAGCAAAATTTCTTGGTTTGGGTTTAAAACTAGAAATTTTACAGTTTGCATGGTTATGCATCTAGCCATATGATGGGAATACGAGAAGTGTTCCTTAGAGTTTCAGAGATAGGCTCATGCATGCAATGGAGGGATTTGGATGGGTTGGATTTTAACTCGAGTCAGGAGGTTCTTTGAAGGTGGCAAGAGGGATGCTTGTGACAGAGATGAAATATTTTCCCTCAGTATTAGCTTTGGAGGATGAGGAATAAATCGTGGTGTTCCAGGATGGAAATAGGGTTCTATATTCAAAGCGAGAAACCTTGGATGTAGTATCAGTTTTAGAGAAAGAGTGAGAGTGAGATGCTCCAGAGGTTGAGGTGGTACTGAGTATTCAATATTCGATTAAGGGAATATGAGCGAGAGTATTCTTCCAATACTGTCAGAGGAGATGTCACTCCAATATTCTTAGAATTCCGAGACTCCTCAGGACGTTTGGTTCCTTATCAACCCTCAACACCTTCATTGAGTCAATCTCATGACTCTGGGGTCCAACACCTCCTTATGTTGTCTATCGATGTAAACCTTCATACATGTTGTAACCAATACGGTTCAACCGCCGAAACCTCCACTATTGATAAGGGGAAATATTTGACTCCAGTCAATGAATCCTTGCACCTACCTTGACCACCCATCGATGGGATTCCAAAATACCCTAAGTTTCCTTTGCATCGCATTGCAAATAATCCCAATGCTCAGGACACTCCCAACTATAGCATTGTGGACGACTCGGCACAATCTCTTGCTACCATGTATACACTGGAAGTTATTAGAAAATATCCTGCATAGCGTAAAGCCTTATTATCATCTCTAGGTGCAATTGAGCCTTCCGACTCTCATTTGATGACATTCGATTCAGATCAAGCGGGGCCACAAATTCCCTTTCAGTGTCCTTTGAAATCCCGATTATCGTTCGAAAATTGGTGATTCATTGGTGTATTGTCGACGAAGCCGCCTCTACCTACGTCATGTAAAATAATGTTTGGAAGAAGCTTAGATCCCCCAATTCATGTCATCCCTCATGACGTTTCATACTTACGATGATCACGCTTCCCAGCCTCAGGGTCTTCTTCAGAACGTCCCTATACTAAGTTAGTTGGAAAAATGGTCCTAATTGACATCGAGGTTGTCAATGATTAGACATATTACATCCTCCTCCTTGGGAATATTTACATGTACACTATGAAATAAGTCACCTCATTCGTCTTCAGGCTTATGATGTTCCCCCATGAAGGGAAGATTGTAAAACTGGACTAGTTGACCTATTACGAGTCCAAGGGTCCAACTTTCCTAGATAATTTCTTACCCACGATTGACAAAAGTATCGACAATGTATCCAACCATATTTAACAAGTGTTGGGAATGGCATATTTTGCGATGCCCCCATGATTGAAACCTTTCAGGCTATTACTCCTCCACCCCTAGAGGTGGAAATATTAGAGTTGTGCATTGTATCCTATGATAAATTTGATTCCAAACCTCAACCTCAACCTCAACCTATCCCCTCTCCCATCTAGTTACCTAAGAACTAAATGGGGATCCATGCCTATTCAACAAATCCCGTTCTTATTTCCACCTTATGGAATCATGAGCATGACTGTGACAACAACTCTTAATCTCCTGGGTTTGACGTCAGGCCTCCTTGTTTGGTACCTTACCCCCCCAAATCCACCTCCTACACCACACGTTATCTTTAAACTCGTGCAACCAATCGATAATGCTAGTCATACCCCTCCCAGATTCCCGAAGGCATCACCGCCCACCACCCCACCTCCCCCAAAGAAGAAGGCTGGGGGAAAAAAAATGCATGCGACGACATGAACAAATCAGAACAAATCCATGAACCCTCCCTCTACTGCCACATCTTGAGCATCCCTGCCCTATGATTATGCGATGTTTTTGGTCATTTTACCCATAACTATCTAGAATTTCCCATCTTATGCACTCGTCTACTAACGTTAGATGATGAACCCAATGAGAACATTTTGGTGGTCCATCTTCTTGACACTCTCAACACATGCAATAAGTCATTGTGCACCAATCATCCTTGTGAAATATGTGGATTGCATGGTCACTACTCACACCATTTCCTAGATCTACCCAAGTATCGATTTGTGCTAGTTGACTTGCACCAAATTTCTATAGAGTCCCAAGTCATCACTATAGAATAAGTTCACCCTCCAACATCTTCTTCGAGTGGGACGAACAACATTTGCTTCATCTCGTCTTCTGATGAACCTTCTGTTTTATCCCATGGTATTTCCATGGTATCGACACAGCTAGGCCCCTCAAAATTATCGAGTCGATTGATCCTTTTGAAGCAACAAAGAAATCCTCATAGCACTCACGGAACCAGAATTTTCTTGGGATGATATGCACCATTATACGTATTTTATTCCCGAGGAACCCATCTTTCTGTCCCCATCTTCAGACCAATTTTCCATCGAGTGGAAAGGATTTATCCCTCATGGAAACATCAATTGGTTCAAGAACCCAATCCCAGCCTTCGATGCTTTCGAAGAAGGTAGTATGAAAAACATCTTTCCCACCATCCAGGTGGATATTTCGGTTAAGACATGTGTAACATAGAACATCACTTTAGGCGCCTCTTACACTCTAGAAGAGGTTGCTACCTGCAAAGCACTCTTCCAAGAGTTTCATGACGTGTTCACTTGGTCATACACTGAGATGCCCGTTCTTGTCCCTGCAATTGTTGAACATCACATCGACACATGGCTTGATGTTTCATTGATACGCCAAAAGAAGAGACCCATACACTCATTGAAAGGATCGACTGTAAAAGCCGAGATCAAAGCTAGTTTCATTTATTTGATTGCTTATACTGTGTGGGTATCCAACCCCATCCCCATAAAGAAAGAGCAAGGCACCATTCGCGTTTGCACTAAATTCTGTAATCTGAATTTGGCATGTCTAAAAGACAACTACCCTACCCCTTTCATCGACTAGATTATCGATGCTTGTGCTAGTCATTAGACTCTCTCCTTTATGGACAGATTCTCAGTGTACAATCAGATTCATATGCACAAGGAAGATCAGTATAAAACTGCCTTCACCACCCCTTTCGGCACGTTTTCCTATTGAGTCATTCTTTTTGGACTCAAAAAATTGGAGCCACCTTTTATTGCAACATGCCATATTGTTTTCATGACTTGGTTCATATCATCCTTACCTACTTGGACAACCTCACGATGCGATCCAAGAAATGCTTGCAGTAGCTAGAGGACGTGTTTAAGGTATTCCTTTGATGTCAAAAATATAATATCCGCTTGAACCCCTTCAAGTGCATCTTTTGTGTATTTGCGGGTAGGTTATTGGGATTCAATGTCTTCCAAAAAGGGATCATTGTTGATCCTTTGAAGGTTCAATCCATAATCAACATTCCCCCTCCACGAACCTTTCTCCAGCTGCAAAGTATTCAAGGTAAGGCCAATTTCTCGTGCCATTTTACACTGGATTATGCTACGATGGTCCATAAATTTTTGTGTTTGCTACGATCTAACATTCCCTTCATTTGGGATGAGAAGACGCAAGCTACCTTCAAAGCATTGAGACAAGATATGATTTCCGCTCCTTTGATTCCCCCCTAGACTTCACGAAGGATTTTATCCTTTACATTTTGGCATCCGAATATGCCATTGCCGAAGTGCTAGTACAAGAAGACACTGCTCGTCAAGAACACATCATTTACTACGTTAGTTAGAACCTGTTTGGTCAGCCCCTCAAATTCCCTCATGAGGAGAAGTTGGTTTTAGCCATCATTTTTTTGTTTAAGAAGCTGCATCATTTCATTCTCTTGAGCTGAACCAAAGTAGTCATAGAATCAAACCTTATGTTGTATCTCCTGAACCGTTGCCTTATTCAAGGTCGCATTGCCCAATGGATCATTATCCTTCAAGAGTACAACCTTGAGTTCATGAGCCCCAAGATCACCAAAGCGTTGGTCTTGGCGCAACTTATAACAGACTTACCATCTGAGTCCATATTGTCTCCTATCATTAATCACTTGCCAGATGAACATTTGTTCACCATCGCTTCCGACAACCCTTGGTATTGAGTCATCCTATGTATTTGCAAACCCACAAGTTTGGTCCTCACCTTAGCCGTGATGATCGTCGTTACATCCGTCATCAAGCCCCATGGTACCTCCTCATTGATGATGTCCTTTATCGACGAGGTGTTGACACCATTTTGCGATGATACCTCACTCATGATGAGGCAGAACAAGACTTAAACAACTGCCATACTAGAGCTTGCAAAGGTCATCTCTCAAGGATGACCACTGCTCATAAATTCATCCGTGCTAGTTATTTTTGGCCAACTCTTTTCTTTGATTACATTACGGTAGTCAAACACTGTCACAATTTCCAACTTTTTGCTCCAACGATAAGAAAACCTCCCGTGCCGCTTCACCCGTTTGTCACCATCGACCCCATTTGTAATTGGGCCATCAACTACATGTAATGTAATTCTGCGTTATCTGACGACCATAAATTCATAATTGTGGCCATCAATTTTTTCACCAAATGGGCCGAGGCCATGCCAACCTTTAACTGCACCAGACAAATCGTGACACACTTATTTTTTAACCATGTTATCACTTGATTCAACATCCCCTGCCAGTTGGTGTTTGATCACAATTCTCACTTTAAGGAGATCGTATGGAAGGAGTTCCCATACTTGTTGAAATTTGAGCACCAATTTTCCTCTTCCTACTACCCTCAGGGCCATGGAAAAGTTGAGGCTGTCAACAAGATCCTCAAAACCATGCTCCAACGGACGGTGGACAAGCACAAGTCGAACTGGAACCATACGATTTTTTCGAACCTGTGGATGTATCGTACATCAACCAAAACTGCAATGGGGTTCACCCCATTCCACCTCATTTTTGGAATAGAATCAATCCTCCTGATCGAGTGTCAAATGCCTTCCTTGCACATCGCTATGGAACTTCTGCCAGAGACCATTGCTTTGGAACAACTCTCGGTCACTATCGAACAAGTGGATGAGGATCGCCATGTGGGGCTCCAAATGACCGAAGACGTTAAGCATTGATCAAAATACCATCATGACACTCATGTCCACCCACCACCTTTAAGGAAGGAGACCTTGTCCTTGTCTATGACCAAGATCATGATAAGCTTGGAAAGGGAAATTTTGAGTCCATGTGGCAGGGACCTTATGTCATCAAACACTTCCTCAGCAAGGGGCATACGTCCTCTTTGATTCAAAAGGTCAATTCTTGAAGAACCCCCAGAACGGGTTGTATCTCAAGATATTTTACACTTAATCTCACTGGACCCTTTGTTAGTTGTTATAGTTTTTCCCTTTCTTCGAAAAGGGCCTCATGGTTTGTTTCCTTGAGCTTCCTATATGGATCCTCACCCCACCATATATGTCGGTTATGTTGACGACGCAAGTAGATACTGCCCGAATCTTTCCTTGGTTACATGGGTACTTTTTTACCCGTCACATGTCTTGGTTCACATTAGTGGCGCGTGTGTTGGTCTAGCCACCAATAACCAGGCGGAATAGGATGCTGTGATTGGTATTTTGACCGAATCCCTGGACATAAGAATTCGTAACCTTTGTGTTTATCTTGATTCACAACTACTTGTTGCACAATTGAATAAATTTTATCGGGTACACGATCCTTACCTCTTTAGGAAATTCTTGTTCACTAAACAATTGGTTAGAATATTTGAATCCATTATATTCATCCATGTCCCTAGAAGTTTCAATAGTGTAGTAGAGCAAATGGCTAACAATATTCTAGAGTGGCACACTAATCATCAATAATAAGGAAATAAACCTATCACATAGAATTTGAAGCCTTAGCTCCAAAGACAACATAAAAGTTGCACATTTTTAAAAAACAAGTGAATCACTGGATATTGGACATAGCTAATGATGCATATGCATATGCATATACATATACATATACATATCACCTAAATATATTTTGCTTTTGGAAAAAGTTTGAATGTTATCCAAAGTAGCAAGTGTTCTTATGTAATGAAATATTGAATTACTAGAATGAGAAACTTGTAAGTTGACGATTTTGCATGATTGGTAGTGTTTCCAGAAGAGAAATCAACAACAAAATTTGGAAATCCCATGCCTTTCATTGAGAACCAAAAGGGATAATTCCCTTAACCTATCTCTTTCTATGTTAATTTTTTTTTCTTCGATTTGGGGAATTCACTTGTATGTAAATAATCAATTCATATGTGTGGTTATTGATGCAAGGGATATTTGTTGAAGTGTAGATGCACAAGTGTTTATGTACTGAAGAATGAGTATGAATAATTGTGTATAGATACATCTATAAGTATATCCATTGTCACATATTGACTAATTGTTGAATGATGTTGATTGTGTAGTCACATATAATTAAGGGAAAATAGACACTTATCCAGGTAGAGGGATGTTGGATGCCCTCACAAGACACCAACATAGTGAGTAATATCATGCAAAAATATTCAAAAACATGAAAGTTTTTCCCTTTCTAGAAAGGAGGAATTCCCATAACTGAAAGTTGTCAAGATAGGCGAGAACAATATTGACCAAGGAAGGGCCAAGAAGGAAGTTCATGTGTAGAGTGAGGTGATTTGTCACATCCTTGATTGGAAGAGGACAAATAATGTTGACTAAATTGTACCCTTGCTAGATATACTCCAACAAGGTATGTAAACAATCCAATATTATCACCATGAGGCATTTAATATTGACTTTCAAAAGCATCATTGCGTGGAATTTTAAAGAGGAATTCCATCATTAATAAACCTCAATAATTATTTTGTGCAAAATGTTTTCCCTTCAGCACCTTGCACGCCACTTGGAATTTTTTTGTTGTTGTGCATAAGCTTTTCCCTTGAGCTCTCCCACGTTGTTTTGGTCAAGCTTGATCACTTTGTGCACAACTGAATACAAATAATTTATATAAGCACACTCTCTTGTGTTGATTATCAACACTTGTGAAGACCCCATTGTACTAAATTTATGAAATCATATTTGTATATGTTGATTTGGTTGATAATAATCACTATGGTGCACATAATAGGAGAAAGCTAAGCACTGAGCTGTAGAGCATTAAATGCGGAAACTCAGTGGTTAGGGTCCGTTGGATCTGGAGAATCTCCAGATCCAACGGACCCTAACCACTGAGCTACCGCATTTAATGCTCTGCAGCTCAGTGGTTAGCTCTCGCCCACATAATATGCCTAATTTTATGTGATTCCTCAAGTAATGTGCCACATTAATGATACAACAACTCAAGGAAGGATAAACAATGATATAAAATCCTCCTTCACATTTATTCATATCCACCTTTGGGTCTTGAATGTGTTAATATGATGGTGTGGACTTGGGATATTTGAGCTTAGTCTTGAATAGCGGCTATTGTGATTCTCTTTCTACATTAAGAAGGTTTGAAGAGGAGGAATGTTAGAAGGTATTGAATATTATTTGACTTAAGATATCCTTAAAAGTGATCAAACCACGTGGAGAAGGAAATTGGATCCATAATGTCATTTCTCTTGTGGATGTACTTCTTTCTACTTGCTAATATAATCTTTTTTCTTTCCACCCAAATTATTCATTTATGTTGATTTGATGTTATAGTTTGAATGCAATACATGCTTTGGTCTCATCAAATCTTGCAAGTATATTAGAAGGGTTTTTACTTTGTTAAAAAAATTAGATTTACGGTTTTACAACTTATAGAGTAGGAAATATGATTTTTTTTTTCTTGTGCACATTATTTGTGGAGCAAAGGC
Source organism: Larix kaempferi (assembly GCA_027924585.1). NCBI lineage: Eukaryota > Viridiplantae > Streptophyta > Pinopsida > Pinales > Pinaceae > Larix > Larix kaempferi. Next base: position 548,894 of record BSBM01000411.1, on the reverse strand, counting down.
CTGCTACTTTTTCCCATCCTTTCAACCTTGGAAGATCCAAAAAGGAGAGCTAGATTCAAAGGTTCCTCCATTTATTCCTCTCTAGAAACCCAATTAGTTTTCTTACTTCTACCATAGAGTGGAGGAAAACATATTATCTATCAGTGATCCTCCAATCAATTAGTGAGGACTAAGTAATACAATCATAGAAAAATTCTTGTCAACATAATGGTAACTTCTCTTAAGAAGAGATTTTTTGAATTTTAGACTCCTCTTTAGATTGGATTTATATTTTTTTACCAACTTTATCTGTTCAAGATCCATGGAAACACAACATTGTACCCATATTCCTTTCATTTAATGCTATTTTTTTGTGTATTTTTCTTCAGTGGGTGTGCATGTTTTAGCCTTTTTTATATGTTGGAAGTAGCCATATTGAAGTAGACATGTTCCCAATAAAACGTATGTGAATTCCCTTAAGAAGAATTTTGTCCAACCTATTAATTAGGTGGAAACAAATAAGGATATTTTTTTTCAATTTTTTAGAGTGAAGTTGCTTCTTCTGTTGCATGCTGTCTCTTTATTTATGAAAGTTTTGAGAAATGAAAGTTAAGAAAACCAAGTAATAAAGTTTTAGTTCCCAAGTGTTTTTTCTTTAAGCTTTGGTTTCCATCATTTCTTTCTTGAATTTCACACATTATGCACACACATTGCATGTTATTAGGTAACATCACCTCAATGTTTGTTGGTTCATGATGTCATGTATCTTCATCAAATAATTAACCTTAAAATCAACTTTAATAAAATTAAATTAGACTCTTCTGTTGTTGGACTAGAGTTTTTGTTTCCTTGATTATTGATATGTATTCTCGATACTTGATTGTGCGGGGTTAGTATATTTTTGTTGCATAAAATATACCTGAATATTCCTGTAGAACCATAAGGTTGGATTATTATTTAATTCATCAACATAAGTTGGCCTATGTCACATAATGGTTTAATATTCTCCTAGAAATTACCTTGTCTCTTGAGCTTGGTCTTGCTTTCCCAATTAATGAGAATATTTGTAGCATATTCTCATGGTATATCTAACGAGTTTTGATAAACTAATGTGAGGAAAAAAAATACCAAATAAAATATAAAGAACGAGAATGAACAATGGCTCACATACATTACATCGGGATTTACCCTAGAAACCCAAAACTATGAAAATCAACATTCTTGAGAGTTTCTCCACTCTCTATCTCATTGTATTATCTTTTATGTTTAAAATACAATAATATAACATCCAAAACCCTAATCTCTTAACAAAATTAGTTTATAATGGGTTGCAAAACCATGGGCCCAAAATAGCTCAAAATAGACCAAAAATGGACCAAAATAATTTCTTTTTGGGATGCTGCCCTTGAACCCTCAACAAGGGGCCTGCTATCCCCCTGCACTCCCCTATATGGGGGGGATAATCATCCCCTTTAGACCTCCCTTTATATAGGAACCTACAAAGAGTACAACACATGTCCAACAATAGCATGGCTACTAGTTCATGTAGTTCCAACCTTCCTTAATTTTGAGGTGTTGGTGAACCTACCATGGCTACACCTAACCTCCAAATATTGACATTGAGACTTCCAATTTGGGTGCTTTCTACTTCAAATAAGATGAATTCTCAGCCATTTCCATCACAATTTGTTAACTTGATCCTACCTACTCCTTCCAAACTTGGTGAAAACAACCTAATAATTAGGAACCATCCAAGATGAAGAAGAGGAATTCGAAGAAAAATGAGGACAAAAACCAACAAGAAGGGTGGATTTTTAGTAATATTATGGGAAACCAATATCAAATGCAACCAAAACAAGATACCTATGTTTTTTATGGGTAGGATGTTTACATTTACATATGTCCCAATATTTAAGAATTTGAAGACTAAGGGCCCCTTTTCCTTATCAAATGACCACATAAGAGCTTGTGTCATTATCATAACCCTCCCTTTTGCATGAACCATTGCTTTTGATTTTGAGGCTTCATCCGTTTTGACTATTTTGTTTGAGCATCTACCAAGTGACCAATCCATTCCTACTATTTGGTTGGGAGAAATTTCTCCACAAATGAATAGTATGGCCACCACTAGTATTTTGTAGTGTCCCTTTTTAATAATTTTGGAAAAATCGGAAAAATTGCAATTTTTGGCCAATTCGACCCTTAGACTAGTTATGACTCCAGTGCTTCCAAATGGCTCCAAATGATTCTGAATTGGTTCTGAAGGTATTTTAAAGGTATTAATACATAAAAATGAGGCTGATAGATTTCTGGACACTCTCAAAAGACTTCTACAACATTCATTTAACTTAGGAGAAATTGGGGAATTTTACTAGCAATTTCGAGGTTCAAACCCCCAAGGGTAGAGGTCACTAATGGCTTCCCAAATGCAGTACAAACCTCCCAAATTTCAGAAAAGAGACATGTATTAGTTAAAGGACTTCAATGGGAACCCAAATGAATCATTAATCAGTTTCTAAAGGCTGCTTCAACTCCCATAAATCAGAGGTTTGTGGACATGTCTTCACATAGGGGGAAATGATAGTAAACTTCACCACTTGCTATGAAATTCAAGATTTAGGTTCCAAAGGCTTATGTAATGTAAATGAAACTTATTCAGGACATTAATGAATATCCATACATCATAAAAATCATAGATATGAACTGATACAAATCGAAATAAAGCAACTTCAAGATCTCACAACAAGATGTAGGGAAAATGGCATCATTTATGCATTGTTTGGTATTTTTACATAGTTTCACTTGGTATTTCGACTTGAGAATCTTCTGAGAATCAAATACAAAGTATATATATCAGAATACAAATAAATGGTGAATCTTGGACTCTCACAAAGAGATCATCATTTCACCAAAGGCGCCCTTCCTCCAAGAACCAAAATATGCAGAGAAATGTGAGATAGAGATGGGAACAAGTTGTAGGAGAAAGAATCACGAGCTTCCCTATAGCTTCAAACTGCAACAAATAACTCCATTGTAGCTCCAAATTAAAGTTTTGAATGGCCTCTCCAATTTCCAATTAGGATGGGAATATTTCACCCTCGAAATTGGTACCAAGGCAAGTAGAATAACACTCTACTAGCTTGGACAAGCTATGCTCTCCAATTTGCAAAATGAGAAATGATCAAAATCCACTATCCTTCTTGGTTCTTGTCTTTTATTACCTTCCCAAGCCTTCCATGGTTCGAATTCCCTCCATGATATTCATTCCAACTCGATTTGGAAAGAGATTCCAATGTGTGTCACTTGTCCATCAATTCCTAGCCTCCTCCTTCACTCAATTCGAATGGGTGACTCTTTGGCTGCCCTAAATCCCTTGTGCGACTTCTTGGAGGCTATTTTTAGCCCTGACATGTCATATATGTCAGATGTCAACATTCATGTCTAATTTGTGTCATAGCATCTTCATCATTGTTGTCATAGAAGCTAGGGAATGTAGCCCAAGTGTTCCAATAACTCCAAGGTGCCTCTTCCTCTTCCATGGGAGTTACTCTTCCTCTCAAATTCGACCTTCATGGATTCATGCCAAGTATTATGCCCTTCCAACTCCCCTAGGAATGTTGGAATCCACCTAGGATTCGAATGGGTGAGAGTGGAATGCCATGTGGCATGGGGAATCTTGCTTAAGTGGGCCCCACACCTCCAATGTGCCCTCATGACCAAGTGCCACATTATTTTCCTATATCAGTTATTTATTTATTCCCCATTTAATATATTTGGCCAAGCTAATTTCCATTTGGGGTTTTATAGTTCCCTTATTCCAAATCTAATGTTTCCACCCCAACCTAGGAAACTAGTAGATTGGTGGAATTTTCTCTTTTTGAGATTTATTTGAATGGGGACATTACAGTCCTCCCCACCCAAGATTGCTTGCCTTGAAGCAATTTAAAATTAGGATGCTGCAAAATTTGTTCCTCCTCCCATGTGGCATCCTCACTTGGAAAATCTTTCCATTGTACCAAATACTCCCTTATGGTTTTGCTCCTTAATTTCCTTTCTCTTGCCTTCAATTTTTTTTTTTTTTTTGGAATAAGTATGAGTTGTCCTTCATCATCTAATGGAGGGAGGGTTTATGAAACAAATGTTTTTTTACCAATAGCTTTCTTAAGGCATGAAACATGAAATACATTGTGGATTTTGCTTCCTTCTAGAAGTTCCAACTCATAAGCCACCTCCCCAACTTTTCGAACTACCTTATATGGACCATAATATCTTGGTTTGAGATTTTCTGATCCTTTCACTTTTAAGGATGTTTTTTAATATGGATGTAGCCTCAAATAGACCAAATAATTCACTTGAAAAGTTCTTTCCTCCCTATGTTGATCCACATACTGTTTTTGTTGGTTTTGGGCAACCTGCAAATTGCCTTATAGAAGCTTCAAGATCTCTTGAATTTCCTCAATCCAATCCTTAGCTTTTGGAGCTCTACTATCACCAAAAATGTGCTAAAAAAAGGTGAGTGATTCATAACCATAAAGTGATTTGAAAGGAGACATTCCAATGGACATATGAAAGGTAGTGTTGTAGCAAAAATCACCCAAATGTAGCCATTTTACCCAAGCTTTCTGCTGCTCACCAACATACTTCCTCAAGTACGCTTCCAACCATTGGTTCAATATTTCTGTTTGGCCACCAGTTTGAGGATGATAGCTTGTGCTTGGAGTCAACTGAGTGCCCACCATCTTGAAGAGTTCTTGCCAAAAAACACTCATAAATCTATTATCCCTGTCACTCACAATGTTCTTGGGAAGTCCATGAAATTTGAAAATTTCTCTAAATAATAGATCAGCCACTTGTGCAGCAGTATAATATGATGTAATAGGAAATAAATGAGAAAATTTGGTGAGTCTATCCACCACAACATAAATACAATCCTTACCCAAAGCCTTGGGCAAACCTATGATAAAATCCATTGAGATGCTTTCCCATTTTTGTTCTGGAATGGGCAATGGTTGTAATAGACCAGCAGGATGTGTATGTTCAGATTTGTTTTGCTGACATAACTTGCATTCATTCACATAATTTATAACATATTCTTTAAGCCCTTTCCAAAAGAACCTTTCCCTTAATTGCCTATATGTTTTGAAAAAACCAGGATGGCTTGCTAAAGGAGAATCATGAGCTTCCTTCAAAATCTTGTGCTTGAGATTCGAACCATGAACCAAGTATATTATGTCCTTATAGTATATTATACCATTTAAAAGCTTGTAACTATCATCACCTTTGACCCCATCTAACACATCATAAGCAAAACTATCTTTGGCATATTCAACTATTAGCATATTTTTCCAATCTTTCGCAATGTCCATAAGGGAAAATGATGGTATTCTAGATAATGCATATGCTGCAATATTATTATTCCCCTTTACATATTCAATGTCAAAATAAAAATCTTGGACTTTTCTTACCCACTTTTGTTTCTTTCATTGAGGTCCTTTTGTGTGAGAAAATGCTTCAAACTGTTATGATCAATTTTGACCACAAACTTGTTTCCCACCAAGTATTGTCTAAACTTGTCCAAGGAATGCATGATGGCTAACATTTCTTTGTTGATGGCTAATATTTCTTTGTGGCTGGAAATTTCTGCTCTCAAAATCTATGGGGTGTTGATTTTTCTTTAAGACCGCCCCTATTCCTTCTCCTAATGCATCACATTCCAAAACAAATGGTTTAGAAAAATTAGGTATGAAAGTATTGGACAACTACTCAGTACCTCTTTCATTCTTTGGAAATCCTTTTCAGGCTCTTCATCCCATTTTAAATCATCCTTCTTGGTCAAATTAGTAAGTGGATAAGTCAATTTGGAGAACCCCTTCACAAACTTTCTATAGTACGTGCATATTCCAATGAAGCCTCTCAATTATGTGATGTTTTTGGATGATGTCCATTCAATGATAGCTCTAATTTTTTCCAAGCGTACCTTCACTCCATCTTGCCCAATGATGTTCCCAATATATAAAACTTCTTTCAACCCAAATTCACATTTGGACAACTTAGCAAACAAAGATTGTTCATGCAAAATTTTCAAGACAACTTCTAGATGATGCAAGTGTTCCTCCCATGTTTTACTGTAAATCAAAATGTCATAAAAAAAAACCAAAACAAACTTACAGATATTATTGCAAAATATTTGTTTCATGCATTATTGAAATGTGCCTGGAGCATTGGTCAATCCAAAAGGCATGAGAAGAAACTCGAAATGGCCATAGTGACTTCTGAAAGCTGTTTTTTGCACATCCTCCTCCTTCATTTGAATTTGATGGTAACTAGATCTAAGATCAATTTTGGAGAATAATTTTGCTCCATGTAGCTCATCTATTCTAGGTATGGGATACCTATTCTTAATTGTCTTCTTGTTTAGAACTCTAAAATCAATGCACATTCTCAAGGTCCCACCTTTTTTCTTCACCAAAACAACTGAAGAAGCATAGGGACTAGAGCTTTGTCTAATGAGTCCCAATTCCAAAATCTCTTGAATAGCCTTCTCAATCTCATCTCTAAATTTTTTTGGATGTCTATGTGGTGGTATTTGTATAGGTGAAGTTCCCACCTCCAAAACAATGTGGTGCTCAACTCCTCTATCAGGTGGCCTTCCAGGAGGGAGGTCTCCAAAAACCTTTTCATATTTGTGTAGTAGCTGCCTTATCTTCCTTGGATGTTTTGCAATATTTATTTTTGGCTTGGGGGAAGTGATGCAACATTCAACAACCCATTCATTATCCCCATGCCTCAATATAGATCTCATACTGTGGGAGGACACTACTTGATTCAAATAGGTATGCATTCCTCTCACTACCCTTTGTTTTCCTTTGAATCTTTGAATCTCATTTCAGGGATTTGATAGTTCACTGTATGTTCCCCTATAGAGTACAGCCATTGCACTCCCAAGACCACATTAGTATTAACAACATCAACCACATAAAAGCTATAAAAAATGTGTAATTTCTTATGGTGAGTTGTAGCTTTGGAATCCATGTTTTGCACTCCATAGTATTGTGACCTGGAATGATGACTATGAAGCCATCGAATTGTTCAGTAGGTATATTTCTCCTCTCCACCATGGCTGCATCAATGAAGTTATGTGTGGATCCTCCATCTACCAATACTGAAACCCTTTGTCCTTGTACCACTCCCTTGCATCGAATGGTGTGAAAACGAGGCACTCCTGAAAGCAATGCCATTATCCCTTTATCAGGTGAAGGATGATATTATTCTTGTTTCCCTTCTTCTGCTGTGTCATATCCCTCTTCTTGGTCTGAAATATGTCCTTCTTCCTCCATACCCCGTTCATACTCATCATCATCAGAAAATGCTTCAATGTATTGTGCTTTCCCCTTAGCACATTTATGCCCTGGTACCCATGGTTGGAAGCATGTGTAACACATTTTCTTTCTTTTGAGTTCTTCCTTGATTGATCCCTCTTTCTTATGCTTTCCAAATGCATATTTTTTCCATGGCTTCTTTTCAAATCTGAACTTGGAAGGAAATTTGGGCTTGGGAGGAAACCTTGTCTTGGGTAGCACATTTTGCAGATCTCTTGCCAAGTTCATGGCATCTTTCAATGAAGTAGGTTTGTGGGCCTTAACTAAACCCTTCAAAGGTTCATCCAAACCTTCAGTAAAGAGAAATACTAATATTACCATAGATATATCAGTCACCTTAACTGATAGTTTTTGGAATTCTAACATGTACTCAGCAGGGGTTCCAATTTGCTTCAATTGTGCTAGTTCTTTAAAAGGAATTTCTGGGTCGTTTTGCTCAAATATTTCCAATACCATGTTAAAAAATTCTTCATATGTTGTAACCTGATCATGTCCCAAATTTTTAATTCCATGGAACCACCAATAATTGGCTTCTCCTTCTAGATGCAAAATATCCATTTTTAGAGCATCCTCTTCAACCATTGGATTCAACTGAAAATACACATCTAGTTTTTGTATCCAAGTATTTGCGGAACTTTGAGGTGAAACATCAAAAGTAGGAAGGGGAATTTTACCTATGGCATAATTCAATTCTTTATTTTGAAAGGGAATCCTATTACCTCCCCTCAGTTTGAGCTTGTTTGCAACGGCAAAGTATTGATCAAATGGTAGGGTCCTTCTACAATCTTCACTCAACTGCTGCCATTCTGTTATAACTTATTGCATATCATATTGGGTGTTAGGATATTCTTTGGAATCAAGAAATTTAGGTGTAGTATCCCTTTTTGAACTCTGAAGTTCATGAGGTCGATTATGAGGCCCTGTCTTTGAGAAAATACTTTCACCCATTGCCTTCTTTTCCTCGGAAGGAGAACTACTGCTGCCTCCTACTGCCACTTTGCTTCCAATTTGACTAGCCAACAATTTGAACCCTTTCATGATCTGCTTTTTCATGTCTTCAAAGAATGGTTTCATGAATTTCCTAAACTCCTCATTCTCCTTTGAGGTTCCTTTCTCATCTTTACTCATGGTTTCAAAAGAATGCACTTCTTCTCCTTCTTCTTCTCTTTCATCAAAAATACTTTCAGTTTTAGTTTCTAAGAGTGGGAGATTGTTTTTCTGAATTATTGTCCTCATGAATGGTCATCCACATCATGTTCAAGGACCATGCTCTGATACCACTTGTAGTTTCCCTTTTTAATAATTTTGGAACAATAGCAATTTTTGGCCAATTCGACCCTTAGATTAGTTATGACTCCAATGATTACAAGTGGCTCCAAATGATTCCAAATTGGGTTTGAAGGTATTTGAAAGGTATTAATACATAACAATTACACTTATATATTTATGGACACTCTCAAAATACTTCTGCAACATTCATTTAACTTCAGGAGAAATTGGGGAATTTTACTAGCAATTTCGAGGTTCAAACCCCCAAGGGTAGAGGTCACTAATGGATTCCCAAATGCAGCACGAACCTCCAAAATTTCATAACAGAGACATGTATTAGTTAAATTACTTCAATGGGCACCCAAATGCATCATTAATAAGTTTCTAAAGGCTTCTTCAACTCCCATAAATCAGAGGTTTGTGGACATGTCTTCACATAGGGGGAAATGATAGGAAACTTCACCACTTTCTATGAAATTCGAGATTTAGGTTCCAAAGGCTTATGTAATGTAAATGAAACTTCTTCAGGACATTAATGATTCTCCATACATCATAAAAATCACATATATTAACTAATACAAATCGAAATAAAGCAACTTCAATCTCTCACAACAAGATGTAGGGAAAATGAAACCATTTATGCATTGTTTGGTATTTTTACATAGTTTCACTTGTTATTTCGACCTGAGAGTATTTTGAGAATCAAATACAGAGTATATATATTAGAATACAAATAAATTGTGAATCTTGGACTCTCACAAAGATATAATCATCTCACCAAAGGCGCCCTTCCTCCAAGAGCCAAAATATGCAGAGAAATGTGAGATAGAGATGGGAACAAGTTGAAGAAGAAAGAATCACAGGATTCCCTGTAGCTTCAACCTGAAACAAATAACTCCATTGTAGCTCCAAATTGAATGTTTGAATGGTCTCTCCAATTTCCAATTAGGATGGGAATCTTTCACCCTCGAAATTGGTACTAAGGCAAGTAGAATGACACTCTACTAGCTTGGACAAGCTATGCTCTCAAATTTGCAAAATGAGAAATGATAAAAATCCACTCTCCTTCTTGGTTATTGTCTTTTATTACCTTCCCAAGCCTTCCATGGTTCAAATTCCATCCATGAGCTTCATGTCAACTCGAATTGGAAAGTGATTCCAATGTATGCCACTTGTCCATCAATTCCTAGCCTCTTCCTTCACTCAATTCGAATGGGTGACACTTTGGCTGCCCTAACTCCCTTGTGCACCTTCTTGGAGGCTATTTTTAGCCCTGACATGTCATATATTTCATATCTCAGCATTCGGGTCTGATTTGTGTCATAAGTGTCATAGCATCTTCATCATTGTTGTCATAGAAGCTAGGGAATCTAGCCCAAGTGTCCCAATAACTCCAAGGTGCCTCTTCCTCTTCCATGGGAGTTACTCTTCCTCTCCAATTCGACCTTCATGGAATAATGCCAAGTATCATGCCCTTCCAACTCCCCCAAGAATGTTGGACTTCACCTAGGATTCGAATGGGTGAGAGTGGAATGCCATGTGACATGGGGAGTCTTGCTTAAGTGGGCCCCACACCTCCAATGTGCCCTCATGACCAAGTGCCACCTTATTTTCCTATATTAGTTATTTATTTATTACCCATTTAATATATTTGGTCAAGCTAATGTCCATTTGGGGTTTTATAGTTCCCTTTATTCCAAATCTAATGTTTCCACCCCAACCTAGGAAATTAGTAGATTGGTGGAATTTTCTCTGTTTGAGATTTATTTGAATGGGGACATTACATATTTGCATAGTTTCTCATTCATATTTGAATCCTTTGAAATACTTGATCTTAAATATTGATTATGTTCCATTTCCCTTGAGGGTAAAGTATCTAAATTCTCCCCCCTTATGTGAATGTTCTCTTGACTCTTCAATAATGAACTTACCGAGTGATGAAGTGTTATTAGAGTCTATGATTTATTTTGATAGTCCTTGGGATTAAATTCACCTTGGTTGTATCGAATTTATTCTTGGAGATAACCACTCTATGTGTTGGTGAAATTAGTTTTTTTGATTCCTCCCTAAAGGATAATTTTTCCCTTGATGAGGATACCTCATCTCAATTTTCCCTAATAAAGACCATTTATTTTTCCTTGGAACCGAATGCTGTTGACTAATTGAAAGTTGTGAACACTAATATGACTTTTATTACTCATGACGGATTTGATAGGGATTTCCAACTATTGTTTAGTAGGTGCAAGTCTTTGAACTAAATATTTTGGGACCTGTTATCACATATATAGTAGCCGGGCTACCATACATTATTTTTCTGATTCCAGTACACTTTTCAGCCAATTCCCTTGCATTGAGATGCTGAGATGAGCATCTAGTATGGATCACTATCAGATTATGGACAACAGTTTTTATTCCCCATGCCATGACTGAGTTTCAGGACACTCAGAGAGATGACCGATGTAGCTATTTAGCCATTTATATAGAGCAGTCAGTACTGCCCAAAGTTATAGCAGCAGTTTCAGAGGACAGAGGTTGGTTCAGACAGTGAGCATTCAAGTATATGAATCAGCAGGTATATTTTGGTGTTATGGTTATATTGCTTTTATATCCATTCTTGTAGCATGTCTTAGCATTTAGTATCATGATCTGGCGATCATATAGATATGTGGACCTGGTTGTACCTTTATATTTATGTCATTTTGTCCCTACTCAGACTTAGAAGTTCTTGACCTATACTCATCGGTTTAACCCTCCTTAGGGAGATTAGAGGTGATCATTCCCACCATATTTTGGCTTGTTAGTGTTGGTTTCATTATTCACTGTCTTCATCCATCCATGACTTACCCAGTTTTTTCATTACCTTGACTTACTACTTGACTAGTGGCATGGAGGACCTTTCCCCACTGTAGCCTCTGTATTGGATGAGCTTCCTTGTTTATTGTGTCTCGGCTCTGAGTTGGTGACAAAACTTACCTATGGTGAGTTGGATTTCCTTGTGAACTCCCCCTAGTCACTAAAGATGTTGTTGGCTAAACCTGAAACTTTTAGTGCTGCCATGAATACAAAGTATGGAAATAAAATGTTGTATCTTGTATGAAAATCCCATTCATGCAATGTGTTTCTTAACACACATGAATGAAAGGAAAGCCAAATGAAAATGGCTCTAAAATATCAAATGTTATATCTTTTGTGAAATGTAAATACCTAGGTAAACAAGCTATCTATGACACACCTAGAAGTGCTCAGGTAAACAAGTGCCTTAAAAACACACCTGCAACAAAAAGCCTAATGAAATGTAAATCTATGCAATGTGTTTATAAACACACATAGATCAAAGGCTATGGAAACTATAGGCCCAAAAATCAATGGAACTTAAACTCTATATCAAAAAGATTGCTGGCCTCATTTGTATTATGGATTGTGCGCATCTGTCAAGGTGAATAAACACTCTTTGAACAACTTACCCATTTGTGAGACACCGCCATTCCCTGTGTTGTTGCTTGTCCACTATATGCTATGGTGTGTATTCCATTCTCCATATCCAAAGTGTCACAGTGTTGAGTCAGTAAGTCATCCTTTGACCTAGCCACTTTATTCTTAGCCTTCACCCTTCACTAGCAAATTGATCACAACTATGAAGTGAGTATGACCTTGAAAGTCTTGTCTGATAATAATAATAATTAATGACCTATTATATTTGGATTTAGATCGCCAGTAATGATTAATTCTTGTTATAATTGCTATTTGAATGGATTGTAAAGCATGTTTTAACCTTTGACACCTTGCAGCAGCTTGATGACAGTTTGAGTTATATTTTGGTCATATTGACTTGGTCAAACCCAATTTGACCAAAAGTCAACCACATGACATGAGGTGGCAGACCTCAGATGTTACAGATAGATGATATATGGTCTGGTACAGGTCACCATGGTGGGATTATGCAGTGGTTTCAGGCTTATGATGATGATTTGTGCTTTTCAGCACTTTTACAAATTATTATTATTTGGCCTACCGGATATGATGAGCATTTATTTTTGACCATGCAGAGGTCTATATGGTGTATGAGTACACATATTAGATGGATTTGGGCTGTCCGAGTCCAATGAGACAGTCTGTTTTCAGTTCCGGGCAGTTACAGTGATGTTTTAGCCTCAGTTGGCCATCCTAGTGCAGTTTTGGCCTGTCAGAGGCCCTGTCAGAGTAGTGATGAGATTTATTTGGTTCACTTAGGGAGTTGTGCATGGAGGGGGTGGTCCAGCCACTTTTTATTACCATATTACCCCCATCCCAGACACATTGGTGAGCTCACCTTGACAACGCAGGCACTCCGGGAGGCATTTTGGGCAGTTTCACACTTCCCGAGGTAGTCCAAAAATGGTAAAAATGGCTACAGAGGAATTTGATTTGGGATACCGAGGCAAGGTTATGGCATGGGGTGATTAGTGATGATGAGTGGGATGTCTTCCACACCTTATCCAACAGTTTTAGCTTCATCGAGACCCACATCCATCACTTATGGCATTTTATATGATTTTCTGGAGCCTGCTAAGGCTCACGACTTTCCCAGAGAGGCATGATTTGGTGTCTAGATAATTTATTCTTGGATATTGTGCCATGGGGATTGACCAAGGGTGTTAAAAATTGCCCCTTGGACCCACCATGAGCTAGATGTTATATTTTATCATTATGATTTGGTGGGATTCCCTCTCCTAGGGCAAGTTTGTCCACATATTGTTATATTTTATTATTGATCCATGTATTGTATTGTTGAGCTCATCTCAACCATTGATTATATCTTTTGATATTTTAATCTTAGCCACTCATTCAAAAAGTGGTTAGGATTGTGGCCTCTCTCCATCCTATTTAAAGGAGAGAGCTTCTCAATGTAAAGGGGACTTTTGGCTCTGGATTATTGGAATAGAAATTATTATTGCATCTATCTGTTGTGTTGTAGTGAAATGATTTTGGAGTTCGTTCGTTGATTCTTCCTTTGCACTGGGTTTTTGGAGATATTGTCTTGCTATCTTTTGTACCATGTTTTTGTCATCTACAGGTGGAGGCTGAATTGGTTCAAGGAGGACGCATTGGTAGGGGAAGACTCTCCCTGCTTCTTCTTTGGGTTTCTTCCTCGGTAACAGGGAGTATTACTGTCCTAGGACCTTCTATTTCATGTTATCATTTGCTTTTCACTTGTATTTCCTCCATTGTTTCTCAACTGATTGAAATCGCTTTCCTTGGTTGACAGGAAGAGGAGGTCGCACTTGTGGGCTAGGGCATCATTTTGGTAAGCAACATCAATAATTTCTCATTTGATCTCTGCGGGAGTCTTCCTCAACAACAAGGAATCTACATCCATCACTCAGGTATGATCTCAAGGTAATTTCTCATTCCATGATCTATCCATTTGTCTAAATGCTTAAAACCCTCATTTTACATTTTTTCAGATCTAGCAAGATCTACTTGGATTTTGGGTATAAAATTTAAAACCCACCTCTATAGCATCCACGACAATTTGGATCTATAGTTTGGTGTGTATTGGCCTTCATCCGACCCATTTCCCAAGGCAAAATAGCTTCTCCAAGGGAGGTCGCACTTCCTAGGAGGGGTGAGTTTTGCTAAGATCTAGCACTTGGGTAGCTGAGATCCCACTTAATCCATAATCTACATATTTGATAACCTACCCCTCGTGTGTCACTTTAGTTATTTTCACCTTGTGGGCCCCATTCCTCATTTTGAGGGTTGAGCCCCACTTGGGTCACTTTGTGATACATTTCAATCTCAGATCTACTAAGATCTAGCCATTGGATGACCTTAATTTCCAAGATCCACCAATCTTGACACCTCAACATCCCTGATCTATAATTTGGTGGACATCCGACTCCATTTGGCCCATTTCCCAGGGCACTAATCTTCTCCAAGCCAATTCGACTTTCTTGGATTGTTGGGTTAGCTTGTGGTTTGATCCTTGCCTTGTTTGCTTGAGTATCTTGACATTGTCATATCCTTCCACCAAGCTCATCTTTGGTACTGGTTAGCCCCAATTGGATCCTTAACTACCCTGCATTGGACATCCCTGATCTATAATTTGGTGGACATCCGACTCCATTTGGCCCATTTCCCAGGGCACTAATCTTCTCCAAGCCAATTCGACTTTCCTGGATTGTTGGGTTAGCTTGTGGTTTGATCCTTGTCTTGTTTGCTTGAGTATCTTGACATTGTCATATCCTTCCACCAAGCTCATCTTTGGTACTGGTTAGCCCCAATTGGATCCTTAACTACCCTGCATTGGACATGGTTCCCAAGGCAATGGATTTTCTCATAATTGACTAGTACCCTGATCCTGGATCTTATTTCAAACATCATAAGTCACTCACATATGCAATTTGGACCAAAGATACATTGTTTAAACCCCTTGATCCAACTTATTACTCATCTTGTGACTTCATCCATAGATCTAGGGTTCACCATACACCTTACGTAATTCATCTATATTTGATTTGATCTGGTGTTTTGGTCTGATCTCTCCTATCGGGAGTGGATCTGGGTCTCCCCCTTTGTTGTCTTGGGCTAGATAACATAAAGTGAAGATTGCCTCGATTGGCGTGACAACCATCCATTGGGAGTCGAGGCTATCTTGGTTGCACCTCTTTGGTTGCCCATCCCCTCTGCCATCCATCTTGGATCTATCTTTAGGGGCAACTACAAGTTAGGTGATAACAGGACCTTTGGATCATTATCTTAGCCATAGTTTGATAGGTAAGGTTTATTCTTAAGCTAATATATAGGACTAAGATCTCCCATTGCAATGTTACATCTAAATCTTTTTCCACCCAAATTTCCTATAAGATCCACCATATTAGATGATGGTGTGTTAATCCTCCTTTGTATGCCTCCTATAGTGAAGCCTTCCTATCATGTGTTTCTTTTCACGCATTTTGTTTTTTTTCAATGACCCAAATCCCTTCTATAATGAGTCTATATTATGAGCCACACTCTCCTTTATTATCTCTTTCCAGCTTTATCCATAAGGTCTCCCACCCATGGTTATTCAATGTTATGCGTGGGTTTTTGTTACTTGTTGTTTTTGTCACTATTGCATTAATTATGTGTAAAACATCATTATTAGAGAGGCGGAATGCATTTCTTGCAATGTGAGCACTTGCCTCTTTTGATGATTCTTTCATTATTTGAATAATGAAAAATCCCCCCAAAAAAACCACAAATAAAAATTGGTGGAAGGAAAGGGACTATATGACTTCAGGGTTTTTCCCAATTTGTTAAATTCCCATGAGTCTTATTTGGGTAGTCATTAGAGTCACTCTTGACTGGAGATTATGCATTAAAACTATTTACCATACCTTTTCCTTTGTACCAGGTGTAGGGTTTATCATGGGTCTTCGTGGGTTATCCTAGTAACCATGAAAGTACTCCTTATAGATTTGTCATAGCTTAGTCATATTCCAAAATTTACAGGAATGTTCTAAGCCATAATTGGCCTTCATCTTCAGTTGACTACAATGGCATGATTATACATATGATCGATGGTCAAACTATATATGTCATCCTTTCCACGTCCATGGTATTGACATCTTGTTCTCACACAACCTCTCATGCCACCTCCACCGCATGACACAACAACCATTTTTTCTAGATTGCATCAAATGTTGGTGTCTTTTGTGGAGTTCCACGGATAGGCTCCTGTCTTGGCTTCATCTCAAGTGATGATATTTATGCATGTATAAGTATGGCCTATCAAATCACCACCAAGGGTTCACGACTCTAAATTAATGATGTTTTGACTTCATCATCTTTTGTCTCACATCACTTATTTCTTAATCACCTTTGAAAAATCCTTATTGTTATGCCTATTCCTTTGAATGTGTCCACAATGAGGATGATGTGGATGTAGATAGTTGCATGTGATGCAACCACCTCATTATAGTTCTAAGACCATGGTAGGGGATGAATCTCACCATTACACCACTCTTTGTTATCTCGAGTCTTATTATTCCCTCTACCCTTGGCCCCAATTGACTCTATCCAAAACATATTATTCTTAAAGTGCTTTATAAGAGAAAAAATTCACGATAGTCCTTTATGTAGTGAGTGTTTACCTTACATAAGTCATAATGTAGAACTGTTGCATTGCTACTTTATTAATGGTAGGCATCATGAATTGAATTTTGGCATATCTTGTAGATTCCCCATCAACCACACCTAAAAATGGTTTGATGGCAACAATGGTATATCTTGGAACATGGGGTACTCATTTTGTAGATGGAATTAGATATTACATTAGGTGCACCACAATACCTCTCTTTAAATTTTCTTTCCTTTTTATAGATCTTGAATCTACTTAGACAAATCTATTAGCTATTATTGGGATTGCACCAACCTGAGAAAGAATCTTGGCATTGATACTTCAACCAATCTATCGATATACTCTAGTTGTAGAGAATCTTGTTGTGATGACAACCATTGTTGCAACAATGACATTCATAGGTGAGGTAACAACCTAATAATAGACTATTTATGTTTTTTCACAACTTGGATGGTGTATCTCAATTGACTCATCAAGTCTTGGAACTGTTATTCCTACTCCTAGATATTCTCTCCAAATTTTTGCTTGATCTCCTTTAATTTTGCAATTCTCTACTATTCCAACTTTGAATCTTGAAACTCCTTCATGGAGTCTATTTATAACTGAACTAAAGTCACTCCATGTAGAGGGGGAAATATTTGCTTGCACATCATATACCATTGTGATGCTCTTTTCTTCTCAGCATCATTTGGAACTCCACAAATTGAGTAGCGTCCATGGTTTTCCACATATTCTAAATGGAACCCAATAGGAACTAGTGATGCTTTGCATTTTCATCATATTTTTTATAATACATAGGACACTGTAGAGAAGATTCATTTGATTGTGTTGTCATGATTCTTGTCTACTGAATTTGAACCAACATGAATCCCCAGGCTCCTAGCTATTGTACAATTGATGCTACTCCAACAACATTCACAAAAACGGAAAATACAAAAGAAACATTATGATTCTCCTTATTGCTCACACTTAAGCTATTCAAAGGCAATTTAACAAGTGCACTCAAACTACCAATCAAACACACACTTGCAATCTACATAGAAACAATAACTAGTTTTTTATTATTATCAAATATCATAAGGCATAAAGGGTAGGACACATGAGGGGTTGGCTTCACTACCATTTTGGTTTACTTGCTCGGTGGCATGAATTTATGCAGTGTTAGAATACCATAACAACGCAAACCCGAAAGAATATTCAAACACCTATTCTTGATTCTTCTCTTCTATGGAATTTGTAGTGACGTCTGGGTTGGTAGGATTGACCAATGTCTCTACATTTATAATGTAAGTATTTGTGTACCCTACGTTATCGTTTGTTTTCAATCCCAACTCTTCAAAGGTTTCTTCTACTATTGCGAATGCCTAGCTTCTTCGGATCACCACACTTTTAATCTTTTCTTTCAAAGCCAACCAAATATCCTTCTTCCCTTATCCTCTGCACCATCTCGCATTCTATATGCATCTTAAAACCATATCTTCTAATTCAAAACTCATGGTTGGCACAAATATTTTTCATTTATTCTTGCAATTCTCTCTTGGTTGTCTTTGCACACCTTTGTTATTTATTTAATCATTCTACTTCAAGATTCGATACCTTTACTATCATCGATCCTTCAAGCAATTTATGATATCAAAATTTCCATAAATTCCTCTTACTTTTCCACCCCCATGGAGGGATTACTCTTCCATTTAGTGGGGCTTGGAATCATAAACCATTCCACCATCAACTTTTTTATCCACACCAATTATTCATTAATCAATCTTCCACAGTGTCCCTTCTTAAAAAATTCTATTTCCTTGGTTAACGATCGCCAATATTCTACCATAAAATCCAAAGCATAGCCTTCCACAATTTTATACCAAAAATCAACTGCTTGGGTTAACTTGTGGTTATACTTGTTAAAGAATCAAGCAAGCAATGAGGTAATCACTAGCAAAAAAGGATTAAGCCAATTTTAACAATAGATTCATCCCAATGATATCAATATATAGTACAAGGATGTAAAAACTTCAATATCTAGATATGCTTTGACATTGACAAATCACAAGTGGATAAGAATAAAACCTCATTAAAAGATAAGGATAACAACTCATAAATAGGTGATCTAGGATTTTGTAATTGTGATATGCTAACAATCAATCATTAGTTTGAATAATTATACGAGTAAGGAAACATAAACTAGTGCATAGACTGGTATCATCCCAATATTCAATCTGAAACTCGAGCTTCGAAGATTTTTTTCTAAAAATTGCCAAATTTGGATGTTGAGAATCTAAAAAATCCCATTGTTTGAACATTTGAGCTCTAATATCTTTAATTTGTCCACTAATGTGAACTCCAATATCTGATGAGAGCGAAGTATGAGACATGAATCAACTTCAAGTTTGACTCTTCCCTAATAATGCCCGACAATAGAATCAAATGCCAAGAAATAATGTTATGTATGATTACAATCTAGATGAACAAAATGTCAACATTATTGCTTTCAGAAAATGACACATAAATAATGTCAATCAACATCCCAATCATCAAATTATCACAAGTGATGAAATCTTTGCAACTCTATGGTTGTGTTGTTTTCAAAACTTGATGTTTTACAATCATCATTAATATTCTCCCATTTGTTAGTTGAAAGGCGAGACATCATGTGGGTTACCCTTAACCAATTCATTGTTATATCCGGTGCTTTTGGTTGACCACTAATGATTTTCACTTGATACCATGTATCTAGTGCTTTTGTTGACCACAAATATTTTTCACTTGATACCATGCATTTTGTGGTTTTGGTTGACCAATAACCTTTTTCATTTCATCAATATACTCCCTTCTTGAGGTGCAAGAGAGTACCTTTCTCATTTAATTTTTGTACTCCCCCCCTCAAAGTGTAGGGGTATACCATTTTGGAGTCATGGACTCAATTTTAATTTTTTTAAAAATTGGGCCCTCGTTATGCCCAAAATAATCATCTATAACAATTGATTGAAAATTATATGATTTTGTAACTTCTCCATGTAAATGTATATTTACCTATGTTTGAACTTGACAATAAGACTTATGTAAAATCCGGACTTGTAGATTCCATTGCCAAGTGTTGATCTAACCATAGTTAATTGTTTGGTTTTTTACATTCTTGTTCTTTCGAGATTTATCTGAAGTATGATTTGTCTTCCCACAATGAAGACAAGGATGTAGATCAAAACACTATGTCCCTATAAGGCCAACTTGATGATGATGTTGACACTCATAAAGAATTTTCTCAATGTGTTTATTATCAATTGTACATCATTAACTCCTACATCAACTTGTTGAGAATTTTAATCTTGCCCCTTCAAATATCTGGAAAGAAATATAACACTCACCAATTGAAATGATTTGAAGTAGTCAGGAATATGAAAATTGATTTCCTTGACTATCCTAAGCCATGTCAATTCCCATTGAATTACAAATATTCCCAAGGTTTGAATTGATTTTGGAAATATATTCATGTACTTGCTGATGTTCTTCTATATATTCATGGATGCTTTCTTTTTTAATTTCAAAAGAAAATCCCTGTTCACATTCACTTCTACCACTTTTGGTATCACTCTGTGGTTTTGCTTGTCTCATCTTCAACAAAACTTGTCTTTATCAATTCACTATTAATAAATGATTCCATCTCATCATCAATCATATCTTTTGTTGCATTTGTATCAACCATTTGTGTTAGGTCATTCGTGTCACAAATAACATCAACCATTGAATTGTCTTGCATTATGTCCTCAATTTGCATTGTTAGCATCTATTGCTCTTTTTTCACTTAATTTTTATTTATTTGTTTCAAGTAATTTATCCTTCATATCCTTCATATCCTTCATATCCATTTGATTTTGAAGATCAACAACCTAATCATTTAAATCATGAAAGGAGTCTTGTAGTTCTTTAATCTCTTGATTGTCATTTTGCAAACGCTTTCCCCCTTTATTCGTTTTATATTTTCAAGTGTCATGCTTGCTTTTACTTGCTTGATTTTGTGTCATGCTCCCTTGTACTTACTACCAATAACATTAGGGTGTGAGGTACTATTGATCATGCAACCCAAAGTGTTCTTTTACAATGATTAGATTTTGATGAAAATGACCTTATTTAATTTAATGTAGGTTCTTTTCTACAACAAGACTTCTTGAAACTCCACCCTATACATACAAGTTAATAACTTTGTTCAATGAATTAACCTCATGCTTCAATTTCATTGGCTCAACAAACTACTGACTTAAAAATATATTGGATCACATGGGTCATTGAAATAATCTTGACAACGAAGAAAATTTTACATGGACCATAAATGGTTATGACTTCTGAATGTTTGACAATGCTCCATCAAGTGTAGAGGAACCTCAAAGGAACAAGCAACTCTTAGCCATCTTGTTACATGGTATTACATGCTTTGTGTATTTTTGGTTAATTCCCAATTGCTATTATAATCACCATAAGTAGTTTTGAAAAAATGCAGGTATCGAGATTAAGTTTAAAAAATATTATACACAAAATATGATGAAGCATTCAATAGATGATTCCCATCACACAAGCACAACTGTACCTTATATCCCCTTATTCTGATCTTGGGATTAGTACAAGAAAAAATGATTTTATTATGGTTATCCTTCTTGTGATGACAATGTCCATATATAATTAGAAGCCTTGAATGTTCTACATGTCCACGATGGACCATGCTACAAGAGTTTTATTATTTATACTTCACTTCAAATTTTTGTAAAAATTAATAGATGTAAAAGACCTTTTTTTTTGTACATGAGAGAATTGACAACTACAATCCTACAATCCTTGTCAAGCCGGTGTCCTTTAACAGATCATGAGGTCAACTCTTGTGGCCTCATCTTACGTTGGCCTTAGGAGGAGGAAAAAATGCACCGTCGTGGATTGAACTTAAGACCACTAGCAGGAAAGGGACTCAGTGGTGTCCATCAAGTCGATTACTTTATCCCAAGTGAATAATAGACGAAAAAAACCTTATTACACTTAATGTAAATATCTCAAAGTCCACCTTTAAACTTGGCACCTCCACACAAAACTTTCAATCACCTTTAAAAAATCACTTTTATGGTTGCCAAATTTTCCTCCTAATGTCAAATAAAAGAATCTTTTATGGCCCTAAATTTATGTTCGTTTCATTCTTTTTGTAACATATATCTTTCGCCTCCTCATTTCAAATAATATTTTATGGCCCTAAATTTATGTTCTTTTCATTCTTTTGGCCATATATATTTCGCCTCCTCATTCAATGGCTTAAAAGATAAGACATAATTTTTTTTTTTTAATGTTAATATTATTAACTAATTACTAAAGTTGAATTCACTATAACAATTCATATGTCTAAAATGAAAAATTACCTATTTACCATGACTTCTTCTTAGATAAACACTTTTAATGTACAAAGTTGATGAGGCAAAAACTTTTTTAATGTACAAAGTTTATGAGGTAAACACTTTTTTAATGTGTAGAGTTTATCTTAAAATTTCAAATGTAGGAAAAATAATTTGTTGTGTTAAGATATGTTTTCATTTGAGGAAGAAGTGTAACTCTATATTTAACAAGTTAGTTTACATTAGCATTTTAATAAAATAATAAAATATTAAATAAATAATTTTTTATAATGTGGATTTTAACATAAAGTTTAAGAATATATATATTAATATATTCCAATTAATTAAAACTAAAAAAGTTAATGAAACTTGGATACTTATTTTTTTTGCTATGAGATCTAGGAGTTGAGCCATTTTAAACTAAGATTTATATATGAGGGGTTTGAGCACATACGAGAGATTTACATATTAAACTAGCATATATCAATCTTAACTCCTAATCTACCAAGCTCAGAGATGGATTAAATCCTTGAAGGTACTAACTTTTTCTCAAATTTTGCACTTTTAAAAATGTTTGCATTTCAAGGGATTTTGATCCCTCTGACTTAGTATATCCTGAGTTAAGATGGTTCTATACTGATAATTAAAAAAATCACATACCTTCTCAATGATGGATGTGGACTTTGAAAAAAATGAAAAACACATGGGATGCTGGCCTGTTTAACACATATCTCAAAAGTTTTTGTTTCTCCATTATTCTACCCATGCGCTTGCCTCTTCAAAATGAGTTTATCCATGAGAACTTTCATACTGTAAACATTAATCAACCTAATTCATTCTCTACTCTTCTTTGTTGTTACTTTTTTTTTTTTCAATGTGGTTCATGTACCGGTTGACCGGCATCGCTACGTCCACGGAATAATTTCTGGCGGGCCCACCCGAAGGGGCCATCACACCCTCGGCACATTTTGCGTACCTAACCCCAAGAGTGTCGAGGAGAATGGATCCCGCGACCTCACATGTTGGGAGGCCTAACTACGGGTGCTCGACCGATTGAGCTAACTCTTGGGGCTCTTTGTTGTTATTTTTTATGTGAGCCTCTTCTTATAATTTGTAGAATCGAGCTAGGGTACAAAGGGAATGCTTCAAAGGTTTTGAACATATCCATAGGCCGCTATCTCCAGATGCTCGACTGTAATGGTGAATAGTGCTCCCAAAAACCAAACCAAAAGCAAATCCTGCAGTCAAAGATAACATAGTTTCTATTTCATCTCAAAAAATATTTCTATCAGACCTTGGTTATTGCTATCACCTCAACTACCAAAGAAATAAATAGTTAATAACATGTGTTTCCTCTTAGAAGATCATAAGTTCAAATTATGAGGGGGTAAGGTATGTATACCTATGTAAACTTTAGCAGTTACATTGAATTAACTACCTCAACTAGGTTGAGGACAACCTATCAATCATTGGGCCACTAAACCTCACTCTATCATGGAGTCACCAAGAATCGATAGAATAGCTGATATGAATATGAAGTACACCTATGGGATAATAAAAGCTGGAGAGAGAAGCAAAATTGTTAAGGAAGACAAGTCTATTTAATGGATGCCTATGATCAAGAAGAGAAAGCTTCAAGGGATTATGCTATACCAATTATCAAACACCATGGAGAACAAGAACAAACTTTCCCATTATCCAATACAAATATGCCCTGGAAGAGATGCAACAATTGATGAGGCAAGAATGGGTCACATATCAAGGAGAAAGAGTATTCACTTTTCTAGTGTGCATCACATTAGCAAGGAATAACCAGATACCATCAACACGGAAGGTGGAAAGCTTGTAATGGGAGAGTTTCTGAGAGAAAAGATCTTTATATGGTCTTTGCCAAAAATGGTGTAGATCTGTGAGTGGGATGTAGTGTCGAGGAGAGGACAACTGGGATTGAAGGTTCACATAATACTCGAGACCATGATCTGAGTGAGTACATGTGGGTAATCTGTGAGCTTCTTGTTTTTGTTTTTAGATTTGTTCACAGAATGGCTGTATTCAACAAACATAACACGATTTAAACAACACCTTCACAATGCATCTGAGTGCAAAGCATAGTAGCATAATTCGAGTACGAATACAGATACAGATACGATTTGATATGGAAAAAATACGTAATAAAAAATCCAATACAAATAAAATATGGAAGTAGACTTCTTATATATAATACGTTTAATCGAATATATAAACAAAATTAGCATAAATGTACATTAAAAACCATTCGTTTTTATAAGAAATTAATAAATTGAATGTTATTTATATTTTATAGTTATTAAATAATTAAAATTTGGTTTTTAAAATTTACTTTTTCATTAGTAAGAATCTATATTCGTATCATATCTATACCGAATATTCGACGAATTCAAATTGCTCTGAATTTCCATACGGGAAATGCCAATACGGCCGAATTATGCTACTATGGTGCAAAGATCAGACTTGCCACTAGCAACAGATTTATTTTCAATGGGTAAATCTATAACTGTCATGGTTGTGGTCTCCAACTAGAGACTTTGTGAAGTGCTAATTAGATCAATAATGATGGCACATATTTTTAGCATATGTGCAAACAAAGCTCATGTCCAATCTGCAATTCAAAATTTTAACAGATCATGGAGCAACTACATAGGCTCTTAAAACTAAAGAGATTTTGATATGACCATTCTTTTTTATGGGTTATATCCCACATTCAAGATATATCTTCATGCATAGATATATCATGAAATGTAAAAGAGAAGGTCATAAAACCTTGTCTTTTTATTCACTATAAATATGCATGCATAGGTTTGTCTTTCTATTCACGATAAATCTGCATGCATAGATTTATCGTGAAGTGTAAAAGACAAGGTCATAAAACTTGTCTTTTACACTTCACGATAGATCTGCATACATAAAACCTTGTTTTTTACATTTCAAAATAGATTTGCATACATATTTTTTTTAAGTCTGCATACTCCAATTGTTAAAACTTTACTTCATGCTCATCTGACACCAATTTCATGGATCACTACCATGGATATGCTTTCACATTGAGGACTCATAAGTGGATAAGAATAACACCTCATTAAGAGATAAGGATAACAACTCATAAAAAAGTAATCTAAAACTTTGTAATCGTATAGACTCATAGGCTAACAATACCATTAGATCTTTAGTAAGTTCTTGGTGGTCTTCTCAACTCTTGGCCAAGGCAACCAACATTGATGCTTCTCTGTGAGTCTTTCTAGCCATTCATGTAGGTTTAGTAGGAATTTCACTTAGAAAATATGATGCAGGCACTCAAACAAGTACTTTCCTTTAAATATTGCAACATCTTCTCCTACATAGGCACTTTCTTGAGAGACGAACTCATACATTATTCCTTCCAGCCAATCTTGAACTTTGTCTTTCACTGGCCTCCACTGGCTTCACCGCATCTCTATTACTCTACCTTAGTTAAGGTCCCGACAACAGAACCTTGTTATTGGGTTTAATGGTAGAGTAGGTCCACCGTAGGTGTCCAACATAATCCCAATGTAGTCTAGTATACCAATATATTCAACCTTCTAAAGGAAGGAGGTGTTACCTAAGGTGTGTATTATGTTTGTCGTGTTAATAATGTGTAGAATATTAAATATATAGTGGGGCCATGGGATCCATTAGTTATCCTTTAATGAAAACCATTCATATTTCATATAACAACGCATACATCATTGAGATGGGTAACAATCACATAGACATGATTATACTAGTCTTACATTGTATTCATAGGTTAAGCATTACATATGAGACAATGTCTATGCCTTGTGCATAACACAAACCAAAAACTCAATTACATCATAATTCTTAATGACTTCTATTAAATAATAATCCTCATATATATAAGATGTACAAATATATTGGGGAATCTATTAGCTATATCACACTTATTAAAAACATTCGTGCCTGTAGGAAAATGCACAACAAGTTGGAGAGACTTGGCATAGAGGGTTTATGAGATGAATCCTTGGAATTCATGTACTCAAATTTTTGTAGTTCTGAATACTCAGTATTATGTGGCTTCAGTTGTCTATAAAATCATCTTTTTATGAATTCTGTTATGTGCAAGTTCTTAGTCAAAACTAGGCCACAAACCATAGATCCATAAAGAAAATGAACTTCATAATGGATCAACTTCATCATTGGAGCAAAGATGCAACACCTCTTTTTGCTTAGAAGAGCCTCATGTGCTTGCAAAACAATTTGGCATTTTTACTAGGAGAGATCAAGATGGAAGGGAATTTTTTTTTATATATATTGGAAAATAGTGCTAGATGAGAACCATAAATTTATCTCCACCATCTCATTCTTCCTTGATCTAGATGTGTTGCTAGTTTCTCTTCACAGAGATATTTGAGCATATTATTTCCTTATATATTCACAATGTTGCATAGATGGTTGAATTTTTTTTTATGAAAGAAAGTATTGTTACCAAAGGATACATGGTCATAAATCTAGTATTATAAGCTTGCAATAAATTTATAATTGTGCATTGATTGATTAGTTTACCATGTAAGTTTGAATGAAGAGTCTTGTTGTTGCTGCAACATCCCCCCCCAAAATTTTGGTAAATATTGGGGCCCCTCCTCTATTTTCAAGAGATGGAAGTCTGCCTAGAAGTCAAAGCCACCAGAACCCTTCCTTACTTAGTTTTTCTAAAGAAAAGCCTTGTGTTTTCTTCCATTGAAGTTACTTTTATTTTTGCCTAAGTAAAGAAAACTCATGCTTTTGCACTGCAACGGCGGAATAACTAATCAAGTTCTGCCGCAACTGCGAAAAAACTCAGACAACTCAGCCGCAACGGTGGGAAACCATGGATAAGTTAAACCTTTTTCGGTTGAACTCAGTAAGTCCTTCCACAACGACGGATCATCTCGGCAAGTTCTTCCGCAATGACGGATCATCTCGGAAAGTTCTTCTGCAACGGCGGATCATCTCGTTAGGTTCTTCCGCAACAGTGGATATTTTGCTCGAGTTTTTGAAGCTTCCCAACTTTTCGGATAAACTCACCGAGTCCCGCCGCAACGGACGGAAGGTTTGATTGAGTCGTTAACTTCACCATTTTGGAAGGATTGCCCCAGTTCTTCTGGATTCTTTTCGGCCACACTTCCCTAGTTTTTCCGCAACGGCGGATGGATTCAGCTAAGTCATTCGATTCGTGGATTTACGCCTTGCTTGCGAGAAAGTGCCTTGTTTCTTTCGCGGATAAACTCACTGAGTCCTCCCGCAACGGTGGTCTAAACTCATGAATTCTCGCCGCAACTGTCGAGAGAGTTAGCCAAGTTCGCTCGGGTTTGGAGGTCACACTTAATGCCAAATGTGCCAATTTGACTCCGTCCGTACGCACCATTACCCCGTTTAAATTCTTCAACCACTCTATTAATTGGTCACACGCGTCGGATCGCCATAAGTAGGGTTAGAACCACATTTGTTTTTTTTCATTGTTTCATTGGTTGGAGGCCTGTTTTCATTTCTGTTTGAGACTACGAGCATCTACTCTAGGCCTGTTAGCTTCCCAGCAACGTTACCATCCTCATATACTGTCAAAATCTATCAGGTTGGTGCCCTTTAAACCTTGTATCCTGAATTTCATTGGCTATTTTCATTTCTTTCATGGTGAACTCCGTAATCATGGTTGTATTTCTTTTATCCACAGCATTTTCGACTATATGGTAACCTACAGTTTCATCACGGCCAAAGGCTCAACCCGCGACCTTATTTGGCTGAGCGTATTCACCCCGGTTCCAATTTCGCAGGCCTTGGACGTTGAAAGTCATTAGGCCATAATCGCCTATCATGCGTTTTGTGAAGAAAACCCCGGACATGCTTTTTCTCCCATTTAAAATTACCAACGTTGTTGAGTCTAAGCCGGTCTCGTCCACCCCCTTCGAGGGAATCCTTGGTATCACCCTGCTACGTTTTTCGCTCCATTTGTATATTCTGAAACATATCGTTATCTTAGGAGCACATTATTATTATGTTTTGTAGTTGCAATATGGCTCAGAATCACTATGTTGTTTCCGGAGATAATAATATGAGAGAAAAGCCGGAGTAGAATATGTAGGATTATCCAATAATATATAGAAATGACTGATTTTAATCTGAAAATTGAAAGTAGAAGAATCATATCGGGTTGGAATTACAAAATTATAATTTGATGGTAGACAAACGAAGTTAGAAGGGTTGGGTTGGATTGTTCAGTTGCAGGGAAATCAAATAGTATCCGCACACGGGTTTATCGGAGTATTCTTAAGACTGGATGTTATGTGCAGAATGCTAGTGTAGATTGCTGATATTGCGATTATAATTTTTCTTATATCTACCTCTGCATGGTTTTTGAACAGGTTTGAAGTCAAAATGCCTAAAGGTGGCAAAAGAAAGTCGAAGGCGACCAAGCCAGGATTAGCTCACTCGAGAGTAGAAACTCTATTCGAAGACACCAAGTGCACTACAGGTGTCCCTCCAGAAGTCAAATGGGGAGACATATATTGTATGATAAGAGACCAGGACATCCCGGAGGCACTTCTCGAGGAAGAATACCTATACCAGAACATCAGAACCTCCTGCATATCCAAAGCAGCCACACACCCAGAGCTTTTCCCATGCTCGGAAGTAATTAGGTGGATCCTGCAGCACGCGAATGCTGAGACAAGGGTTCTTTCGGACAGTAAAGGGGAAGCTTTTGCATCCTTTCATCCATCCTATATCGCAGCGGATTACAAGATGCCCCGGGCTCAGCAGTGGCTTGATGATGAATGGCTAGGACAAATCAAGATGGATAATCTAGAGATGGCCAGAAAGTTGCTAATCTCAGGCAAACAGATCAAAAAGAAGGAGAGTGATTAGTATGAGGTTCAGAATCTAAGGCTTCCTTTTAGAATGGTTTCCCTCATGCTTAGCAGAATCTTTGGTAGGCTCGATGGTACTATTTATATGATCCAATGGGTCCCCATCATCCACTATGTAGCATTCAGAGGAACAATTTTTAATTGGGCAGATATTCTCTCAGACAGCCTATCATCAGCCATAATTACTGCACAAGAAGGGTTAGTGGTAAAGAAGGTAGAATTTTACATGCCATCCTACTTGATCGACTGCATTGTGGCAAAGTGACCCTTTCCAAAGCTAGGATGTAACTAGAACCAAGCCGACACCCCGGTATACACCGCTTACAAAATCCTTTGGGCTCAGAACTACAAGAGGCACTACCAACTCATTTGTGAGGAATTTATCATACCTTTATATGAGTTAATGTTTAATGAAGAACGTAACTGCTTGTCCGAGAACAC
This sequence comes from Larix kaempferi, assembly GCA_027924585.1. Taxonomy (NCBI): domain Eukaryota; kingdom Viridiplantae; phylum Streptophyta; class Pinopsida; order Pinales; family Pinaceae; genus Larix; species Larix kaempferi. The sequence goes on along the minus strand of BSBM01000411.1, from coordinate 519,445 downwards.
CATGGAAGTCCTGGAGAACTATGGTGATTTCTATTTTTCACCAAAAGGCACCTACATAAGAATGTATGGAGGCTCTAAACCCCCATATATCCTACCCAGGTATGCTACTGACTACGTAGTCCACAAGGAGGTAGTGAGACAGGTTTTCCTTGATGGAATTGGTAGTACCTTGTACAAGGCAAAGAAGGCCTTATTCCCGCCTTTACCTTTCTATGTCGGGTCTTATAAGTTTTTAGGGATTGCAACAGTAGAAGAATTTATCGCAGAATTGAGGGACTTCCACTTTGGGGAAAGGATTTTTCAGAGGAACGATCGACAAGGCAAAGCTGCAGAACATTGCAGGGAGATTCATGCTTACATTGAATACGCTCACTATTATGATGAAGATGAAGAAGTGTATAGAGGGGTCAGTAACATGACTGAACTACAAATTTTTCGACTTAGCAAAGTCGGGGCCAGTTCTAGATCTAGTGTTGTCAAAGAAGCAGAACAACAGCAAGAAAAGGAAACAACAGAAGCCGCTGAAGCTCTCTCTAGAGAAGAGCAAAGGCTCAAGGGAGAATCCGAGAGAATCCAAAGAGAAGCTGCTAAAAGAGAAAACAAAGCGAAAGAGGATGAACTTTGAGAAGAAGAAGCTCGAAGGGTCCAAGCAGCAGAGGAAGAAGCTCGAAGAGTTCAAGAGTAAGAATGAATCAGATTGGAAGGAATTGCCAAACAGGCAGAAGAGGAATCGCAAAGGAAAGCGGAGGAGGAAAACAAATTGAAGGAAGATGCTGAACCAAAGAGCCCAAACATCCAAGACATGGATGCGGACATCCCCATAAGAGACCTCCCACTTCTCCGTTTTACACCATCAAAGAGTAGTATGGTGTCCCAATGGGACAAGTTTGTTTATAACAAGAAAAGGAAATCCATTGTCAAGGAAACAGTGACTAGAATGAAGAGACCTTTTCAACCAGATATTGTCACCAAACGTGAAACCACAGTCATGCAAGGCACTCAGCATGCACACAAACTCATGGCATCTATTTCTGTGGCCTCTGTTCAAGCAACTGCCGACAATATCCACATGTTAGCGGACGAGTTAGAATTAGAAAAGGGGAGAGCTTTCCATTTGCAGGAAACTCTGGTCAAAGAACAAAATTATTCAAATTTGATGGTTGAGAAATGTGACACCCTTATGTCATAGAAGGGAGAACTAAATAGAATATTGCAGCATCTAGAAGCTGAAAAGAGAGCTTTGATGATACAAATAAGGACCCTGGAAGCAGAAAAGAATAACCTTGAAGGAAATAACTTGCAACTAGAATCCGAAAAGTTTGATACTATTCAGTAGATTGAGGATATGAAAGAGAATATGGAGAAGTTGGAAGATGGCAGGGAATTGCTGGAACAACAGTTAGAACATGTGAACAAAAAGGTTGGTGATGTAAGTCCTTTTCACGAGCAAGCTTGTGAAATATTAAAAAGGACCCACAGGATTCAGGAGCTCATAACGGAAGAAGTTTGCCAGCTAAAAGCAGTAGTGGCCAGATCCAAAGAAATTAATGCGGAAGCCACTAAGTGCAGGAGGAAATATGAACGCATTAGTGAAGACATTAAGAAAGACATGGTATGGAGAGAAGAAAAGTCGGGGTTCCCAGCAACACTCCCTCTTAAATCCGTCTCTGGTTTTAAAGCAGATTTACGCCTTTTGGCCTTTTGCAAAGATTGTGGAGTAAAGTCGAACGCTGTAGCCATGGCCACTCTTGAACAATGTGGAAGTTCGTATCTTAAGATATGAACCACCCAAGAAAATTTCCTGATGATAATGCCTCAGAATATGGAAGACTTTCCGGACAAGACTCTTCGTTTGTCCGAGTTAAGGGATGGGCTAAATGCATAAATGGACTATGTGAAGAAGATGGATGTATTGACCACAAAAGACCTTCACCATTGGATTGGCCAAGCTGCTGTTCACACACATCTTCTTGAAGAGAGCCTGCAAGTTGCAGCAACAGAGGTAATCAACTTTGAAGAAGATCTCGCCAAGCATGAGGTTTCTCTACAACTTACGCTTCCTCTTTCTGCAAACAGTTTCATCAGAGAAACCAACCTCTAGGTAAATTATATAGAAGGAGCAGACAGGGAAATAGCTGTAGAAGCACACCAAGTATCAGCAGTAGTAGCAGGGACATCAGTTTCAGTAGAAGTATCATCAACACCAGTGGCACAATTTCTAGCAGAGACACCAGCTGTAGCAAAAGCTTTTGAGGAAGCGGGGGCGTCGGCCCAAGGATGATCTATCTTTGTTATATTTGATAATTAAAAGCCAACACGCTCTCTTTTTCCTTTTGTCAATTTTAAGTATTAAAAGGACATATAGATTTTACTTCCCGTCCCCCTCTTGTACTATTTTTGGGATTTTTACTCTTTTTTGTAAATGGGCACTAAATGACAAATTAGAAGAATCAAAGAGATTAGGGTACACTTGGAAGCTCTTGGAGAATTTTGTAAAGCTATAAATAGATGACCAAAGAGTGGTAAAAGGACTTTTGGTAGGTGAAAGGACATTCTTCTTGTGTACATGAACTATTTCTGCTACATCAATTAATAAATATTTTTGGCCTGTGGAAGCTTGTGCAACATTTTTCCTGGAACTGTGATGAATGATGGCTGAACTATTTCTGCATTTGTCATATACATTCAGTGAGATCTTTCCTAGCTTTTGTGAACGAATTCTATGCTATGAATGATTTTATTTCTTTCGCAAAACTTCTGTGCTATATGAGTAATGGAATGTTTTAATTAAGTCAGAGTTACCTTTGATACCATTCATCTTCCACTGGAAATGAATTTATATGATTAAATGGCTATCTGTTAAATCTTTAATTGTCTCTTTTGGTTATTACTCACACTTTCAGTTCGCTCCTTGTAAGGATAGGTTAAATTAGTTTAAATAAGTTTAGATTAGATTTGTTTTGACGCATGCGTTTAGTTTAGAAGCACTTGCATATCATTTTAACAAATAAAATATATTAACGATGGATCGGGCCGCAACCGGTGAAAACAAACAAATCTTTAATCTTACACGGTAGCCGGAACCGTTAACCGGACGGATTCCCCATAACAAACAGTGAGAAATCTAATTGGGATTGCTCACTGGGGAGAATCCCTTGCTGATTGATGCTACGATTTTCGAGGCATCAACATTTTTTGGCGCTAGAAGGAGGGCCACTAGTGCATGGCTGGCAGAGGAATTTCTTCCATTAGGAAAAATCCCACTGAAGACCCGCTTGGAACAGCTATCCCAGATATCTCCGATCTGGAATCAAGAAATCAAGAAAACCCAAATTCTGAAACTGAACAACAAGAAACATTATATGCTGTCCCCTTTGAAGAAGTAAATCGTTTCAAAAGACACAATCAATCTTACGTTAGGAGCCTTGGGGGATTAACTACTGTCCCTTTACTGCCAAGAATAAGAGCTCCTAGGAAAGGAACCCAGTACATAAGAGACTCCGTTTTAGTTTAGAGTCTAGAAGAGTTATTGGATTTATCTTTAGAAGAAATCATTGAACCTTTTAACGAAGTCCAACCTAAAACTCCTACGAATCAAGATAGGCCCCATACTCCACAACCCACCCCACGGCATACTCCTTAGAATTCTCCACCGCATATGCCACCACATTCTCCACCAAGAGTCATGGCTGTGCCTGCATGGAGAGCAAGAGGATTATTAAATTTAGTTGGACCGTTCCATGATTTACCCAAAAACCCAGAAAAAGTTTTGCCTAAATACGATCCTGGGAAAGGAATTTCTGTTGAAGATCATCTTAAAAGTTTTTATTTAGCCTTGAATCTTCTTAATGTAGAACATGAAGATGTAGTCTGCCGCCTCTTTTCTTATACTTTTGAACCCAAAGTATCTTCCTGGTACTTTAGCCTACAAGCTAGCTCGATAGTAAGTTGGGAAGATTTCGAAAAATGTTTTCTAAATAAATATGGGAATCAAAAGACAGTAGCTACTCTCATGAAAGAATTGTTATCCATGAGAATGGAAAACAAAGAAAAGGTTCAAGAGTTTAATCAGAGATTTACAACATTGTTAAACAACTTTAGTGATGCAACAAAGCCCACTGAAGAATGTTTAGTGGAATTATACAACTGCTCTTAAACCCCCTTTAGCAATGTTTGTAAAAAGAACAAAAACGACTACCTTAATGGAAAACTTTGAAGAAACCAAGAAGGTAGAAGAGGAAGCTGATAGTATTGCTAAACATTCTCTGGATATGGAAACAAAACCAATGGCTGCTAAGAAACCTTTTTTGTTAACTAGGGATAAAGAAGAACCAACAACTGATTTGGAAAGCATAATAAAGATGATGCAAAAGATTTCTAATAAAATTGTTGATCTAGAGAAAGATAAGACAGCTAGCTCTTCTAGGAAACCATTCAAGCCTTTCTACAAGAAACGGGATGAAGGTAAACAACCAACCCCTCCGGTAAATAATTGCGTTGTGCTAAATCTGAATGAGATAGGGATGGATCACTTCTGTACTTTCCATCAAGAGCAGCACTCCGAAAAGAGTTGTCCACAGTGGATTAACTCAACGAGTTTGGTAATGAATAAGATGTTAAATGCCCAAATTTATGAGCAAACGAAACTTCAGCAAGAACAAATTCCTGAGTAGGAAGAATCCGTTCCCAATACCACGATGATCCTTTGGGATTAGACTCCTGCCCAGGAACCGTCTTTTGAGAACCTCGTTGATGAAGTTCAATCAACATCTATTAATGTCACCACCAGAAGTAAAGGCTCGGTCCCTGATCAAACAATAGATGTGCCTAAAGCTAAATTCACTAATCAAAGGCCGAAGTGGCACATAATGTCATTCCAACTCAGCCTAAAACGAACCCAGTAGTAAACCCCGCAGTGACAAAGGAATCAAATGCAGAAATACCCAAACAACCAAACGCTTCTTCAAACAAAATAGAAAATCAACCCAAAGTTTTGAAATAATGTGACATGGGCTATGACATAATCGAGGATATTAAAAAAGTAAAAGCTAATGTCTCGATATTCGATATGTGTAGTCTATCCCAGCAGAGAAAGAAACTATTGGAAGCCTTTGATCCACAAACAAGCACTCCATCTGGAAACACTGAAGAAAACCCAGAAATAAATGAAGCCAATATTGGTGGGAAATCAAAATCTCACACTCTGCCGTTTCTCTTAACTTTTGAAATCTTTAATCATAATGTGTATAATTGTTTGGTAGACTCTGGTGCCAGTTCGAATGCCATGCCTTTGTCTATTTGCAAAAGGATTAATGGGTAGCCAATCCCATCCCCATCCCAAATTATACAGTTAGATAGAACCGCTGTCAAAGTTATCGGTGAAATGAAAGACGTACTTATTAGGTTGTCAGATGATCCGAGGGTATGTCAGTTTATTGATATAATGGTGGTCGATATTCCTAAGGCTTACGATTTAATCTTGAGTAGGGACTGGTCTACGAAACTAAACGGTTACTTTGCAACATATTGGTCTCACCTGTGGTTACCTTATCAGAATAGGCAAAACCAAATTAAAATTCTTAGAGAACCCCACATGAAAAAAAATGTCACCAGTTAGAAGAAAAAATGAAGTTGTGACTTTCTCATCTTCAGTTTTGGGAAATTATTTCTTGGAAATTGAACCTGGAAATTATCAATCATAAAATGTTAGCCGTGATCCAGAAAAACAGTCCCATCTCCTTCATTTTTCACGGATTGATGATATTGATTGTAACATAGTAGGATTAGTTACTAACTTAGATAGTGACGGCACTATCTTAGTTAAAAAAGAAAATGCTTTTTGGATACTCTATTTTGATGGCTCCAAAACTCAAGAAGGATCAGGAGCCGGTTGTGTTTTGATTGATCCCAAAAGAAATAAACATTTTTTCTTGTAGATTAGAATTCAAATGTATGAATAATACTGTTGAGTATGAAGCTCTGATTCATGGTTTAACGAAATCTATTGGTTTAAATGTCAAATACTTGAAAGTCTTTGGTGATTCAGAAATAGTTGTCAGGCAAGTGAGAGATACAATTCATTGCCTTTCACCACACTTAAAAGGTTATCATTCTGAGGTTTGGAATCTAATTTCATGTTTCGATGCTTTCAATATAAATTCTATTCTTAGGCTATAGAATGTTGCAGCTGATTTGTTAGCAAATTTTGCTTCCAGATTGGTCCCTACTAATAATAAGTGCTCCATTGAATTGATTTTCAGACCGTACGTTCTGGATAACATCATGAATCTTAGGGTATTTGATGATGATAAGCAGATGATTAATTTCTTGACAAAGGAAGACGTCTTCCAAGAAGCCATAATAGATGAAAGACAACACGATTCAAACTTGCAAAATAAAGATGCTGCTAAAGGGAACTTCATGGCTAAAGGGGTAAGGAGTCTTGAAGCACTTTTCGATCTACAGAACAAATTCAAGAGGCCAGCAAATGTCAAAACACACAGTTCCTCCATGCAGCATGAGTTGGTAAATTTGGGCACAGAGGCCGAGCTGAAATATGTTAATCTTGGTAAATGTTGTACGCCAAGCGAAAGAGATAGGTTCATCAAGCTCTTTAAATAGTATAAAGATGTTTTCGCATGGACTTACGACGATTTGAAAACATATGATACTCGCATTATTCAGCACAAAATACCAATGAAAGTAGGCGTTAAGCCATTTCAGCAGCAATTAAGAAGGATGCATCCAACACTTGAACCTCTAATTCAGAAAGAGTTAAAAAAATTGTTGGATGAAAAGATTATCTTTAAGGTCAGACATTCCGAATGGGTAGCTAATTTAGTTCCTGTACGAAAGAAATCAGGAGAAATCAAATTGTGTGTAGATTTCTGGAACTTAAATAAATCTTCCGATAAAGACAACTATCCTGTGCCTCCAATGGAGCAAATATTGCAGTTGGTGTCAGGATCAGAGCTTTTCTCTCTACTAGACGGATATTATGGATACAATCAAGTGTTGGTAGCAGAGGAAGACCGAATCAAAACCACTTTTCGTACAAAGTGGGGAACTTTTGCATATTGAAGAATGCCGTTTGGCTTGATAAATGCAGGAGCCACGTTTCAGCGAGCCATGGACATTGATTTCCGAGGTTTGGGCGGTCAATGTGTAGTCGTTTACCTGGATGATGTGACAGTGTTCTCAAAGAAAAGAGAAGACCATGTGTTCCACTTGAAACAGATTTTCGATCGCTGCAGGAAGTATGGAATTTCTTTGAACCCCAAGAAAAGTATTTTCGTTGTTCTTAAAGGAAAACTTTTGGGTCACATCATCTCAAAGAAGGGAATATCGATAGATCAAGAGAGAGTGCAAGATATCAGCAAGATTTCCATGCCCCATAACAAAGGGTCTATGCAATAATTTATGGGCACCATTAATTTTGTTCGAAGGTTCGTACCAGACTTCGCTGAGATCATTAAACCTTTGCAACAAATGGTAAAGCAAAGTGTACAATTTGAGTGGACAGACTTGGAGAAAGTTGCATTTAAATAAATTAAGGCTGCCATAGCTAATGCGCCTTCTTTAAGGAGTCCAGACTTTGATAAAGATTTTATTATGTGCACCTTCGCTTCTGACAACTCTCTTGCAGCTGTGCTCACTCAAAAGGCAGAATCAGGAGACGAATACCCCATTTCTTTTATGAGCACTGGTCTTCAAGGCGCTGAACTGAACTATCCCATGGTGGATAAGCAGGCATATGCAATATTCAAGGCAGTGAAGTAGTTCAGGCCATATATTTTAAAAAATAGAACTAAAGTCATAGTCCCTCATCCTGCTGTTAGATCTCTTTTCATTCCGAAAGAATTAGGAGAAAGGAGAGGAAACTGGGTTATTTCTCTTCAGGAGTATGACTTAGAATTCAAGCCAGCCACTATCATCAAAGGTCAAAGTTTATGCAGTTACTTTCTGAAAATCCAGATGATGAAGCGCTAGATTGGAGAAATGAAGCCGAGTTGAATATGATCGACGTATGCCCAATTTTCATAGCTCCTGAGTCATGGTACAGGTACCTAGTACACTATTTACGGAGCACTGGAGTTCGAAGCAAAGAAGGGCACTCCGTCTCAAATCAACAGCTTATCAAATTATTGAAGGAGTACTCTTTAGGAAGAATTATGATGGCATATTTATCAGATGTTTAGAGAAAGAAGATGCAAGCAAAGTGGTCAAAGAATTACATGATGGCCCTACTAGGGGACATTATTATGGAGAAACTACAGCTCACAAAATCCTTAGAGCTGGGTATTATTGGCCCACCCTTTTCAAAGATGCTCACGCCTATGCCAGAAATTGCGATGTGTGTCAAAGGAGTGCTGGGAAATTTCCAAAAGCAACAGGTCCTTTGCAACCAGTTATCATCTCTGAACCATTTGAACAATGGGGCATAGATATTATTGGCAAGATAAACCCAAACTCTTCGTTACAGCATCGGTACATTCTAACAGCTACATATTATTTCACAAGATGGGCTGAGGCTGTCCCACTGCGCAAAGCAAACGAGGATGCAGTTATCAAGTTCCTGGAAGAGAATATCATAACTAGGTTTGGGGTTCCAATTTCTCTAGTCTTTGATAATGCTCATTATTTTTCGTCAATGAAGATTAACGAATTCATGTATGAGAAAGGAATTAAACTACATTATTAAGCCAATTACTATCCCCAAGGAAATGGATTAGCTGAGTCCACCAATAAAAATCTCATTCGAATCCTTAAAAAGACTGTAATTGAAAATCAGAGAAGCTGGCACACAACCCTCCCTAATTCTCTATGGGCAGACAGAGTCACTCCCAATAATTCCTTAGGCGTTTCTCCATTCACCTTGGTCTACGACAAGGAAGCCATTCTCCCTCCGAATATTCTACTCCCATCCTTGAAGTTCTCCCAAGCCTCTCAAGGATCTAGCAGTCAAGCCCTTCAATCAAGAATCGATACCCTGCTAAAACTCGAAGAGTCATGGCAGAAAGCCAAAGACCAATTTCACCATCACCAAGACATAGTCAAAAGGTGTTTTGATAAGAAGAAGTATGGAAAGAGAAGTTTCGAGGTAGGTGACTTAGTGCTGAAGTGGGATCACCAGCATGATGGTAAAGGGATGCATACAAAGTTTCAACACTTATGGCTTGGCCCTTACCAAATTTCCGAAAAGCTTGGCTCATTAACCTATAAATTGAAAGATCTGCAAGAGGAAGAAGTAAATCTCCCTCTCAACGGCCTTGCCTTGAAACAATACTTCGCATGAGTCCTAAGTGGACTCTTGTACATAAATAAAACACTGTCTTTTCTTTTCTAGTTTGTTTTCTTTTGTTTCATTTTTATTTGCTTTTGATCACTTTTTAGTCTACTAGTTAGCTTGATTTGTTTTCTCTTGTTTGCTTTTTTTTTCCCCTTTTGTTTGAGTCCTTTGTTTAAATAAATCTAAGCTCAATTTTGGCGTAGCTAAGAGATGAGACTCCAGGAAAAACTCAAAAGGATGGTCATGACGAAGCTCACTGATAAAGGGAATATATATGTGTGTCTTTGTTTTCACTGAGTGGTTTCCCGGAATGCAAATATCCTTTTTCTGTTTGGTCAATGTAACCCATGTCAAATAGATAAGATTTATAATTTCCTTCTTACTATCTTAGGGTCCCATTCACTCTAACAATAATGACTCTCTCAGGAAGTTCACTGTGACAGATCCATGGAGAGGAAGCATGTCTCACAGGTGTATGGCATTTAAAATGATCCCATGCTACAAGTAAAATCCAAAAGGCTTATATAAAAGAGCCTGGTTTCCAAAAATTCTCACCTCAATTAAAGCATGGCTGAGAAAAGCAAAGAAACTTTCGAATCAGAGAAGCTGTTCAAATAAACCAGCCCAGCAAGGTTCTTCTCCGTCCATGAAACATGAAAATCAAACAAATTTTTCATTCAAACAAAAGGACATTATGGATTGAAGAACCTATATCAATTATTGGAAGCGGAAGAAATCTATTTATGGAAGACTCAAAGCAACAAATTTGTTGTTTAAAGAAACACCCAAAAGGATGCAAAATAGCATGGGAATGAGGAACAAACGAATATGTCTGTGAGATATGGTTACGATCCTGTGGAGTCTTATATCAGCAAGCTTCTGAAAGACAAAATTTTAAAATGAACCTCACGTTTTGGCCCTTAGAGAGTGATAAGGAAGGTTGAGTCAAAGTTGCCTTTTCCCTCATCACCATTATGATAAGAGGGATCACCGCATTCTCAGAAGCTGAACTATGAAGACATTTTGTTGCAAATGTATCCAACACTTTGTAAGTTTTTTGACCCTGTGATGAGTTTGTTTCAGAGATTTGTGTTCACCAGCGAATCGCCATTGTTGTTGCTGCAACATCCCCCCCAATTTTTTTGGTAAATATTGGGGCCCCTCCTCTATTTTCAAGAGATGGAAGTCTGCCTAGAAGTCAAAGCCACCAGAACCCTTCCTTAGTTTTTCTAAAGAAAAGCTTGTGTTTTCTTCCATTGAAGTTACTTTTGTTTTTGCCTAAGTAAAGAAAACTCATGCTTTTGCACCACAATGGCAGAAGAACTAATCAAGTTCTACCACAATTGCGAAAAAACTCAGACAACTCAGCTGCAACTGCGGGAAACAATGGATAAGTTAAACCTTTTTCGGTTGAACTTAGTAAGTCCTTCCGCAACGGCGGATCATCTCGGCAAGTTCTTCCGCAACAGCGGATCATCTTGTCAAGTTCTTTTGCGACAGCGGATCATTTTGCTCGAGTTTTTGAAGCTTCCCCACTTTTCGGATAAAATCACCGAGTCCCACCGCAACGGACGAAAGGTTTGATTGAGTCATTAACTTCACCGTGTCAGAAGGATTGCACCAGTTCTTCCAAAGTCTTTTCGGTCACACTTCCCCAGTTTGTCCGCAACGGCTGATGGATTCTGCTTAGTCATCTAATTCATGGCTTTACGCCTTGCTTGCGACAAAGTGCCTTATTTATTTCACGGATAAACTCACTGAGTCCTACCGCAACGGCGGTCTAAACGCACAAGTTCTCACCGCAACTGTCGGGAGAGTTAGCCAAGTTCATCCGAGTTTGGCGGTCACACTTAATGCCAAATGTGCCAATTTGACTCCGTCCGTATGCACCATTGCCCCATTTAAATTCTTCAACCACTATATTAATTGCTCACATGCGTTGGATCGCCATAAGTAGGGTTAGAACCCCGTTTGATTTTTTTCATTGTTTCATTGGTTGGAGGCCCATTTTCATTTCTGTTTGAGACTACGAGCATCTACTCCAGGTCTATTAGCTTCGCAGCAGCGTTACATCCTCATATACGGTCAAAATCTATCAGGTTGGTGCCCTTTAAACCTTGTATCCTGAATTTCATTGGCTAGTTTCATTTCTTTCATGGTGAACGCCATAATCACGGTTGTATCTCTTTTATCCACACCATTTTAGACTATACGGTAACCTCCAGTTTCATCATGGCCAAAGGCTCAACCCGCGGCCTTATTTTGCTAAGCGTATTCACCCGGTTCCAATTTTGTAGGCCTTGGATGTTCAAAGTCATTAGGACATAATCGCCTATCACGCGTTTTGCTAAGAAAGCCCCGGACATGCTTTTTCTCCCATTTAAAATTACCAACGTTGTTGAGTCTAAGCCGGCCCCATCCACCCCCTTCGAGGGAATCCTTGGTTTCTTCCTGCTACGTTTTTCACTCCACTTGTATATTATGAAACATATCGTTATCTTAGGAGCACATTATTACTATGTTTCATAGTTGCAATATGGCTCAGAATCACTATGCTGTTTCCGGAGATAATAATATGAGAGAAAAGTCGGAGTAGAATATGTAGGATTATCCAATAATATACAGAAATGACTGATTTTAATCTGAAAATTGAAAGTAGAAGAATCATATCGGGTTGGAATTACAAAATTATAATTTGATGGTAGACAAACAAAGTTAGAAGGGTTGGGTTGGATTGTTCAATTGTAGGGAAATCAAGTAGTATCCGCACAAGGGTTTATCGAAGTATTCTTAAGACTAGATGTTATGTGCAGAATGCTAGTCTACATTGTTGATATAGCGATTATAATTTTTCTTATATCTACCTCTGCATGGTTTTTGAATAGGTTTGAAGTCAAAATTCCTAAAGGTGGCAAAAGAAAGTCGAAGGTGACCGAGCCAGGATTAGCTCACCCGAGAGTAGAAACTCTATTCGAAGACACCAAGTGCACTATAGGTGTCCCTCTAGAAGTCAAATGGGGAGACATATATCGTATGATAAGAGACCAGGAAATCCTGGAGGCACTTCTCGAGGAAGAATACCTATATCGGAACATCAGAACCTTCTGCATATCCAAAGCAGCCACACACCCAGAGCTTTTTCCATGCTCAGAAGTAGATGGGTGGATCCTACAACACACGAATGCTGAGACAAGGGTTCTTTCAGACAGTAAAGGGGAAGCTTTCGCATCCTTTCATCCATCCTATATTGTTGCGGCTTACAAGCTACCCCGGACTCAACAATGGATTGATGATGAATGGCTAGGACAAATCAAGATGGATAATCTAGAGATGGCCAGAAAGTTGCTAATCTCAAGCAAATAGATCAGAAAGAAGGAGAGTGATGAGTACGAGGTTCAGAATCTAAGGCCTCCTTTCAGAATGGTTGCCCTCATGCTTAGAAGAATCTTTTGTAGGCCCGATGGTACTGTTTATATGCTCCAATGGGTCCCCATCATCCACTATGTAGTGTTAAGAGGAACAATTTTTAATTGGGCATATATTCTCTCAGACAGCCTATCATCAGCCATAATTATTGCACAAGAAGGGTTAGTGGTAAAGAAGGTAGAATTTTACATGCCATCCCACTTGATAGACTGTATTGTGGCGAAGTGTCCCTTTCCAAAGCTAGGATGTAACTGGAACTAGGCCGACACCCCGGTATACACCGCTTATAAACTCTTTTGGGCTCAAAACTACAAGAGGCACTACCAACTCATTTGTGAGGAATTTATCATACCTTCATATGAGTTAATGTTCAATGAAGAACCTGACTGCTTGTCCGTGAACACCATGGAAGTCCTGGAGAACTATGGTGATTTCTATTTTTCACCAGAAGGCACCTACATAAGAATGTATGGAGGCTCTAAACCCCCATATATCCTACCCAGGTATGCTACTGACTACGTAGTCCACAAGGAGGTAGTGAGACAGGTGTTCCTTGATGGAATTGGTAGTACCTTGTACAAGGCAAAGAAGGCCTCTTTCCTGCCTATACCTTTCTATGTCGGGGCTTACAAGTTTTCAGGGATTGCAACAGTAGAAGATTTTGTCGCAGAACTGAGGGACTTTCACTTTGGGGAAAGTATTTTTCAGAGGAATGATCGACGAGGAAAAGCTGCGGAACATTGTAGGGAGATTCATGCTTACTTTGAATATGCTCATTATTATGAAGAATAAGAAGAAGTGTATAGAGGGGTTAGTAACATGACCGAACTACAAAATTTCTGACTTAGCAAAGTCGGGGCCAGTTCTAGCTCTGGTGTTGTCAAAGAAGCAGAACAATAGCAAGAAAAGGAAACAGCAGAAGCTACTGAAGCTCTCTCTAGAGAAGAGAAAAGGCTCAAGGGAGAAGCCGAGAGAATCTAAAGAGAAGCTGCTAAAAGAGAAAACAAAGCGAAAGAGGATGAAATTCGAGAAGAAGAAGCTTGAAGGGTCCAAGCAGCAGATGAAGAAGCTCGAAGAGTTCAAGAGGAAGAACGAATCAGATTGGAAGGAATTGCCAAATAGGCAGAAGAGGAAGCTCAGAGAAAGATTGCAGAAGAGGAAGCGCAAAGGAAGGCGGCGGAGGAAAACAAATTGAAGGAGGATGCTGAACCAAAGAGCCCAAACATCTAAGACACGGATGCGGACATCCCCATAAGAGACCTCCTGCTTATCCCTTTTACACCATCAAAGAGTAGTACGGTGTCCCAATGGGACAGGTTTGCTTATAACAAGAAGAGGAAATCCATTGTCAAGGAAACAGTGACTAGAATGAAGAGACCTTTTCAACCAGATATTGTCACCAAACATGAAACCACAGTCACGTAAGGCACTCAACATGCACACAAACTCATGGCATCTATTTCTGTGGCCTCTATTCAAGCAACTGCCGACAATATCCACATGTGAGCGGACGAGTTAGAATTAGAAAAGGGGAGATCTCGCCATTTGCAGGAAACTCTGGTCAAAGAACATAATTATTCAAATTTGATGGTTGAGAAATGTGACACCTTTGTGTCAGAGAAGGGAGAACTAAATAGAAGATTGTGGCATCTAGAAGCTGAAAAGAGAGCTTTGATGATACAAATAAGGACCCTGAAAGCAGAAAAGAATAACCTTGAAGGAAATAACTTGCAACTAGAATCCGAAAAGTTTGATACTATTCAGTAGATTGAGGATATGAAAGAGAATATGGAGAAGTTGGAAGATGGAAGGGAATTGCTGGAACAACAGTTAGAACATGTGAACAACAAGGTTGGTGATATAAGTCCTTTTCACAAGCAAGGTTGTGAAATATTAGAAAGGACCCACAGGATTCAGGAGCTCATAACGGAAGAAGTTTGCAAGCTAAAAGTAGTAGTGGCCAGAACCAAAGAAATTAATGCTGAAGCCACTAAGCGTAGGAGGAAATATGCACGCATTAGTGAAGACATTAAGAAACACATGGTATGGAGAGAAGGAAAGTCGGGGTTCCCAACAACACTCCCTCTTAAATCAGATGTGTGCCTTTTGGCTTTTTGCAAAGATTGTGGAGTAAAGATGAATGCTGTAGCCATGGCCACTCTTGAACAATGTGGAAGTTCGTATCCTAAGATATGAACCACCCAAGAAAATTTCCAGATGATAATGCCTCAGAATATGGAAGACTTTCCGAACAAGACTCTTTGTTTGTCTGAGTTAAGGGATGGGCTAAATGCAGAAATGGACTATGTGAAGAAGATGGATGTATTGACCGCAAAAGACCTTCACCATTGGATTGGCCAAGCTGCTGTTCACACACATCTTCTTGAAGAGAGCCTCCAAGTTGCAGCAATAGAGGTAATCAACCTTGAAGAAGATCTCGCCAAGCATGAGGTTTCTCTACAACTTACGCTCCCTCTTTCTGCAAACAGTGTCATCAGAGAAACCGGCCTTTGTGTAAATTATATAGAAGGAGCAGAAGCACACCAAGTATCAGCAGTAGTAGCAGGGACATCAGTTTCAGTAGAAGTATCATCAACACCAGTGGCACAAGTTCCAGCAGAGAGACCAGCTGTAGCAAAATCTTTTGAGGAAGCGGGAGCGCCAGCCCAAGTATGATCTATCTTTGTTATATTTGATAATTAAAAGCGAGCACGCTCTCTTTTTCCTTTTGTCTATTTTAAGTATTAAAAGGACATCTAGATTTTACTTCCCGTCCCCCTCTTGTACTATTTTTGGGATTTTTACTCTTTTTTGTAAATGGGCACTATATGACAAATTAGAAGAATCAAAGAGATTAGGGTACACTTGGAAGCTCTTGGAGCATTTTGTAAAGTTATAAATAGATGATCAAAGAGTAGTAAAAGGACTTTTGGTAGGTGAAAGGACATTCTTCTTGTGTTTTGCTACATCAATTAAGAAATCGTTTTGGCCTGTGGAAGCTTGTGCAACATTTTTCCTGGAACTGTGATGAATGATGGCTGAACTATTTCTGCATTTTTCATATACATTCAGTGAGATCTTTCCTAGCTTTTGTGAACTAATTCTATGCTATGAACGATTTTATTTCTTTCGCAAAACTTTTGTGCTATATGAGTAATCGAATGTTTTAATTAAGTCAGAGTTATCTTTGATACCATTCATCTTCCGTTGGAAATGCATTTATATGATTAAATGGCTATCTATTAAATCTTTAATTGTCTCTTTCAGTTATTACTCACACTTTCAGTTCGCTCCTTGCAAGGATAGGTTAAATTAGTTTAAATAAGTTTAGATTAGATTTGTTTTGTTGCATGCATTTAGTTTAAAAGCACTTGCATATCATTTTAAAAAATAAAATATATAAATGGTGGATCGGGCCGCAACCGGTGAAAACAAACAAATCTTTAATCTTACACGGTAGCCGGAACCGTTAACCGGACGGATTCCCCATAACAAACGGTGAGCAATCTAATTGGGCTTGCTTATCGGGGAGAATCCCTTGCTGATTGATGCTACGATTTTCGAGGCATCAACAAATCCTTGATTGGAAAATAAAATGAAATTGATAAATGCCATTGAATATTTGATACTTCTACTTTGTCTGAATTGGAATTCTTTACTTGCATGAATTATATTCAAGCTCTTTGAACAAAAGAAATGATATTTAAATAAAGCATGTGTAGATTTGTATACAAGTTTACATGAAAGAATGAAACGGTTTGTGTTTGCTAAGTCATTTAGCCAATCCTCTTATTGATTTTGATATTTTATCTATGATTGTGAGACCCGCTGAATGCAAGGTTGTTGACGAATGGCTGGCCCAATGTAGCCAGCTGGTTTAGGCCTGGTTGTACGTTCATTAGTGGCTGGTTGAATCCTGAACGTTTAACGAAGAGAAGGGCTGATTGACGAAGCCAGGTTGGTTAACCAATGGCTGGTTCGCTAATGGAAATTGACAGGTAGGTGATTGACTAAGGGCTGGCCATTAAAAGGCGTGTAAGACTGGGTGTTCAATGGCTGATTGGATGAAAATAAAGGCTGACTGCTTAATGGAGTACTGGAGCTAACCTCACAGCAACCCATGTTCAAAATGTTCTTGAAAAGTGATACCCCAAACTGAACGTTAATTGCCACAGATTTCGGAGACTTCTCCACCGCGGATTCAGGTTGGAAACAGGTGATAACTAGTTCTCTGAATGATTGTGTAACTGTCTAACTGACTAACTTAGTTTAGTAAGTTATAAGTAACCATGTAATAAATATATTTATTTCTTGTATTGTCACAGAAGAAGGGTTGATTGATGAGAATTGTTCGCTTTCTTGATCATATAGCAAACTAAGAAAATGAAGAAGTTGTGGTTTAGGAAAGAATATCATCTTTGATTTTGATAATCATCACATATTCAATTTCATGATTGTAAAAAATGGACATTATGAGTTTAGTGGAGGAGAAAAGGATTTGATGTGAACAAGTAGAGGGCTAACTTCGTAGAAGAAAATGAAGAGTTGGTTATATGCTTTTCACTTGTAATTTGGTTGAATAATGGTCATAAGATGTTTGGCTTTTAAAAAATGGTTGGAGCAACTATATGATAAGAAATAAGAAGTTATTCTCCACTTTGAATGAATAAGGGTATTCTCAAGTAAAGTTTCAATGAAGCAAGATAAAAATGCCAGTAAGGGATAAAGGAATTATATGAATAAAGGCATTGAAGTAAAATAGAACAAATCTATTTATAAAGTGTATTATACACTTGGTTCAGAATACAATTTTTAAGTGTTGGGTAGTTAGTTGAAAAAGGATATCTATTTATTTTAAAAAACAAGTGTGCCGTTTAATGTAAAGTTAGTAGCAACAAACTTATTAAAGTAGTGTTGACAATGAATAATTGGATGTTTCCCTTAACATTTGCAAGTGGAATTTCTTATGTTTTGAAAGTTGTCATGGATGATGAGTCTTAGCTATGAAATATCATTATAGATTCATTGTAAACTCAATCCAAAATTTTGAGGTGTAATTTTTTTTAATCTTAAATTTTTTACATGTCTATAAAAAATTTACACCTTAAGAAATTGGATCCCATGGATCTATAGTAGTTTTTATTTTATTTTATTTTATGAACCAAATGAATTTTTTTGTAACTTTTTATTTGGTTTTAAATTTTTATTTTATGAGCAGACATATATTGTTTTAATTACTTTTTATTTGGTTTGGTGACATAACAAGATACAATGACATTCAAAAATGCAAAACATAACATAAACACCTTTAAAACATAAAACAATATAAATTACCTATAAATTATTTTTCTTGGTTCACTACTCCACCACATAAAACATTATGGGAATTATGGGAATGAAAACCTTGCATCCACATAAAACATTATGGGAATGAAAACCTTGCATTTGTTTTTGTTTCAAACTTACTACTAGTGTAGTATCCATGTTCAGCTTTTCATCACAAGATGAAACGACATTCAAAGATAATGAATGGGCGGCCGGTGAAGAATACTTCATTTCTCTTCTCAAGTTGACGTGTAAAACAAACAATAGCTCCTGCGAGATATCATCACTTTCATCCAAAACCAAGCACATAATCCTTTTCATGTATTCATATACATTTGCGGAATATGAATTTTGAGAAACATCAGAAAAAAAATGTGGGAACATCTCAAGGAGAAGTTCGTTCAATCCAAGGTCCAAGATCACTCTGCATAACCTGACCTCTGCAACGATTCTGAGTATGGCAAACTTCTTTCAATTCTGAGTATGGCGAGCCTTCTTTGAAGGAATGGCTGTTCATATTCTCGAGCTCCTGAAAACTTCTGAAAATGATCTCTAATATTTCTTTCATCAAATCGTTGTTATATGGAATGTTGGGTGCTGTTATTCTGGTGATTTGGCTGTTATTTGCTGGAACTTATGACAGGTTTGAAATCAGTACATGATGACACGCCTCTAGCAGAATGGAGTCATTGAACATATCGTAGCGAAAGCATAGGAAGATTGATTACAATTGTTGAAATATCATCTGATAATAACTGTGTATTTTTCCCTTAAACACAGCAGAACACATCCTGATTGCACAAAAATTAGCATAATCTGCAACGGTGATCAACAAAATAAAGGAGAGTTGTACCGGTCTCATCACCTGATTTGTACTTGCACTCATTGACAAGGTTTCCGAGAGATGTATAGGAAAGTTATTCAATAGTCCTCAGCTAGATGCATCGTATCGAAAAGTTATTCAATAGTGCTCAGCGAGATGCATGAGAGCATTATTGAATAGTGCTCAGATGCATTTGGCAGAGCACTATTGAATAATGCTCCACTGAAACAACAAAGTATACCTTTACAACACTTTTTACTGCAAGGTCATTGTCTCGATGGTGCCCTTGGCCATGGCCTTGGATTATAAGTAAAGAAACACAAACACCATCCTTATCCATGGTTTGTAGATGAAATAACCACCATATTTCAAAATTCTAGTTACAGACATCAAAAATGAAAAATCTATGAAATCTCTTCCCAATCACGTCAAGATCAATACTAAAAGTGCATTCACCACAATGTAAAAGATAGAATTTATCGATAACTTGCAATCTTCTACCTCATGAATTCCTTGCTAAAGCTCTCCGCCATTCAAAAATATTTCAGGCTCTACCTGCGTACAATTTAATCACATAAACCATTTGATTATGGGTTCACCTTTTAAAATTTTTCCGGAATTGGTTCAAGCCGATTTCAATGGGCACATTGCTTAATTCATAGCTAGATTTGGTGCAATATTTAATTGTCAATGGATGGACCTAGAGCGATTATAATTTGTTCCATCACAATAGTAAATCATAAAATGTTATAATTTGTTCCATCACAATAGTAAATCATAAAATGTATCAATGAAACTGCTCTCATCTTCCAAGACTGTTTTCCGACTAGTTTGAAATGCTTTTCTTTGGAAGAGGGGGGAAACTTCATCTTTTGTTTGGCCCTGTTTTGAGTTCTATTAAACAAATTAATTTTGTATACTCACTTTCACCATTTTCGCCCTTTCTCATATGATTCTAAGCTTTTGTGAAGGTAGATTCATTTGCTCTCCACAAGCTGTAAGCGGTTTCTCCCAGCATTCATATGATTTCCAAATCTTTTTTGTACTTGTAAAATTGATCATACATGGTTTTTTGAGGGCTCATTACCACAGGCCTGATCATTCTGAAGACAAACTCACAAAAATACCAACACACTTTGTTAAATAAGACCATGAGTTTCTGCATCCAAAGCGATCAATAGGGAAAAAACAATTTTCTTGTCAAATGTCCATCGAGATCATATTTCAACTCAACAAGATTCCATAAATCTTCCAAGTAAAACAAGCACCACAAATCTTGGGGAAATAAAAAACTGCTGTCAACCATCCTAAAGCTGCAATTACAGGACTTGGTCAGCTCGAATGGGATATTTGACCACCTCGCTGTAGAAGAGTACATGAATTAGCTGCATTGCAGCTTTCCCACATGTTTCAATATTTGTAGAATAGATGATAGAGTTGAATATGTATGGGTTGGTAACCAAATAAAAATCCTTCATTATTTATATATTGGTTTTCAAGCTTTAATTTGAGTAGTTTAAAGTATGTATTCACTTGGATGATCCATTTTATTATAGATTTATATGTTGATTTGCATAAGGGTTGGATAGAAGGAAAGGTTGTGTAGATATTTTTTTAGGGCTAAATAGAGATTTTAGTGAAAGATTAGTTTTCCTTCCTTTGTACATCTAACACATTTGTTATTCAAAGTAATGTTTGTAGGCATGTCTTATGGCCATTTAACGATCCAAATGAACAAAACCTTAGATTCTGGTGCCTTATGGTAAAATATTTTAGTTAAGTTCGAATCAATTATTTACTTGTGAAACTTCACAGATGTTAGGAAGGGAGTTTTAACCTACCATTAAGGTTTGCTAATTTTGTTGTGTAAGATGAGAGAGAAAATATTTGTTATTATTGTCTACACAAATTCTATTTAGAAAAGATGATATAAAGTTTGATAAGAACACTTTATGTGTATATAATGGTGAATGGATGCATTACATGTTACAACAAAAGTTTCACTAATGATTTTGATAAGCCCTTCGAGGTGTCAAACTTTTGTAAGATACTTTAGTCACCATTTCATTGTATGGTGAATGCCAAAAATTTGCACGAGGAAGGAGATTCACAAGAAACGATACATAGTGTTGCACTTACAGTCAAGCAATGGATGCGATGATCATGTAGCTCCCATTTGAGTAAGACCAGAGGAAAGAAGAGGGAATGAAAGCTGACTACCATTGGAAGACAAAGTCTCCAAAGTGATGAAAGAAAAGACACAAATTTGGAAACTTTGAATATTATGAACCAAATACTTAAGATATCATATTGAATTAGAGTACACACCATGTACAAAAAATGTAGACATGGAGCACAACTACAAAGTAGATAAGAGAAATGAGTTACACAATAAATCCTTAAAGAATAGGAGAACCTCCTCCACATAGCCCAATACATTCATATATCATAGGTATTTACAAGTGATAAAGCCAAGTAATAGGATTTCCATACACATTTAACCCTATATATGCTCTCCTTGGGTTATAATACCAAACTTGAGCATCGTGAAAGGGATTGGTATGTACAAAGCAAGTAAGTCAAGTTACTACCCAAAGTCACTAGACTTTGCTAAACATGTATTCACTAGAGGATAAATTTGTTGTTTTAACTTCACATTGAATGGGTAAATGTGTAATATTTAAGTATTCAATTAAATATTATCCTCATAGTTTGCATGAGAATAAAGCTATTTTTTTGTAAGGTTGGAGAACCAAGTAGTAGAAGAGTAGATAGGGTAGCTGATAATAAGACAACTGGAAGGCCAAGGGACATATCCAAAATTTATAAATAGAACCATTGCATTCAAGCAAAGGGTTCTCTTCTTCACATTGTAAGCTATATTTTTATGGCGATAAGAAATGTTGTTAGTTGTCGTGTTTATACTCTTGCAAAACTATGAATGGTTGTATACTATTCTCTTCTATATTTGTTTTTCTTGATGCTTGTAGGAGTGGACATTGCAATCTATAGTTTATTTTGATGCTTGTGATGGTGTTTCTTACTTATATTTTAAATTGCTAACAAATTGGTATGAAATAGGTTATCTCTTAGCAACTTGTAGACTATTCTTGGCTTCTCATAGTTACTTAGTTTTACATAGGCTATAGTTGATAGACTATCCCCCAATTGTTAATTTTTGTATTGCTTCATGTTAACCCATTCAAATCCTAGCTATGATTTATATAGTTGCATTTTTTCATTTTCATTCTTAGTTACATTTGATTTTAATTCATAAACCTAGATTAAAATAGAAGGATTTCCATTTCAACAAGGAAAGATCTAATTGGGTCCTTTCACAAGGTGAGCCTATTAAGTATACAAATGGAATTTGTCTATGTCAATAGGATCAAACCACCCAAATTGCAAGTATTTTGGTCTCCAAGAGCTATTACGAAGAAGATGAAAGAGCATATAGTTGACTTTGTCCCTCTCATACCATTTTGACTTCCTCAGTAACTATCCTTTGTGTCCAATCTAATAGATTTCCTATTTCCCAATGTGTGTATTTCAAAACTTGTGAGACAAAATCCTTTTCCGACTCTTTAAGAGAACTTAGTGTGAAATCATCCACTTATGCAAGTATTTTCCCTTTCTCTTCTTTTTCCAACATAAAGGTTTTCAAGAGGTACACATTTTCCATATTGAATACCAAAAACATCCACAAATATAGTGGTAGATCTCTTAGTCTAAATGGATTATTTCTAACATGTTCAACATTGTTAAAGGTCGATACCCTAGTGGTTTAATCTTCTTGGCTACTCCTTACAATGTTTCCTTGATGATATACAACTAGACATGATTTGTAGATTGGAACTTACTTGAATTTGTTCCAATTTATCCTACACTTGTTAATAGATCTAATTAAAATTTTCCATGATTTTATTTCTCTTCTTGCATCTCTAGCATTGTTGTCTCTTTCTTTCCATAAACAACACCAAAAGATGATGGTAGCAAATAATCGAAAACAAGCCTCAAAAGGGGACCTTTGGATTGAAGAATGTACTACACTATCACAAGCATGATGTGTATAAAACCAATTTCCCATCCCAAGTCATTGGATAGTTTTAATTGTAACCTATTAACAACTACACTAGATTTTGATTCACCACTTTTATTTCCCCGTCTGTTTGAGGATGGAAAACAATAGGGTCCTTAAGTTTCATGTCCATTATTTTCTACAATGTTGTCCAAAATGTTCCTAAAAATATGGAATATTAATTAGATACAATTGATACAGGTATTCCAAAATGTACCCATATATTTGCAAACAATAACTCGACTACTTCATGACCTTTAATAATATTCTTACATGGAATAAACACACACATTTTTTTGAAATTGTTAATAGAAATAAGTAATAATTCCCTCACCTCGTCATTGGAAATCCTCTTTGAAATCCATGGAGGTACTCTCCCATGATCTATTGGGGACTTGTAGAGGTATTAAACAACTTTCTATTACTAGGTTTACTAGTACAACACATCACATAGCTAGATATGATTTTAGAAACTTACTCCTACATCTTTGGATACTAGAGATACCTTTGTAAAATTTCCATAGTTTTACCAACACTAAAATATCTAACAATTTTAGAAATATGAGCTTCTTGCATATGGTACTATTTCTAATATACCTCTTTAAAATTGGCATCACTTAAATACTCTTCCTCGTTAACTTCATGAGAGAATGGTTCAAGCTGCATTATCATGCCTACATATGATATATTCTTCATGGGTGGTTTGGACATTATATATGTTGTTAGTTTTTCCCTTCATATAATTGATAAAGAGATGGAATTGTTGACATGATCCTATCCGCTTGTAATGCCTCAATTATTGCAATTTGGCCCAAATCTACAAATGCTGAAGTGGTTGGTGGTCGGAATGGATTGTAGTCTACTCACCCAGCTGGTAGTGATTCCATTCTTCATAGTTTTCACTAACTAATAGAGCTCATGATTATATGTGGGATAATTCAAAATACCCTAGTCAAATAATTTAGAGTCATAAATACCAAAGTGTGCCAATAAGTTTTAGCCCTCCATGCCAATCTTATAATGCATAAAATAGACCTAAAATCACTTATTACACACACACACATATCTATCTGTGTCTGTGTGTGTGCACACACACACACATATCTATCTGTGTCTGTGTGTGTGCACACACACACACACAACACACACACACACATGTGTGTGTGTGTGTGTGTGTGTACATATATATACATATATATGTGTGTTTGTGTGTGTGTCTACACACACACACACATATAAATATATATAAGAGAATATTCCCTTTCTTCTTCATATATATATATATATAAGAGAATCTTCCCTTTCTTCTTCATATATATATATAAGAGAATCTTCCCTTTCTTCCTCAATATAAATGTTAAATCACTTAACAGTTGCAACCTTAACTTATGCCAAATCAACAAGATATAAAAGTGCTGGAAATTACAAAACCATGAAGAAATGGATGGCTGAAAATCAAATATTCTATTACACAAGTATTGGATAGATGGAAACTTCATATATGTGCATAAATATGAATTTCATGTACATACCATAGCCTTATCCCAATGCCAGTACAATCCTCTATCTCTACAAATCCCCAGCTAGGGAAAACAACGAAACCCTTGCTCACATCGAGGAGCTCCAAAAAGCATGTCCTCCAAGGCAAGATGTCTCCTCTTCTTGTTCACTTCAATAAGTATAACCTAGGGTTTCATCTAAAAAACCTATTCTCCAAGTCTCCGAGGGATGAAACCTTAACCTTGATATTCAATATGCTCCAAAAATATCCAAGAAACCCGAGGAACTCCAAGACAAGAGAGATAAAGTACAAAAGAAGAATCACAATAGAAACGAATACTATTTTTCTTTTCTTAGCTACATATATAACGCAACATGATCAATAATGAATTGATGTGAAAGGAATCTCTCATTCCTCTATATATATTAGATATAAAGGAGGCTAACAATACATGTGTGGTCCTCTACCCTTACAAGCAACCTACAAAGACACATGTAGGCTTACACATGTGGAGTGCTAAAAACCATGGGTACACATATCAATATCCAAGGTGATGTTTCCCATGAGAAAGGCTCCAAATGCAAGGGAAATGCATGAGATGTGTACAATGTTCCTCATACAAGCCTCCCATTCTCCAACAAATCTAGTAAGCAATGTACTCCACTAGGCCCACTCCCCTTGCATGAACACTCTTGCAACACATGCATCCTTGAGCCATCACCAAGAATCCATGCAATCATCCAATAAATCCCATGATTTCTAGGTCCTGATTCCCTTGTCTAGGATGAAAAATTATCCTCCTCCAATGCAAGGCATTTTTCAAGTAAGAAAACATCTCCATGTGGCCATCATGTAGAATGTCCCCATGTTGTCTAAATATATCCAATTCCCTAGAGAATAATATAATTCAAGCACTTAATTGAGGTCAAGAGGGCCACCAGGTAATCCATCTCCAATGTGAAAATTTATCATGGACTATCTCCCATGTGAAAATCTATCATTGACCATCAAGGGGATGATAATTCACCATGTGCCCTAAGTCTCATGAAGCACTTGCAAACATGGTGTAAACAATTCTAGGATAACCCCAAAAGCTAACACTCCCTCTTTATAATGAAAGTGTTTTCACCAACACCTATTAACTCCCTCTTAAACTCCACCAAACCTACCCACTTGGAAATATGTACCTATTGTAGTCTTGGAATCAAATATTGGAACCTAAAAATGAATTGTCACCCATGCTATCACAACATATCTATCCTCCAAAGAATACTATCCACTTGTGAATTTGAAGGAACAAAATCCCAAGTTATAAACAATCCACCAAACTCCAATATCCCTCAAGTCAATATCAGGGAAAAATATTCGAACACCACATCATGAGCTATTGAGGACATCCTACAAAGATAATCACATTTTCATAAATACTAAGACTAGTGGATCACATCTTTGAAAGCCACAAAGATATAAATCTACACAAGTTAACTTATCAATCCTAAAATACCAAGCTCATCATTTATGTAACAACCCATATAGGGCTATCATAAACTTGTGAACATAAGAATTTCTCTCATGCACCTAAAAATATCTATCATCTAAAACAACCCAAATAGTAAAATTCCGTATCCCAAAAGAATCATGAAGCAAAGTAAACATCACACTCAACTCCCTATGTCTAAGACAATCCTACTAATTTTCTTTCCCTGTACTCTAGAATAGTCCCATAAACTACAAACATAAAATGATTCCTAGAATCATTTTCCATTAAGGTACACTTCTCCTCCTCAAGACAACTAGGAGGCTCACATAAGGAATAAAATACTGAAATATGGCTAGTGTATCTCCTAGGAGGTACACTCACCCTCACTAAAGATCTGGGTGCTCTTACATGCTTTCAAGCCTCCTCAAAACTTGAAGGCTTGTCTGGAATCTCATTGGAATGTATAATTCCATTGGATCGACAAATAAACTGTAAAGGCCACCCTCTCTCACTATATAGAGTGCAATCATTGATGGTGCATTGTTGTCCCTCAAATGCAACTTCCAATTGCACATTTTTCATAAATAACATTGAACTAAGAGTCTTCTTCAAACTAGGAACAAATAAAACTTTACTCAATTCAATAACATCACCTAAAGGTGCTTGGAATGAAATAGATCCAACTCCTCTCATAGGGTAAGTAGCATCATCACCAATCTCCACACTTATGCCCCCCTATTCCTTCTAAAGTATATTAAACAAAGACAATTCATGTCATATATCTCAAATATCCACTCTTCACATACCATCCAACACTAGACATAATGTTAGAGGAAAAACAAGAGGTCATGGAAAAAGTAGTCTCAAACTGAGAGGGATCCCACTCTACACCTACTATAGTGTTAGGATATTTAAACACTTAGAAGTTATTTAAGATCAACTTGGTATAATATGTCTTTAGGTAAAGTGTGTTTGATATGCATTTGTACTTATGTAATCCGAAGGTCATAATATGTTCTAGACATAAAGTGATCGAAGAAATCATCTTCACCTCGATCTTAGTGGCTATTGATCCATGGATTAACACCTGCTTGGTTCATCATCTCTATTCGATTGTGACCATATAAAGAGCATGGAGAGTCATTTGCTTGATGATCGATTGTGAGAAACTCATATGTAAAATATTTTTCCTTTTCTTAATATATTTCCTCAAGTAGCTATTTGGTTGGGGTAGTGGATGGTTTCCCTCTTTGAGGGTTTTTACCATGTAAAACATCGATGTGTTGATATGTGATATGTTTGTTTGAGCGGTTGTTGAAGGTGTGCAATATTTTGGAAATATCCTATGTTAGTCGAGCATACCTCAAGTAGCTATTTGGATGGGGCCATGGACTATTTCCCTCTTTGAAGGTTTTAACCACGTAAAAATAGGTGTTGATCTATGATCTATTTGTGTGAGCGGTTGCTAAAGTTGTTCAATCGTTTCAAAATATCATGTGTTATTCAAACATACATTCCCACTTACAATATATTTCATACCCTTTCCCTTCTTCTTTAATGGACACCAGCTAGCATAATTCACCATGTCATGAAAAAAAAGCCCATCCCCTTACTCAAGTCATTCTTTCTTGTATATAGACCTTCATTCTTCCTATAGCCTTTCTTTATACCCTTCTTCATCTTCTTGATGAGATCAATAACATCTACTTCCCCTTATTTCTTTGAAAAATACTACAATATAATTTCTTCCTATACACGAGGTCAATCCAAAGCTTTGGAAACTTTGGCAAGGTCCCTTGAGCACAAACAACATAAACAAAAAGCATCTAGGAAGGAACAAGTGCATTTAAAGCAATGGACACTAACTCATGATCCTCCAAATTTTCTCTAATGGTGGCCAACTATTCTTTAAAATCAATGATCTTGGTCAAGTATATCACCACAACATTTGACTTGCTCATATGAATGAGTGAAAGTTTATTTCACAAGAGAAACTATCGAGAAGTAGAAGAGTTTTGAAACAACTCAACCACATATTCAAACATGTTCTTCCCTTTCATCTTCTTTGTGATGTGAGAGATAAAATAATCCTTCATAGAATCAAGAATGATTCTCTTCACCTTGGATTCCTCCTTTTGATAAGTAACCAATTGTTTTGGATCAATATGTTATGGAATCTATTTCATAACATGCTCCCAAGGATTAAATTCCTCCATAAGTAACTGACATTTAAGTTTCAATGGAACAAAATTGGATGCTCCATCCAACTAGTCACTCTCTTTAAGATTGAGAGTCATCATACACATCTTGAAACAATCTTCAATTGCATAAATCAATAGTAAATGAGGTAGGCACAACCCTTTCTAGGGTCGAGCGCTTCTCTCAAACAACCTAGTGTGAAAACCTAACAACTAAAATACAGTCAATACGTCTCCCATGTATTCTTCAACTAAAATACCAACTCCATATTACACCTAGAATGACATTAGCCAAAAAATATTTGAAACCATGTAGAATTTTTTGCAACTATGATTTTTAATGTAAAAGACAAATTTCACCCCTTTCATAGAGTTTTCCTATATCCCCATGAATTTTCAGACTTAGGGATGTTATGAAATATAAATAAAATAGCACCAACAATGAACAATATTTCAGTGCTTAACAACCCCAATCCACTAGGCAATCTAGGAGAAAGCTATCAAAGTGTGAAAATAATTGTCAGTCCCTTAGGAAAATGTTATCATGCATAAAACAGGTCTAAGCATCACTTATGACACTTAAAAATACAACAACAAATATTCCCTATATTCTTCAATATAAATGTTAAATTACTTAATAATTGCAGCCTTAACTTATGTCAAATCATCAATACATATAAGTTGTGAAAATTACAAAAGTATGAAGAAATAGATGGTTGATAACCAAATATGCAATTACACAAGTATTGGCTACAAGGAAAATTCATATATATGCATAAACATGAAGTTAATGTACCTACCATATCCTTATCCAAAGGGTAGTAAAATCCTCTAGCTCTCCAAGGCCCTAGCTAAGGAAAATAATGAAAACCCTAGCTCACACCAAGGAACTCCAACAAGCATGCATCACACAGGCATGTCCTCCAAAGCAAGATGTCTCCTTCTTTTTTCACTTCGACAAGTACAACCTAAGGTTTCATAGAAAAACCCAAATATATAAGTATTGAAGGGATGAAACACTAACCCTAATATTCAACATTCTT
This sequence comes from Larix kaempferi, assembly GCA_027924585.1. Taxonomy (NCBI): domain Eukaryota; kingdom Viridiplantae; phylum Streptophyta; class Pinopsida; order Pinales; family Pinaceae; genus Larix; species Larix kaempferi. The sequence goes on along the minus strand of BSBM01000411.1, from coordinate 490,282 downwards.
TAGGAATCTCCAAGAAACCTTAGCAACTCCAATACAAGAAAAATAAACTTCAAATGAAGAAGACCACCACTAAGCTACTTGTTAAACATCAAAACTTCAATGCAGTGATGACTCCATATTTCCATTATAGATCCTTTGAAAAGGTTATATTAGAACTACATATGGGAAGAAAAAATGTTATTAGGTCACTTAACTTGTATATTTGTTGTTTTGAAGGATCGTCATTCTTCGCACCTTTGCCAAATTGTAAAAAGGGTATGGATGTATTCCATTGTTTTACATCAAATAAATATTTGATTTGAAGAAATTTGCAAGGATTCTACTAATTTGGGATACCTCATGTTCTTAGTCTAATAGTCCCTTACAAAATTCTCTTGTTTTTCTTCCAATATATTAATTACATCCCTTTGTTAACATAAATTCATACAAAATTTAGGGACGACATTCATTCACATGACTGAATGGACTTTCCACATACTTGTACCTCCTTTAGAGGGCTTATTTATGGTCCCTTACACAAATAATTCCCACAACCTTTTTACTCATTTTAATTTATGAAATCAACATAGTGTAACATCCCATATTATCCAAACCAGCCTAAGAAATATGGAATATGGTAAGTATATATGGGGACCACAACTCCAAATTACAGGAATTATCATTATTTACACAATTCCCGAGTGTAAGTTTTAAACCCGTGAAGTGAAACAATGAACATAGATTCTGAAGAAAAAAATTAAACAATGGCATGCACACAATATATAGAGATTTACCCTGGAAAAACTTAACCATTCAAAATACAATTAGGTATTTTTGGCATCCAAAACCCTAATTCATTAAACTCAATTAAATTAAAACCTCATTCCCTTAACTGGGATTAAATTACATATTGGTCCAAAAAGCACAAAAAAATCCAATTTTTTTTGGGGCATTGTCTTGAACCTTGATAGCTTGGGGCTAATGCCCCTTGTCTTAATCTACTCCATGAAGCATGGGTCCCCCCCCAATGCACCAAACAAGTCTTCATTGAAATGGATATGGATTTGGCACATCCCACTTGCCAAGAGTATAACACATACCCAATGTTCTCCCACTTGACGTTTTATTTGCAAAATTGTGGGACACATATTGATAAAGCCATGAGTTCAAGGCATCAATGCCAATAGATTCTCTACACCAAGAGAACTTCTCAATACTAACAAACTTCATCAACGGTCTGCACCATTATTCAATGTGTCAACCTTCTCCAGCAAAACCTTCTTGTCTTCAAGCATATCCCTCACAAATGGTACTACACGTCAATATGATTCATTTTAGAATGATAAGCGGGGTTCTTTGCTAAAAATATTGCACTTTGATTAACGCATTAATATAACCTTACAACTTTCTGTACAAACCTAATACCTGAACATAATCTCTGCAATCATACTATTTCTATACTTGCATGGGTGGTTGCCATGTATCCAGCTTCTGTAGTTGAGAGTGAAACTACAACCTATCTCTTGGTCATCCAACTGTTAGCTCCTCCAAATAGGTTAAACACATAACCACTTGTAGATGTCCAATGTAGTTTTCATCAACAAATCCATGTACATCTATCACTATGTCAAGTCCAGGTGTTCCTTGGTATCAAATTACATAATTTGTAGTGCCACACAAATACTTGAAGACCCTCTTTATAGTTTTCCACTGCTCCTTCCTGGTTTTGATTTATATCTGCTCAAAACTCCCACTACATGGGAAATGTCCATTCTAGTACATATCATTGCATACATCAAACTGTCAGCAAAACTAGCATAGGAAACTCATGACATGTCTTCTTCCTCTTTTCTGTGTCTTGGGACATTGATCTACATATAACTTTACACCTACTGGAATAAGGACCTTAACCAATTTACATTCCTACGTACTAAACCTTTGCAATATTGTCTCAACATATTTTCTTTGATTCAACCATAGTTCTCTATTTGCACAATCTCTTTTAATCTCCATCCCGAATATGAAGCTAGAAACAATGATATTTTTCATGTCAAATTTGGAGGATAGTTGTAATTTCACCTACTTGATGACATTCATTTTTTTACGATTAGAAACATGTCATCAACATACAACATTATATTAATGAAGTGGTCACTAACCTACTTGGAATATACACAGTGATCAACCTTGCTTCTCACAAAACCCAATCCAAGGATGTATGTGTCGAACTTTTGGTACCACATCATAGGAGATTGCTTTATATCATAAAGAGACTTCTTTAGCTTGTATACCAATTCTTTCCTCCCCTTCATTGCAAAACCTTTTAGTTGTTTCATGTAGATTTTTCTTCAATATCCCCATGTAGGAATGTTGTCTTCACATCCATCTACTCTACTTCAAGATCAAAAGCAATAATAATAAACATAAGGAATATGATAGAACTTAATTTTGCAATAGGATAAAATATTTCACCAAAATCAATTCCCTCTACCCGGGAATATCCTTTTATTACCAAGAGGTCTTTGTGCCTCTCCACGTTACCTTATGCATCCAATTTATTCTTAAACAACCATTTGCTACCAACAATTTTTCTTTCACCTAGAAACTCAATTAGATCCCAAGATTCATTTTTTATCCAAGGCATACATTTCTTCAATCATGGCCATCTTCCAAATTTTACAATCCTCTGAACCTGCTGCTTCCTTAGCAAATATAGGATCCTCATCAGTAATAGATAAAGCAAAACAAGAATGAAAATTGGTCAGGGAATACCCTTCTAGTTTCCTTCTTCCCCCAAATGATCTCCTCATAACTGGAGTATGAGTTTCTGCTTATTCCGATTCATCTTTTTCTATTGAGTCGAATTCTTCACCTTCCAACTGAAACTCTATTTTATCCAGTCCTTTTCCCTTGGAAGGGATTCTTATTTGGGAACATATTTAACCTCTCTAAATTCAACATCTTAATTGTAAACAATGTTCTTAGTTACTGGATTCCAATGTTTAAAACCTTTCACACAATCTTTATAACCAATAAATATACATTTTCCAGTTATATTATCCAACCTACTCCTTTTTTTTCCCTTTGGAACATGTACATAAGCATCACACCCAAAAAATTTAGATGTTTAAGAGAGGGTTTCTTACCAGTCCATACCTCATGTGTATTTTTGTCAACCAATGCTGATGTAGGTGATCAATATAGCAAGTAACATGCAATATCCACTACCTTTGCCTATAATTCTTATCCTAAATTCACACCATCGAGCATGCTCCTTGGATTTTCTATCAATGCCCTAGTGATTCTTTCTACAACTCCATTCCGTTGAGGTGTGTATGGGGTAGTCTTGCAGCTTGTTATTCCACACTTCTTATAGAATTCCTTAAATTCATTTCCACATCACTTGCCACCATTATTTATCCTCAACATCTTTATTTTCATATCTGTCTAATTCTCTAAAGGAGATTTAAAATATTTAAATTTATCAAATACCTTAGATTTCTTTTGGAGGAAATAAATCCATGTGTTCCTTCAAAAATGATATAAATGGAGTATAATACACATATTTACCTAATGATGGAGCATGCACATGTCCAAACACATTATTATGTATTAACTCCAAGAATCTCTTTTATCTTGTAGCACCAAATGCAAATCTCACCTGATTTTGTTTTCCATAGTGAAATGTTCACACAAATCTAAATCTAGTGTCCAACCAGACATACCTTTACCATGTAATGCTTGAAGTCCCTTCTCTCCAATATGTGTCCCAGTCTTAGATACCATAGCACTATCTTTTCTCGAAATATAGAAGGGTTCATGTATTCTTTATTTCCACCCTCAAGAACAATAGAGTTGTTACACCCATTGATGATAGTGATTTTCGATAGCTTGTACAGAGTTCCATTCTAGACTCCCCTCATCAAGACCATTCCTCCTCGAACCATTTTACATGTTTATTTTCCAAACACAGTCTATACACCTACATCACCCTTCTTACTAATGGATATCAAGATTCTAGCTAGCTCTAGAATGTGCAAAACCCGAGGGAGATTTCTTATCCTTCCATCCTTGAGTAGTAACTGAACTCTTCCATGTCCTATTATTATGGTTGTTGAGTCATATCCTTAGAAAAAATAATCTCCATTATAGTTCTCATATTCACAAAACCACTCCCAATGAGGAGTCATATGAAAATAAGCACACAAGCTAATCAACCATACGTCACGATCTGAATGGGTACTTGTAGAATCTAAGTGCACATCCCCTCCTTGTTTTGAGGATCTACTCACCTCAATGTAAGGGGAATCCTCAGTTCCCTTCCCTTTACCAACATTTTTAGATATATAATCCTTCTTACAATTACCAACTTTACCACATTTCCAACATTTCTTCAAATATTTTCCTAGAGATTTAGTTCTACCTTTAGATTTAGATCTCAACCTCCCCCCCCCCCACCCGAATACTTATTTTGATTTCTATCTTGGATATGAACTCTCATGAACAAGGCATATATGCTCTGACTATCCATGGTTTTATGTCTCAATCCCTCTAATAATAAGGATGCCAATATATCCTCAAACTTTAATGTGCATTGAGAAGAATATATCAATTGCTACAATAAAATTATCCCAAGAGTCTGGAAAAGAACATAACGAGGTAATACACTTATCTTCTTCTTCCATCTTAATATCAATAGAGACAAGTTGACTTACCAGAGTATTAAAGACATTTAAATGAGCCATCACTGAATCTTTGTCATCCATCCTAAGAGGATATAGCTTCTTTTAAGAAACAACTTGTTCACGATGGAATTTGATTGATACAAACCCCTTATCTTATCCAAAAAATTATGTGTTTTGTCTTCTCCATTGACATTCAACATCATTGAATCTGACAGGAAAAGTCGAATCATAATTCTCTCCTCTATTTCTTGCTTCTCCCAATCTTCTTTCACCAAAGCAACATGATGTGTACTTGGATCCACAACAATCCATTGTTCTCAATCACAATAAGATATCCCATCTTGAGTTTCCATAGCTCAAAGCTCTGATTGTTAAATTTCTCAATCTCGATTCTATATCTGCTCACCATTCTCTTCCAAGACACAAATCACCACCATATATCTCCAGCTAAACCCAAGTTAATCACAAACCCAAGATAAACTTGCTCTATAAAAAATGAATCAAACCCTTAGCAACAAAGGTGTGCCCCTGAATCCAATAATCATGCTCTAATACCGAATTTAAGTTTTAAAATTGTGAAGTGAAACAATGCATACAAATTCTAAAGAAAAATATAAATTAAACAATGGCACACACATAGTACATAAAGACTTACCTTGGAAACCCTTAACTGGGAAAACCAACAAAACTTAGAGCCACCTCTTTTTGTTTTTCAATGTATATTCACTTAACCATTCACAATACAATATTTTGGTATTCTGCAACATACGAAACCCAAATCCATTAACCTAGATTAAATTACAATTGCAATCCCTTAATTGGGATTAAATTACAAATTGGGCTAAAAATACCAAAAACAACCCACCCAAAAAAAACATTGGGGTGCTTCCACAAACCCTAATGGCTTGGGGCTAATGCCCCTCGTCATAATCCACTCCGTGAAGCAGGGAGAAGGCTAGGTGTCACCCCCTGCCATGCCTAGTCCATATGAAAAGTGGGACTTCATCGGAAGGGATTTTTCTTTGGCGCAACCTACATGCAAATAATATAGCACATACCCAACATTAAGAATTAAAAAAAATGTCCCACTAACATTAAAATGAAATATTATGAACTAAACATGATATACATATATCATTGTCTTAAATAATGGCAATGATCTCCTTCATATACTACTCTTTGTAGCAACTAAAGTTAGAGGTTGTCACATGATTATGAAAATTGAATGCAGGGACGATTATATACATATATGTGTACCTATTACACTGACATATACATTAGAAATATTTTTTTAGGAGTTTTACCTCATATAAGAGATATTTTCACCCTTTCTAACATTGTAGCATTTTTCCTTACCCATTTGGCCACTTTTAAAGCCTCTTTGTTCCTTCTAGTTTCCTCAATAATGTTCTACTCTACCCATTTCCATAATTTATGGATTATTTCTTGGTCCACATTCAATTTTGATCCTCTTGTCATTATGTAATCCAAATTATGGATTGGCCCCACTTGAGTTGCACCATCATGTGGAGTTCACATTATCACTTATTATTAAATTCCATAAAGGATGGTTGTCGAGAGTGTATATTAACCTCTGCAAAATAAAACACATCATAAATTGGTTGGTGAACATAAAACTATTTTATCTCTTACCACATCTTTTGGATGACACATTTATATTGCTACTATAGTCCTACACTCTCTTTAATATTATAGTTTTGGTTCATATCTTTGAGTCTATGGAGCTTTTTCCTTGGTCCATCCATTAATCAATTGAAGATGTGTGTAGAATTTTTGTTGGTTCTGACTCCGATTTAGGTTGCACATAGAGGAATTTAGTTGTATATATTTTGTTGGTGTATACGAATTCTAACACAAGCAACAAGAATATTGAGTGAATAACAAAAACAATGAAGACACAAAGACTAGCCAATCCTTAATATGCCACTCACATTGTAATAATAAACACATTGCCAGATGTATCACCTGCTAACTACACATGACATATGGAATATTTTACTCCCCCTATGGCCCCTAATAATTTCTAGGACTGACAAATAGCCACCATTCCCCCAAGAAAATAATGTTCTCATTGTACCTCCACCAACCAAAGAAGATAGTCAAATAAGGAAAATAATATTTCCCATTTCCCCCCACGCAATACATATTCCCCCCAACAACCTTTCTATACTTTTGGTTATTTTGTTTGAATCATATGTGACGATGAAAGCTAATGTAACACAAGCACTAAAAGGGGGAATATAGTGTCTTTCCTAACATTACCAATGCATGCAATTTATTTGCTTTGTGCATGAGATCTCGCATCTGGAATTTTCAATTCCTATGCATGCCACATCTAAATGTTAAAGAATAGATCATAACTAAGACACTATACTTATACTCAATTACCACAATCCCTCACAACAAAAGAAATTTGTTTCCACAAGAGCACATAATGTCCTAGTTTTGGGGAAACATTGTTCTTCACATTTGTTAGTTTTCTTATTTGACACCTTTTTCATCACCCATTCCCCCATTTTTGACCTGTTTTTCCTAGATATGACATCTAATTGCCATATATATTTCCCTAGCCACTCACATTTATGAAATTTATATGCCAAGAAAGTGTGAAACGGTATTATGTTGTTTATTTTCCTAATTTCCTTTGTTTTTGATGATTTAGACAAGGTTTTGGAATCCATATTACTAACGATGGTTTAATCCTGCAGCATCACCTGGTTTCTTCAACTTAGCTACGTTTTTGTAGTTCTATTCCATTCTTGCAACATGGTTCAGTTCCTGTAACACTGACCAATTCCTGTAGCACCGACTAGTTCATGCAACACAACTCTGTTTCAGTGACCATATTCAACATTCCTAATATGTCTACATGTCCAACAAAGAAACCAACACATGAGTATCACAACTTAACACTTTTAGATGGTGATGTGTCCCTCACCATGGGTCTAGTCACTCATTCTCCATTCGTAGTCTGTGTTAACGATATAAGGCATGATATGATTGATTCCATTCCTATGTACTTTATGTCATAGGAATCAAACATATAGATGATGTAGACTGCATCTACAATCTTATATAGCTCATATTGGATTCCCTTGTTCGTATTCACTGATTCATGAGACACCTTGCATCTATTATGAACTATATTTGTACTATGTTTTATTTCTTCCTTGATTCAATGGGTATCCTTTATTTTTGTAGAGGATCTATTGTTACAACTCAATTCTTTATATATGTTCCCATCCTTCTGATTTTAGGAAGACTAAGGGGAGAATCATATAGAAGAACAATGCTATAATTGTATTGTGTTAGTCCTTCTTATTAAACATAGTATTGTGCATGTTAAGCCCTAAATGTTGGCACATTACCCCCTATATTGTGGCTCATTACATATTATTGATGTTGGCTTGGGACTATTAGTGGTAATTTTTATTAGTATTATTATATTTTTATGTCGGCTTGGGTCCATTAGTTGTAATTGTACCATGGGTCCATTAGTTGTAATTGTACCACTTTGTCTCCTATATATATAGGAATGAGACCTTTTCATTTGAATCATCTTGTTTTGTCTTGTCTTGTGTACTTAGTACATTGTATAAGGAGGTCACCCCCTTGAAGAATCTTTCTATTAATCTATTTTCTTCATTAAAGGCGTGGAGTACTCTTTCTGGTCTATTTCTACTATTTTCATGCTTTCTTTGGAAATTTGTTGCTTAACATTTGGTATCAGAGCTTGGATGCTTCCAAAACAAGACATATTGGAATTTCACTATAATTAATTTTCTACAAATATTTAGACAACCAAACTTGGAACCCATCTAGAAAATCGTCCTACCTATCCGTGGTAAAAGTTTCATATCCTGAATCATTATAGGTTCGTATTTACATAGTGGAAGTTCGGGTTTCTGACTAGTCCAAAAACTAGTCTAAAACAGGTGTTTTGGGAAAAATGGTTATATATGGAGCATACATGATCCAAATTGAGTGAGAGATGTTGCATGAGAAAGAAGAAAGAAAATAGTACCTTGGGTAGAAATTTTAGAACCAGAATGAAATATTGGACACATGGCAAGCCGTACACTCTCGCTCTTTTGAATAGGACAAAAATAACAACTGTTAGGAAAATTGTCACAACTTTTTTTTGGCACATACAAATTCAACGATACCTGCAACATTGGAAAGAGGAAATATCATACTACCATAGTTTAATATTTCAGACTCAAAGGGGCCAAAATTTTAGGTTTACCTCAGTTGAAAGGTCGGCTAGAAAATTAGTCTTCAAATCAGGGTTGGAAAAAGATACGTCATTTTAAATTTGAATAACGTTTAGTAGAAGGATCTATTTAAGGTGAACCAAAGGTGTGATATATATTTCTATTTTTCAAAATGCCACCAAAAGGTAGTGAAAAAAATCACACTCTACTCAAACCACCATAGGATTCATCCATGACCTACGATGAAAGTGAAGACATATATTTTAGGGTGTCCAAGCAGGAAGATAGGATGAAAGGGACTATGAAAATGGTTGATTTAGTTAACTTGGAAAATAATATGGCTAGTAAAGAGGATCTCAAGGGGATGGCTAGAAAATAGGATTTATAATATTTGAAGATACTACTAAATGAGATAATACTTAGCTTTCCTACAAATTCATCTACTCAAGAAGAGGATAAGGAGGAAAAACAAGACTTATTCCAGTCACGTATTGCGAAAATTTTAAAACAGTTAGAGAATAAGAGGTTTGAGTCCCTAAAATATGATGATCTACTCCATCATCACGAGTTCAACTTAGGTCCAAAGAAATACCTTATTCCCAAGGTTGACATGAGAAAGTTTTATGACAATGATCCAATAACATGGATATTCTAGATGGAGCAATTCTTTGATCTACACCAAGTGCCAACTTTGTAAAAGGTAACTATTGCATCATTATATTTAGAGCCTGATCAATTTGTATGGTACCAATGGATTTGCAACCATAAAAATGACTCTAGTATCTCTTGGTATATATTCATGGAAGAATTGATTGCACATTACGATGATATTAATAACAACACTTTCTTTAGTCAGTTGATAAATATCAAACAAAAAGGTCCAGTTAGAAAGCACATCAAGCAGTTTCAGAAGTTAAGTCTTAGAGTGAAGAATATTCAGAAGATAATTTGTTGGATCTCTTTATGGGCACTTTAAAGGAGAATATTCAACATGAGTTACATATCCTTGAACCTAAATCATTGGAGAATGCTTTTAGTTTGGCAAGGAAAATTGAAAGTAAAAATATGGAAATGACTACTAGAAGGACCACCTCCAACACATATAGAGAGAATATTGTTCCTTATTCTAACCCACCTCAAAGGTTGAAAGCCAAACAAATGGATGAAAGAATATAAAAAGTTCTATGATTTAATTGTGACAGCAAGTATAGCAAAGGACATAAGTGTGGCGAGAAGAAATTATTTTACATAGATTGTGAAGAGGAAGATGCAAAATAACAAGAACCATATCAAGATAAAGAAATAAAAGAGATTACTTCTGAATATAATACTCCCACCATATCCTGTCATGCAATGGTTGGAATTAACATTCCTCAAACTCTCAATATCGAAGGATATATCAAAAAGAAAAGGTAATAGTGTTGATTAATTCTAGTAGTACTCATAATTTCATTCACTCTAAATTATCCAAATCTCCCAATTGCTTTGTATATCCAGCACCAAAGTTTCAAGTAATGATTGCAGACGGAGGAACTATCAATTGCTCAAGGAAATTCCATAATATCAATCCTACTATGGGGGAATATGTATTGAATAGTCCAATTATTTCTATCCCAATGGGTGGTGTTGATGTTGTCTTAGGGTTTCAATGGTTACAATCATTGGGAACAATGGATTTTAATCTTCAAAAACTTTTCATGAAATTTTCTTGGGAAGGAAAAGAATTTGAATCAAGGGGTATAACAGGGAATCCAAGTGAGGTGATAAGCTCTAATGGTATGCCAAAATTGTTGAAAACAAGACAACAAGGTGTAATTGCACAATTATGCTCATTAGATGTTCAAACATCTAAGCCTCCTATTCCCCTGGATCTCCAAAGGGTCAATGACAAGCACTCCAAGGTATTTGAATATATTCCAAAAGGTCTGCATGTTAAGCTCTAAATATTGGCACATCACCCCCTATGTAGTGGCACATTACCCCCTTTATTATAGTGCATTCCATATTATTGATGTTGGTTTGGGTCTATTAGTTGTTATTGTACCCCTTTGTCTCCTATATATAGGAAGGAGACCTTTTCATTTTAGTCATCATTGTATCTTGTCTTGTCTTATGTACTTAGTACATTGTGTAAGGAGTTTCCTCCCTCAAAGAAGATTGTTATTCATCTCAGTTTTTCATTATTAAGGCATGGATTAATTTCTTTTGGTCTATTTCTACTATTTTTATGCTATATATGGGACTTTGTTGCATAAAATTTGGTATCAGAGTTTTTTCCTCGGGACTGGTTTCTTCAAAATGAGTCATCTTGGAATTTTCGCTATAATGTTTTTTATACAAGGATTCAGATAGCGATATTAAAAATCCACCTCTAGAATAGGTTATGTTAACAATCAAATTAACACCCCTAGTCATATGATAGAAGAAGCACATTTTTACTATGCGCCCGCAACATGAAGACATAACACAAGTACATTCAGAGACAAATCCTCTCTGATCTAATCACTTCTCCCATAAATGGAAAGATTAGGTGAAGAAAGTAAGAACCTAAGGAGACTAAGTTCAGTAATTGAACCGCTCAAAAAAGGTCCAAAACTAAGCTACACTAATCAAAAAGTGAAGAGAAATGCATTAATTGTGCTTAAAATATGCTAAGTTGTGCAAAAAGCCTAAAAACTACGGGAAAGGGGGTTTTTGACTAAAAATGATCTAAAATAATGAAAAAGACTAATCCCACATTGTGAAAAAGCCTAAAAACTATGGGAAAGGGGGTTTTTGACTAAAATGATCTAAAATAATGAAAAAGACTAATCCCACATTGTGAGGAAAAGCTTGAAGGCCCATTTCCCAATGTTATATAAGAAATGCATATGGGGCATTGTAAAGTACAGAAAGGAAGAGCAAAGGCACGATGAACAGATTTTGAAGGAGGAGGAAAGGCTAAATTTCTTCAAAAGCAAGGGTGGAGAAAGGAAATCTTATGGAAATGGAGGAAGGATTCACACCAAGATCCATGGTAGGAATTTATCTCTTCATTGTTTTAATATGAAATGATTCAAGTTTGTTCCATTTGAATGTTTGAATGCTTCTTATCTTGCATGATTTAAATGTTTAAAGTGGCATTAGATCTTAGCTTTGCTTATCTTAATTGATGAATGAATGTAGATCTGATTAATGACTTGTGATAATCATTTTAATATGCTAACATAGAGGCTCACCACTTCTTAGTAAAATAGTTAAAATAGAGTAGACAAGTCCCTACACTATTTGCTGTTATCAGATTGGCGACTCCGTGGCTTGAAATTTCATGATTTTTCTTCATATTTTGGTGCTAATCCTTCGTCATATCTACTCATTTATGCTTTAAATATCTTTGCAAGACCCTAAGATCCATCTTGAGAAGCTTAAGATCAGCCTAAATACACCTTTAATTCATCAAACTATCTCAATTTGCATTCAAATATGAGTTTCTTGATGTTTGAGAGTTGGTCGCACTGTCCTTCTTACAAGTTCTGCGTGTTTAACTTCAAGCTATTGCAGTTCATCTGCGTGTTAAAGATTTTTAAATCTATGCGTGAAAACTTTTAAATCTCAACAACAAGCGTTAAAGATTTTTCTTCTGCTCGTTTTCTTAAAACTATGCGTGAATTTTCATTAATGCATCCAAGATCTCTTAACGGTGTGCGATAAAGACCTCATAACTATACATGTTTTCCTGAAACTCTTAACGTTGTGGATGAGTGAATCGTAGATGAGTGTTAAAACTCATAAAGATGAGTGAATCGTCCAGCTTCAAAAGATATCTATTTAGATATGCGTGGACTGTAGATGTTTATTCAGTCCTGCGTCAATCGTAGATACCATTTTAAGATTTTAAAGAGCTTTAACCCTGGTCTTAAGCTTCTACCTCTGCGCATGCAACCTTTAGTGATCTCTTGAATGTTGCGTTTATTGAATTTTGAGACACATTCCAAGAAATATAGGATACTTGAACCCATAGCTTGGATGCCTTTGTCTTCCAGTCCGTTCCAGGACTTCCTGCAAATTGTATCAAACATTGCCGACAACAACTCTGGAGAACATCAAAATATCCATAAATGATGCGTTTCTGGAATGAATTCCATAGTTTAAAAGCTCAATCCATGGCAAGGAACGCATGAAGTCGCGGATCTAAGATCCTAGGAATCGATCCGTTGACCTCCCGTAGTTCCCATGCATTCTGGCAATTGAAATTGTCTAAACCGGCAATGAATAGCCTGGTATCAATGCCAACGTGTTTGCAAACTGACACAGAATCCCTGTCAATACAAAGAATTTGATTGATGCATGATCTTAGCATTGGAAACGTTATGATCTTAACTTCAGTTTTTATTTGAATGCTGAAAGCGGTTCGTTGAAAGCTGGTTTAAAGTTTACATGAAATCATGTTTACAAACAAAATCTCCATTTAAAAACTGCACCATAAGGAATACAATTTCAAACATGTATTAATCATTTTAAAAAAAGCTTGCATAATTTGGATTAAAAAAGTTTGCATAGTTTGCATAATTTGGATTAAAAAAGTTTGCATAGTTTGTATAATTTGGATTAAAAAAGTTTGCATAGTTCGCATAATTTGGATTAGAAAAGTTTTTCATAGTTGGGGTGACAATCTTTTTCTTTGGTTTAAAAAAAAAAATAGTTTATTTTTCCTTTTGAAAAAGTTTAGAAAAAATTTGAATTTTTTTGCTTAAATTGGATTAAATCTTTTTCATGAACCTTTAAACGTAATCCAAGTTGTAATTTCTTTTTAAATTTTTCTTTAAATGTGTAATAGATCTTTTTGATTAAGACCCTATGCACATGCTTCTTGGAAACATTAAACCAAAAACCAATCAAAACCATATTAAAAAGATCATTTACCACATTTGCAATGAAAAACAAACCTTGAACATCACATTGTGAGATAACTTAACGATAATTTCTTTCCAAAAAACAGAAATAAACTTTAATTAGTTACATTTTGTTTTTGAGTTAGAATATTTTCATGATTTTCATGCACAATTAGAGAGAGTTGCACCTTTAGAGTTTAGTTTTATTGAGATATATTGTGTATGAGGCATCGTATCCTCTTCAATTGCACCGTATGGCGATCTTGTGAATGAGAAAGTGTATCTCGCTTGTAATAGTTTAGGAGTTGATTTTTTCAAAGCATCTTATATCGAGCCACCGTATCCTCTTCACTAGCACTTTATGGTGACCTTGTGAATGAGAAAGTGGATCTCACTTGTAACAGAGTATATTTAATTTTTGCATACAGTTTTTCGAGCCACCGTATCCTCTTCACTTGGGCCTTATGGCGATCTTGTGAATGAGAAAGTGGAGCTCACTTGTAACAGTTTAGAATTTAATTCATAAGCATTCCAAAGGGCTCTGCGTATCCTCTTCACTTGGTACTTCGTGCGATCTTGTGAATGAGAAACAGAGATCCCCCATGTAATAGAATTAGATTCAATTTCACTTGAGATATCTGTTTGGGTTATGTTGGTCTTTAACATCAATTATTATCCATATTTCAGAAAAACTGTGCATGAACATACAAAATCTACCAGAAAATTTGCATGTCTGAAAGAAACTCATGACCTTCTAACTCTTCCTTAATTTAGAATATTCATCGAATTGAAAGGTAGAGTAGTGAGCATTTTGCATTGTTTGGTTCATTTTCCTGTTTTCGATTCAAAACACCACCAGTTTCACTTCCACTCCTGAAACTAAGCAAACTACCCTTAAAACTGGAGCTTAATCTAAAATTGACAAAATTTTGATTTTCATATCACCAACAAGATTAGGTTAGTGCCCTGGATTAGGTTTGGAGAGTTAACACTCCTGGGCTGCAAAAATTTGAAACTAGTATTGATTAAAGAGAGTAAATCCATTAGTAGCAAAAAACGCTTGTCGGGAAAGCGCTTTTGAAACATGCGTCAAGCACAAGGTCAATATGGATAAGTAAAGGGTGGTTCCCTCCTTTTGCTTATTTAGTGGGATTCTATGTTCAGTGACAAGTCCTCGGGGTGACATCACTGTTTCTAGAGTTCCTGGTTATGAGAGTTGTCCTCGACTTACAACTGTTCCGCTCGACCGCTGATTGTGAAGTGGTAACTTTAGTGGCTATTCCTAGGATTTTACATAGGCTATTGTGAATGGGAAACACTTGCAATACCTGAGACAAACTTTGGAACTTTTACTCCTTGGGAGGGTGATTGGTCAGGAACCAACACTTGCACCCATGGCAATTAAAGTTTATTGTAGCTGTTTCTCGCACCTTCGCTTCTAGCAATTGTATGAGGACTTGAATTCCCTCAGCAGCTACTAGTTTTAGAAGGCCCCACAATCCATCTTTTCACTGAGCTTTGGTTCTTTGGAAGAGTAAGTTTGCTTGCTTGAAATCTCTAGGAATTTTTATTGTGTGGACACTTTTTATTTTGTTGAGTCTAAAAATCCATAGGATTGTTTGATTCTTTTTTCAAAAACTTTTTAAAGACATCCTTTATTAAATTTCTTCAAAGTGGCTTCTCTCCCAACCCGCCAATCACGACGGCATAGAGGTGAGTCACCGGAAATTGAAGGTCGCGCTACATTGCGGAGATGGCTACAAAATACAAAGCATTTTGACTTTGAAACTGAAACACTTATGACTTCAATTAACAACAATAGAGCATAAACACATCAAACAAATACTGCAACATTACCTATCAAGTAAAACACAGAAACTGTTGATCCTCTTGCTCCATTTGAAATTGAAACATTAGAAGACAACACTGCAACTCACGTAAATCCACCTTTGACAAATCTTTCAGGCCCAGTGGTACTTCACATCAATGAACCATTGCACACCATCAATCCTCTTTTGGCACATTTGGTACACATGCAAAATTCAACATCTAACCCTATGGCTTCATCAGGAGCACAAGGGACCACATCAACACCATCTCAAATGAGTGTTGGAGGTAGCAATACTTCCAACATCCCTGTGGCTTCATCAGGACCATAAGGGACCACATCATCACAACCTCAAATGGTTGCTGGAGGTAGCAATACTTCCAACTTGACCTCTACCACAACTCCAACAATTAGTTTACCTGTTGCTACCATAAGTTCAACTAGCACTTCAATGCCAGTTGGTATAGTTTCGGGTCCCAATCCCAGAAGTACATCCACTTTTTTCTGCAGGAATCCCCACTGGAGGGTGTGCCTTACCAAACTTGGGTTTCCCATCTGGTTCGGCTACTCAAGGTAAAAAAAAATCAGGTAGCAAACCAAAATCCTATTGGCATACCAAACATTCTTCCAAGTTCTAACCCTGGGGGGAATCCTTCACTTTGGAATCTCAATATCCCTAGTGGAATTAATGGAGCATGGAACAATAATGCCAATTGGGGTAATGCTCCATAAGTTAGTGGAAGTGCCTCTGGAATCCATTATCTAAACTTTCCTAGCATAAATCCCGGGGGCAATCCCATACCCCCAACAAGTAGCACACTGGGAGGTAACCCATCCACCAACCCCATTCCACCATGGAGTGGGCAGGTTCCAGGAAGTACCCAATCTTATTGGGCACCACCCCCGCAAGGGGAAATCAACCTTGGAACGCTTATCCAAACCAAGGAAACATTCAATGGAGTGGTCCAATTCCAACTGGTAACCAATCTAATTGGGGCCCACCCCCACAAGGGGGCAATCCACCCATGAATCCCAACCAACAATGGAGTGGTAATGTTCCACCACGTAACCAATTTGAATGGAACATACCCCCGCAAGGGGGAAATCCACCCATGAATCCTAACTAGCAATGGAGTGGTAATGTTCCACCAAGTAACCAATATCAATGGAACATACCCCCGCAAGGGGGAAATCCACCCAGTAATACCATCCCACAATGGAATGGAAATGTTCCACCAAGTAACCAATCTCAATCTAACATACCTCCGCAAGGGGGCAATCCATACTTGCCTCCTATTCCACAATGGAATGGAAAACCTTCAGGAAGTAACCCATCTTTTTGGATGCAATCTCCGCAAGGAGGTAACCCTTATTGGAATGCTTCTCAAGCCCAAGGAAACCAATAGTGGAGCCATCAAGCTTCACCTGGATATCAAAGGTTTGCTTCGGCACCATCCAAGTCACCATTTCTAGCCACATTGAATCTACCAGATTTATCCTGGCTGACCAATGACCTTGTTCTACATTTGAATGGGTGGCCAACCATACCAACCAAACTACCCTTAGACATACCCAAGTTTGACGGAAAACTAGGGGAAGACCCATCCAATCATGTGATGACATTCCATCTATGGTGTTCATCCAATTCCCTAGTTGATGATAGTGTTAGGTTAAGGTTATTTCAGCGGACCCTAACGGGAACTGCTGTGAAATGGTACATTGAATTGCCTCGCAATACATTCATAGATTTTTCATCTTTAACTATGGTTTTCTTTACACATTTTCAATTACCTATCCACTATGATACGGGAACAAAACTTTTAACTTCACTTAGGAAATCCATCGCTACTCACATCTCAGATCACATCCATGAGTGGAGGAGGCGCCGAAGGCTTATAAAAGCTGACATCCCTGACCAATTCTTAGCAGACTGGTTCATAAAACCCTTATTTCCTACTCTTACCAAATATGTAGCCATGTCAGGAGCCATGAATGAAGAACAACTCATTCAGAGTGCTCACCAAATGGATTTGGTATATTCCCAATCGGGCACACTTTATGACTTATTACCTCATGCTGTAAGACTCGCATCTGACCCAGCTAGGCCGCCAAAAGGACCTCATACCGATGGTGTGATTGGATCAATAAACCAACTTGAATAGATTACCCAACAATTGGGACAAATGTCACTTCAAAATCAACAACCCACAGCTGGTCAAGCAACTAAGCAATCTGCAACTCCTACCCAAACTTCTGAAGTACTTACGGTTCAAACTTTGGACCCAAAAGGAAAAAATAAGAAGTAAAAGAAGAAACCCATTGCTAACCCTAGGACAGGAGATGCACCTAAGGTGAATAATCCTATTGGAGGAAATCATGAAAACCGGAAGAACAAGTACCCTTGCAAAATTTTCCAAGGGGACCATCCTACTCATCTTTGTCCTCATATGGCTGATATTCATCGCATGTTGGCACAACGAGGAGGGAAACAACCACAACCTGTTGTCCTAACTCAACCCTTCCCCCAACAAAAACAAATGGTTGCTGCGGTGCCAGTACCTCCACCAGGAGGAAACCAACCAAACCCCCCACAAGGGGGAAATCCACCCAACACTAATATCTTCACAATTGGTGAACATGACATTCATATCCAAACAAGGGCTTGTTCTTCCGACATACCTTCAAAAGATGCTGAAACAGTTGGATCTCAGCCTAGTGGTTTTCTAAATATTGAAAAACCAACCATAGACATGGTGCCTCGACCTCCAAAAGGGGTCCTTCGCAAAACAACACACAACAATGTGGTTGAAGATGTAGCTCAAGATCCTTGTGCAATGTCTGCCTTGGAGGTGTTGCAAAGTTGTCACGCTCAATGGAAAGCACTATTGTCTGCCATCGGTGCTATTGATCCATCAAACACTAATTTGATCACATTTGACTTAGAACAGTCCACCTGTAGTCTTCCCTCACAAATTGCATTTCAAATTAAAGTAACTTCACATGGTAAGAACATTTTTCGAACCGTGGTGGATGAAGGAGCCTCCACTTGTGTCATGTTACTAGCTTGTTGGAAAGCTTTGGGATCACCCACCTTAGTACCATCCCACACAATTCTCAAGGCATTTGATGGTCATTCGTTCCCACCTCATGGACTTATCATGGCTTGCTCAGTTGAACTGGGGGGGCAAAACAGTTCAAGTAGATGTTGAGGTAGTGGATGCACCCATAGACTACAATTTTCTATTGGGACGCAGTTGGATACACAAGATGACGGTTGTAGTATCTTCCGTATTCTGAGTCATTCGGTTCCCCCACCAAGGGAAGATTGTCACAATCGATCAACTAGATTACTGCACACCCGAAACGGGTCTCCACTCGAATGTACCTTTTGTAGGGGATGAAACGATGGTGATTCAAGATGTTGGGGTAGGAATGTTTAAAGACTCATCAATTTTGGTAACTTTTCCAATTCCACCACCAATATTGACCCCTAACATTGCCCCGATTTTCACCATTACATCGGAAGTGTACTTTCCGTTAAGAGTTTTTTCTAACTCCACATCGGAGGTTGGTTCTACCTCATCAGTTGGAACCTCCAAAGAGAACATCTTAGATGAAAAGAATGATGGAAATACACATACTTCTGCACCACATGATGAAACGGAGAGTAGTGTTCCCTTTTATGCCATAGAGCTCGCTTATCAAGCTATTCAAATGGCCACGGTAGATCCGAATCAAAATCCTCCCAAGATGGAGGAATATGAACCCTATACTTCACATGTTTGGGAATTGAACTCTCATAGTACCCATGATCTCATGGATCGGACTTTCTCTTCGGATGAATCCATTCTAGAGGTCATGAACATCTCGGAACGAACCTGGGAGGATATGCACCACAAATCCTCATTTCTTCCCAAAATTGATCCATTAGAAGTCAAGCCTGAAAATATTTACTTTGATGATGATATGACCAAGTACCAATGCCCTATCCAAACACACAATGTAAGTTCGGAGGGAAACTTGGCGAACATTTTGAAAACCATCCCAATTGACATATCTGTAAAACCTGGCATTGTTGAGAACATCAACATAGGTGCGGAGTGTTCTCCTGAGGAAATATCACTTTATACTGATTTATTTAAAGAGTTTCATGATGTGTTCGCATGGTCTTATGCAGAAATGCCAGGCATGGATCCCAGTATCGTGGAACATGAGATCAAAACCTATCCCAATGTTAAACCCGTGCGGCAAAAACTATGTCCAGTGAACCCTAAGAAGTCCACTGCCATTAAAGCCGAGGTCGAAAAGCTATTAAAAGATGGATTCATCTTTTCTGTTCCTTTGACTGATTGGGTATCCAATCCTATTCCCGTTAACAAAAAACAAGGAACTATCTGGGTTTGTACCAATTTTAGAGATCTAAACTTAGCTTGTCCCAAGGATAACTATCCCACACCCTTCATTGATTAGATCATCGATGAATGTGTTGGGAATGAAATATTTTCATTTATGGATAGCTTCTCCGGTTATAACCAAATCCAGATAAAAAAGGAAGACCAACATAAGACAACTTTCATATGCCCTTGGGGGACCTTCACTTATTGGAAAATGCCATTCGGCCTTAAAAACGCCGGAACTACTTTTCTAAGATCTATGTCATATGCATTTCACGACATTAAGAAAATCGTTGAGGTTTATCTTGATGACTTAGCAGCTAAATCTAAAAGGAGTGCTGAGCATAGTACCCATTTATGAGCCATCTTTGAGCGCTGCCGCAAGTAAAACATTAGGTTAAATCCACATAAATGCATGTTTTGTGTGGACTCTGTGAGGTTAATTGGGTTCGTAGAGTCCCAAAAGGGGATCATGGTTGATCCCATCAAGTTTGAGGCAATACTTCAGTTGCCTTCCCTGAAAACAATCACTCAACTTCAAAGACTTCAAGGGAAAGCTAACTACTTGAGGAGATTTGTCGAGAATTTTGCTAAAAAAAACTAAAGGTTTCATGCGTCTCTTAAAACAAGATGCAATATTCATATGGGATGACCAAGCTCAACGTTCATTTAATGAAATAAAAAAAGCTTTGGTCTCCGCCCCGGTGCTTATTCCACCGAACTATAATAGAGACGTTTTGCTATATTTGGCTGCATCTCCTTCCAACATTGGAACGGTCTTAGCACAAGAGGACAAATCATCTCAAGAACATGTTATTTACTATCTTAGTAAGGGCCTTGCAGGTCCCGAATTTGTTAGGATATTCCTATACTCCATCCTAGTCCCACCAGTATTTTGATCATTTACATTTTCAGTCATGCATGCACCTTTAGGGTTTGCATGCATTTTGCATGCATCCCAGTCATCAGTCCAACACCTAGTCCTCAGTTAGCCAGCCCCCAGGAGCTTCTCACTATTCAGTTTTAGCCCTCCAGCTACTTCTTCCTTGATTTTAGGAGCAACTCGCCCTTCTTCACCTACCAGTCCAGTTGTCACTCAGTTACACTCAGTTACAGTCAGTTACACTCAGTTACACTGAGTTACACCTACCAGAGTTAGTTTGACTGATGGTTGATAGTTACTTGATGACTCCACTGATGATGATGAAGACTTTCAATTGTGCTCCGATGATCATGAGGACACCTAGTTGTGCTCTGATGACACTCTATTGATCTTATGATCACTCTGAGAGGCTAATTCGAATTGCCACCTTAGGCATTCGAATCCTCTCTACCATTGTAATATTTATTTGTCCATATTGTGATTAATTAACTAGTGTGTGTGAAGTATTATTGCTTCTATCCGAGTTCTACTGTACCATATTATTCTGTTGCTCATTATGTATTGTTCACACTTCTTCTATTTTCCTGCTTAATCATAATTACTCTTGTGAGGTATACATCATCTCTTAGATCTGCTGTGAGGATTTTCACATGGTATCAGAGCATGTTGAGAGTATTGTTTATCTCCATTCTTGAGAGTTTTTTGCAGGTTATTACCAAGATTTCAAGTGCAGCAGTTGCAACAGTTTCTGCATTTTTGCAGTAGTAGCAGTTGCAGTTATTCTATATTGTTTTTGCAGGTCTTCTACAACTTCAATGTATTCAGAAGAAATCTATCCTCCTCCATTCAATTATGATCCTCTTTCTCCATTCAACTATGATGAATGGAAACCAAAGATGATAGCACATTTGAAGAGAAATGGTCTCTTTGATTATTGTTTTGAGAGAGAGTTCGAATCCTCTGAAGAAAATATTGACTGGTTAAATAATGGTGACAGAGCCATGGGAAACATGATGCTTGTTATGTCTCGGTGTTTGGTACATCAATTCATTGATGATGTTGAATCTCCAAAAGAGCTATGGGCCTACCTGGATGAAAGATTTGGCAGACAGAATGAAGGGATTGGTCCAAATCCATTCGAAAGCAAGCAAAGTGTTCCATTCGTTCCCCTTGATGGTCTCTCAGATCATGAACCAGTATCATCTCATATTGAAGTTGTTGACAAAGAACTTGCAGATTCTCCACTCATGCTCAAACTTTCTTCTCTTTTTGTGCCAGCTCACACTCTAGATATTGCAGAAGGTCCTAAATCCTCTCTTGCACCAGAGTATGTTGGTTTGCATCATGATCACATGATTATTTCAGAGGTCAAAATAGCTACTGAAGGTAATGCATTCGCTCCTCTCCAGCTATATCCTCTTTTATACTACTATATGATCATAAATTCATGCTTTCAAAAGGTTATTGAAGATTATGGCCATTGCCATTCGCTTGGGATAAATTCTCATGCAATTACTGGTTTTGATCTCACCTCTCATGGTTCAAAGGAGATCTCAAGAAACCATGATTCAAGTCTTGGATCTAATTTGGATTTTAAGCAATTATTGCTTGGGATAATTTCTCATGCATATGATAGTTTTGATCTCACCCCTACTGGTTCAAAGGAGATCTCAAGAAACTGTTTTTTAAGTCTTAAATCTGATTTTGATTTCAAGCAAACATGTAATAGTTATTTTTGGCATAATCTCACCCATGGTGGTTCGAAGGAGAAGACAAAAGACTATATGCACTTTCACAGATTTGATCCTACCTCAGCTGATTCGAATCACAGGTTCAAGGATCATTCTCATAATGTTGGATTTGTTCTCATCACATTCGATCTGAAGAGCAAGTACAAGCACATGCTTTTTGAGCATGATCCACTTCTTCCCAAGAAGAAGATACCTCCAGACATATGACCAAGCATCACACATGCTTGAGTTTGGAGCATTTATTTTATGTGTTCCTTACAGTCTATTTTTTGAGGAGGGGGTATGTTTCCCATGAAATTTTCCCACTTCCTTGGTTTATTGATTGTTATTATTCATTGTATTGGGTGACCTTTGGTCTTAGTTACCAGGGCCCAGGATGGATTAAGGGGGGGTGTTAGGATATTCCTATACTCCATCCTAGTCCCACCAGTATTTTGATCATTTACATTTTCAGTCATGCATGCACCTTTAGGGTTTGCATGCATTCTAGGGTTTGCATGTATTTTAGGGTTTGCATGCATTTTGCATGCATCCTAGTCATCAGTCCAGCACCTAGCCCTTAGTTAGCTAGCCCCCAGGAGCTTCTCACTATTCAGTTTTAGCCCTCCAGTTACTTAATGCGCCCTTCTTCCTTGATTTTAGGGAGCAACTCGCCCTTCTTCACCTACCAGTCCAGTTGTCACTCAGTTACACTCAGTTACACCTACCAGAGTTAGTTTGACTGATGGTTGACAGTTAATTGAGCATTGATGACTCCACTGATGATGATGAAGACTTCCAATTGTGCTCCGATGATCATGAGGACACCTAGTTGTGCTCCGATTACACTCTATTGATCTTATGATCACTCTGAGAGGCTAATTCGAATTGCCACCTTAGGCATTCAAATCCTCTCTACCATTGTAATATTTATTTGTCCATATTGTGATTAATTAACTAGTGTGTGTGAAGTATTATTGCTTCTATCTGAGTTCTACTGTACCATATTATTGTTAAATTTTCTGAATTTACTTCAATTTGATCTAGGATCTTAACTGAGAGAACAACATGTACAGCATATCTACAGCATATCAATCATGGAGACAATAATGCAAGCACACAAGAGACACAAAGATTTACTTGGGGAAAACCATAAAGGTGAAAAACCCCAATAACTTCCTCAGAGATAGATAGAGCAATGATACAACCAACCAAGAGAGATAGCCATAACCTAGCAGCAGATCCTCCTCCTCCATAAGTGCGCCACTCCTCCTTGAGTGCATGTGTGAGAAGTGAGTGAGTAAATAGAGTGCCTCCCGCACTCTATTTATACTTGACTTGACTTGCCTTTTTACCTAACTCATGTAGGCTCGAACTTAACCACATAACATAATGCTGAGTGGGCCGACCCCCAATAGGGTGGTCTAATAACCCTTTGACCCACATGGCCGACCCCCAATAGGGTGTTCTAATAACCCTTTGACCCACATGACTTATACAGGGCCGACCCCAAACAAGGTGGTCTAATAACCCATCAAGTATAAGTTACGACACTTACAATATAAATGACGACACTTCCTTATAGAGGAATAATACCATCTCTATAGGAATATAATATACATATATGTGAAATACATTCCGAAGTTACATATACATCAACACTCCCTCTTAACTAGGAAGGTATTTCTCAGCACAGTTCTTCTAGCACAAGTCATCTTCTCTGGATCATCGTCACTGGATAATCGTCATCGAGTCATCATCATCATCGCCACTGCTGCTGCTATCTCAATCAATCTCTGAATCTACTCGTCATAGGAAGTTCTACAGAGCCTGTCCTTTTTCATACTGGATGTAGGCCCACCACCTACAGGTCTTCGTCATCACTGGCCATACTGTGGAATCCTCAGGACTTATTACGTGCGTCACAAAACCTCGAAAGAGCATCCCAGGATGTTACGGGTACACAACTCCGACCTGTAGGATCTCCCAGGGCGCTATTACATGTGACCCCACCACAAAACCTCGAAAGAGCATCTCAGGATGTTACGGGTACACAACTCCGACCTGAAATCTCCCAGGGCACAAATTACATGTGGTCCACCACAAAACCTCGCAAGAGCATCTCAGGATGTTACGGGTACACAACTCCGACCTGAAATCTCCCAGGGTGCTATTACATGTGGTCATGGCAAAACCTCGAAAGAGCATCTCAGGATGTTACGGGTACACAACTCCGACCTGAAATCTCCCAGGGCCCAAATTACATGCCATAGGACAAAACCTCGCAAGAGCATCTCAGGATGTTACGGGTACACAACTCCGACCTGAGATCTCCCAGGGCACAAATTACATGTCCTCCCAGAGCAATGTCTCGAAACAACATCCCAGGCTGTTACGGGTACACAACTCCGACCTATAGGATCTCCCAGACATGCTCATCTACACAACCTGATCCACGGCCACAGAGTATCAACCTGATACTCACCATACATCATCCTGATGTACTCATGATCGTCCTGATCATCATCACTGCAACGTCCTGCTGCATGTCATCTGGAGCAACATCCTGAAGCTCACCATCCATGATCATCCTGATCATCATCACTGTAACGTCATGCTGCATTTCATCTGGAGCAACATCCTGAAGCTCATCATCCATGATCATCCTGATCATCACTGCAACATCCTGCTGCATGATCCACCTGATCATCAATGCATCCACCTGATGCATACCAAGTATCTACCTGATACATATCATCATACATGATCCTCCTGATCATACAATGTATCCACCTGATACATGATACATATCACCATACATGATCCACCTGATCATACAATGTATCCACCTGATACATATAATGTATCCACCTGATACATATACAGATACATGGTCCAAGCATCCAACATGATGCATATACAAAATACATACACATGATCCAACTGATCATATCCAGCATCCAACATGATGCATACATACATAAATGATCCAACTGATCATATCCAGCATCCAACATGATGCATACATACATAAATGATCCAACTGATCATATCCAAGCAGAAACCAGAACATCATCCTAATGCTCATCATCCAACGCTTACATCCACAGCCATGTGAAGGATCCTCCTTCCAACATGCTTGAAATGGCTTCAGCAAATGTGTCCATCACTTCTTCCTCGAAGTGTCCTTGATCTGAAGAACACCAAGCCTCTCTCTGAAGTACTCGAACTTCACCCTGGCTAGTGGCTTCGTCAACACATCTGCAATCTGCTCGTCCGTTGCAACATATAGGATCTTCTCAGCTCCTCTCTGCACCATATCCCTGATATAGTGATATTTTATCTCTATGTGTTTCGACCTGTCATGAAACACTGGGTTCTCGGATAGCTTCACACAACTTTGGTTATCACAGAAGATACCAGTAGCCTCCAACGGGAGATCAAATAACCCAGACAGTAGCTTCCGTATCCATACTACCTCACAACTAGCTGAACAGGATGCAACATACTCTGCCTCAGCTGTACTTAGTGCTACGCAGGACTGCTTCCTGCTAAACCAAGAGATCACACCTGATCCCATACTGAAGCAACACCCAGATGTGCTCTTCCTGTCTGCAGCACTGCCAACCCAATCTGAATCAACATAACCCTGTAGGTTAAACTTTTGATTCGCTTCATACCTGAGCCCATAATCCACTGTACCCTTTAGGTACCTCAAAACATGCTTTACAACAACCAGGTGAACACTCCTCGGATCCGTCAGGAACTGGCTCAATGTGTTCACAGCAAAGCAAATGTATGGTCTCGTGTTCGTCAGGTACATCAAGGACCCAATCATCTGACGATACAAAGAGACATCAACCGGCTCAGATGAAGCATCACATAGAAGCTTCAGATTCGATGCCATAGGTGTGGCCATGGCCTTGCAATCCATCATCCTGAACCTCTTCAGGATCTCTAATACATACTTCCCTTGTCCAAGGAAGATTCCATCACTCTGCCACACCTCCATGCCAAAAACAAATAGTGCATCATCCCCAAGTTCTTCATCTCGAACTCGGTAGTAAGCTTCCGCTGCGTGTCGGCAATCAATCTATCTTCACCATACCAAGTTCTGCACATATATGATTTCCTATCATGTGTCTCAGAACCAAGTGGCTGCTCCACATACACTTCTTCTTCAACTACACCATTCAAGGAAGCTGTCTTGAATCCATCTGGTGTATCTTCTATTTCATCACTTTTATATTTCTCAATGCTGCCATCTGCAACATGCTTGATCTGATAGTTCCATTTGGAAGTCATAGCAAACTTGCCTTCATGTCTTGGGATTACATCCCAAACATCATTCTTCATGATCGATGGATCATGGCATTTCATTTCTTCATCCCAGATCCTGGGAACTTCAATATCTTCAATAGATATCTTTGTTGCTAGAACAAATGTTGTAGTTCTTCTTTTGTAGGAGATGGCATACGATCTTTCCTACACAACAAGTTAAATTGCATGATTAGAAAACATCTCCTAGTTTTCAGAACAAATTCTTACACATAAAGAAATATGCCATACAGTCATGCAATTATCTTAGCCAATGCTTCAATACAACATTGATCCATATTCCGTATCTTTCTAGATGCCTTCCAATCTCTACCAGAACATTGTTAAGAGTGTGCACAACTCCCAACATGTCAGCAAAGAGGTTTCATTCTAGATAAGTAGCAATGGAATGTTGTACAGTGCCATAGGCCACTTACCCATGCATATTAGGAGTATACTGTTCATCAATGCAATTATTCTAATATGCATAATACACAACCTAATTCTAGGAACATCAGTATATACATTATTGAACAGTATTATTTAAGAAATGACAATTCAAATACTTATCTTTGTTTGTTCGTTGGGTGGACTCCCTCTGAGTCTTTGCTTCCTTGCAGGAGTTGCTGGAGTCCTAATCTGAAGTAGCTTCTTCTACACCTTTCTGTTGTGGGATGTAGAAAGATGGTCAACTCCCTCTGAATATCTGCATCCTTGCATAAACCACTGGAGTGTACTCCCTCTTGATCTTTGCTTCCTGGATTACCTGTCCTTGAACTTACATTCATCCTTGGTTCCTATGCATGCTTATTAGTATCATGATTGTGTTATCCTTGTGATCTCATATAAAATCATACATTCATTAGCATACTATTAAAACACAATAGTCTCAAGCATGTATAGTCATGATCATTTCAAACAGAAAATAATAAGCATTAGCATTCAAGGTTTATGTAGGATTCTTATGGTTAGTTAAATTATAAGAAACATAACATGTCTAAACCTGTAATTACTCAAACCTATGACTCTTCAGATTAGTTGAATCATCAATCAAGATAAGAGATATAAAATGCATAAAACCTGTGATTATTCAAACCTATACCATCATGATTCTTCTGGTTAGTCATATCATCAATTATGGTAAGAAACATAATATGCATACAATCATGATTATTCAAACCTATGACTTCATGAATAATCATTATCAACAACAGTATAAGATCCTAACACAAGGTAGGATTCTATCTTGATATAGGAAAAACATACCTGGATTAGCATGCAAGCTATTTATGTCTAACATACTCACATGATGTCTTCTTGTTCTTCTTCAATGACTTGTGCTAGTAACCTGTATATCTCATAGGTTAACTATTACAAAATCAAGTTATACATACCTCGTAAATGGATCTTCTATGAGATCCATGACAATGGATGAATCTTTGTCCTTATGTTATCATGATCATATGTTCTTGGATCAGAACATGATTTGTCTTTCTTGGTGTACCTTTCATGTTAGTAGACAACATAAACCTCATATAACACCATAATGCATTAGTACAATCATAAGCGTCAACACCCTAACCAATGAATGCATTCATAATTTTGTTAAGGTGATACGACAAATCTAAAATCAAAATTGTACTAACCGTAATAACATGAAGACAAACATACCATAAACTTAATCATGGACAAATATCGAAACATACCTCGATGAGTCATACCTGTCGAGATCGCTTGTAATCTTCTTATATAAGGCCTTAGCCTCATCTCCCTCTGAAACATGAACTTCTTCACTTATGTAAGTGACCAATCCATCTTCTTCTAGGAGTAACCCAATCCACTTGATTTGCAAGAACTGGACCTTGAGCTGGATATGGGTTTGTCAAAGAAACCCCAAAAATTCAAACTTTGAATTTCAAACTTCTGACAGGATAAAATATGTGCCTTGATGAGCTGATCAAACTGGTATATTCAGAATTTGAAAACTGCAAAGTTTCACTCCTCAATTTTGCTTTTGAAACTTCTGGATTCACTGGGGTTTGATGAAGCCCACTCTTCCGCCCAATCAAAATGTTTGATCCAAATCTCTAAGCTTCTATTTTTCTGAGGAGCTTCCAGCCGTGGTCACAGATTTCAAAAATTCCCATTTTTACAGAAGCCCTAATTTTCCACTTTTCTGATCAAAGTCCCGAACTAGGGTCTAATCAAGCACGGCCTTCTGCCCAACCAAAAATTCTGATCTTGGTCTCTAAATTTCTATTTTTATGAGTAGCATCCAGCCGTGGTCTCCGATTACAAAAATTCCAACTTTCTCCAAAGCCCTAAATTCCGGAAGCCATGAATGAAGGTACCAAAAAATAATTCTGTTTTGACAGAAATATGTACCTGATTGTTTCTGGTGTAACTCCAAAATTTTTGATCCACAGGGTCTGAAAAAGTTTCCTGAGATAGCCTGACCTGTTATATTTCCATCCTGACAGGTCTGACCTCAATTGGATTCTCTGAGAGAGAGTTATGCCAAATGTAGCAACGTGACCTGTTTTGGGATCAAACAGGAGAGCGAACTTGTCCGGCGTGCCACGTGTCACTGTTTTAACTTCGGCCTCTGAAAAAATTTTCTACGATAGCTCGGACTGTCACCTTTCCATCCTGACAGGTCTGACCTCAATTGGACTCTCTGAGAGAGAGTTATGCCAAATGTCGCAACGTGACCTGTTTATGGGATAATACAGGAGAGCGAACTTGTACGGTGTACCACGTGTCACTGGTTCAACTTCGGCCTCTGAAAATTTTTTTTGAGATAGTACAGACTGTGTACTACCTGTCACTTTTTACGAAATTTCATTTGGAGCTTCCTATCCCAAGATATGACCTTTTTCCCAAGGTCACCTGATTTTGACTCAGATCTGGAAGAGGCAGAAACCCTATATTGTACAGATCATAAATCACAAAGTACAACGAATTAGAGGTTGTCCTTTGGACACAAGGTACCTGGAGATCTTATCTTCGGCCTGTAACAATTTCAGATCCGAAAACTTCGCCAAAACGGATTTATAGCGAAAGTGCTACGATGACTGGTTTTTGCTATATCAAGCCCTAGCATCGTAAGTGCAACAAGTGTCATACATGCCATATCATGCCTTCTTTCAGGCTAGCTCTGATACCATGTTAAATTTTCTGAATTTACTTCAATTTGATCTAGGATATTAAGTGAGAGAACAACATGTACAGCATATCTACAGCATATCAATCATGGAGACAATAATGCAAGCACACAAGAGACACAAAGATTTACTTGGGGAAAACCATAAAGGTGAAAAACCCCAATAACTTCCTCAGAGATAGATAGAGCAATGATACAACCAACCAAGAGAGATAGCCATAACCTAGCAGCAGATCCTCCTCCTCCATAAGTGCGCCACTCCTCCTTGAGTGCATGTGTGAGAAGTGAGTGAGTAAATAGAGTGCCTCCCGCACTCTATTTATACTTGACTTGACTTGCCTTTTTACCTAACTCATGTAGGCTCGAACTTAACCACATAACATAATGCTGAGTGGGCCGACCCCCAATAGGGTGGTCTAATAACCCTTTGACCCACATGGCCGACCCCCAATAGGGTGTTCTAATAACCCTTTGACCCACATGACTTATACAGGGCCGACCCCAAACAAGGTGGTCTAATAACCCATCAAGTATAAGTTACGACACTTACAATATAAATGACGACACTTCCTTATAGAGGAATAATACCATCTCTATAGGAATATAATATACATATATGTGAAATACATTCCGAAGTTACAAATACATCAACAATTATTCTGTTGCTCATTATACTGTATTGTTCACTCTTCTATTTTCCTGCTTAATCATAATTACTCTTGTGAGGTACACATCATCTCTTAGATCCACTGTGAGGATTTTCACAGAATTGAGGTATTCCCAGGTTGAGAAGTTGGCCTTGGCAGCAGTCCATGCTGTCCGATGACTTAGACATTACATACTTCTAAGGAAAACAACCATAGTGGCTGAAATGAACCCCATGAGACACATTTTGTCCCGCCATATCATTGGTGGCAAATACTCAAAATGGATAGTAATTTTACAAGAATTCGACCTCGAATTCAAAAATTCCAAAGCCAAGAAATTATTAGCATTTACTGAGTTAATGTTTGAGTTACCCATTGAGAAGGAGGATACTATATCTATTGAATCTTGGGCAGATGAAAATGTATTCCTCATTGCAAATTCTAATCCTTGGTATGGAACATTCATCATATATCTCCAAACCCAAAGGATAGATCCTCAGTTTTCTAGTATTGAACGACGTTGCATTCGACATTGAGCTTGAAGATACCTCATCATCGGGGATACTTTGTATCGTCGAGGAATATACATGATATTACGGCGTTGTTTAGTACACGAGGAAGCTGAACAAGTGTTGAATGATTGCCATGCTGGGGCATGTGGTGGTCATCTTTCTAGGTTGGCAACTGCCCAGAAAATCTTGCGTGCAGGATACTTTTGGCCTACAATTTTCAAAGATTCAATAAATGCTGTCAAAAAGTGTCATCCTTTCCAAATTTACACAAGAAAAATGCGCGCACATCCTGCTCCTTTACACCTTGTAGTAACCGTGGGTCCATTTTCAAAATGGGCCATTGATTTTATGATAGTCAACCCACCCTCAGCCGATGGTCACCACTACATCATCGTAGCAGTAGACTACTTCACCAAGTGGGCTGAGGCGATGCCTACATTCAATTACACGGGTAAAACTGCAGCATACTTTCTATTCAATCATGTAATAGCAAGGTTTGGTGTACCCGAAGAGATCACTACCGACAAAGGAAGTCATTTTAGGAATTCCTGTATGGATGAACTTACAGACTGGTTAGGATTACGATAGGAATTTTCCTCGCCATGTTACCCTCAAGCTAACGGACATGTAGAAGCCATCAACAAGGTTTTGAAAACTATGTTATAGAGGACGATTAATAAAAACAAGAATAACTGGAACTTGATGTTGTTTACTACTCTTTGGGCTTACCGAACGACTGCTAAAACCACAACCAAATTCAATCCCTTCCAACTGGTTTATGGAGAGGAAGTTGTGTTGCCGATTGAATGTGAAATCCCATCATTAAAGATAGTAGTCGAACTCCTACCTAACACTTCTGCAGAAGAAGAAAGGCTTCTCCATCTCCATTCTTTGGATGAAACTAGAAGGGAAGCTTCTCTAAATGTAGAAGCACACACAAAGAGGGTTAAAACATAATATGGCAAGTTTACCCATCCCCGAGTCTTTTCTGAAGGAGATCTGGTTTTAGTTTATGACCAAAACCGAGATAAAATAGGAGGGAAATTTGTAGCTAAATGGTTTGGCCCACTTGTTGTCAAAACTGTGTTAAAAAAGGGAGCTTATGAATTGGTCAATTTTGATGGGGAACCCATGTCGGAGATCAGAAATGGTCTCTATCTGAAGAAATAGTTCGCGTAGGCACTGATGCCTCACACCATTTGTTGTATTATTTGTATAAAATTTTGTACACAGTTATTTTGGACACACACTTATCTTGCTTGGCATTGTCACTTTGGCAGATGGAAAAATAATCTTTCACATATTTGGGATATGCAGATGGCGCCAGCCATAGTTCTCGGAACATTGCTTCCGCCTCATGGGTCGTTTTCACACCTAATAACGAAGTTCTTAGTTCAGGAGGCATTTTTCTCGGATCTGCAACCAACAATGTTGTAGAATATAGCGCATTCATTGAGCTTCTTGTCGAGACTATCACCCTTGGCATCCGACGAATAATCGTCAAATTGGACTCAGAATTAGTTGTATCCCAGTTAAATGGTCAGTATCAGGTTCGACATCCTACACTGTTTAGAAAGTTTCTACGAGTACGTCTTTTAGCGCATCAGTTCGAGTTTATTGAATATATACACGTTCCTAGAAGTTTGAATAGTTTGGCTGATTCTTTGGCCAACTATGTACTTGATTGGCATCTAAGTCATTAACATCATACCAAAAAGAAAGCCTGTGCATTATTTCATGACCAATTTAATTGAAAACATCATTTAAGGACATAAGTAAAACCGAAATAACCTAGCTTACATAATAACCCAAAAAGTATGTAAATTTTGCACACACCAAAAAGAATAGTGTAAATACTTTTCTCTTTTTTATTCTTTTTCTTACAGATAACACCCAAAAAAAATTTTAAAAATGAAAAAATTTGGAAAAATTCGAAAACATGGGATACTGTTTCAAAATTTTCTAGTTCGACATCAAAACTAACCCACAACTGGCAGATCAAAGACTAAAGGTTCACAGCTTCTAGAAATTCAAGCTGAAAGGGGATGCCTCCTCTCATACATCGGCTACACTACAAACACATATGGTAAATCATGAGTGTTTCTTACTTACCTTTTATTCATACACACTGTATCCTTTTGAATGATAGAAAGATGCATAATTCCTCAATTTTAGCTATCTTTTTAGATATTAAATGCACATTTGAACCAATTTCTAATTGAACTGTTGGGTAGTGAAATGGTTTTGATTTCAGGACTTGAAGACTTTGACAGTTCGAACTATTTGACTTAGGTAGTTGATACAGACCATGATTCGTGATGATCTGTGATTTTGGCATTTTTCACAAGACTCAAGCTGAATTAAACCTCATTGAACCATTCCTACTTGGCCATTTCCCCAAATTGGATAAATCCAATCACATGGTATTACTTCACCGTCCGTCGACACATAATCCTTCTTCAGATAGCCTACCCTTGGAGGGAACAGCTGTAAGAGTGTGCACAACTAGCTTAGCCCTTGTTTGCAATATGCATATTTGACTTGGACTAACCCGTGCCCTTGAAAAATAGGCGTATGCCCATGCAACACTCGTTCCCTCCTATGTATCATAACATTCTTTATTCTTTTAAAAAAAAATGAAAAAGCATAAAAATTAAAAAACACAAAAATCCAAAGAGGGAGAGACTTGAATCACTTCATATTATAAACTTCCAAGAAAACAACAACAGTCAATCCTTGTCGCCCTTGAACACGACACATAATATTGTATTTGCTATCAGTTCACCATCTGCATTTGCCTTACGAAATTGTACCAGTATTTTGAACAAATATCCACCGTCGGTTACTCAAAGTCCTATGTTGCCAAGTGTCCATTCTGCGTCGTGTTATGTGTTCAAGGGAAGTTCAAACTGAGTCGGCCATTCCTCAAATATTCTTTACCAATCATGTCGGCCTTCTTTGTGTCAGTATACAGTGTTGGATCTTGCAGCTCTACCAAATTATATCATACTATTGATCTTTTTTTCATATCGGTTGATGTGGAATGCATTAATTCCCTCCTTCCGATGGATCTATTCCTATCGACATCAAATCATCATCTAGGACATGGATCTAGAAACCTAAGAGTACCTTGGATCTTGCAGTCATTAGTGGCAAGTTTCCTTGCAAATGACAATGGGTATACATCAATGACCCCTGATTGTTTGATTCTACAAGTGTTCGACTTCATAACATCTATTCACACTTGCTAGTTTATACTCAGTACCTTAGAGTCCATCATCATTATCGGTGGGTCTCTTCGCATCTGTTAACGGTATACATCAATCACCGGTAATCAGATGGTATTTTATTATGCTCAACATCAGATCACTTATTCGCATGATATAAAACTCATACTATCGTTAGTTTGTATTGAAGACCTTGGGAAAAACGGTTGTATCACTCATCGATGTACTGCCCGAGCTATGCAAGATTAGATTTCCATGTCAGAAGTTCAATAAAGACTTTGTTCTCGCACTCATCAAAGTGCATGTTTACACTTCTGAAAACTTTACTTTTGACATGGATCCACTGTGTATTGTTCATGGCCATGCTTGTTTACTGCTGAGCATGGGTATGCCCGCCTTAGGAAGATATTATATATTTGAGAAATTGCTATGTTTTGTAGGTGTGATCCTCAATCCTGTGCCCATAAGTTTTCCTTTCCTCATCCTTGCTTTGAATGATAAAGAGTATCAGTATACATAGTATAAATTTCAGTAATGTATTTCGGCCCTTAGCTTTGCTTCGGACCTCACACATTAGGGGGCATCTGTTAACAATCAAATTAACACCCCTAGTCATGTGACAGAAGAAGCACATTTTTACTATGCGCCAGCAACATGAAGGCATAACACAAGTACATTCATAGACAAATTCTCTCTGATCTAATCACTTCTCCCATAAATGGAAGGATTAGGTGAAGAAAGTAAGAACCTAAGGAGACCAAGTTCAGTAATTGAACCGCTCAAAAAAGGTCCAAAACTAAGCTACACTAATCAAAAAGTGAAGAGAAATGCATTAAAGTGCATTAATTGTGCTTAAAATATGCTAAGTTGTGCAAAAAGCCTAAAAACTATGGAAAATGGGGTTTTTGAGTAAAAATGATCTAAAATAATGAAAAAGACTAATCCCACATTGTGAGGAAAAGCTTGAAGGCCCATTTCCCAATGCTATATAAGATAGGCATATGGGGCATTGTAAAGTACAGAAAGGAAGAGCAAAGGCATGGTGAAAAGATTCTGAAGGAGGAGGAAAGGCTAAATTTCTTCAAAAGCAAGGGTGGAGAAAGGAAAGCTTATGGCAATGGAGGAAGGATTCACACCAAGATCCATGGTAGGAATGTATCTCTTCATTGTTTTAATATGAAATTATTCAAGTTTGTTTCATTTGAATGTTTGAATGTTGCTTATCTTGCATGATTTAAATGTTTAAAGTGGCATTAGATATTAGCTTTGTTTATCTTTATTGATGAATGAATGTAGATTTGATTAATGACTTGTGATAATCATTTTAATATGCTGACATAGAGGCTCACCACTTCTTAGTAAAATAGTTAAAATAGAGTATACAAGTCCCTACACTATTTGCTATTATCAGGTCGATATATCCGTGTTCCAAACTTCAGGTCCTGATACATGACAGGTTCAAAGATATTAGCCTTGTAATCTAGGGTTTTTGACTAGTCCATAAACTAGTCTAAAATAGGTGTTCTAGGGGAAAAAATCATATCTTGGGCATGCGAAATCCAAATTGAGTGAGACTAGTTGCATAAGAAATAATAAATACCACAATATTTTTGGTATAACTTTCAGACTTGGATCCGAAAGAGTGGACACATGAAAGTACGTACAAGTTAGATATGCTGAAAGGACCAAAAATAAGAAGTGTTGGGAGATTCACAATAAATTTCTATTGGAACATACGAATTAGGTCAGACCTGCGGCATCAGAAAGAGTACAAATAAGGATGCAATAGGTCAAAGTTTCATATCCAAAGGATTCCGAATTTTAATTTTACCTCAATTCTAGGTTGTCCATAAAACAATCTTCCAATCAGGGTTGAAAAAGGTATGTTGTTTTAAATTTGAATAACTTGAGTAGAAGGATCTATTTGTGGTGAACCCTAGGGTGTGATAACTATCTATATTGCTCTAAATTTCTCCTAAAAGGGGAATCTATACACCAAATAAGCCTCCAGACAGTTCTACATGGACTTATGGTGAAGGTGAAGAAATGCGCAAGAACATATCTGATTTACAAGAGAAGACAGTGATAAAAGATGCACTAACATCAATCCTAGGTAAAATGAAGAATGAAATGGAAGTGAAAATGGATGATTTGAAAAAGGAAATAGATGATTTGAAGGGTTTGAAAGGGGATATGGAAGTTTTGAAAGAATTTTTGTCAAACTTGCTGCAAGAAGGGATTCCTAGAAGTGACAAGATCTCCCATGAAATTCATGAAAAAAAAAGGAATACACATCATGATTTTAGGGACTCCAACATGGGGTCAAAACCAACTACATCCCAAAGATCAATATGAGGAAGTTTGATGGCACGGATCCGGTTTCATGGATACTATAGATGGAGCAGTCTTTTGAGCTACACGAGGTGCAATCTACACAAAAGGTACACATTGCATCTTTATATTTAGAACCTAATTAGTTTGTGTGGTATAGATGGATTTGCTCGAGTAAATCACTTGTCACTTGGATAATTTTTACGAAGGAATTGATAGCACATTATGAGGAAACCAAGAGAAATATCTTGTTTATCCAACTGATAAATCTCAAACAAAAGAGTTCAGTTGGGGAGCACATTGAAAACTTCCAAAGATTAAAGATCAAGGTCATAGATATTCCAAAGGAGCATCTGACCGATGTCTTCATAGGAACTTTAAGAGATAACATCCAACATGAGGTTTTCCTTTGGGAACCTAAATCCTTGGAGCATGCATTCAGGGTGGCAAGAAAAGTTGAAAACAAAATTATGGCAACAAGGAAGTCTGCCACTTACAACTATAAAGAAGGAAGTGTGGTCTTGATTCATCCACAACCTACAAGGTTGAAACCACAACAACTAGAGGAAAAAGGAGCAAAAGGAATTTTTATAGTTGTGATAGAAAATACAGTAAGGGCCATAAGTGAACTGAGAAGAAAATATTTTACATAGATTGTGAAGCAGAGGATGAAAATGAACAAGAAGCACCAAAAGAACAGGAACCATCTCAAGATGAAGAAATAGAAGATATTAATTCCAAATAAATTACTCCCACCATATACTGTCATGCATTGGCTGGAATTAGCACTCAAATTCTCAATATCGAAGGATATATCAAAAATAAAAAGGTAATTGTGTTGATTTATTATGGTAGTACTCAATTTCATTCATTATAAATTAGCCAAGGTTCTCAATTGCTTTGCATATCTAGCACCATAGTTTCAAGTAATGATTGCATATGGAAGAAATATCAATTTCTCAGGAAAATGCCATAATATCAATCTCACTATGGTGGAATATGTATTGAATAGTCCAATGATTTCTATTCCGATGGGGAGTGTTGATGTTGTCTTAGTAGTTCAATGGTTCCAATCATTGGGAACAATGGCTTTTAATTTTCAAAGGCTTTTCATGAAATTTTTATGGGAAGGAAAAGAATACGATTTAAAGGGTATCATAGGGAAACCAAGTAAGGTAATAAGTTCTAATGGTATGAAAAAATTGATAAAAAAGGGACATCAAGGTGTAATTGCACAATTATTCTCATTAGATGTTCAAAAATCTAAGTCTCATATTTCCCCAGATCTCCAAAAGATGATTGATAAGCATTCCGAGGTATTTGAAGATATTCCAAAGTTCTTCCACCTGTTCGAGATCTTGATCATGCTATTCACTTAATTCCGGGAAGTGTTCCTCCTAACATTATACCTTACAGATACCCCTATGGATAAAAGAGTGAAATTGAGCGTATGGTTGAAGAAATGTTAGAGGAAAACATAATTAGGCCTAGCCAAAGTTCTTACTCTGGACCAATGGTAATGGTACACAAGCCAGATGGATCATTGGGTATGTGTCCAGATTATAGAGAGCTCAACAAGATACCAATTAAAGATAAATTTCCTATTCTTGTCATTGATGAATTGTTAGATGAATTGCATGGAGTAGTTTTCTTCACAAATTTGGATCTCTGTTCCAGGTATCATCATGTTAGAATGAAGGAGGAAGACATTCCAAAAAAAACATTCAGAACTCATTAAGGTCATTATGAATTTTTGTTCATGCCATTTGTTATCACAAATGTGCCTTCCACATTTCAAGGTTTGATGAATTCCATTTTCAAGCCTTTCCTTAGAAAATTTTTGCTAGTATTCTTTGATGATATACTAATCTATAGCAAGTCTTGGGAAGAACATGTTCAACATGTTGACAGGGTACTACAACCACTAAAGGAGCAACAACTATATGCAAAACCTTCCAAATGTTTCTTTGGAGAAAAGGAGATATAATATTCGGGTCATATTGTATCTCATGAAGGTGTCAAGGTATACCCCCAAAAAATTAAAGCATGATGGACTGGTCGATTCCCAAAACCATGAAGAATATTCGAGGATTCTTAGGTCTGATAGGGTACTATGAGCCGAACAAAAATTAGCTCACACAAAGATTACCAAAATATTTGGAATATCGAATAAGCCATGAGTAAAATATATGAATAAGAGATAAGATATGATATTGATGATGATTTACAATTACAATGATAGGGATTTATATAAGCCTTATTGTGCCTTTTCGAGTAAAAGGGCACATCTCTTGACATTTCTTAATTAATTATTTATATATTTATGTTTATTAATTATTAATTATTAATATTAATACTTAATATTGTTATTTAATGTTTATATATATTTATATATCTTATTATGTTATATATATATTTTTATATAACATTTTCTTTCTCTTAGAGATGCTTTGTCCTTAAAGCATAATTATAAAATATTCTTATCCTTTGTTCTTATTCGTAACTTCTTCTCATGATCTTCTGTGTTGGTAGTTGTGACACTTGATGAAATGAGATGATATGATCTCTTAAACATTGAGTAAAACTATTGCATCATCTGTGAAGTGGTCCACCCGAGGTCTACCTTCAATGTTTGTTGATCCATGGTTCGAATAAAACTTCTCATTTTCTGATTCCATACAAGTTGTCGATTTTGTCTTTGCTCTCTTTCAAGGTGATAGTTAGTTTGTTTGTAGGGATAATACTGCTTATTTTCCTCTTGAATTTGTCATCGATCATAATGAATCTTGTGATTATGTTGGCAATAAGGTACTCGAGTCGCATGTAGAGTGTTTGTAGCAACTTCAACTTTTGGTACTACTGGTGATTTATTGTTTGGTACCTTTTCAATGTAAGGAAAAATAACAGCACTAAGGAAGAATAACGACACCTCTAACAAAATTATTGAAGAAAGATGCATTTTCTTGGACTCTAGAGGCAACTCAAGCTTTTGAACAACTTAAGCAGGCAATGTGCAAAGCTCATGTTTTGGCCACAACATACTTTACAAAAACATTTATTGTGGAATGTGATGCTTCAAGAAATGTCATTGGTGTTGTTCTAATGCAAGAAGGACACCTGCTTTCTTTCACAAGTCATCCAATCAAGGGAAATCACTTATAGAAGCCCATTTATGAGAAGGAAATGATGGCAATTCTACATGCTCTTAAGAAATGACATCCTTACCTAATAGGTAGACACTTCAAGGTCAAAACAGATCATGAGAGTCTCAAATACTTCTTGGAACAGAGATTGTCTTCGATAGAGAAACAAAAATGGGTAACTAAAATGTCAGGGTATGGCTTTGAAATAATCTATCGAAAAGGGAAACATAATGTGGTGGCATATGCGCTTTCCAAAAAAGATGAATATGTCGGGGCATTACTTTTTGCAATTTCCATTCTACAACCCGATTGGGTAGTATCATCTAGGGAAGAATGGAAAAATGACCTATCTATGTGGATGCGCATTCAAAAGCTACATGACGATCTTAGTGTATCATATACTTTTGTGTGGAAAAATGATTCACTATGGTATAAGGATCACTTATATATATGCAAAGAATCCCAACTCAAACAATAGGTCCTCTCAGAATTACACACCTCTCCTATAGGTGGGCACTTTGGATTCATGAAAAATTACCATAGGGTCAAGAAGGATTTTTTTTGGAAGGTCTTAAATCTGATGTTCAAAGGTTCGTGGCCAAATACTTGGTTTTCCAACAGAATAATGTGGAAACAGTTAAGACCCCAGTACTTCTATAACCATTATAAATACCTTGCCAACGTTGGGAAGAAGTCTCAATGGATTTTATCACAGGTCTACCCAATTTAGAAGGAAAGAATGTTATTATGGTGGTTGTTGATAGACTCATGAAGTATGCATATTTTTGTGCACTCTCTTACCCTTTTAATGCAAGCATAGTAGCCACAACGTTTCTAGAAATAGTTCAAAAGTTACATGGAAATCCGAAGATTATTGTAAGCGATAGAGATCCATTTTTCACTGAAAATTTTTGGACTGAATTATTTTCTTGTTTGGTACCCAATTGGCTCATAGTTCATCTTATCATCCTCAATCTGATGGGAAAACTGAGATAGTGAACAAATGTTTGAAAGGCTATCTTCGTTTCTTTGCATTTGATAAACAAACACAGTGGGTGAAATGGTTATCTTTGGCAGAATGGTGGTACAATACTTCCTTCCATACATCATAAAAAATGTCTCCATTTATGGAACTTAATGGGTACCGGCCTCCATCTATCACATTTTCCTTAAAGAAAAAATATAAAGTTCAAGCCATGGAATATCACATAGAGCACCAGCAAGAATTTCTCTAGATACTTAAGGACAACCTATCTATGTCACAAAACATGATGAAACAACAAGTTGATTAACATGGGAGTGAAAGGAGTTTGAAGAAGGGGATTGGGTATTTTTTAGGCTACAACATTACAAGAAGATGTTCCTCAAGAAAATAAATAAGGAAAATAAATTAGCACCCAAGTATTATGGTCCTTATAAAGTGTTGCA
Organism: Larix kaempferi; assembly: GCA_027924585.1. Classification (NCBI taxonomy): domain Eukaryota; kingdom Viridiplantae; phylum Streptophyta; class Pinopsida; order Pinales; family Pinaceae; genus Larix; species Larix kaempferi. Next base: position 448,909 of record BSBM01000411.1, on the reverse strand, counting down.
GATGATTGGTAATATGGATTACAAATTGGAGCTCCCTTCATCTTCAAGAGTGCATCTAGTTTTCCATGTTTCTTGCTTAAAGAAGGTAATAAGAGACAAGATCCCAATTCAAACAATCTTGCTAGAGCTTGACGAAGAAGGAATATTCATATTGGAACTTGAACAAATCATTGAAACATGGACCAAACAACTACGTAATCGGGCTATTACTGAGTACCTCATCAAATGGAAGAACCTTCCAGTGGAAGATTCGACATGGGAAGATGATTCCTTCATACAGAAGCATCCAAAACATATCCAATATTGAGGACAACATTGGTCTAAATGGGAGGGGCATGTTAATCCCTAAATATTGAAACATTACCCCCTATGTAGTGGCACATTACCCCCTCTATTATGGTGCATTACATATTATTGATGTTGGCTTGGGTCTATTAGTGGGTCTATTAGTTGTTATTGTACCCATTTGTATACTATATATAGGAAGGAGACATTTTCATTTTAGTCATCATTGTATCTTGTCTTGTCTTATGTACTTAGTACATTGTGTAAGGAGGTTCCTCCCTCGAAGAGGCTTGTTATTCATCTTAGTTCTTCATTATTAAGGCGTGGATTAATTTCTTCTGGTCTATTTCTACTATTTTTATGCTATATATGGGACTTGGTTGCATAGCACTTCCACCTAATCGATATTTTGATCATGCTATTCACTTAATTCCAGGAATTGTTCCCCCTAACATCAAACCTTACAAATACTCCTATGTCTAGAAGGTGAAATTGAGCGCATGGTTAAATAAATGTTAGAGGTTGGCATAATTAGGCACAATCAAAGTTCTTATGCTGCAATAGTGGTAATGGTACACAAGAAGGAGGGATCATGGCGTATATGTCCAGATTATAGGGAGCTCAACAAGATCACCATCAAAGATAGGTTTCCCATTCCCGTGATTGATGAATTGTTAGATGAACTACATGTAGTAGTTTACTTCACAAAGTTGGATCTCCACTCAGGGTATCATAAGATTATAATGAAGGAAGAAGACATCCCCAAAAAAACATTCAGAATTCATGAAGGTCATTATGAATTTTTTGTCATGCGTTTTGGCCTTACGAATGCACCTTCCACATTTCAAGGTTTAATGAATTCCATTTTCAAGCCCTTCCTTAGAAAATTTGTATTAGTATTTTTTGATGATATACTAATCTATATCAAGTCTTGGGAAGAACATGTTCAATATGTTGACATGGTGCTACAACTACTAAATGAGAAACAACTATATGCAAAACCTTCCAAATGTTTCTTTAGGGTAAAGGAGGTAAACTATTTGAGTCATATTGTATCTCATGAAGGTGTCAAGGTAGACCCTAACAAAATTAAATCCATGATGGACTGGTCTATTCCCCAAAACTTGAAGAATCTTAGAGGATTCATAGGTTTGATAGGATACTACCTCAAGTTTATCCGAAACTATGGAAGAATAGTAGAACCTATGACAACATTATTGAAGAAGGAAGCATTTTCGTGGACTCCAGAGGCAACTCAAGAATTTGAAAAACTTAAAGAGGCAATGTGCAAATATCCTGTTTTGACCACACCAGAGTTCTAAAAAACCTTCATTGTGGAATGTGATGCCTTAGGAGGAAATGAAATCCGTGTTGTTCTAATGCAAGAAGGATAGACCCTTTCTTTTGAAATTCGACCAATCAAGGGAAAGAACTTACATAAACCAATTTATGAGAAGGAAATTATGGCAATACTACATGCACTTAAGCAATGGTGTCCTTACCTAATAGGTAGGAACTTCAATGACAAACAGATCATGATAGTCTTAAATACTACTTGGAATAGACACATATTCAGAAGAGAAACAAAAATGGGTAACCAAGATGTTGGGATATGACTTTGAAATCATCTATAAAAAAGGGAACTAGAATGTGGTGGCAAATGCACTCTCCAGAAAAAAAATGAGGATGTTGAGGCATTAATTTATGCAATTTTTATTATGCAACTCGATTGGGTAGTAGTAGCAAGGAAAGAATGGAAGAATGACCTACCTATGTGTAACAGATACTTTTGTGTGGAAAAATGATTCACTATGGTATAAGGATTGCTTATATATATGTAAGAACTCCCAACTCAAACTAAAGATCCTTTTGTAATTACACACCTCTCCTATAGGTGGGCACTCAAGATTCCTAAAAACATACCAGAGGATCAATAAGGAATTCTTTTGGGAAGGTCTTAAATATGATGTTCAAACTTTTCGTGGCAAAATGTTTGGGTTTCCAACAAAATAAGGTTGAAATAGTTAAGACCCCAGGTATTTTACAACCATTAGAAATACCTTATCAGTGTTGGGAGGAAGTCTCAATGGATTTTATCACAGGTCTAACCAAGTTAAAAGGGAAGAATGTTATTATGGTGGTTGTTGATAGGCTCACAAAGTATGCACGCTTTTGTGCACTCTTTCACCCTTTTAATGCAAGTAGAGTTGATGCAGCCTTCATGGAATCATTTCAGAAGTTACATGGAAACCCGAAGATTATTATATGTGATAGAGATCCAATCTTCACTGGAAAATTTTGGATTGAATTATTTTCTTATTTAGGTACCCACCTAGCTCATAGATCTTCTTATCATCCTCAATTCGATGGGAAAATGAGATAGTGAATTTTTTTTTGGAAGGCTATATGCATTGCTTTGCATCTGATAAACAAACACAGTGGGTGAAATGGTGTCTCCATTTATGGCACTTTATGGGTACCATCCTCTTTCTATCACATCTCCCTTAAAAGTAAAATCTAAATTTCAAGCTCTGGAAGATCACCTAGAGCACTAGCAAGAAGTTCTTCAGTTACTGAAGGACAACTTGACTATGTCAAAAATTAGGATGGAACAAAAAGCATATCAACATCACAATGAAAGGAGTTTTGATGAAGCGGATTGGGTATTTCTGAGGATACAAACTTAGAAACAAATGTCCCTCAAGCAACTAAATAAAGACAATAAATTAGCACCCAAGTACTATGGTCCTTATAAAGTGTTGCAGAAGATTGGCAATTTGGATTACGAATTGGAGCTCCCTTCATCTTCAAGGGTACACCCAATTTTCCATGTTTCTTTCTTAATGAAGGTAATATGATACGAGATCCAATTCAAACTATCTTGTTGGAGCATGATGAAGAAGGAAAATTCATATTGGAACCTGAATAAATCACTGAAACAAGCAATAAACAACTATGCAATCATGCTATTACTGAGTATCTCATCAAGTGGAAGAGTTTACCAGTTAAATATTCGACATGGGATTATAAATCCTTCATACAGAAGCATCCGCAACTAATCAAGCGTTGAGGAAAACACTTGTCTAAAGGGGAGTGGCATGTTAAGCCCTAAATGTTGGCACATTACCCCCTATATTGTGGCTCATTACATATTATTGTTGTTGACTTGGGTCTATTAGTAGTAATTTTTATTAGTATTATTATATTTTTTATGTCGGCTTGGGTCCATTAGTTGTTATTGTACCTCTTTGTCTCCTATATATAGGAAGGAGACCTTTTCAATTGAATCATGTTGTCTCTCTTGTCTTGTGTACTTAATACATTGTATAAGGAGGTTTCCCCCTCAAAGAGGACTTCTATTAATTTGTTTTCTTCATTAAAGGCGTGGAGTACTCTTTCTAGTATATTTCTACTCTTTTCATGTTCTCTTTGGAAATTTGTTGCTTAACAGTGTATATGATTTTGCTGCAACTGTAATTCCAACTTTCATCCATTAATACAAAAGTGAGTTTCTGCAATGGTGCATTACCCACTGTGTGAGATTGGATATTAGATAGCTATACAATCAAATTGGCAAGGTCCCACTAAGAGGAGTGTAAGGCTATTGTTATATTTTTTGTAGATAATTTAGTTTAGTTTGTTATGTATTTTTGTACAATTTCGTGTGTATATAAATTGATTTCTCAGTGTGATTTCCAATATCATTTGCTAGCTATCATAACTTTGCCATTTACATTCAATATTGTATACAGAGCACTCTCTCGTAACATTTGTAATATCTAGGTTTCAGTGTTTTCATCTTTGTTATGATAACGAATCTACTCAATATTTCATAGTAGCTTAACCAAAGCGGTTTTCAATAGTCCTTGTAGATGTTTAAATAGTGATATAGTTATTGGTTGAATATCCAATTTTTTTAGAGTATTTGAACAATGTGATTTGGATAACCATTTATTTCTTGATTTATGTAGATAGTATTTTATCAAATTTGTCTTGTTTAAAGTTTACATAATGAAAAGAATTTTGTAGTTGACCAAATCAATCATGTTTAGTAGTCACAGGAACACTTGGTTTCCCATGTGAAAGACTGTGAATCAAGCTTATGAATGAGATTCAAATTAAGGAACTAATGACTAGGTGTAGATTATAAAGAGTGCTTTGTTAGATAGATTCACTTTCCTATAATTTATTTTTCTGTGGTATGTTTAGTAAGTTTATGTATGCATCCCTACATGAATAATCCATTGAATATTGAGGATTCATTTTCTACTTACATAAGATCACATGAACACTTAGAATAATGAGATATTGTGATTCATAACTTAATAGCATTTAGTAAATCTTACAAACCAACGTTAAGCTACAATCCTCTAGTTTTAGCTGAATTGTTTTCCTTTGTTTTGATTTCATTTAAATCTCAAGTTGGTTTTTAAGTGTAGAACACTATAGGATTAAATCCTCTAAATACTCAAGGTCTAATAATCTATATCAGCGAAACCACATGTGCATTGTCGGTAATGAAATATTGTGGTTCAGAACTTGATAAGCATTAGAGTCCCATAGTCCGGTGACAAGTTGCAATCCTTAGTGTTATTTATTTCCAGCATTTCGTAGAGAGGTTAGGATAGGATTTGATCCTGCATTTCATGTGCTTGCATATCAAAGTTTATGAGCTCTTGGATTGACGATTTAATGTCTAGAAATTATGCATATAATTTAACCGACATTTTTGGCATCGTTCGGGAGGTTCTAAAGGGATTAGAGCCGCTAAATAGTTTATTTTTCTTGCATTTTATCCTTTTATCCTTAAATATAATTTTTGGTTATGCCAACATTTATGACTTTGAGGACGCGAAATAGTAAGACGCAAAGACAACCTCACTACAAAATTTATGTGGTGTAATAGCCTGATGCATCCACTTTAGTGGGTATCCTCGAGCCCTCTCCATGTTGGTACAATATGCTTTCTTTATTTTTTTATTCATAGAAAGAAAGAAGCTAACTCATGTCAACAGATAACTTGGTGACAACAAGATTATTAACATCGGGGCATTTGAGTACACGATCAAATTTTCTTTAAGTTTTCTTTGAGCGTGTCTTTCATTTTTTGTAGGTAATTTCATTTCATTTTTTCAATATTTTTTTTAAACAAAAAAGAGAAAAAAATTGGTGTTGTAAGAACCCCCATGTACTAATCAGTTTGTGAGCACGAGATCTAGGTCAAGCAGAAAAACTAAAGATGTTGAGGAACTTGTTGAGCAAAGGTGGGAATTCTATTACAAGGATTGTCTCAAATCCTTGTCCAAACTCTAGAACTATCACTAAGGATGAATCCGCAATCCAAGAAGCAGTAGAGGAACAAATGATCCATGAAAATAATCCACAAGGGGAGGATATAGAAGTTTATATTAGTAGTCCCTATGAGCATATAGAAGAAATCAATGTGCCGAGGACCAATTCAGATGAAGAGCATATACTAGAGCCTGAGATAGAAGAATTTTTGGCATGTTTATCATCAAATCCTTTGTGCATTATGGAGTGTGATGATTAAATTTCAGAAGAACCTCATGACTTGAAAACCAAAGAAGAAATCCAAGGAGAAAAAGACTACATCGACACTTGATTCCAAATAGTCATTAGGCCACAATATCACTCCATATTTGAAAAGCATCTGGCCTCTCATATCTCTGTATTCATTGAGGTATACTTTTTATATTTGGATATGAGTACACTAGAGATCTTGTTACCCAAATGGATCCATTGGAATTATTCCTACACTTGAAAATATATTTTTCTTTTTCAAGTAGGGTAGGATAGTTAAATAAATGAATAAATAAATAACATAGTAAAGATAAAAATAAGTTTAGTTGCAAAAACCAGTTTACTAGCGTAGCTGGACAAGAGTTTTGCTTGAAAACCAGGCAACTCGCGGGAAAAATTATTAATAAATTTATGTATGTTGGTTCAATTCTATATTATGGTTCTTCAAAATCATCTATGTTTTATGCTTGTGTTTTGGATGGTGTGATATTCCTTAAGGCTCACCTACTGACGAATCTCATCCCATTGACTTCAACACATCATATGGGATAAAGACTAGAGATGTTTATAAGTACCTTGGGGCCTACATGCCTTTATGGTAGGTTCTCTCGCTATCAACAAGGGAATACATCAATGTCCCTTGACTGATGGATTCTTAAGGTGTTCGACTTCATTACATTCATTCACACCAACTAGAATGTACTTTTGTACCTTTATTCCCATTGACATTAATGGTGGCTCATCTCGCATTGGTTAACGATTTATATTATTGATTGGTAATCCAATGATTTCTTTCTATGTTCGACTCCAAGTAAATTCATTCACATATATTTAATTGTGCTAGTAAGGGTTATATGTAAAGACTATATGGTTTATGGTATCAACAACAACAATAGAATTTAAGTTTCAATTAAGTATTCAACTTTCATTTTCATCTTGGTTCTAATAAAAAGAGTTCATATTTTCATCATCAACAACATCAACATCAGTCCTAGAGCATGGCATAGTTTGGTGGATTTGATCAACATTCATCATCCTACAACATTGCTCATTCTCATATTTTCAATTGTTCTCTCAGCTCTGTTAAAATGGATCAAAGATTCTCTACTTCGTTTGCATGAGGACATGCAAAGATCTTGGCATGGGGGAGTGCCCATCAACACCAGTCTTTGTAGCAATCAAGTTCTCAGCATCCTAGTGATTTTTGTGTTTTTGGTCATAGTAACTTCATAGTGTCACAGGAACTTCATAGTGCTACGATAAATACATAGAGGTGGCAAGAAAGTTGATTTATCTAGCATCAATTCAACATTCAATGTTTTTTTTCTTCTGGTACCTAAATGAGTATAGGAAAATTGTAGCTATGTTTTGGAAGTTTTTTCTTTACTTTAATAGGTTCATATGGTTCTTCAACATTTCCTATACCATTTCAAATTTAACATTTCATGTACTAGTTCAAATTCAACATTTCTTGTAATAGTTCAAATCCAGGTTTCCTGTACCTATTCATGTTTAGCATTTCCTATACTTGTCCATATTTAACATCCAAGTTTCAAAATTGGGTCAGCATTCATCCTTGCTCAATATCACTAGTTTTTATCCTTGATATACCTCTTATTCATCCTGCAGTCAACATACATCATACTTCAACATGCAATACAAATCTGAATTCCAAATACAGGAACTCCACTCTGTTGCAAAAATTAGACATTGTTACCGAAACTCCATAGGGTAGTAGGAAAACCTGTAGGTCTCTATATTGATATCCTTAGTATTTTATTGTTCTTTCCACCTCAGATCATTCAGCTCAGATTTATTTCCACTTACAAATTTGATTGAAGCTCGACTCAAGCATTTGACATTATACTCATAAGTTTATATTGGCTTCATGAGGTAAAATAATCCGAGGTAAATCTTTTTCCTAATCTTTCCAATTCATTATATTCAAAGGAAATTTATTTTTATAACAACGATAGCTTTTATACTTGTTTATTTTTCCACTTCCTAATTCATAGATTATACTACATTTTCGCTCTATTCTATCCTAATTATCCTCACATGAAATATTTTGAGGATACCAAAAATCATTTCTTACCCTATGCTTTTTATCCACACCAATCCTCTCGACCTGGCATGCATCATTACCTTACCTTAGACATCCTATTCTTATCAATTTCTAGACACCCTTGCATATAAATCATTACTAAATTATGTTTAGTACGTTAACATGAATTGGAAATTAATAATCGCTCATTCGAATCACTTCAAGGTTTCAAATGAACCTTGCATGTCTCGATTTTTGTTCTCCCATTGTTCCTCTGCATTATAACCATCATGCCTTCACCATTTCTCGATCATCAAACTATGTGGTATTGAATTTGTGCGTTTTTACTCTGCGCCCACCTTTTACAACTTATGTGTGAAGTATGGGAAGAAAGGGGGTCGAGTGGCATGAGCCGAAATCCATTATAGTGTTGGAGGGTTTCCCCGAATTCAATGCATGTAAAACCACATTCCTTAACATAGAGTGGTATTCGTTCTTCACCAATTTTCATGGATACAATGACCAGGTGGATCTCTAGTTTGCATAGGGTTTCAATGGCAAGGTAGTCCTCATTGGAGACTTGGTAATGGGGGTATCTAAGAAGACCATAGCTCGTGCCACCAGACTTCCAATAAAAGGTGAAAATGGTTTAAAAATAAACCTATTGAGCACTCTGTGTCTGCCTGATTCCCTAATACATAGCACCAAGAAGCTAATTGGATGAAAGGGGTCCGTTGTTCATGGATAAAGGATGAATGATGCGTTCTGTTGTATGTGTTGTAGAAATATTTGACATGCAGGGCAGGTATGCAGTAACTTCAATCTACCATATTTGATTGCTCCTCCATTTTGAAGTAGGCCTTGAATTAAATTTATCTTATTTCTTATGCAAAAGGTTTTCCAAGATGTCTAAGCAAGTCTAGAAAAACCCTAAAAATCCATACAATAGCCTATGTAATCATGGCGTCATTAAAATCATGATTGAGGAGGAATCAAAGGATAGAAACGATAATTGGGTCAATTTCCTGAGTAGAAACGGGTTCAATTATTTACATGAATCCATTGTTACAGAAGCTCAAGGAACCACACAATCGCTACCTTCCCACACTCAACAAATAGAAGCTCAAGAAACCCCAAAATATCCACTTGTTCATACTTAGGAGATAGAAGCACCATAAATTTAGTCTATTCATACTCTTGAAGCAGAGGTCCAAGAAGCACATCCAATTCACCATACCCTAGATCGAGCTCCTGACTCTCCTTGGGACAAAATATTTGTCTGTGTTCCTAGAAAGACTCAAATATATAAACAAAAGGCTAAAGATACCCATTGTAGAAGAAACCCTTGTTACTAGAAGACTTACTAGGAGTATGGCACAAAAAACCAAACCCACTAATCCTGAGCCTAACTTGCCCAAGCAAAATCTGATCTACTTAGAGCATGAAGAGGGAGACATTAGGGAGATTTCTAAACCCTCTCATAAAACAAATTCTCCTCATAAGAAGAAGAGGCCTGAACCTTCTAAACTTACCCCTTCTTTACCCTTGAAAAAGCTTGACTTCAAATATGGTTAGCAATCCGAGTGTGTCATTCCTGAGTATGATCCTACTGATTTAATAATAATTAAACCCATGGACCTTAATGACAAAGAAGATATCTTACCTTCAAAACATGGTCATGTTGAATTTAACCCTGAGATGTTTAATCCTTATCAATTTGACTATGATTCACTTGAGCACAACCCTCATGATCTCAAAATCCATGATGATTATGTACCTCAAGTCACTACTAGTAAACCTGTAGTCTCTTCTAATTCTGTTATTACCTCTATAATTTCTCAATTGAAGAAGAAGAAAAATAAGATTAAAAAACTTAAGGAAGATATTAAAGAGTATGACATTTTATATCAATGTATTAAAGAGGAAAATGAAAAACTCGAGGCACAGATCCATAAGCTTCAACACAAAAATGAGAAGTTGGTTTCCAAGCATGAGAAGATAATCTCTAAGAACAAGAAGCTTCACATGTTAGCTAGGAAATGGTGTACATAGGATAAGGAGTATATCGCTCATATCAAGATGTTGAAGAAAAGGATCATGGAACAAAGAGACAAAACAGGAAGAAATTTCAACATTTTGGTTGATGCAATGCAGCTAGGTTGATATTATTTTGCTCCAATTTTGAATTTTTGATACAGTTTTGCAGAATTTGACAAAGAAGTTTTGCATGAGGACATGCAAATGAACAGGTGTGGGGGAGATTTTGGTATGCTTATTTGACACCTTTTTCATCACCCATTCACCCATTTTTGACATGTTTTTCCTAGCTATGACATCTAATTGCAATATGTATTACCCTATCCACTCACATTTACGAAGTTAATATTCCAAGCAAGTGTGAAAAGGTAATATGGTTGTTTATTTTCCTAATTTCCTTTGTTTTTTATGATTTACACAAGGTTTTGGAATCCATCTTACTAATGATGGTTTAGTCCTGTAGCATCACTTGGTTTTTGCGGCTTAGCTCCGTTTTTGCAGCTTCGTTCCGTTCTTTCAACATGGTTCATTTCTTGTAACACCAACTAGTTCCTATAGCACCGACCAATTCCTACAGCGCGACTCTGTTTCAACGATCATTGTCAACGTTCTTCATATGTATATGTGTCCAAAAAAGAAACCAACACATGGGTATCATGACTCGACACTTCTAGGTGGTGATGTGTCCCTCACCACACGCCCAGTCACCCATTCTTACATGTGCAATCTGTGATAATGAGATAAGGCAGGAGATGATAGATTCCATTCATATGCATTGTGTGTCGTAGGAATGGAATGTCTAGCTGCTGTGGACTATGTCTACAATATTTTATAGCTCAGATCCGATTCCCTTATTCGTATTCGTTGATTCATGAGACACCTTGTAGCTGTTATGAACTATATTTGTAATTTGTTTTATTTCTTCCTTGATTTGATGACTATCCTTTCCTTCATTAGTGGATCTATTGTTACAGCTCGATCCTTTATATATGTGCCCATCCTTTGGTGTGGAGGAATACAAAGGGGAGAATCAGAGAGAAGAACAATGGTATATTTGTATTTTGTTAGTCATTCTTATTAAACAGAGTATTGTCCATATGATTTTGCTACAACTATAATTCCATCTTTCATCCATCAATACCAAAGTCAGTTTCTGCAATGGTGTATTATCCATTATGTGAGATTGGAGATTAGATAACTCTACAGTCCTATTGGAAAGGTCCCACTAAGAGGAGTGTGAGGCTATTGTTAGAATTTTTGTAGATAATTTAGTTTAGTTTGTTTTATATGTATCTTTGTACAATTTCATTTGTATATAAATTGATTTCTTAGTGTGATTTCCATATCATTTGATAGATATTATAACTCTGCCATTTACATCCAATCTTGTATACGGAGCACTCTCCCATAACATTTGTAATATCTAACTTTCTGTGTTTTCATCTTCGTTATATAACATATCTACTCAATATTTCGTAGCAACTTGAGCACAATGGTTTTTGGTAGTCCTTGTAGATGTTTAAATAGTGATATAGTTATTGATTGAATATCTGATTTGTTTAGTTTTTGGTAGTCCTTGTAGATGTTTAAATAGTGATATAGTTATTGATCGAATATCTGATTTGTTTAGAGTATCTGAACATTGTGATTTGGATAACCATTTATTTCTCGATTCCCATAGATAGTCTTTTATAATTGTCTTGGTTAGAGTTTACACAGTGAATATAATCGTTTAGTTGACCAATCAATCATGTTTAGCAGTCACATGAAAACTTGGTTGATCATGTGAAAGACTGTGAATTGAGCTTATGAACGAGATTCAAATTAAGGAACTAATGACTGGGTGTATATCAGAAAGAGTACTATGTTAGATAGATTCACTTTCCTATAATTTATTTTTTTTGCAGTATGTTTAGTAAGTTTTTGTATGCATCCCTACAGGAATAAGCCATTGAAGATCGAGGATTCATTTGCTACTTATGTAAAATCACATGAACACTTAGAATAATGAGAGATTGTGATTTGGAACTTAATAGCATTTAGTAAATCTTACAAACTAATGTTAAGCTACAATCCTATAGTGTTAGTTGAATTGGTTTCCTTTGGTTTGATTTCATTTAAATATGAAGTTGCTTTTAAGTGTAGACCACTATAGGATTAAAGCCTCTGAAGACTCAAGACCTAATAAGATATATAAGTGAAACCACATGTGCGTTGTCGATAATGAAAGATTGTGGTTTAGAACCCAATAAGCATTAGAGTCCAATAGTCCGGTGACAAGTTGCAATCCTTAGTGTTAGGTATTTCCAACATTTCGTAGAGAGGTTAGGATAGGCTCTAATCTTGCATTTTTAGTGCTTGCATCTCAAAGTTTATGAGCTCCTGAATTGATGATTTAATGTCCGAAAATTATGCATATAATTTAACCGAGAAAATCAAAAGTATGTACACATACTTTATACAGGAGCAGGGGATATTTACTTGCATTGCATATCAAAGACAAAATGTTCTTAGATTACAGAAAATCTAACGAGTAAGTAACCATAAGGTTTTCCTTTTAACCAAAAGTCCCATGACATTCCTATGAAGGACAACTTGTATACAAATTACAATGGCAAAGACATTGCCAAGATTTCAACAAAATGGTAATTGCCAAGAATTCAACAAAATGGACAAGAAAGACTAAATCATGAAATTTGAGCCTTCTTCAACTATGTTAGAAACATTTGTTGAATATTACTTTATAATCAAAAGTGGCTTTCACTCTTGAAATTATAAATATAATCCTCGCCAACAATAAAATGTTTTGCAATGTAAAAAAAAACTTAATTTTATCACAAGTTGGGAAAATGGTATTGAACTCCTATGGTGTATGGGAAGAGGGACCAAATGGTAATGACCTCCTATGGTGTATGTGAAGAGGGAACAATTATTTTATTCTTCTATTTGATTTTGGATCCCGTTTCGAGCATGTTACAGTGTAATTTTCCACCTTGTGAGCATCAGCATTGATTGGCCTTCATGATCCATTTTATTGACTCAGATCCACATTTTATCCTCCAGGAACACACTTTTCCCTATTTTTGTTCCTGTACGCTAGCTGTTCCACTATATCCAGCGTACACGCAGGCTGTCCCACTATAGCCAGTGTACACCAAGTTAAATGGTAAAAACCAATAGAAAAATACTTTTTACTACCAAAAAGCAATCTTAAGGTGACCTTTGGCCCTCCATATACCCCGAAACAACTCGATTCGACCTTTCACTTACCTTTGGAAGGCTATATATTGAGCTCTTATGGTGTATGGAAAGGAGGTGAAAGAGAAAGCAAGATAACTCTAGTGGAGTTTTTCCGTGACTTGAGTCTACACTCGTTGATCCTTGTTGTTGTGAACTCCTTATGTTCACCTACCAAACTCCTTTCATAGTTTGAGTTTTCCATTGCATGGGGGATTGAAGTGGTGGAGGCACAAGTGGAGAGATCCAGTGCTTGGTTCAGATTGGTTGCCAGCAAGAGGTCGTATCATTGTACTTCTTGTAATTAATTAATGGAAATACTCATTTTCTCGTCCAATTGATGTTGTGAATGTTGTTTAAATTACATTGGGTTACATTTGCTTATGATATCATGGATCATGTTCTTGATTATGCTAATATCTTTCACATATTATATGTAGTTGCTTGTATTTGTTGTTGAGACTAATTTGCAGGTTCAAGTGTAGAGATTGAAAGCTCAATGGGGATCTACTTCGAACATCCGGTTGAAGGTTGGTTCTTATTCTCCATAACTTATCATTTTCATTATAATAACATTGCATTAGGAATTGAGTTATTTTCTGGTGGTCAGCTGTATGTTGTGGTCTACCCCGAGCCATAGGAAGTTTTCTCCGTAACAGAAATGATGACTCCGCTGGGGAGAACATCCATTTTGGGATTTTTTAGGCATTTGTCCTTATTTTGAATTGATGTTTGTCAAGCTTCTGTGTCATTGACTGGCCATCAAGATTTACATTAGAAAACTAGCTTTTTCTGGGTTGTTTGACTTTTTTTGGGTTCATTTTTCCCTGTACGCGGCTCAACCTAGTTTTGACCGTGTCTACCCGCACCTGTGTGAATTGTAGCCCGCGTCTACCCACTGCTGTTCTTTGAACAGTCACGTACAAGTCCGGGATTGGTTGATTTTTGGCCTTGGGTTGTTGCTGGGTTGGTTATGAATGTTCCCGAGTCTTAGTTGGCCTGTTTCCTGACTGTTCCATGCTCTGTTTGTGACCAGAAACTCATCTTTCTTTTTGTTTTTGAGCCTTTTGATTTTTCACAATTTCTTGTTTTATAGCTCATTAGCTTGGCTGAATCTTACTGTTTGGGTTTTGTTGGGTTGTCTATTTGATATGCTCTGCATTTCTTTACTGAATGGTTAGATTTTGCTTGCATTTTTTCATTTCCTTATATTGAAAAAATACAAAAACAGTGTTTTGCATTTTCCTTGCATTTATAAGAGAAAATACAAAAATATTTGCTTTTTGCATGAGAGTGCTTGTGATTTCATCTAGGACTTTCTTGTGCATTGAAACTTTAAAGAGCTGCATTTTATTTTGAACCATTTTGATTGTCATATAAGTGGCATGCTTTTTATTGAATAGATGAGTCTAGTGTTTTTTGGTTGTGCATATCATTGAGTCCTATACATCATCAATTTCACAACCATATCCTTTGAGTAATTACAACCATTAAAATCAACGCTCAATCTTAAAATTGAATAGAAATGATTTTCATTTTATAGGGTGCACTAACTAGCTTAGTTTTAGAGTCTTGGAATAAATAATTGTGAGTTAACAATCCAAGACTATTGAACCAACATTATGTGTTTGACCAGGGAGTGGTGAAACCCATGGTATACATCATTGTTCTCAGGAAGATCTACTAAAACCAGAGTTAAGCACGAGGTCACAAGAGGTTGGTTGCGGAGATAGCCCTCCAATACTAGTTGAACGTGGGATATACTTCCAGGATTTGTTCGTGTACAGGGGCTCTTGAGGGATTTGTACCTCTTGAGTTTCAGGCTTAGCTACCCTGCCCATACGAAGGATCCCACCTGCAACTGTTCGCTTGAGCATTGGTTATATCGTGGTGACCTTAGTTGCTTTACCTAGGTATCACATAGGGAATTCGTTGCGGTTATTCTGCGATTGTCCTGAGTCAGATAGGGGTTGGACAACACAGTTGCATGTTGTATAGGGATTTGACCTTGTGCATGCAGTGAAGTCTGGGAACCCTTATAACTGATTATCTTACCTCCGGTTATAGTTTGGGAGTCTAAATCCTCTCCTAGGTGAGACATACCGGCTGTAGTGTCGGGAGGTCCCTTGAGCCAGTCCTGTTTGTGTGCATTTGGCTGTAGTTTCTTTAGGTGTGTGCTCTTTGATCGATAGTTGGATGTTAGGAGGCATTCTAATTATTTGGAGTTATCGTGGAGCGAGATCCACTTCTCCATCTGTCTCATCGTTTGGCTAGTTTACCAGCTGACGAGGTAGCACATCCTTTTCATAAGAGACACTGGAGGATCCCCTTCGATACTTTTGAGAATTTTGATAAATTTCACGAGTACATTATGAATCTTGCATCTGGAACACCGGAAAGAATTCCCGTGACTCCGTCGGTTGAGGTCGATGGACAGACTGCTCCTCCCACTCCTAGAGAGCTTGGAGAGGAAGGTCCGCCCCCACACGTCACTTTCTCAAGTTTTGGCCCATTTCCACCCCCAGATCCAAACCCATCCCATGGTACATACACACAGGGATTCCGATATGGGATGCCAAATCTTAATGACACTATGAACCCTTCGACCACTAATCCTTTTTTCAGTTGGTATGCACAGCTTTAATTCGAATGTTACATCCACTTCGTCAGGTAGTCAAGCTAACACTAGTCTCAGAGCTACGGGCACTGCTCCTTCCAGGGGCGGTGCATCCTCTCCTTCTCCCTCTGGGGGTGGCACATCCTCTACTGCTCCCCCCAAGGGTGGCACGACCTTTTTCGCTCCATTTCAATTCACGTTTGGTCACATTCCTTCGGCTTATACAGTTGTTGGAGGAGGACCACACCCTAGGACTTCCCCTCATTTTAGTGGGAACACTTGACATAACACTGCTCACACCACACAACCTAACACCCATGTTTCTACGCATATACCCATGACTACGACCACGTATGTTAACCAACATGTCCTTCCTAACACTGGGAGTGGGCACATTCCCAACTCTGGGGGTGGGCACATTCCCAACACTAGGGGTGGGCACATACCCTATACTGGGGGTGGACACATTCCCAACATTGGGAGTGGGTACATTCCTAACACTTGGGGTGGGCACATTCCCAATACTCGAGGTGGACACATACCTTATACTGGGGGTGGGCACATTCCTAACCTTAGGGGTGGGAACATTCCTAACACTGGGGGTGGAAACATACCCTACACTTATGGTCATTACTCGACTGCTCCTGCTACAACTAGCACCTATATGACCCATAATTATGGTGGTAATCCTTCTTATAATGCAGTGGCTTCTGGCCCTTACTATAACTCTCCTCACTATGGTGCTTATAACGCATATATACCTTCGCACCCTTACACGGGTCAGGGCGGAGGAGTCTAGCAACGTTATGGTCACGGTCACGGTTCATATCATCCCTATGGTCCGCAAGGTCAGCCTCTTTTGGGAGCCTTTAATCCAGCTTCACAGCCTCAGCTCCCATTTCTTGCTCAGTTGAATCTACCAGATCTTTCGAAGCTCACGAATGATCCGGTGTGTCATGATCCTTCTTGGCCTCCAGTCCCTACCAAGCTCCCTTTGGACATTCCGAAGTTCGAAGGGAAGAATGGTGAGGATCCGGGTGATCATGTTACGACTTTTCACCTTTGGTGCTCCTCGAATTCTTTAAACCACGATTCTATTCGTCTGAGACTATTTCAATGCACCCTCACGGGGGTAGCCATGAAGTGGTATGTTGAGTTTCCTAGGGGCACTTACAGGGGTTTTAATGAGACAACTTTGGTTTTCTTGGATCACTTTCAGTTGCCGGTTCGTTACGATACTGGCACCGAAATTTTATCTACCTTTCGCCAGAACAAGGCCACGCATATATCTGATCACATTCAAGAGTGGCGTCGACGGAAGAGGCTAGTGAAATCCAACATTCCTCCAAAATTTCTGTTGGAATGGTTCATCAAGTCGTTGCTTCCCTACATATCTAAGGATGTTTCGGTGTTTGGCATCATGACTGAGGAGCAAGCTATATTCAAATCCCAACAGCTAGATTTACTCTATGCTCAATCTGGTATCATGTACGATATCATTCCTGACGCACTGCGCTCATGACATGAGCCCAAGCTTGTTTCTGGACCACATGCCGATGGCATTGTTGGATCCATGAGTACTCGACCCGTGGACTTGGTTACAAATCAAATGAAATTTTTTTCTATTATCCAGTCTACCCTGGGACAGGCTTAGGCCTTGTCCACTCCTACCCAATCGTTCGATGTCCATTTTATACAGACGATGAACCCATCAGGTAACCAACAACCTGGTGGAAAGAAGAAGGGGAGAAACAATCGTAAGGGTGGGAATAATGGGAATAATGGAAGTAATTTAAAAACTCCTAGAAAAGAGAATTCCAACCCTCCTCGGGAAGGCGAAAATGTTGGTGGGGACCGTAAGCTGAGACGTAAGGTGAAATTCCCTTGAAAACTTTGTGGGGAGGATTATCTGACTCACTTGTGTCCTCGAATTGAAGAAGCATCGAAGCATCTTGCACAGAGCCCAGCTGTGTTGAAAGATCCCCTTCCGCATCATCAGAATATGGATTCGAATGCTCTCGTCACTGGCTATGGGACTAATGAAACTACAACTTCCTCTTCCCATGCTGGTGGCTACGGATGCGTGAACATGGTCCAATCTCAGGTTAGTGTTGCTACTTGTCAATGCGATTATGGTGCACCACAACCAAATATGGGGAATGAGCCTCCTCCTCCTCCTGATACTTCTTTGCATATCGAGAATCCCACTACTATGCCGTGGATACTGAAAGGTGTTCTTAAGCGCTCGCCGCACAATCCCAATGCCCAAGCCGCCCATAACTACTCCATTGTAGAATATTTGTGCCAAAATCCATGTGCCATGTTGGCTCTTGAGGTTTTATAGGCATGTCCTTCGCAGAGGACCACCCTTTTAGCTGCTTTGGGAGTTCAGGATGAGAGAAACCTTAGCATCCTTAAATTCGACACTACTGATATACAGCCTCGCTTGCCTTACCATGTGTATTTTCAAGTCCATGTGAGGTGCTTATATAAATTCGTTAAACGTATGGTGGTTGACGAAGGTGCTTCCACCTCAGTAATGTCGTTGGATTATTGGAAAGCTCTTGGCTCTCCTCCCTTATCAAAATCTATGACCATGCTTACTGCGTTCGATGGTCGGTCGTTTAGGCCGCATGGTATTCTCCCTTCCCTTGAGGTCCACTTGGGTGGGAAATCCATGGCTATTGAAGTCGAGGTGGTTGACACGCCCATTGACTACAACCTTCTTCTGGGTAAGAATTGGAACTACGCAATGAATGTGATCGTGTCCTCTGTATTTAGAGTTATTTGCTTTTCTCATGAAGGTCGAATTTTGATGGTCGATCAGCTAGACTTCCCTAGTTCTAATTCCATAGCATCGCCAGGAACCATTGTTCCCCATATCAAAGATTCTCAGCCAGAAACTGGGAACATTGGTGTAGGATTGTATCCATCTTTGATGGGATCTTTCGATCTCCCTACACCAATCGCCTTCATAGGAACCATATCTGATGATGCTCCCTCCTTGTTGAATCATGTGCCTTTCCGGACATCATATTTTAGTGATCCGTGGGATCCACCTTCCACGAGTTCCCCATCTGGAGACCTTTTTCACATCGGAATGGATATGCCCTTGTCTGCAGCCAAGCTTGCTTCTCAAGATATTCCACAAGCCACTGCAGAGCCGGATCTCTCTTCTTCACGGACAGGGCAAGAAGATCCCATTATGCTTCCTGTGTGTGCAATCGACCCATCTTGTTCACATGATTGCCTCGATGGTATTTTACCTTCAAATGAAATTTCTATCGAGGCCATGAATGGTAATGACAAGCCTTGGGGGGACCTCTATCATAGATCTCACTCCCCTCCTACCCTTGATCTTAATGAGCAGGATGAGTCTATAATATGATCTACCATCCATTTGGATTTTGATCCAGTTACAGTTGTGTCTAGCTCTAGTTTGACATTAGAGTCTGATCTTCCTATTGTTGAGTCTTTGGACTCTCCTATAGATCCGCAAATCGATTTTCCTGCTGAGTTTGATTCTAGAGATTTCAACTCCCGTGATGATGAATTTGTTCTTGCATATTCTTCCACGTCCTTCAACTTTGATCTTCATCCTACTGTTAATCATTTTGATTGTAATCCCTCAGGATTTGGTACTATAGAGTCATCATTGGTGAGCTCTACCTGCGTTATACCTGGGGTTGATAATAGTGAAGTTGAAAGTATTTCTACGACAGGGACTTGTATCAGATCTGTCTTTACATTTGTTTTAGATATGGTTTTGGTACTAGTGTTTCTTGGAGATGGGATTCTTAGTTGGACTTATACTTGTTTACTGGTCCTTTTCGACATTTGGTTCGGTCATGGAAGGCATATTCAGAACCTTGCATATAGGTTTAGGCCTCCCCATTGTTATGATGCATTTGAACCTTTTTCCATCCAATTCGCAGACACACCCTGAGTATCCTTATCTTGCTCATGTTCCTTGCATTATGCATATCTTTGTTCCATGCACTTGGAACTAGTCTCACATTTCCTTGACACTCGTCTGCTCCCATTATGAGCATTCTTCCATCTCTCCTTTGAGCTCGTTAAAAACAGTAAGGAGGTCACGAGTTTACTTTTTTGGGCTCGTTAAACCTTTACGGAAAAGATTTTTATAAAGTCTTTTTTAACCCCTTGTTATACTTTTTCAAATCAAACAAGATTGTCGAGTATACTTGTCATTTCAGACTCGTTAAAAGATTTGAAGCGACATCCACTTAGGTATAAGTTTACCCCTTTTTCAGACCTTTGTGGATTAATTACGAAAAAGGTATACTCTACTCATATGTGACTAGAAGAGTTCTTCTCTCATTGTTTTACACTTTTTCGGGTGAGGAGACTAACTTTACGAAAAAGGAATTCCCTTTTATGTCGAGTTGTGATTGCATTGCATTATCTTGCTTGTCGCTTGAGCCTTGTGCCAGCTCCCGCTTACTCACTTATTAGCCATGTTCCTGATAACTTTCCCTTTTGATCCAAGCAGAGCTTTCCTTGGCCTTTCACAATTTGATGACCCTTTACCCTGAGGGAACACCCCCCCGAGTGTCCACATCCTGCACATGCTTCCTTGCATTGATCATAGGTATGTTCCACTACTTGGGACTAGTCTGCTCGCTATTTGACACTCGTTACCTCACTTGTTGTACTATAAGCAATTTTATTATTTTCAAGCTTTTCCAAATATGAAAAAGACCAAAAAAATCAAATATTCCAAAAAGTCAAACGGGAGAATCGTTACTTCTTTTTGTTGGCAGTTGTTGTGTTGCCTTTGAACAGAGCATTCATTCCACTCCATCCATCATGAGTCGAGACTATAGTAGGACCTTAGGAGCTGTACTCGTTTCTCAGATTTTACTCCACCGATTGGTTAAGCTTCTAGTCACTATGGAGCCCTTTGTTGATGCCTCCTGCATCGCACAGTGTTATTATTCGAGTCTCTGCTGCCAAATTCTATCCATATGCTCATGCTCTTGTTCAAAGAAAGTCCTGAAACCAGAGTCAGCCACTCCTCAGATCTCTTGACTATTGCATGTTGCCCATCCTTATTGAGTCAGTCCGTTCGTCCAAGTTCTTCCAAATCTTTCAATGTAGCTGTTACCTCGTGCTGGTTGATGGGGGATACCTTAATGCCCTCCTTCTAACGAGTTTTGTTCCGTTGACTTCAACTCATTTATTCCGGAATTGAGACTTAGAGTCGGTTGAGTACCTTCAGGCTTGCAGTCATTAGTGGTAGGTTCTCTCGCCATCGACAGTTTTGGGAATACATCAATGTCCCATGATCGATGGATTCATCTTAGTGTTCGAACTCAACACATCTATTCACACTTTGATGATTGTACTATGTTCCTTGATGCCCATTTTCATTATTGGTGGGTTATGTCACGTCTGTTAACGACATACATCATTGACCGGTAATCAGACGATGTCACATCAAGTTCGACTTCAACACCTTTATTCACTTGATGGGACTTGCACCGTAGATGATTTGTGTAGAATACCCCAGACGTTACTAGCATTCAGTATGCTGCTCTTGATCGTGACTATACTTATGAGATTTTATTTCTCGTACATCGGCAGTTTGTACCTCCAGTATTGCACCAGTTGTTTCCTTTCAACATGAGACCATATCTTACTGTATGGATCGTGGCTATGACCACTTATGACATGTATTCACTATATACTACCTATCATGACCATTGTATCAGATTGTTGTATCGTACCAACATGTATTAAGAGGTATTATTGTATTACGACGAGTGAGCTACTCTCTCCATTTGTGTCTCCATCACTCCACTTCTGAGATTTATAATGTATTTCGGCCATCGTAGCACCTTCTATGACCTCACACATTAGGGGGCATATGTTACATCGTAATTTTCCACCTTGTGAGCATAAACATTGATTGGCCTTCATGATCTATTTTATTGACTCAGATCCACATTTTATCCTCTAGGAACACACTTTTCCCTATTTTTGTTCTTGTACGCTAGTTGTTCCACTATAGCCAGCGTACATGTAGGCTGTCTCACTATACCTAGCGTACACTAAGTTAAATGGTAAAAACCAATATAAAATTACTTTTTACTCCCAAAAAGCGGTCTTAGGGTGACCTTTGGCCCTCCATATACCCTGAAACGACTTGATTCGACCATTCACTTACCTTTGGAAGGCTATATATTGAGCTATTATGGTGTATGGAAGGGAGGAGAAAGAGAAATCAAGATAACTCTAGTGGATTTTTTCCATGACTTGAGTCTACACTTATTGATCCTTGTTGTTGTGAACTCCTTATGTTCACCTACCAAACTCCTTTCATAGTTTGAGTTTTCCATTGCATGGGGGATTGAAGTGGTGGAGGCACAAGTGGAGAGACCCAGTTCTTGGTTCAGATTGGTTGCCGACAAGAGGTCGTATCATTGTACTTCTTGTTATTAATTAATGGAAATACTCATTTTCTCATCCAATTGAGGTTGTGAATGTTGTTTAAATTACATTAGGTTACATTTGCTTATGATATCATGGATCATGTTATTGATTATGCTAATATCTTTCACATATTATATGCACTTGCTTGTATTTGTTGTTGAGACTAATCTGTAGGTTCAAGTGTAGAGATTGAAAGCTCAACGGGGATCTACTTCGAACATCCGATTGAAGGTTGGTTCTTATTCTCCATATCTTAGCATTTTCATTATAATAACATTGCATTGGGAATTAAGTTATTTTCTGGTAGTCAGCTGTCTGTTGTGGTCTATCCCGAGCCATAGGAAGTTTTCTCCGTAACAGAGCACACCTAAATTTAAACCTTCATATTTTAAAGGGGACTATAGAGATTGGAATATTATAAGACTAACTGAAATACTAGGAATGATATTTCCATATTTGACAAGAATAAAATATCATTGTGACCCTAAAATTTACTCCCAACACACTTTGTTGGTGGGAATCATATATTCAATAATGTTATGTAAGAATTAAGAGGAACCTATTTATTGTTGTTCAAAATTAAAGGAGATCATGTCAGAAAAATAAGATCACATAACAATAGCATAAAATAAGATGCATAAATAAAAAACATAAACACAATACAAGAGAGACACCAGCGTATGTAGTTCGCCCACTTTTGGGATACATCCACGGAGAAATTGATAGTCCTTTTATTATACCGTCCAACAAATGAAGGGATACAACCCGCAACACATTTGTTGCAACTTCCTCTCCACTCTCTCACAATCTCTCTCACACAAACACATATATCTTTACAAATTCACAATGAGAATTGAACGTTAGAATGGTAAAGTCATTAATTCTAGGCACCCACATGAATTTTGTTTTGGAACCCGCATTGTTCAACGCAACTTATTACTTGAAACCCATGTGGTTAAACTAGTGGTAGGACCACCTACCTTCTGCGGTGCATTCAAGGCTCATAAAAACACTCTTGGCTTCAAAATTCAAATTGGACCTCTCACATGCTTGGGAGCATTCAATTTCCCCCTTCATGTGCATGGAGAACCACTTCATGAGAAAGAGCATTCACATTGGGATCTAGATGTTTCAAGGCCTCCATTTGGACTATAAAAGGAATCCATGGGCATGCATTCATTAAAGAGAAATTTAGAGAAAATTTATGCTGCAAGAATTGGTGTGAGAGCTCATCTTTCAACCCATTTCTTACCACTAGTTGGCATGCAAAGCTCCCTTTCCTTATTCCTCTAAGAAGCAAGATTTTTTCTCCATTGTTCTAATTTTTTTATCAAGAATTTGTGTGGACAAAAAGGGACCCTCCCTAAGGGATTTTGTTGGATACCTAGAATCTTTCACCTCCTAGGTGACACCATTGTAACAAGCTTTACCATTGTGCAAATATCATTTGGTTTAGCACACTCTTCCTCTTTCTTGTATTTTTCTTAGCACTTTCCCATTTTTACTTTTATTTCTTTATTTGAGTTTTGATTTTCCATTTGATATGTGGAACACTAACCCAGATCTTAAAAATAATTCCTTGTTGCAACCTACAAGGATAAAAGAGGGTATACTACTCACCCTTGTGACAATTTCCCTCAATATTATTTTGGCTACTCCACTACTCTGTTTATTTATTTTATCGTATATAGGTTTTCATTTGTAGGATAATTGATTTGGGGTGTCTTGCAAGCTCATTCACTTGCTTTTCATCCCCTCTGTTAGGACTCAAATTGACCCTAAGGTTGTGGAAAGGTCTCTTCAAGGTAACACACAAAACCAACTTTAGGAAAGGGATTTGGCTTCTCTCTTTCCAGAGAGGGATCTCTCACTGATCGTTTAACAAGGCCAGATATATGAATAAAAATTGAAATCATATTGTTGTTTGGATTAAACAAGATAATCACTCATTGGGGAATGGAGTCAAAACAAACCAATATATCGAATTACAGTGATGTTGCATGTAATTCCAAAATAGAGGCAAGGTAGTCGTTCATTTACAGTCAAAATGATTTGGTCTGGTGGAGAAGAAGAAATAAAGCACAGTCCATTAACATGAGCATCTAACCAGGATGAATTCAATGTTAACTTTAGAGGAAATATTTGGTGAACATCTGAAATAATAGACAGAGCATATGAATATGAATTCTGCACTATTAAACACTCATTTCAAACATGAAGGAAAACATTATGGAAGTAATAAACTGGAAACACATTCACATAAGAGAGGGAAAAAAACTGCAACATAAACAACACATGAATCTCTACCAAAATCCAGCTTCAAAGCTGTGATTTTTTATTAAAGATGAGTTTCACAATACAAGGCCCGTTTCTCACGGGTTCAACCCTTTCTCCTATCTATTACATGTGAATATATAGATATCTTCAGAACTAAGGCTCAAATCCTCCTAACATAAAGTTGTTACTACTGTGATAACACCTATACAGCTACATTCATCACTCCCGAGATTCAGTTACAACAAAATAACAAATGCTAGAAAAATAGGCTTAACTTCCCTTTACAAGTGTAACTGAGCATTTACTTGCTAGTAACAGATTCTAGTAAATAGTCAAAAACCTAAGTAACTAATTCTTCAGGCTACAATCTCCGCGATATTCAGATTCTTTATGTATACATTGTTAGTTTTGCTTTTCCATACTTCTCCACGAGCTTCCATTGGTCGGTAGCTGGCAACTTTGAAGTGGCTACTTCCTTTAGCAATACTCATAATTCAGTATGTTCTTTGTATGAATAGCTCTGAAGGTGTGTACATGCTTCTTTCAAAATCATGACCGATTCAAATTCCTTTGTCAACTTATCCACCACAGTTTTTCCAAACAGTACTTGGGTCATGCCAGCAAAGTTTGTATAATCTAACCTGCACCCTATCAACTTGTCCTGATACTCTTTCTGTGTCAACATGGTACCATCTTCTTACCAAAAGAGAGGCAGTCACTTCTTAAATATTGGATCAAACATATCCTTGAAGTAGTTCAATTGGTGTGCCATGACATCAATCCTGGCCTGAATAGTTTTTATGTGCTGATGTTTATTTATCACCCTCTTGGCCCAAATGATGGTAGACAATCTGTCTTTTATGCTGGCTGCTTTTACTTCATCCTTAGTTAAGCCATTCAAGAACTTTATGGCATTTTCAGCGCATTCCACGGGATTCTTATTCAGTTTTTCATTCATTGTTGTTACACTTTGCTTGGCCAGCTTAATTACAGCTTCCTTGTATAGGACAAAGTCAAGGTAGGGCCTTAATTTGCTGCCTCAGCAATGATGTCATCCCAAATAACCTGCTTTGCTTCCTGCAGTAAAGCTTGACTTGTAGCTTGTTTTATTAATTCATCATACTTAACCTGCAAATTTAGGTACTTAGCCTCCCAAGTCTTCCTCTCTTGCTCTTCTTCTGAAACTCTTCCTTTCAGCTCTGTGTTCTGCTTCTGCAACCTTTCTAGCTCTAAATCCCTCAAGCTAGCCTGCGCCATTGCTTGAATAATGGAGAAGTCACCGGATTCAATGGAGGAAGGGGTGAGCATGCTCTCCAATTCTTTGCCCTTCTCCTGCAATTTTCCGTGCAAATCCTCAGTCTTATCTTTCCACTTCTTTTCGCTTTCCACCATAAGAGCCATATCCCTCAGCCACTGCTTTTATTTCTCTTCAAATTTTAGTAACTTGGCCTTACAATTTGTTAGTTCATTCTTCAACTTTTCACTTTTCTCCTCGAGCTCTGTCAGCTCAAATGCCTCTATCAGCTGGGAGGAAGGGATCTTTAATTTCTTCTTCAATGTCTGAATATCATTGTCTTTCTCATCCAACAACTTTTGTATACTATCCCTCTTGTCTTCTTGGATTTCAGTAGCCAATAATACAGTCTGGAGCTTTTTGATTTGTGTCTTGTGGGCCCTATTTTCCACCTTTTCTAGTCCAAGCTGATTTTGAACCTTATTTTTAATGGTTTGTAATTTGGA
The DNA here is from genome assembly GCA_027924585.1 of Larix kaempferi. NCBI lineage: Eukaryota > Viridiplantae > Streptophyta > Pinopsida > Pinales > Pinaceae > Larix > Larix kaempferi. Next base: position 422,675 of record BSBM01000411.1, on the reverse strand, counting down.
CAACTCCAAGGTAGCCTTCAACAATTTGGCATAGACAACATCTCCAGTCTCTTTGTGTAAATGTATCATGTCAGGAATAAGAATATCTTCCAAGTTCACTTTCAGTTCAGTGGCTTTGTTTTTTGTAGCTAAGGTCAAGTTCAAGGTGTTCTGGGCATGGCTCCTGCTAGCTACCAAAGACACATCTTTATTGGAAATCTGCCTCACCTCTGCATACATCTTAGACTCTTCTGAGGTTGCTTTTGTTCTCTCTTTATACTCATTCAACAACTCTGCTCTGATTTTGTCTTATGTGGAAGGCTCAGTAGTTGTTTTTTTTAATACATATTCCTTGAACTTGAAGGCAGGAACCTTATCCTTCACCTGTTTCTTCTGGCCTTGACTAGTTGTCACCGGTACCATCTGCTTCCCAGGTTCTTCTACTTTCTTCCTTTTTGAAGCTCTTTCCGTGTCTTTATCTATATCCATGACATCAATGATTTCCAATTTGTTGGATCCTCTAGAGCCACTGGCAAGGGGTATAGTTTCTCCAACTGTTGGAACCAAGCTAGAGGAGCGAGGCAGTGGGGATATGACTTTCTGCATCATATAAGTGGATTCATCATGTACATCCACATCCATCTTCCCTTTGCTGTGATATTCCAACCAGTTGGAAGTATCTTCCATACTTGCAATCTCAAAGTGTACAAAACCTTTTCTGTTACTTTCTTTCCTTCTGTTGGAGATGATGTGGTGGGGATCATAATTTATGGAATCCTTTGTTTTGAATCCCATCTCTCTTAACATATATGCAATGGATGAAATGGAAGCCTTTCTCTTGACAATGAATGGGCCTACAACCCATGGGAATGCAATATATGATGCTTTCTTATGATCCAAAAAATGTCCAGTTATCACTCTTAGCTATTAGGATATTCCTATACTCCATCCTAGTCCTAGCAGCATTTTCATTATTTTCATTTTCAGTCATGCATGCACTTTTAGGGTTTTCATGCATTATCTAGGGTTTGCATGCATTTGCATGCATCCTAGTCATCAGTCTTAGCACCTAGCCCTCAGTTAGCTAGCCTCCTGAGCTTCTTTCCACTCAGTTTCAATCCTCCTAGAGCTTAGTGCGCCCTCCTTTCATCTACCAGTTGAGAAAGGCGCCCTTCTTACCTACCACTTCAGTTTAGTTCAGTTATCTTCAGTTACCTTCAGTTACTTCCTTGATTTAAGGATTAACTGACTCTTAATTGACCTTATCACTCCGATGGACCTCCAGTGAGACTTGACTGCCCATTCTGACTCTAGTTAGCTCCTCATGCACCCTCCACTGAGCCTCCTTCATTCAGTTAGTGTCTCCATGTGCCAGTTACACCTACCACACTCAGTTAGACTCAGTTTGACTAACGGTTGACAGTTACTTGTGCATTGATGACTCCACCGATGATGAGATAGACTACTAGTTGTGCTCCGATGACACTCTAGTGATCTTTTTATCACTCCATGAAGGCTAATTCGAATTTCCACCTTAGGGATTCAAATCCTCATGCACTGTACTATTTATTTTTCCATATTGTGATTAATTAATTAGTGTGTGTGAAGTATTTTTGCTTCTATCCGAGTTCTACTGTATTATTATTCTGTTGGTCATTATACTGCATTGACCACTCTTCTTCTATTTTCTTGCTTAATCAATTACTTTCTTGTGAGGTATACATCATCTCTTAGATCTGCTGTGAGGATTTTCACATGGTATCAGAGCATGTTGAGAGTATTGTTTATCTCCATTCCTGAGAGTTTTTTTCAGGTTATTATCAAGATTTCGAGTGCAGCAGTTGCAATAGTTTTTGCATTTATGCAGCAGTAGCAGTTGCAGATATTCTCTATTATTTTTGTAGGTCTTCTATAGCTTCAATGAATTCAGAAGAAATCCCTCCTCTTTCTCCATTCAACTATGATCTTCTTTCTCTATTCAACTATGATGAATGGAAACCAAATATGATAGCACATTTGAAGATAAATGGTCTCTTTGATTATTGTTTTGAAAGAGAGTTCGAATCCTCTGAAGAAGAGTATGACTGGTTAATTGAAGGTGACAGAGCTTTTGCAGCCATGATGTTTGCTATGCCTCTATACATGACACACCAATTCCCGATTTTTCATCTCCAAAAGATCTATGGGCCTACCTAGATGAAATATTTGGTAGACAGAATGAAGGGATTGGTCCAAACCCTTTCGAGAGCAAGCAAAGTGATGCATTCACCCTCCTTGATTATCTCATTGATCATGAACCAGTATCAAACACATCTCATATTGAAGTTGTCCACAAAGAAGAAGATCTTGCAGATTCTACACTCATGCTCCAAATTTCTTCTCTTTCTGTGCCAGCTCACACTCTAGATATTGCAGAAGGTCCTAAATCATCTCTTGCACTAGACTCTGTTGGTATGCATCATGATCTATTGAATGTTTCAGAGGTCAAATCAGCTATTGGAGGTAATTCATTTGCTCTCCTCAAGCAACCACCTCTTATTTACTACTATATGATCATTATTCCATGCTTTTAGAAGGTTATTGAAGAATATGGCCATTGCCATTCTCTTGGGATAATTTCTCATGCACATCATGGTTTTGATCTCACCTCTTATGGTTCAAAGGAGATCTCAAGAAACCATTGCCATTCGCTTGGGATAAATTCTCATGCATTTACTGGTTTTGATCTCACCTCTTATGGTTCAAAGGAGATCTCAAGAAACCATGTTTCAAGTCTTGGAGCTGATTTAAAATCCAAGCAATCACTACTTGGGATAATTTCTCATGCATATGATGGTTTTGATCTCACCCCTGCTAGTTCAAAGGAGATCTCAAGAAACTATTCTTCAAGTCTTAAATCTGATTTGGATTTCAAGATATTATTTCATGGTTCTTTTTGGCATAATCTCACCCATGATGGTTCGAAGGAGAAGACAAAAGACTATCTGCACATTCATAGATTTGATCCTACCTCAGCTGATTCGAATCACAGGTTCAAGGATCATCCTCATACTTTTGGATTTGTTCTCATCACATTCGATCTGAAGAGAAAGTACAATCACATGCTTTTTGAGCATGATCCACTTCTTCCCAAGAAGAGGATACTTCCAGACATATGACCAAGCATCACACCTACTTGAGTTTGGAGCATTTATTTTTGTGTGTGCCTTACAGTCTATTTTGAGGGGGGGTATTTTTCCCATGAGGTTTTCCCCATTTCCTCGGTTTATTGACTGTTATTATTCATTGTATTGGGTGACCTTTGGTCTTAGTTACCAGGGCCCAGGATGGATTAAGGGGGGGTGTTAGGATATTCCTATACTCCATCCTAGTCCTAGCAGCATTTTCATTATTTTCATTTTCAGTCATGTGTGCACTTTTAGGGTTTGCATGCATTATCTAGGGTTTGCATGCATCCCAGTCATCAGTCCCAGCACCTAGCCCTCAGTTAGATAGCCCTGGGAGCTTCTTTCCACTCAATTTCAGCCCTCCTAGAGCTTAGTGCGCCCTCCTTTCATCTACCAGTTGAGAAAGGCGCCCTTCTTACCTACCACTTCAGTTTAGTTCAGTTATCTTCAGTTCCTTCCTTGATTTAAGGATTAACTGACCTTATCACTCCGATGGACCTCTAGTGAGACTTGGCTGCCCATTCTGACTCCAGTTAGCTCCTCATGTTCCCTCCAATGAGCTTCCTTCATTCAGTCAGTGTCTCCATGTGCCAGTTACAATCAGTTACACCTACCACACTCAGTTAGACTCAGTTTGACTGATGGTTGACAGTTACTTGTGCATTGATGACTCCACCGATGATGAGATAGACTACTAGTTGTGCTCCGATGACACTCCAGTGATCTTTGATCACTCCATGAAGGATAATTTGAATTGCCACCTTAGGCATTCGAATCCTCATGCATTGTACTATTTATTTGTCCATATTGTGATCAATTAATTAGTGTGTGTGAAGTATTTTTGCTTCTATCCGAGTTCTACTGTATTATTATTCTGTTGCTCATTATACTGCATAGACCACTCTTCTTCTATTTTCTTGCTTAATCACCTACTTTCTTGTGAGGTATACATCATCTCTTAGATCTACTGTGAGGATTTTCACATTAGCTTCTGCCTGGCGAACTCCAGAGCAAACATTCTAGGAGTTAAGAATGTTGGCAGTACATAGGGTGAATGGGAAAACCCATAAACTTTGATTGTTGTGATGTGTTCTGAGAGGAACCAGTCACCTACCTTCTTCTCAAGAGAAGGTTGAAACATCTCCTTCATCTCTGTTAACACTCTTTTCAGTTTCTTCTCAAAGAAAACATTGTGAACCTCGGACATGAGGTTGTTCATGAATTTACTGAAGTCTGTGAGAATTTCCTGAGTGAGCATCATCTCAAGCAGCTGCAAGTTCTCTTCATTAAAGGACAAGAACATTCTCAAAAGATATGGTTGGAATTTGAATCTTCTAGTTTTGTGGAAGTCCACTAGCTGATAATGGATATTCTCAGCTAGGGACTCATCAAATTTAAGGCAGGAACACTGGATGGATTGACTGGGCTCATCGGACTCAAGTGGACATGTGCTGAGGACACACAATAGGCTCATTAAAGGCTTAGTGACATACATGTCTGTATCTAATCCTAGGAACTGGCTTAACATAGTTATAACACATTTGGATTCTTCAGTAAAGAGACGAATTTCAACTGGGAAGGCATGGCTCTGCAATGGGATACTAGGTTTTAGGCAGGCCTTGTAGAAACTTTGCTTCAATTCAATCGTGGATTGTCTAAAATACTGAATTAGGGATTGTTCCTTGTATTCTTTGGATTTTTGGCAGAACTCATCCGGGATTGACAAGGCTTTCCTAACAGTGAGGGGATTGACTGGGCACAGGATCTTTGAACTGGATGCATCCATAATTACCCTCTTAGAGGAGGAGTAATTGGTGGTGCACCAGTCAACGAACTCATGATAGTTTAGGGTTTGGTCGAATGCAAATAAATGGAAAAATGACTGGTAAACCTTATGCACATCTATATTTCATTCCCTAATCAACTTCAATCTATCCTTTACTGTCTCAATGGGGCCATTTGTCAAAATTGTATCATAAACCTCAACATCTTTATCTTCTAATAGTTCATCTATCTTCTAGTGTTCGAAACTTGGGGGCTCTACCTCTCCTAGCTCAACCATTTAAATATTTTTCTAGTGAGACAAGAGGCCTACCTGGTTACTGATAGCTGGCCTGAGCTCCTGGATGAGTTGTCTACTTTTGCATAGCCATCATCTGTCTTTTTCCGATGCACAAGACAAATAGTATCCAGCTCCCCGTGTAACATTTTTATATTATTTCTATTTTCTTATCGATCTTGCCTCTATCACAGTGAAGAGGCTTGTTTCTCCATCCATCTACCCGATCAACCTTGCACCGTTGATCCTTTCCTTTGTTTGAATCCACAGCTTTCTGCTGTGGTTTGCTCTTTAGAAGGCTACCTCCTCATACCTTAGATCTACGTAGTCACTATCAACCGTCGATCTGGCCCCTATCCTCATCCTGACCGTCCAAAGGTGTGGCCTTTACCGAGGTTTTTGAATTTGGAACGAGCCGATACTCCGTGCATGTTCAATCTACGAACTAAACCTCCATCGTTGATGCCTTTCCCCGCCATATCTACACCGTCGTAACATGTGAGGCCTACCTCCACTTCACAAATCTGAAAAGTTCATTACCCCGCGCATGTCTAATCACCGAAGTACTTGTCGTCCGTATATCTGCCCTTCCGCCCGTTGATCTGATTTCCAACTTGCTCATGGGCTAGAAACACTCCGCCCACGCTTAAACCCCTCCTTCTTACTTTTGCGAAGAGCGCTTGTGGCCGTCGATCTTCATCGCCATAGATCCGCTCTGTTCACTTATTCTATCATATAACTACGGGCGTATTTTTGGTATTTTACCCACATTTGTAATGTTAAAACCCAAACTCTTGCACCATTTGTATTCCCAAGCTAGAAATAAGCACTCAGAGACTTCATTTAGTCTTCTTTGGTTCATATGACTTAAGAAACCGAGGCCTTACCTCATTTTTTCATGTATATGAACCCTTCCACTCATCCAAGATGAAACTGATGCTAACAACTGGCTCCAATTGGGGATGCTATCCTCCCCGTGAGGTAGCAAAGAACCCCACAGACCCAGTACCTGATCCATTGGGCTGTGCTTAAAAAAAAAAAATATTCAAAACACCGTTTTTTCTTTTTTCTGAACATAAAATCAAAGCAAAAGAAATGGCTTTCCCTCCATATCTTAGGGCCTTCTCTTCGGGCTTCAAATCTCTTGGTTTACCATCTATACAAATGCAATTGTAAATCAATATATACAAACTATGATACAAAGGTCACCTGTCATCCTTAGGACAAGTAGTGCTTTAGAAATATGCCATTTATAGGGCCTTCTGTCAATTGAGACCCATCTTGATGCTCCAAAATGAAATAATTTACACCTCTGTATGTTGCAATGATGTATGGACCTCTCCACATATGGTCAAACTTTCCATGATTATCCTCCCTGGGAGCATCCCACTTTAAGACTAAATCATCAATCTGGAATTGTTCTTCTTTCACCTTCCTATCAAAAGTATTCTTCATTTTCTCCTGATGCACTTGTACCTTGTCATAGGCCTTGTATCTGATTTCCTTCAACTCTATCATCTGCATTATCCTTCTCTACATATGATTTGGTTCATCCCCATGCCCCTGCAATAATATCATAACTATAAACCCTAAAGATGTTGGAAAAACAACTTCAGCTCCATATACTAACTGGAATGGTGATATTCCAATTTCCCTTTTTGTGCTAATCCTGTCAGCCCACAGAGCATGTTTCAGCTTTGTATGCCAAGCTCTTTTGTTCTCCTCTAACATCTTCTTAATTATTCTTACCATGCTTTTGTTAGAATACTCAGTCAATCCATTCCCTTGTGGATAATAGGCAGTAGAATGGTTCATGTTTATGTGGTACTTATGGCAGAAACTTATCATTTTCTTAGACTTGAAGGAAGCCACATTATCTGTCACAATTCTTCTAGGGCACCCAAACCTAGCCAAAATGTTATTCTCTAGAAATTCCATGATCACAGCATCAGTGGCTCTCATGGTGGGTATGGATTCAATCCATTTTGTGAAATAATCTATTACTGTCAGAATCCATCTGTGTTGACCTAAAGAATTTGGGTTGATTTCTCCAATGAAATCTAACCCCCACTGCTGGAAGGGTGCCTCTACTGAAATTGGGTTAAGAGGAAGTGAAACCAGTTTCCTCTTACCATCAAAGATCTGACATTGATGGCATGTGGTAGTATCTTTATAAACATCAGAAAACATAGTAGGCCAATAAAAACCAACCCTCATAATTTTATTCACTGTTACCTTCCATGAGTGGTTCCCTCCACAATCTCCTCTATGAAAATCACTCATTATTGGTTGTGCTTCATTTTCCAACAAGCAATTCAACAATACACCACTAGGGTCTTTCCAATATAAGTATTGATTCATTACACAGAACTTTGCAGCCTTTAGATTTACAAATCTGGCTTTAGTTTTACTCAATCCTGCAGGAGCTTGTAGATTTTGCAGTACATACACAATCTTAGTGTACCATGGAGACATAGAAAAATATGACATTACCTGTATCCCTATGTCTAGCTGGGTTGCATGACTGGCCAGGAAATTGAGTTGTAAAGATTCACAATTAGCCTCTGTCATCATTTTGGAAATTCCTTGCCCTTTAATCAACTTGGTAGGCTTGATTTCAAGATCATACTCCAATAACACATCAATCCACTTTGCTCTCCTCCCTTCTATTGCTCTTTACTGCATTAGTTGGGACATGTGCAACAATGTGTGAATGCAGAATGTATACTTTGAAATCTTTCAAATATTTCACCAAGGCATAGGCTTGTTTTTCCATGATATCATATTTCAATTCTCCATCTCTCAATACCTTACTGAAAAATGCTATAGGCTGCTCAACATTCTGGCTGTTTTTCTGCAATAGGACTCTAGCAATAGTATGCTTAGATGCATAGGAGAATACTAGGAAATCTCTAGTGAAATCTGGACTTGCCAAAACTGGAGCTTCAGTGATGGCTCTTTTAATACCTTTGAAAGATTCTCTAGAATCCTCTATCCATTTTATTTGACTTTCCTTCTTCAGCATGTTAGTAATACTCCTTAATATTTCAACAAAGTTGGGAATGAATCTTCTCAGGAAACCTACCTATCCAATGAATGACTGCACTTCCTTCTTGCTCCTAGGCTCTTCAACCTTTAAAATTGCACTAATCCTTTCTGGATCAATCTTAATACCATCCTTTGAAATAATATGTCCAAGTAATCCTCTAGTGCAAAATTTGACTTCTTGGGATTCGGTGAAATACCATATTTTCTGCACTTCATAAATACTTTCTCCAAGTGTTTGATATGTTCTCTGTCAGACTTGGAATAAACAGAGATATCATCCATGTAAACAACTACAAATTTATCCTTTTTTTCAGCAAAAGCGATGTCCATAGCACACTGAAATGTAGCTCCTGCGTTCATCATCCCAAAGGGAATTTTAGCATACATGAATGTACCCCATGCTATAGTTAAAGTAGTCTTCTCTTGGTCCTCCGGGAATACTTTAATCTAGTTATAGCCTAAGAAACCATCCATATTTGAAATCCTTTCATACCCTACCACCTTCTGCAGAATGTGCTCCATCTTTGGTAATGGCTAGTTGTCCTTCATAGAAACTCTGTTGAGATTTCTGAAATCAATACAAAGTTTGATTTTGCAATTTTTCTTTCTAATAGGCACTAAGTTAGCTACCCATTTTGAAAACCTCAAGGTTACAATAATATTAGCATCGAACAACTTCTTGATCTCCTTTTCTATCACAGGAAACAACTTGGGGTTTACTCTTCTTAACTTTTGTCTGAAAGGCTTTTCTCCAGGCTTTATTGGAATGGTATGTTGTATGATAGAGGTATCATACTCTTTCAGGTCTTCATAGCTCTAAGCGAATACGTCTGTGTATTTCTTCATCAAATTGATGTATTCTTCTTTCTCCTTCGCAGGTAATTTCTTGGACAATCTCACGATTCGTGGAGCTTCTTCAGTGCCTAAGTTCTGATCTTCAACAACATCATCAACGAGTTTAACTTTAGGATCCTTAGCAACAACATTCTGATCAAACAACTTCTCTAGGGGAATTAGGCCTCTTGGAATAAAATTTCTCTTCAAATGGATTATATCTTTTCCTCCCAACACATTTTTCCACTCTTTGTCTTCAGCTTCTTCACCTTCATCCGATTCACCATCTTGGAAGCACTCTAAATTTTCATTTTCGGAACAAATCTGAGTGTTCATAAATTCGTCAGACATTTCCAAAAACCTCTTTATTTGCATATCATCATCAAAAACTTGCCAATATTTGGAGTTGTTTGGTATTGAGGGTTTGTTCACAATTTCAACTTTATACTTTTTTTTCTGAGAATAAATAGGGGTTTTGAAACCACCAGCAGTCATGGCCAGAGATTCCGCTACTTGATTTTCAATTCTAGGAACCACCCTCATTTTATGCTCTGTGAAATAGTTTCCAAACATGTCCCAAAATTCATTCCTGTAGGCTCTCATTTTGGGATGTTTTGTTTAGTAACTATCATTCACTTGATTCACCACAAGCTCTGAATCCCCAAATACTTCTATTCTCTTTGCTCCCATATCCTTCAAATCCTGCAGACCTAGAAACAAAGCTTCATACTTAGCCACATTATTAGTACATTCAAAAGTCAGTTTATAAGATAAAGCTTTAAATTCTATGATTGGAGATATAATCCAAACACCTGCCCCAGCCCCATTTTTACTTAGAGACCCATCAAAGTACATAGTCCACAACCCTTCTTCATTTTGTTTCCTCTCCAAGTCTTCTTGCCTTTTTGCAAATTCCTCATCCTCTTTAACTTCGATCTGTACAGGAACTTCAGGATCAGTGTATGTCCCATCATTGAAAAATATAGAGGATCCCAAATCAGTGTTAACAGCATAAATAGGATGATTTTCAGGCTTATCCTAACTACTGACAACATAGGCTAGTCTCTTTTCTCTGTATAACCTTATATTGCTTCCAAACAGGGGTATAGTGGCATATGAGAAATCCATTTGCATAGTTCCTTTAATTTTGATTGATAAAATCTAGATAACAACATACCAAACTTTGCGGGAATATCGACTACTACAACATCCATCGCAATGATTTTAGCTGGGAGTTGTGCAAGAGTTACCACCATATCCTTTATTAATCCCAGACACTTGACCTTTCTAGAATCAAAAGAAAAAAGGTCTTTATAAGGCCTAGTAACCTCCAAACCCAAACTTTCCACTACTTTTTTTGGCATTAGATTATGAGATGCGGCAGAATCTAACATTGCATTGTGCAAAATCATATCATGGATATTCAAACTTAGATAAAATGGGGGAACTTCTTCATCATCTGTATCTTCAATATTAGGTCGAAAGACAATAGTGGGAGCATCATCTTTTACTTCTAAAATATTTGGTTGACACTCACCTTGATTCTTGACCATTTTTGTAATTTCTTCCCTATATTCATTATTCCTCAACAACTCATTAAAGGGGATATAAATATTAACCTTTGATAAATCTGAATTCAAATTGGAGGATGAAATTTTTTTATCTACATCAATTGGCCTTGACTATTTACTTTCCTTTGGCTGTTGTTCCTTATTTTCTGGGTTCTCTTGTATAACATCCTCATTCTACTTTTCTTTCTGTTTTTTCTGAATTCTACTGAGTGTTGGAAAGTTGGTTTGGACTGGACTTCGCTTTATTTGTTATTACATCACGATTTCTCAGCTTTAATTTTCTCTGAAAATCATCAATGGCATTCTAATATCCTCTCTGATATTGTTCTGTATCTAGCTCTAAAACAAAATAAATTGTGTTCTTTTTCAGTTAGATATATCTCAGGATCAATGTCATCAAAGTGATGAATCTGGTTATCCATTGGATCTTCTTGTACTTCCTCATCAACCAAATTTTCAGGGAATGGTGGTCTTATCTGCTGATCTTCGGGGTTCCTTTGGTTTCTTAGAGGCAATGGCCTTCTAAAATTGGGATTCCTTATTTCATTTTTAGGTTTCTCTCTATTTGTTGGTATTTTATCTAGGGCTAACCTATCCATCAATTTATCCATAGTCTTCATCATCATTTCAAATTTAACATCACTTGCAGAGGAAGAAGCAGAAGTGGATGGTTGGATTTCTTGTCTTTTCTTCTCTGTCTCTACTCTATTTTTCAGTTTCCCTGAGGCCATTAAATTGGATTCCACTTCTAGAGAATCCTTCAACATATCTAACAAAGTAGCTGACTTCCTCTCTCTCAACATACATGAAAAGTCCCCATCAAAGGCATCTACATAATGGAGCTTGGTAGCACCTACCAAGGGTTTAATATCAGCTGGAATGGAGTTGTACACCCTCATAAATATTCTAGAAAACTCATGCACAGACTCAAAGTTTCCTTTATTTAAATGGTCATATTGGGATAATATTTGTACGAGACTCTTCTTGGCCTCCCACCTATCCAAAAACAATGTCTGAAAAGCTTCAAAGGTAAGGATAGATGCTGCGAGTAAATCTTTAAACCATCTCTTTGCCTCCCCTGAAAAACTTTGAGCAAAGAGCCTCATCTTCACATCATCATAATCTACCTCTTCCAAATCAATGAAATATTCAAATCTATCCATATGTTGTCTTGCTGTAAAATTTCCATCTCCATCATATAAAGAAATTCTCTGTGAGTAATTTTGAGGGAGATCATGTAAAACAATTGGCAAGGCTAGAGGTGCAAACCTAGCTGCCATTGGTCTAGGTGGATTCTGTAACACAAGAGGGTTCTGAGAAGGATTTTGAGGATTTCGAGGTGGATTGCTAACAAGGTTCGTAATATGAGGCTGAGAGGCTTGAAAATGAGGATTACTTTTTTCAACCTTTACAATGTTTTGCAAGTCATACCACAAGGGATATAACAAGTATGAATCAAATCTATTTGGATTTATCTCTGTTTTCTTTAGGTATGACTCTGATTTTGACCTCAATAAAGACTTTCTGACACTTACTTCTGAATCCAAATCTTGAAAACCATAAGACCTTTCTTGAGATAAAGAGCTTTCAATGTTAGAAATGCTAGCTTTCTCTTTTCAACTTCGATGTCTAAGCAAACTTTCTGGGTTTTCCACACTTAGTAAAATTTCAGAATTAGGATTACCTCTTGTATGGATCCTTTTAGAGGCCAGGATTCCTTCTGAAACCTTCTTTGGAAATCAATGTGGAGTCGCCAATCTCCCTAGTGGAGTCACCTTCAACCGAAATCTTGATGAGTGGAGTTGCCAGGGAAAAAGTACAACCTTCCTCAAATGCAGAAATCTCTGTTTGCCCACAGAAATCCTTTCTTTCTATGAAAACTTGAAATATTTGTCGTTTCTCCTAGGGAAAATATAAATTTCACTCCATGGAAACAACGCCAATTATGTTAGCACTCAAATTGAACCTAAGGTTGTGGAAAGGTCTCTTCAAGGTAACACACAAAACCAACTTTAGGAAAGGGAGCTGGCTTCTCTCTTTCTAGAGAAGGATCTCTCACTGATCGTTTAACAAGGCCATATATATGAATAAAAATTGAAATCAGATTGTTGTTTGGTTGAAACAAGATAAGCACTCATTAGGGAATGGAGTCAAAACAAACCAATATATCGAATTACAGTGCTGCTGCATGGAATTTCAAAACAGAGGCAAGGTAGCCATTCATTTACAGTCAAAATGATTTGGTCTGGTGGAGAAGAAGAAATAAAGAACAATCCATTAACATGAGCATCTAACCTGGATGAATTCAATGTTAACTTTAGAGGAAATATTTGGTGAACATCTGAAATAATAGACAGAGCATATGAATATGAATTCTGCATTATTAAACACTCATTTCAGACATGAAGGAAAACATTATGGAATTAATAAATTGGAAACACATTCACATAAGAGAGTGAAACATACTGCAACATAAACAACACATGAATCTCTGCCAAAATCCAGCTTCAACGCTGTGATTTTTTATTAAAGATGAGTTTCACAATACAAGGCCCAGTTCTCACGGGTTCAACCCTTTCTCCTATATATTACATGTGAATATCTAGATATCTTCAGCCCTGAGGCTGGAATCCTCCTAACAGAAAGTTGTTACTACTGTGATGACACCTATACAGCTACATCCATCACTCCTAAGAATTAATTACAACAAAATAACAAATGCTGGAAAAATAGGCTTAACTTCCCTTTACAAGTGTAACTGAGCATTTACTTGCCAGTAATAGATTCTAGTAAATAGTCAAAAACCTAAGTTGTTGATGTATATGTAACTTCGGAATGTATTTCACATATATGTATATTGTATTCCTATAGAGATGGTATTATTCCTCTATAAGGAAGTGTCGTCATTTATATTGTAAGTGTCGTAACTTATACTTGATGGGTTATTAGACCACCTTGTTTGGGGTCGGCCCTGTATAAGTCATGTGGGTCAAAGGGTTATTAGACCACCCTATTGGGGGTCGGCCATGTGGGTCGAAGGGTTATTAGACCACCCTATTGGGGGTCGGCCCACTCAGCATTATGTTATGTGGTTAAGTTCGAGCCTACATGAGTTAGGTAAAAAGGAAAGTCAAGTCAAGTATAAATAGAGTGCGGGAGGCACTCTATTTATACATTCACTTCTCACTCATGCACTCAAGGAGGAGTGGCACACTTATGGAGGAGGAGGATCTGCTGCTAGGTTATGTCTATCTCTCATGGTTGGTTGTATCATTGCTCTATCTATCTCTGAGGAAGTTATTGGGGTTTTTCACCTTTATGGTTTTCCCCAAGTAAATCTTTGTGTCTCTTGTGTGCTTGCATTATTGTCTCCATGATTGATATGCTGTAGATATGCTGTACATGTTGTTCTCTCAGTTAATATCCTAGATCAGATTGAAGTAAATTCTGAAAATTCAACATAAGTAACTAATTATTCAGGCTGCAATCTCCACGATCTTCAGAGTCTTTATGCATGCATTGTTAGTTTTGCTTTTCCATACTAATCCACAAGCTTTCATTGGTTGGCAGCTGGAAACTCTGAAGTCTCTACTTCCTTTAGCAATACTTGTAATTCCTTATGGTCTCTGTATGAATAGCTTTGAAGGTGTGTACATTCTTCGTTGAAAATCATGACCAATTCAAATTCCTTTATCAACTTATCCACCACGGTTTTTCCAAATAGTGCTTGGGTCATGCCAGCAAAGTCTGTATAATCTAACCTGCACCCTATCAACTTGTCCTGATACTCTTTCTGTGTCAACATGGTACCATCTTCTTCCCAAAAGAGAGGCGGTCCCTTCTTAAACAATGGATCAAACATATCCTTGAAGTATTTCAATTGGTGTGCCATGACATCAATCCTGGCCTGAATATTTTTTATCTGCTGATGTTTATTTATCACCCTCTTGGCCCAAATGATGGTAGACAATTTGTCTTTTATGCTAGCTCCTTTTACTTCATCCTCAGTTAAGCCATTCAAGAACTCTATGGAATTTTCAACGCATTCAATAGGCTTCTTATTCAGTTTTTCATTCGTTGTTGTTACACTTTGCTTGGCCATCTTAATTACAGCTTCCTTGTCTAGGACAAAGTCAAGGTAGGGCCTTAATATTTCTGCCTCAGCAATGATGTCATCCCAAATAACCTGCTTTTCTTCGTGCAGTGAAGCTTGACCTATAGCCTATTTTATTAATTCATCACACTTAACCTACAAATCTAGGTACTTAGCCTCCCAAGTCTTCCTCTCCTGCTCTTCTTCTGAAACTCTTCCTTTCAGCTCTGTGTTCTACTTTTGCAGCCCTTCTACCTCTAAATCCCTCAAGCTAGCCTGCTCCATTGCTTGAACAATGGAGAAGTCACCGGATTCAATGGAGGAGGGGGTGACCATGCTCTCCAATCCTTTTCCCTTCTCCTGCAATTTTCCCTCCAAATACTCAGACTTAGCTTTCCACTTCTTTTCGCTTTCCACCATAAGAGCCATATCCCTCAGCCACTCCTTTTATTTCTCTTCAAATTTTACTAACTTGGCCTTACAGTCTGTTAGTTCATTCTTCAGCTTTTCTCTCTTCTCCTCGAGCTCTATCAGCTCAGATGCCTCTATCAGCTGGGAGGAAGGGATCTTTAATTTCTTCTTCAATGTCTGAATATCATTGTCTTTCTCATCCAGCAGCTTTTGTATAACATCCCTCTTGTCTTCCTGGCTTTCCGTAGCCAATAATGCAGTCTGCAGCTTTTTGATTTGTGCCTTGTGGGCCTTATTTTCCACCTTTTCTAGTCTAAGCTGATTTTGAACCTTATTTTTACTGGTTTGTAATTTGGACAGCTCCAAGGTAGCCTTCAACATTTTGGCATAGATAACATCTCCAGTTTATTTGTGTAAATGTATCATGTCAGGAAGAGGAATATCTTCCAAGTTCACTTTCAGTTCAGTGGCTTTGTTTTTGGTAGCTAAGGCCAAGTTCAAGGTGTTCTAAGCATGGCCCCTGCTAGCTACCGAAGACACATATTTATTGGAAATCTGCCTCACCTCTGCATACAGCTTAGAGTCTTTTGAGGCTGCTTTTGTTGTCTCTTTATGCACATTCAACAACTCTGTTATACTTTTGCCTTGTGTGGAAGCCTCAATAGCTGTTTTGTTGAATACATATTCCTTGACCTCGAAGGACGGAACGTTAGCCTTCACCTGTTTCTTCTTGCCTTGACCAGTTGTCACTGGCACCATCTGCTTCCCAGGTTCTTCTACTTTCTACCTTTTTTAATCTTTTTCTGTGTCTTTATCTATATCCATGACATCAATGATTTCCAATTTGTTGGATCCTCCATAGCCACTGGAAAGGGGTATAGTTTCTCCAACTGCTGGGACCAAGCTAGAGGAGCCAGGAAGTCGGGATATGGCTTTCTACATCAGAGAAGTGGAGTCATCCTGTACATCCACATCCATCTGCCCTTTGCTGGGATATTCCAACCAGTTGGAAATATCTTCCATACCTGCAATCTCAAAGTGTACAAAACCTTTTATGTTACTTTCTTTCCTTCTATTGTAGATGATGTGGTGGGGATCATAGTTTATGGCAGCCTTTGCTATGAATACCATCTCTCTTAACATACATTCAATGGCTGAAATGGAAGCCTTGATCTTGACAATGAATGGGCCTATGGCCCATGGGACTGCAGTATCTGATGCTTTCTTATGATCCAAAAAATGTTTAGTTTCCAGTCTTCGCTTCTGCCTGATGAACTCCAGAGCAAACATTCTAGGAGTTAAGAATGTTGGAAGTACATAGGGTGAATGGGAAAACCCATAAAATCTGATTGTTGTGATGTGTTCTAAGAGGAACCAGTCAGCTACCTTCTTCTCAGGAGAAGGTTGCAACATATCCTTCATCCCTGTTAACACTCTGGGCAGTTTCTTCTGAAAGAAAACATTGTGAACCTTAGACATGAGGTTGTTCATGAATTTACTATAGTCTGTGAGCATTTACTGAGTGAGCATAATCTCAGGCAGCTGCAAGTTCTCTTCATTAAAGGACAGGAACATTCTCAACATATATGACTGGAATATGAAGCTTCTAGTTTTGTGGAATTCCACTAGCTTCTAGTTTTGTGGAAGTCAAATTTAAGGCAGGAACACTAGATCGACTGACTGGGCTCATCAGACTCAAGTGGACATGTGCCGAGGACGAAAAATAGGCTCATTAAAGGCTCAGTGACATACATGTCTGTATCTAATCCTAGGAACTGGCTTATCATAGTTATAACACATTTGGATTCTTCAGTAAAGAGATGGATTTCAACTGGTAAGGCATGGCTCTGCAAACGGACACTAGGTTTCAGGCAAGCCCTGTAGAAACTTTGCTTCAATTCAACTGTGGACTGTTTGAAATATTGAATTATGGCTTCTTCCTTGTATTATTTGGAATTTTGGCAGAACTCATCTGGGATTGACAGGGCTTTCCTAACATTGAGGGGATTGACCGGACACAGGATATTTGAACTGGATGCGTCCATAATTACCCTCTCAGAGGAGGAGTAATTGGTGGCACCCAGTCGACAAACTCGGGATAGTTTAGGGTTTGGTCTACTGCAAATAAATGGAAAAATGACTGGTAAACCTTATGCACATCTATATTTTGTTCCCTAATTAGCTTCAATCTATCATTTACTGTCTCAATGGGGCCATTTGTCAAAATTGTATCATAAACCTCAACATCTTAATCTTCTAATAGTTCGTCTATCTTCTGGTGTTCGAAACTTGGGGGCTCTACCTCTCCTAGCTCAGCCATTTAAATAGTTTTCTAGTGAGACAAGAGGCCTACTTGGTTACTGATAGCTGGTCTGAGCTCCTGGCTGAGTTGTCTGCTTCTGCACAGTTGTCGTCTGTCGTTTTCTGATGCACGAGACAAATAGTATCCAACTCCCCATGTAGCATTTTTATATTATTTCTATTTTCTTATCAATATTTCCTTTGTCCTAGTGAAGAGGCTTGTTTCTCTATCCATATACCCGATCAACCCTGCGCCGTTGATCCTTTCCTTTGTTTAACTCCACAAATTTCTGCGGTGGTTTGCTCCTCAGAAGGCTACCTCCTCGTACCTTAGATCTGCGCAGTCACTATCAACCGTCGATCTAGCCCCTATCTGCATCTTGACCGTCCAAAGGTGTGGCCTTTACCGAGGTTTGTGAATTTGGAACGAGTCGATACTCCGTGCATGTTCAATCTACGAACTAAACCTCCGTCGTTGATGCCTTTCCCCACCATATTTGCATCGTCGCAACATGCGGGGCCTACCTCCACTTCACAAAACTGAAAAGTTCATTAGCCCACGCATTTCTAATCGTCAAAGTACTTGTAGTTCGTAGAGCTTCCCTTCCGCCCATTGATCTGATTTCCAACGTGCTAACGGGATAGCAACACTCCACCCACGCTTAAACCCCTCCTTCTTAATTTTGCGAAGAGCGCTTGTGGCCATCGATCTTCATCTCCATAGATCCGCTCCATTCACTTATGCCATCATATAACTGCGGGTGGATTTTTGGTATTTTACCCACATTTGTAATGTTAAAACCCAAACTCTTGCGCCATTTTTATTCCCAAGCTAGAAATAAGCACTCAGAGAGTTCATTTAGTCTTGTTTGGTTCATATGACTTAAAAAACCGAGGCCTTACCTCATTTTTTCATGGATTTGAACCCTTCCACTCGTCCAAGACGAAACTAGTGTTAACATCCTCAACATTTGGGATTTGCAAGCTCACTTCTCAATTCCACCATTTTTTTGGGTAGTGCAATTCTTGTCATCAATTCCACACGACTTTCTCTTCAATAGTCACGTTGCTCTGTTGCATTCCCTTCATTTACATGTGTGAAAATTTTGTGCGACCTGTGTAACTCTCTGCCTGCACAACTACTCTTATGTGGGTTGAAAACCCACGATGTTGTGCATTTTTTCATCTTTTTAGCTTAGTTTCATCACAACTGCAGTTTCAAGGGCTGCTCATTGAACAATAGACCAATAAACAACTCATAAGTTGTTTTTATTTTCTATAGTGATTAAACCACATAGCTCAAATAGGGAGTTGTTTTTATTTTCTGCAGTAATTAAACCACATAGCTCAAATAGGGAGTAAGAAGTCATTTTTTACATGCTATTAGGAAAAGGATTTGAGGTGTTCAAGGGATCTCTTAGTTCTCACTAGGATTTGACTACATCATTACATACTTGTTGCTCGTATAAAGTTAGTATAGGCATGTGGGATAACTTACATTAGTTTATTTCACATTGATTCTTGTATATTTCTTTGATTTAAAGCAAAGTTAGAATAGTTCACTTCTTCACACAAACAAGGGACCCAAAGACTCCTCTTGCTCCAAGTATGCTCTTTGCCTTGCACTCATAAGTGATCTTGGAAAATCAAAACGGGGTGAAAGGTTTGAAATACCACCCTTATCACATTTAATTCATTTTATAAGCTTGCATTAGTTGTATATTCCAAACATCAATCCACACTTAGAGTTTAACTAGGAGCATTAACAAACCATTAATGTTCACACATCTTTTTTTTATTATGTTATTAAGTTAGTTGCAAATTTCACTTTACTTTGCTTTCAAAACACATGTGTGTATCTCCCACTTGAAGCACACACTAAGGGACCTAAAGATTCTTTCTAATCAAGTATGATCTTCATCTTTCTCTCATATGTGATCTGAATGAATCAAAAAGATTGGAAGGTTTGAAATACCTCCCTTGTCACACCTTTAATTCAAATTTGGACCCTCATAAAATCAACATCACATTGTAATTCTCAATGAACTAAAATCCTCCATCAAGGAGGTCACAAAATAAGATTTTAGTTAGTTTAGGATTGATTGGACTAGGCATCCAAATAATGCCCACCAATATGCTACATTTTTTAAACATAGTGGTTGTTGAATTTTAGGGGACTTGTCAAATCTTGCTACAAGCAAGTGTGATCAAACTCAGATAAGAAGGCATGGTGCCCAGGGACGTAAAATTTGATGTATAGATGGTTACGTTCTCCACATTGAGCCACCTAGATATTTATGGAGGCGACACTTACCATTCAAGGCCAAAATACTTATCCACACTTGATGCGAGTATATTAATGGCCAAAACCTAGGATCATCACTAAGTGGCATTTGTGGGATGCATTTGCACCTTATTAAGATTTTGTTGTCTATTGGAAATGTTTCCGCTCCTTCTGTAACATATCCCTAATACCCCTTGTTATAACTGATTCATTCTACCTTCACTAGCCATCTTCGCTGGGTTCATAACCACCAACAAGAGAGCTATTGGAAGGCCCAATGGCTATTTTAGAGGAAGGACATTAAGTCAATCAGGGAATATAATTTTTTTTCTTTTTATTACACAATATGATCTAAACGTAATTAAAAAGAACCAACTCTTGGTATCACTTGCACAAAACTTGAAACATACCCCTACACCTGCACCATATTGCATTTGTTATTGTGGTTATCATTTTCATGCATCTATTCAACTGTGTTTAATTCCCTTCATCCTCACTCTCATTGGATCATAAAACCATAACCATTGTGGAACAAAGAACCCACGGGCAGTCTCTTAGGCTGCAAGGTCACCCTCCTATCCAAGGAGGGGTTCCCACACTACCTCCCTATAGACCACGAGGATGACCATCAGGTTGGGTGAAAACTCAAGAAACCATGATATATTCAGCTTTTCTCGAACATACCTTGCTTGGATCACCTCCCATATCACCTACTCCTCACCTCCTCCATCCCCACTTCCACCCTCACCACCCCCCCGACCTCCACCACTTAGAGGAGGTAACATACAAAAAAAATGGTGGGTTCATCACTTCCATTTATGGGGAGTCTAAATCTCATGGATTTATCCAAGCTAATAAATAACCCCATTTTACATGACCCAACTTGGTCATACATGCCCCACAAGCTCCCCTCAGATATAACAAAATTTGAGGGAAAACAAAGTGGCGATCCAGCAAACCATGTGATGTCATTTCACCTTTGGTGCTCATCCAACAGTATAGTCAAGGAAACTGTTCACCTTAGACTGTTTCAGAGAACCCTTACAAGTACGACAACCAAATGGTAATCTCAATTTACAATCTCGTACTTATTCCACATTTGAGTCCATTTCCACCACCTTTCTCATGTATTTCCAACTACCCATATGACATGATCTAGGGCTAGAAATTCTCACGAAATTTTAGCAAAATATCTCTACCCATTTCATGGATCATTTCCATGAATAGCATAGGAATCAGACACTATGCAAAATAGACATCCAACACAAAGTCTTGTTGGATTGTTTCATTAAATCACTCCTCCCTATGATCCCAAGGATGTGGAAACCATAATGCCCAAAACAGAAGAAGAGGCCATTCTCAAGGCCCAACATTTCGATTTGATATATGCGCAGTCCATGTATTTGTATACGATCATCCCACATTCCCCTTGGCATCGTTATCCAAACCAAGCTCCTTCAGGCACATCACACTCTACCAATGAGCTTATTGAATTTTTTTCCCGTCAAGGAAATGTTCCCCAACCACAAAACTCTACACCATATAATATGACGCAGAAGTACCCATCGACACCTCAAGCATCAGGGGCCCCTCAAAATGTTATGAATCCTCCATTATGACAAATGACTTATGGACTATACAATCCCACATTCCCCAATACAAGTCAAGTGCAACTTTCTCCACCACCTCCAATAGTGCCACAAGATCCTACATCCACTTCTTATGGAGCACCCAACCAATATCTTATCGCCCCCATATACAACTCCTATTTATTATTCCCTGGTCCACCCAGACCTCTTCCCATGACTCATGCTAGGGTTAAACGAGTACAACCTTCTCCCGCACAATAGGCTCAACAATTTGAGCATTTCAATGGAGTTAATCCTCCTAATTCACAGAATCAAGGGAATAATTAAGGAAAGAATGAGCAGAACCAACAATAGGGCATGGGGGGGATATCCCTCCCCAACAAAACCAAATGAGGGGACCAATAATCCCCCTAATCAAGGAAATAACCCCAACCTTAGGACAAAATTTTCTTGCACCATGTGCAGAGAGTATGGGAATTACACACATAATTGCATGTTGATACCAGAATGTCAACATTTGATTGAGCCAAGAAAAAGGTTAATGTTAACCCTCATCAACCAATAAACACACCACATACCCAACAAGTTGTGTTACAACAAAACATTTCCAATCAGCGAGTGGTTTCTCATTAGCAAGAACGTCCCCCCCAAGGTGATAGAAACTTCCAAAACATCTACATGAACATGACTGATATCAATATTCATATCCGTAATCAATGCCAACAATAAAAATTCATCACTATGAAAAATGCAAGGATGTAAATATCATACCACCACACTGGAAGTTCAACATTTCCAGTGCACAATTGAAACTTTGAGGCCCCCTGCATCAAAATATGAAATCCTTCAAGGTTGGGCCGAGACCAAGAGAGACTCTCCATCATGAAATACATATCCTTGTAGTGAGGCTAAATGCAAACAAGTCTCCCCCAATCAACCATATAGTCCTCATGTTCCAAATGCACACAAAAATCAAGAGTGAGACCATTGAAGCTCAAAGGAAAAGGGTGAAAGTCCCATGTCCCATCACCAAAAGAGTAGGAATCATCCCACAAGAAAATATGTCCATGATGCTCTAAAATAATGTAAGATGCAACAAAATAATTATCCATGTGTTCTTTCATCCAAGAAGTGAATGAAGACCCTCCACTAAAATTTGAACCAATTAGGGAGCAAAGAAAACAATGAGCCTTCAAGGAGCTCACAGAAGTACCATTTATGCATCCATGGATATGTGTATCATCAAGTAATAACAACGGATGTTGTTTCCAATAAAAATATGCTCCAATCATATATCTCTTCACCCAAGTATTGGATGAAGTTCCTCCAACATCAATTGAACTAAGCAAGGAGCAAGGAAAATGATGAGTCTTCAAATGACTCAAGTGAACATCATAGGTGCATCCATGTAGATATGTATCATCATAAGTTAACAAAGGATGTTGCTGCAAATGTAAATAATAATGTTCTCTATTCATGTCATCCTCAAAAGGGGAGATAGGATTTTTATACTCCTCATGTGGTACCTTCAAAAAGAAACCTTTCACCCATACTTCATTAGGATGAATGCTGCAAAATATGGAAGTGTAGGATGTAGGATAATTAACCAACTCACCCAAATGATAAGAAAAATAAAAAGTGTCATCATGTGAAGGCTCCATAAGGGGGATCATGCACCTCCCTAAAATGTTCAAAGTTTTCCTCATAGGTTGGTTCCAAGGTAGTGGAATCATACACTTCTTCAAAAAGTGTGTAACCATTTCCAAGAGGCAACTCAAGTTCCTCTTCCACCACAACAAGTGCTTGGCTCTCATCAAGATCATCTTTAAACACATCAAGCACATGCAAGTTTCCATGTTTCTCATGATCCATCATGTCATGGGAACCCTCCAAGCAATCTACCATTTGACAATCTAAAACATAGGAGGAAGAACAAGTATCTTGAAACCTATCAAGAAGTTGCTCATTTTGCATTTTGAGCTTATGAATATCCTCATTATTATTCAAGTATGCTCCATGTAAACATTCATTAAGCTCAACCAAATTGTTTCTATCAAAAATCAAAGACATGACATTACCTTCGATGTTGCACATTGCTCTTTGAATCTTCTCCATGTCTTCAAGGAAGGATGGATCCTTAAATGAAGAAAGTCTCCAACAGGAATTCGACACCAATGCTTGAGTGTCATGGGGTATGATAAGGGTCTCTTGGATATTCTTTTCATTCATCTTTGATGACCCTTCAAGAAAAATAGACTCTTCTAGAGGGACCTCCTCTTCTTTGTACTTTCATCTTGGACCAACTTCACTAAGCTCAAGTGGTGATGGGGAAGTTGATCTTGGTTCTTCTTCAACTGTTACAAGGCCTTCATTTTCATGCTTAATGGAACTTTTGCTTGCATCAACACTTTCAAAAGTGATCTCTATGTCACCAACATAGAGGTGTGAGCACCCATCAGTAGGTACTCCTTCACAGTTCAAGCATCCATCCGTCGATGCTCTTTGATTCATGTCCAAAGTAGAGAGTGCCTCAGAATGATATTTAGCATTTTCAACGAAATATTCTTCATGCTCATGTGGTGTTTCTTCATATTTTTCAGATTCACTTGATAATGATTTTCGATCCTCTTCATGTAATGCTTCTTTTGCTTCACCTATTTTAGAACTAAGTAGCTCATGGGTATCCTCATTTCGCTCCTTCAAGCAAGCTGATGCATCTTGCCCCTTGGTTTCCTTAGGATCAATATCTTCGGAGACTCTTTTTGAAGAAGACCCAAAAATTCTCTTCAAATTGGAAACACATGCATTCCATGAAGCTTCAGATATTTCACTGCTCTTTTCACAAGTAGGCTGATTTTTAATCCTTTCATGCTCCCCCAAAGATTGATCTTTGATTGTGGAACATGTATCTTCTCAATACACGTGGCTATAAGAATAACCATCATTTATTATTCCAAATGTGATATTATGGGAGATACTTTTAGAAGGTACCTCCTGGACATTATCTTCCTCATATTGTCTACAATACTCCTCATATTGCTCATCATAGTCATCATCATACTGCTCATAGAAATCATTTTCCTTCGAGTCATAGAAAGAATAATCCTCCTCATACTCATAATAATCTAAATATGAATAATAAATGGATTCAAATTATTCTTCAATGGAATATCTTAATTCATAGGTGCAAGGACCATGGTATGATACCAATGTAATATCCCTAATTCAAAAGTTTACACAATTTGCCCAATTTTCGAATCTTGGACTAGTGAAACCCCAAACTATCCCAAATGATCCCAAATGGTTTTGAATTATGTATGGGAGGAATTAGGAGGTTATAGGACAAATTAATACATCTATCAGACACCCAAACAACTAATATACCCATCCATGGTCTTGAATTTGCAAGGAAATAAGTTTTGGGACAAGAATAGTTAATTTGAGAAGTGGAAATCCCCCCTAGGTCTTGCATTAAATGCTCTTCCAAAAACTGTACGACCTTCACTAATTCTTGTTCTGAGACTTGGCTTTGTCAGAGAAAATTAGGGAAATTTTTTTTGCAGCATTAGATTTGTTTTTAGAGTTGAATAGGTATCCCAATGAACAACAACTTCTAGAGTCTAGAATTTGTGGTGAAAATGGTGGACAAGGAGTCTTGAATTTAGTCATAAACCATAGTGACACTTCAGGGGTCTGAAAAAATAATTTGGGAAATCAAATTAAATTCATGTACAACTAATAACATGGATAAATATCTCATAAAAATCTGATATAAAACAGGTACAAAATCATTCCAAAATCACTATGCAAATGCTATGGGGAAAATGGCTCGAATCTCTTTCTTGATTGGAAATATCACTTGAAATACATGGTGTTTCGAGATGTGTCTCTCATGATATGATTATTACAGAGATATGCATCAAATAAAATTTCCATGAATTCTAAATAACAATCCTCCACTAACTATATGCAACAAGAAGTGCGCCCTTGCTCAATTACATGACATTGAGAGAAAGATAGTAGAATAGGCATAGAGAAGAATGAGAGAAGATGAACTCGAACTTAGTTGGGGTTTGAAACTGCATCAAAACATCTCCATGAATCTCTTTTGAGATCTTTGAATGGACTCTCCATCAACCAAATTTGATGGGAATCTTTCACCCTCGAAATTGGTTCTAAGGCAAGGAGGATGAACATCCACCGTGCAAGGACAAGCTTGAAGCTCTCCCAAATTGTAAAGATGCAAATAAAAAATGACCAAAACCTTCTCCATTTCGACTTGGCCTCCTTTTAATAACTTTAGTTGACTCATTTACCTCCTTAGAACTCAAATTATCTCCTAATCACTCATGAAATTCGAATTAGTGGGAGTTATGACCCTTCATTGGCCCCACATGACACTTGGCTCATCTTTTGTCTCCAACTCCTCCATGAATTTGACTTGGGGAATATTTTGGATGATTTGGAGATGTGTAACTCCTCTCATGCGTCCTCTTGGTATATTTTTAGCTCTTACATTGTCATAGATGTCATATAAACTACCATAAGTGTCATAGAATTTGTCATAAGTGTCATAATGCTTGTCATAGTTGTCATAGAATCTGTAATTGCATATTTTTAGCCCTATGACTCTTCCTCTTACTTCATGAATGCTACCTCTTCCCTTCCAACTCGAATTTGGGGATGGATCCATGTTTAAAGGAGGAATATTCTCTCATGTGGACCCCACGTGTCCACTTATGGGCCCCCAAGTCCAACTAGGACCTAATGCCACTTCATTTTGGAGCATTTAACATATATTCCATAATTTATTGGCCTATTTTTCCACCATCAATTTAGAATATTGAATTTCCATGAGAAACTATAGACCTTGGGGTTAAATGTCAATATTTTAGTTCTTCCACATAACCCTCAGGAATTAGGTAGGCCAACTTAATTATTTATTTGAAAATCATTTAATTGGGGACATGAAAAGGATGTACCTACTACCACCAGCGAGCCTCTGCAGATACCACGTCCTAGTAATGACCAAATCCCTCAAATCTCAAATCCACCACTTCGACGAACTTCCCATAACCCCTATATGAAAGATGTTCACAATTACAACATCGTGGACGATTTAGCCCAATCACCTACTACCCTTCTTAGAAGAATGCATTACTATTATCCTAAGGTGCAGTAAACCCATCTAATTCATGCTTAATGACCTTCAATCTTGACAATGACGAACCACGCCTACCCTCATAAGTCACTTTTCAAATCCTTGTCACCATCAAGAATATCACCATTCATCAATGCATAGTCAATGAAGGAGCATCCACTTGTGTCATGTCAACCCATGTTTGGAAGAAACTTGGCTCACCGGACCTGGTCCCATCATTTATCGGTCGACCATCAAAACCACAAGAGTTGTATCAGAATGTCCCCATTGAATTGGGAGGAAAAATGGTACTCTTGGATATCAAAATAGTCAACGCTCAACTCAACTACAATATCCTTTCGAGAAGTAGCTATATGTAATCCATGAAGGCAGTGGCATCATCGATCTTCCGCATCATGGTGTTTCCCCAAAACGGGAAAATAGTCACCTTGGACCAACTTACATATTATGAGTCGTTCCCTAATGCCAACCCTAACAATATCCAACCCACTATAGGATTGGGAAATCATTCTTCATACACAAATGTCGGTATTGGAATTTACAAATATTTTGTATTATTGGGGGCATACTCTGGCCCTCCACGAGTTATCCTAGCATCCACAAACATTCTCATGTGCACCATATTCACATCAGAAGATAAGACGCAAGCCACCTCAACATCAATATCCCAATCTGAATAGAATCACCATACTAAATAAGTTGTCACCCCTTCACCTCCTTCAGTACCACCTGTGGTTCAAATATCCTTCTTGTTCCCCCCTTCAGAAGTGAAATGAACACTAGTCATGGCTATGCTCATGTTGCCTATAATCACTTTGGGAATACCAGTTTGGTATTTAACACCACCATACATAGAAATAGTACCAAAACCATATGCCCACTTCAATTTCACTCCAGTTACACCTACAAGTGCACCATTAGTAATTCTAGGATCGATCCCACTTGTGATAACACCATTACCAGTTACACACAAACCCAATGTTGGGTGCATCATTAAGCAACCAAAGTTGAAATCCCCAATCGTCCCAAGCAACTCCCCTGCCCTCATATTCAACCAACCTTGGGATTTGTGCGGTAGATTAGGGCATGTAATAAACACTCAAACATTACTGGAGGTTAGGAATTTTCTCAACACACCCATCAGTGCCACCCATGCAACCAGTTATTTAGCAAGGGGCATGCTAGCTACCCATAAGATGGACACCTAAAAACCAAAGAGAAAAAAATTGCACACTAACCACGAGTGCACAATTTGTTCACAATTTGATCTCTATACGCATCATTGTCCCAAACTCCCTCAATTTCGGGATACATTGGCAACAATTCATCTCACACCTCATCGTTGAGAAACCTCGACCAGTCTTGAGAAAACTGTTTCTATCAAATTTATCACTACATCATAGGTGGAGGAGGAGGAACATGAAGGGTTCTCATCATGTGGGAATCACACTCACATGATCCTAGCTAACATGGGTGCAATTCCACTTAACCTCACATTCTAACCACCAAGCCTGGCCCATACACTCATTCGATCACATACTACTCGTTTAGGTTAGTCATGTGGGTTGTTAACTCATTACTCATTCCAGTGCCCCATTCTGTGCATAGAACAAGCCATCTACTTAGAACAAATATAGTTACATGAAAACCCTTCTCCTCCTCTAGCAAACCTATCATTTGTGCCCCAAGAGGATATATAATGGCCCACACATGGTACAACCAACCACATTGATATTATCAATATTGTTAAAATTGTGACAACTATAACTATAACTAAAAATGGTTTGTCTAACCATTGGTTGGTTTGCAGTTCCTCTAACCGGTGGTAGTTCTTCATATACGTAACTCCTTCACCGTATATTTATATGTAGTCTTTGAGAGGAGAGAAGGTAACCGAGGAGAATCGGTGGGTGAGGAATTCCTTGTATGTAATAACCATTATTGAAAGGAATAAGATGTCGATACTTTGCCGGGTGGATGTTTCCCCAAGTGTTGGGGTTTTACCACGTTAAAATATCTTTGTTAGATGTGTTATTTATTGTTATTAATTATTCATTTTACAGACTTAATACAACAAGTGGTATCATAGCTTTGGTGTCTGAACAAAGGGAGAGGTTGCCTGCAAAGCCAGCGCCAGAAAGAGAACCACGTCCAGTAGGAGAGAGGAGAAGATCTGTGTCCAGAGGAAGTCCGTCTTGGGTCCTGGAGAGCCGTCATTCCTGCATGCTGGCCTGGTCGAGTGACTGAGGTGGAGGTTTTCACCAAGAGAATTGCATGAAGCATTTTGTGGAAGAGTACATGACCATCACCGGAAAGGTTGACTGACCAGAGTTCGTAGAGCCGCCGTGAAGGAGGATTTTGCTGATAGAGAGAGCTCCGTTGGGAAGAGAGGAGCCTGCCACTATCACTACTGCAAGCTTGTAGCCATTCTCGTAGATATCATCCAGTCAGCTAGCTGATGTTGTAGCCTGTGGTGGTCGCAACTAGCAAAGTTGGAGGTCGAGTCCCGTGGCGAAGGGTGGCAGCTCGTGAGCCAGAGAGCAGCTCGTTTCAGCAGAGCCCGAGCACGAAGAGAAGTGCCTGTCGAGAATTGAAAAGTTTGCCTGCGTGAAGAGGCCGTTGGCTGATGCACTAAGCTATAAGCCCATGGAGGCTGTGCGTTGGAGAAGGTGTAGCACCTCTGCATGATCGCAACCAACAGAGCCTGCAGTGGGTACAGAGAAGAGCCGAAAGTGGTGGAGGTCATTGTGTTCGTTCAAATCATTCCAGAGGTAATTCAGATAGCCAGTGATATTTTTTCTTTGATCTTCTGAGAAAAAATTATGGAAATATATATAATTATTTTGAGAAGTCTGTGAGATTCTGGTCATTTTTTAGAAGTATGTAAAGATTGTAATTTATAATATAAAAATTACAATCTTTAAACTTTTCAATCTCAAATTTAGAACTTGTCATTACCACTTGTTGTATTAAGTCTGTAAAATGAATAATTAATAACAATAAAAATGAACAATAAATAACACATCTAACAAAGAGATTTTAACGTGGTAAAACCCCAACACTTGGGGAAACATCCACCCGGCAAAGTATCGACATCTTATTCCTTTCAATAATATTTCTTATGGAGGAGCAACATATTTTTTGTTGTTTGTTGATGATTTTTCAAGAAAGGTTTGGGTCTATATTTTAAAAAGAAAGGCTGATGTGTTTGATACTTTCAAACGTTTTAAAGTTATGGTTGAAAAAAGAATTGGCAGGACGATCAAGTGCTTAAGAATAGATAACATAGGTGAATTTACTTCTTTAGAGTTTGAAAAGTTTTGCAAAGAAGAAGGGATCGTAAGACATAAAACAAATGTATACACTCCTCAGCAAAATGGCATTGTAGAACGCATGAACAGGACTCTTCTAGAGAGAGCAAGGTGCATGCTCACTGATGCTAATTTGGGTCAAGAGTTGTGGGTAGAAGCAATTTCTACTGCTTGTTATTTAATAAATCAATCACCTTCAATCGCAATAAATTGTCAAATTCTGAAAGAGGTATGGACTGGTCATCCTTGTAGTTATTCGAATTTGAAATTTTTTGGTTGTGAAGCTTATGCACTTACTCCTAAAAATCAGCATTCTAAGTTAGACCCCAGATCAAAGAAGTGCATCTTTGTAGGATATGATGATGTGACGAAAGGTTATCGGTTGTAGGATCCTACTGCTCGTAAAATTGTCATTAGCAGAGATGTAATTTTTGATGAATCTTATCTCACTAAATTGGAAAATGTAAAAGTTGATGTGGAATAGGAACAGGTACCGTCAAAACAACTAGTTCAGTTGAAGTTTCCATCTTCTAATGACTTAAAGAAACAAGAAGAAGTTTCTGGTGATAAAGAAGTCATAGAAGATGAAGAAATTGTGGAAACTCCACAACCTACACCACCTACACCAAGAAGATCTACGAGGGAGAGAAATACTCCTAAAAGGTATACATATTTTGTTTCATCTGTTGCTTTATTTACTGATAAAGGAGAGCCTTCTTGTTTTCAGGAAGCCATTGATTGTGTTGACAATGCTAAATGGAAGATGGATATGGAAGAAGAAATGGATTCTCTGAACAAGAACGAGACATGGAATCTAGTTGAACTTCCCAAAGATAGAAAAGTTGTTGGATGTAAGTGGGTCTTCAAGTTGAAGAAAGGTATTGATGGTAAGATTGAAAGATACAAAGCCAGGTTGGTCGCAAAAGGGTATTCTCAGAAGGAAGGTGTTGATTATCATGAGATTTTTTCACCAGTTGTTAAGCTTGTATCTATTCGTATTGTGTTAGCACTTGTTGCATTGCTTGATTTGGAGTTAGAGCAACTAGATGTTAAAACTGCATTTTTACATGGAGATTTAGATGAGGAGTTTTTTTTGGAACAACCAAAGGGTTGTGTGCAACATCGTAAAGGAAAATTACTTTGCAAGCTCAAAAAATCATTGTATGGCCTGAAAAAATCGCCCAGGAATTGGTACAAGAAGTTTGATTCTTTCATGGTGAGCCACGGTTATACTAAAAGTGAATATGATCATTGTTTGTACTTAAAATGTTTGGGTGACATATTCATTATCTTAGTATTGTATGTTGATGATATGCTTATTGTGAGTAAAAGCATGAATGATATTGACAGGTTGAAGGCTCAGATGGCTAGGACGTTTGATATGAAAGATCTTGGAGCTGCAAAACAAATTTTGGGTATTGAAATACACAGATACAGAAGAAATGGTAAGCTTAGTTTTTCACAGGAGAAGTATGTTGAGAAAATAATTGTAAGATTCAGAATGAATAAGGTAAAACCTGTGAATGTTCCGTTAGCTTCCCATTTTAAGCTTTCTTCAGGTTTATGTCCTAGTAATGACGAAGAAAAGGATTATATGTCTCTTGTTCCATATGCCAATGCAGTAGGATGTTTAATGTATGCGATGGTGTGTACTAGACCTGATATTTCACATGCAGTAGGTGTTGTCAGTAAATACATGGCAAATCCGGGAAAAGAACATTGGAATGCACTGAAATGGGTGCTTCGTTATCTAAGAGGCACAAGTGACTATTGTATCACTTTTAATAATAACAGTGATTCTATATGCGGTTTTGTTGATTCATATTTTGCAGGTGATTTGGACAAGAGAAGGTCTACTTCTGGATATGTTTTTCCTCTTGCAGGTGGAGCTATAAGTTGGATGTCAAAGCTTCAAGAAACAGTTGCTTTATCCACTACGGAGGCTGAATACATTGTTGCCTCCCATGCTTGCAAAGAGGCGATTTGGCTGAAAGGTCTACTTGAAGAAATTGGAAGGTTGCAAAACAGTGTGCCTGTTTTCTGTGATAGCCAAAGTGCTATACATTTGGCTACAAATCCTGTTTATCATAGTAAGACTAAACATATTGATGTAAAGTATAATTTTGTAAGACAAGCCATTAGTGAAGGTGGAGTAGATCTGAGAAAAGTTCATACTCAAGAAAATTCTGCAGATATGTTTATAAAACCAGTGTTATTAGAGAAGTTACTGTGGTGTGTGGCTTCTCTTGGTTTGAAAAAGAAGTGATGAATATTTTCCGGAAAAGTATTAGACAATTTGTTGTCAATGTGGAGATTGTTAAAATTGTGACAACTATAACTATAACTAAAAATGGTTTGTCTAACCATTGGTTGGTTGGAAGTTCCTCTAACCGGTGGTATTTCTTCATATACATAACTCCTTCACCGTATATTTATATGTAATATTTGAGAGGAGAGAAGGTAACCGAGGAGAATCGGTGGGTGAGGAATGCCTTGAATGTAATCACCAGTATTGAAATGAATAAGATGTCGATACTTTGACGGGTGGACGTTTCCCCAAGTGTTGGGGTTTTACCACGTTAAAATATCTTTGTTAGATGTGTTATTTATTGTTCATTTGTATTGTTATTAATTATTCATTTTACACACTTACTACAACAAATATGTCATCATTGTCAATCCTATATACTAGCGACAACACTTCATCTTTATCACCAAAGGAATACCCCAACCCATCCCCGATGCCCACCCCTATTGTAGTAGATGACATGGACCCAATCCACATGAACGACACATCATCCCCACAAAATGTTGCTCCTATGAAAAATCCCATTTCAATCACTCTTAGACTAGTAACTCCAAGATACCTCCATGTAACTTCGGAATGTATTTCACATATATGTATATTGTATTCCTATAGAGATGTTATTATTCCTCTATATGGAAGTGTTTTTATTCCTATAGAGATGTTATTATTCCTCTATACAGAAGTGTCGTCATTTATATTATAAGTGTCGTAACTTATACTTGATGGGTTATTAGACCACCTTGTTGGGGTCGGCCTTGTATAATTCATGTGGGTCGAAGGGTTATTAGACCACCCTATTGGGGGTCAGACATGTGGGTCAAAGGGTTATTAGACCACCCTATTGGGTGTCATCCCAGTCAACATTATGTTATGTGGTTAAGTTAAGGCCGACCTAGTAAAGGTTATTAGGCAAGTTAAGTCATTTATAAATAGAGTGCGGGAGGCACTCTATTTGATCATTCTATTCTCTCTCACACTCTTTGGAGAGTGGCGCACTTTTGGAGGAGGAGAAGATGCTGCTAGGAGATGTCTATCTCTTATTCTTGGGTTGTATCATTATTCTATCTATCTCTAAGGAAGTTATTGGGGTTTTTCACCTTTATGGTTTTCCCCAAGTAAACTCTATGTCTCGTGTGTGCTTACATTATTGTGTCCATGATTGATATGCTGTAGATATGTTGTACATGTTG
Organism: Larix kaempferi; assembly: GCA_027924585.1. Lineage (NCBI taxonomy): Eukaryota > Viridiplantae > Streptophyta > Pinopsida > Pinales > Pinaceae > Larix > Larix kaempferi. The sequence continues at coordinate 389,369 of BSBM01000411.1, read as the reverse complement.
TTCTCTCAATTAAGATCCTAGATCATATTGAAGTAAATTCTGAAAAACTAACATGGAGTCAGAGTTATCCTGAAAGAAGGCATGGTATGGTATGTATGACACTTGTTGCACTTAAGATGCTAGGGCTTGATATAACAAAAAACAGTCATCGTAGCACTTTCGCTATAAATACATTTTGGAGAAGTTTTCGGATCTGAAACTTTTACAAGTCGAATATCAGATCCCCATGTACCTTGTGTCCAAAGAACAACTTCTAATTCATTGTACTTTGTGTTTTATGATCTGTACAATCTAGGGTTTCTGCCTCTTCTAGATCTGAGTCATAAACATGTGACCTAGGAAAAAAGGTCATAACTTGGGCTAGGAAGATCCAAATGAAATTTCGTAAAAAGTTTCAGGTAGTGCACAGACTGTACTTTCTTAGGTAACTTTTTCAGAGTCCGAAACTGAACCAATGACATGTGGCACATCGTACAAGTTCGCTCTTCTATTTTATCCCATAAATAGGTCACATTGCGACACTTGGCATAAATATCTCTCAGAGAATCCAATTGAGGTCAGACCTATGGGGTTGGAAATATGATAGGTCGGGCTACCATAGGTAGAAGTTTCAGACCCCGTGGATTGGAAAGTTCGGAGTTACACCAGAAACAATCAGGTACATATTGTTGTCAAAACATGATTTTTTTAGCACCTTCATTCATGGCTTTGAGAATTTAGGGTTTCAGAGAAAGATGAAATTTTTGTAATCGGAGACCACGGCTGAATGATACCAAGATTAGAATTTTTGGTTGGGCAGAAGGCGGGGCTTGATCAGACCCTAGTTCTGGACTTTGATTGGAAAAGTGGAAAATTAGGGCTTCTGCAAAAATGGGAATTTTTGAAATCTGTGACCACGGCTGGAAGCTCCTCAGAAAAATAGAAGCTTAGAGCTTTGGATCGGACCTTTTGATTGGGAAGAAGGGTGGGCTTTATCAAACCCTAGTTCAAGGTCATGTCTAGTGAATCTAGAAGTTTCAAAGGCAAATTTGAGGGGTGAAACTTTGTAGTTTTCAAATTCTGAATATACTGGCTTGATCAGCTCATCAAGGCACATATTTCTATCATTTCATAAGTTTGAAATTCAAATTTTGAATTTTTAGGGTTTCTATGACAAACCCTAATCCAACTCCAGATCCAGTTCCTGCAAATCAAGTGGATTGGGTTAATCCTAGAAGAGAATGGATTGGTCACCTGCATAAGTGAAGAAGTTCCTATTTCAGAGGGAGATGAGGCTAAGGCCTTACATAAGAAGATTACAAGCAATCTCGATAGGTATGACTTATCCAGGTATGTTTTGAGATTTGTTCATGATTAAGTTTATGGTATGTTTGTCTTCATATTATTATGGTTAGTACAATCTTGATTAAATTTAGACTTATCATATCACCTTAATAAAATTATGAATGCATAGTAGAAGATGTTCATTGATTAGGGTGTTAACACTTATGATTGTACTAATGCATTATGGTGTTGTATGAGGTTTATGTTGTCTGCTAACATGAAAGGTACACCAAGAAAGAGAAATCATGTTCTAGTTCAAGAACACATGACCATGGTGACATGAAGACAAAGGTTCATCCATTGCCATGGATCACATAGAAGATCTACTTATGAGGTATGTATAACTTGGTTCTACAATGGTTAACCTATGAGATATGCAGGTAACTAGCACAAGTCATTGAAGAAAACAAGAAGACATTATGCGGGTATGTTAGACATAACTAGCTAGCATGCTAATACAGGTATGTTTTTTCCTATATCAAGTTAGAATCCTACCTTGTGTTAGGATCTCTTATAAAAGTATACACAGTATGATTGGTTATGATTATTTATGAAGTTAGAAATTTGAATAATCATAGGGGTATGCATATTATGTTTCATACCTTAATTGATGATATGACTAACCAAAAGAGTATTGAAAGTATAGGTTTGAGTAATCACGGGTTTAGGCATATTATGTTTCTTACTTTAATTTATGATAAGAGTCCTTGAATACTAATGCTTATTATTTCTGTTTGAAATGATCATAACTATACATGTTTAAGATTATTGTGTTTTGATAGTATTGAGAATATACTAATAAATGTATGATTATGTATGAGATCTCAAGTATATCACAATAATGATAATTGTAAGCATGCATAGTGATCGAGGATGGATATAAGTTCAAGGACAGGTAATCCGGGAAGCAAAGATCAAGAGGGAGCACACTCCAGTAGTTTCTTCAAGGATGCATATATTCAGAGGGAGTCGACCACTTCTCAAAATCCACATTAGAATGGAGTTGCAAAAATTCAGAGGGAGTCCACCCAACAACCAAACAAAGATAAGTATTTGAATTGTCATTTCTTACATATTTGTTTGTTTAAATATTGTTGTTCAATGATGTATATGCTTATGTTCCTAGACTTAGGTTGTGTATTATGCATATTAGAATAATTGCATTAATGAGCAGTATACTACTAATATGCATGTGATGGGTAAGTGGCCTATGGCACTGTACAACATTCCATTGCTACTTATCTAGAATGAAACCTCTTTGCTGACATGTTGGGAGTAGTGCAAACTCTTAACAATCTTCTGGTAGAGATTGGAAGGCATCTAGAAAGTGACAGGATATGGATGAATGTTGTATTGAAGCACTGGCTAAAATAATTGCATGACTATATGACATATTTCTTTATGTGTAAGAATTTGTTCTGAAAACTATGAGATGTTTCTAATCATGCAATTTAACTTGTTTTGTAGGAAAGATCGTATACCTTCACCTACAAAAGAAGGACTACAACATTTGTTCCAGCAACAAAGATATCTATTGAAGATATTGAAGTTCCCAGGATCTGGGATGAAGTAATGGAAGAATGCCATGATCAGTCGATCATGAAGAATGATGTTTGGGATGTAGTCCCAAGACCTAAAGGGAAGTTTGTTTTGAATTCCAAATGGATCTATAAGATCAAGCATGCTACAGATGGTAGCATGGAGAAATACAAAATGAGGTTTGTAACTCGTGGCTTCTCCCAGAAAAAGGGATTGAGTATGAAGAGACTTCTACACCTGTAGCTAGGTACACTTCCATCAGATCAGTACTTGCTCTGGTTGTAGTGATGAAATGGAAGATACACCAGATGGATGTCAAGGCTGCTTTCTTGAATGGTGTAGTTGAAGAGGAAGTGTATGTGCAGCAGCCACTCGGTTTTGAAACACATGACAGGGAGTCATATGTGTGCAGATTGAAGAAAGCCTTGTCTGGCTTGAAGCAAGCTCCCATAACTTGGTATGGTAGGATGGACAGTTTCCTATCCAGTCTGGGCTTTACCAAGAGTAAAGCGGATTCCAACCTTTACTACAAGATTGAGGAAGGAAATCCTGTGATACTACTCCTATATGTGGATGACCTATTTGTAACAGGAAATGATAGACTGATTTCCGATACAAAGAGGAAGCTTGCTGCCGAGTTTGATATGAAGAAATTGGGGATGATGCACTATTTTCTAGGTATGGAGGTGTGGCAAAGTGCAAATGGGATCTTCCTTGGACAAGGGAAGGATGCAGTAGATATCCTGAAGAGGTTCGGGATGATGGACTGTAAGGCCATGGCCACACCTATGGCATCGAACTTGAAGCTTCTGTGTGATGCTTCATCTGAGCCGGTTGATGTCTCTATGTGTCGCCAGATGATTGGGTCCTTGATGTACCTGACGAACATGAGACCACATATTTGCTTTGCGGTGAACAAATTGAGCCAGTTCCTAACGGATCTGAGGAGTGTTCACCTGGTTTCTGTAAAGCATATTCTGAGGTACCTGAAGGGTATAGTTGATTATGGGCTCAAGTATGACGCGAATCAAAAGTTTAACCTACAGGGTTATGTTGATTCAGATTGGGAAGGCAGTGCTACAGATAGGAAGAGCACTTCTGGGTGCTGCTTCAGTATGGGATCAGGTGTGATATCTTGGTTTAGCAGGAAGCAGTCCTGCGTAGCACTGAGTACAACCAAGGCAGAGTATGTTGCAGCCTGTGCGTCTAGTTGTGAGGTAGTATGGATACGGAAGCTACTGTCAGAGTTATTTGATCTCCCGCTGGAGGCTACTGGTATCTTTTGTGACAACTAGAGTTGTGTGAAGCTGTCTGAGAACCCGATGTTCCATGACAGGTCGAAACACATAGAGATCCAATACCACTATATCAGGGATATGGTATAGAGAGGAGCAGTGAAGCTCCTGCATGTTGCGACGGATGAGCAGATTGTAGATGTACTGACGAAGCCACTAGCCAGAGTGAAGTTTGAGTACTTCAGAGAGAGGCTTGGAGTTCTTTAGATTGACGACACTTCGAGGAAGAAGTGATGGACACATTTGATGAAGCCATTCCAAGCATATTGGAAGGAGGATCCTTCACATGGCTGTGGATGTAAGTGTTGGATGATGAGCATCAGGACGATGCTCCAATTACTGCTCTGTATATGCATCAGGATGATGCTGGATATGATCAGTTGGATCACTTATATGTATATGCATCATGTTGGATGCTGGATATGATCAGTTGGATCATTTATATGTATATGTATGTACGCATCATGTTGGATGCTGGATATGATCAGTTGGATCATTTATATGTATTTGTATATGCATCATGTTGGATGCTTGGACCATGTATCTGTTGATGTATATGTAACTTCGGAATGTATTTCACATATATGTATATTGTATTCCTATAGAGATGGTATTATTCCTCTATAAGGAAGTGTCGTCATTTATATTGTAAGTGTCGTAACTTATACTTGAGGGGTTATTAGACCACCTTGTTTGGGGTCGGCCCTGTATAAGTCATGTGGGTCAAAGGGTTATTAGACCACCCTATTGGGGGTCGGCCATGTGGGTCAAAGGGTTATTAGACCACCCTATTGGGGGTCGGCCCACTCAGCATTATGTTATGTGGTTAAGTTCGAGCCGACATGAGTTAGGTAAAAAGGCAAGTCAAGTCAAGTATAAATAGAGTGCGGGAGGCACTCTATTTACTCACTCACTTCTCACACATGCTCTCAAGGAGGAGAGGCGCACTTATGGAGGAGGAGGATTGCTGCTAGGTTATGGCTATCTCTATTGGTTGGTTGTATCATTGCTCTATCTATCTCTGAGGAAGTTATTGGGGTTTTTCACCTTTATGGTTTTCCCCAAGTAAATCTTTGTGTCTCTTGTGTGCTTGCATTATTGTCTCCATGATTGATATGCTGTAGATATGCTGTACATGTTGTTCTCTCAGTTAAGATACTATATCATATTGAAGTAAATTCTGAAAATTTAACATGGTATCAGAGCTAGCCTGAAAGAAGGCATGATATGGCATGTATGACACTTGTTGCATTTACGATGCTAGGGCTTGATATAGTAAAAACAAGTCGTCGTATAAATTTCGCTATAAATCCGTTTTTGCGAAGGTTTCGGATCTGAAATTGTTACAGGTCGAAGCTAAAATCTCCAGGTACCTTGTTTCCAAAGGACAACCTCTAATTCGTTGTACTTTGTGATTTATGATCTGTACAATATAGGGTTTCTGCCTCTTCCAGATCTGAGTCAAAATCCGGTGACCTTGGGAAAAAGGTCATAACTTGGGCTAGGAAGCTCCAAATGAAATTTCGTGAAAAGTGACAGGTATTACAAAGGCCGAGCTATCTCAAAAAACTTTTTCAGAGGCCGAAGGTCAAACAGTGACACGTGGCACGCCGTACAAGTTCGCTCTCCTGTATTATCCCATAAACAGGTCACGTTGCGACACTTGGCATATCTCTCTCTCAGAGAATCCAATTGAGGTCAGACCTGTCAGGATGGAAATATAACAGGCCGAGCTATCTCAGAAAACTTTTTCAGAGGCCGAAGGTCAAACAGTGACACGTGGCACGCCGTACAAGTTCGCTCTCCTGTATTTTCCCAAAACAGGTCACGTTGCGACATTTGGCATAACTCTCTCTCAGAACATCCAATTGAGGTCAGACCTGTGAGGATGGAAAGCTAACAGGTCAGGCTATCTCAGAAAACTTTTTCAGACCCTGTGGATCAAAAATTTCGGAGTTACACCAGAAACAATCAGGTACATATTTCTGTCAAAACAGAATTATTTTTTTTGGTACCTTCATTCATGGCTTCCGGAATTTAGGGCTTTGAAGAAAGTTGGAATTTTTGTAATCGGAGACCACGGCTGGATGCTACTCATCAAAATAGAAATTTAGAGACCAATATCAGAATTTTTGGCTGGGTAGAAGGCCGGGCTTGATTAGACCCTAGTTCGGGACTTTGATCAGAAAAGTGGAAAATTAGGGCTTCTATAAAAATGGGAATTTTTGAAATCTGTGACCACGGCTGGAAGCTCCTCGGAAAAATAGAAGCTTAGAGCTTTGGATCAAACATTTTGATTGGGCAGAAGAGTGGGCTTCATCAAACCCCAGTTTAGGGTCACGTCCAGTGAATCCAAAAGTTTCAAAGGAAAAATTGAGGAGTGAAACTTTGCAGTTTTCAAATCCTGAATATACCAGTTTGATCAGTTCATCAAGGCGCATATTCCTATCCTATCGAAAGGTTGAAATTCAAAGTTTGATTTTTTGGGGTTTTTCTGACAAAACCATATCCAGCTCTAGGTCCAGTTCTTGCAAATCAAGTGGATTGGGTTAATCCTAGAAGAAGATGGATTGGTCACCTGCATAAGTGAAGAAGTTCGTGTTTCAGAGGGAGATGAGGCTAAGGCCTTACATAAGAAGTTTTCAAGCGATCTCGACAGGTATGACTCATCGAGGTATGTTTCGATATTTGTCCATGATTAAGTTTATGGTATGTTTGTCTTCATGTTATTACGGTTAGTACAATTTTGATTTTAGATTTGTCGTTTCACCTTAACAAAATTATGAATGCATGATAGAAGATATTCATTGGTTAGGGTGTTGACACTTATGATTGTACTAATGCATTATGGTGTTGTATGAGGTTTATGTTGTCTACTAACATGAAAGGTACACCAAGAAAGACAAAGCATGTTCCAGTTCAAGAACATATGATCATGATGACATGAGGATAAAGACTCATCCATTGTCATGGATCTCATAGAAGATCCATTTACGAGGTATGTATAACTTGGTTTTATAATGGCTAACCTATGAGATATACAGGTTACTAGCACAAGTCATTGAAGAACAACAAGAAGACATCATGTGAGTATAAATAGCTAGCATGCTAATCCAGGTATTTTTTTCCTATATCAAGATAGAATCCTACCTTGTGTTAGGATCTTATACTGTTGTGTTGTTTGATAATGATTATTCATGAAGTCATGGTTGTATGCGTATTATATTTCTTACCATAATTGATGATATGACTAACCAGAAGAATCATGAAAGTATAGGTTTGAATAATCACAGGTTTTATGCACATTATATCTCTTATCTTAATTGATGATTCAACTAACGCGAAGAGTCATAGGTTTGAGTAATTATAGGTTTAGACATGTTATGCTTCTTATGATTTGACTAACCATAAGATTCCTACATAAACCTTGAATGCTAATGCTTATTATTTCTGTTTGAAATGATCATGACTATACATGCTTGAGATTATTGTGTTTTAATAGTATACTAATGAATGTATGATTTTATATGAGATCACAAGGATAACACAATCATGATGCATAGGGACCAAGGATGAATGTAAGTTCAAGGACAGGTAATCCAGGAAGCAAAGATCAAGAGGGAGCACACTCCAGTTGTTCCTGCAAAGAAAGCAAAGGAGCACACTTCAGTAGCTTCTGCAAGGATGCAGATATTTAGAGGGAGTTGAACATCTTCCTACATTCCACAATAGAAAGGTGTAGAAGAAGCTACTTCAGATTATGACTCTAGTATCTCCCGCAAAGAAGCAAAGACTCAGAGGGAGTCCACCCAATGAACAAACAAAGATAAGTATTTTAATTATCATTTCTTACATATGTGTTTGTTTAAATAAAATTGTTCAAATGATGTATATGCTCATGTTCCTAGACTTAGGATATGTATTATGCATATTAGAATAGTTGCATTGATGAACAGTATACTACTAATATACATGGGTAAGTGGCCTATGGCACTGTACAACATTCCATTGCTACTTATCTAGAATGAAACCTCTTTGCTGACATGTTGGGAGTTGTGCACACCCTTAACAATGTTTTGGTAGAGATTGGAAGGCATCTAGAAAGCTACGGAATATGGATAAATGTTGTATTGAAGCATTGGCTAAGATAATTGCATGACTGTATGACATATTTCGTTATGTGTAAGAATTTGTTCTGAAAATTATGAGATGTTTCTAATCATGCAATTTAACCTGTTTTGTAGGAAAGACCATATATCTTCACCTACAAAAGAAGAACTACAACATTTGTTCAACAACAAAATTATCTATTGAAGATATTGAAGTTCCCAGGATCTGGGATGAAGAAATGGAATGCCATGATCCGTAGATCATGAAGAACGATGTTTGGGATGTAGTCCCAAGACCTGAAGGGAAGTTTGTTATGACTTCCATATGGATCTATCAGATCAAGCATGTTGCAGATGACAGCATTGAGAAATATAAAAGTGATACTACTTTTGTATGCAGATAACTTGTTTGTTACAGGTGAAGATAGATTGATTGCCGACATGCAGCGAAAGCTTACTACCGAGTTCGAGATGAAGAACTTGGGAATGATGCACTATTTGTTTTTGGCATGGAGGTGTGGCAGAGTGATGGAATCTTCCTTGGACAAGGGAAGTATGCAGTAGAGATCCTAAAGAGGTTCGGGATGATGGACTGCAAGGCTATGGCCACACCTATGACATCGAATATGAAGCTTCTATGTGATGCTTCATCTGAGCTGGTTGATGTCTCTACGTATCGTCAGATGATTGGGTCCTTGATGTACTTGACGAACACAAGACCAGACATTTGCTTTGCTGTGAACACATTGAGCTAGTTCCTGACGGATCCGAGGGGTGTTCACCTGGTTACTGTAAAGCATGTTCTGAGGTACCTGAAGGGTACAGTGGTTTTTGGGCTCAGGTATGAGGCGAATCAAAAGTTTAACCTGTAGGGTTATGTTGATTCAGATTGGGCTGGCAGTGCTGCAGATAGGAAGAGCACATCTGGGTGTTGCTTCAGTATGGGATCAGGTGTGATCTCTTGGTTTAGCAGGAAGCAGTCCTGCGTAGCACTAAGTACAGCTGAGGCAGAGTATGTTGCAGCCTATTCAGCTAGTTGTGAGGCAGTATGGCTACGGAAGATACTGTCTGAGTTATTTGATCTCCCGTTGGAGGCTACTGGTATCTTCTGTGATAACCAGAGTTGTGTGAAGCTGTCCGAGAACCCAGTGTTTCATGACAGGTCGAAACACATAGAGATCAAATATCACTATATCAGGGATATGGTGCAGAGAGGAGCTGTGAAGCTCCTGTATGTTGCAATGGACGAGCAGATTGCAGATGTGCTGACGAAGCCACTAGCCAGGGTGAAGTTCGAGTACTTTAGAGAGAGGCTTGGTGTTATTCAGATCGAGGACACTTCGAGGAAGAAGTGACGGACACATTTGCTGAAGCCATTCCAAGCATGTTGGAAGGAGGATCCTTCACATGGCTGTGGATGTAAGCGCTGGATGATGAGCATCAGGATGATGTTCTAGTTTCTGCTTGATATGATCAGTTGGATCATTTTATGTATGTTGGATGCAGGATATGATCAGTTGAATCATTTTATGTATGTATGTACGCATCATGTTGGATGCAGGATATGATCAGTTGAATCATTTTATGTATGTATGAACGCATCATGTTGGATGCTGGATATGATCAGTTGGATCATGTGTATGTATTGTTTATGCATCATGTTGGATGCTTGGACCATGTATCTGTATATGTATCAGGTGGATACATTGTATGATCAGGTGGATCATGTATGGTGATATGTACCATGTATCTGTATATGTATCAGGTGGATACATTGTATGATCAGGTGGATCATGTATGGTGATATGTATCATGTATTTGTATATGTATCAGGTGGATACATTGTATGATCAGGTGGATCATGTATGGTGATATGTATCATGTATTTGTATTTGTATCAGGTGGATACATTGATGATCAGGAGGATCATGTATGATGATATGTATCAGGTAGATACTTGGTATGCATCAGGTAGATGCATTGATGATCAGGAGGATCATGTATGATGATATGTATCATATATTTGTATCAGGTGGATACATTGATGATCAGGAGGATCATGTATGATACTTGGTATGCATCAGGTAGATGCATTGATGATCAGGAGGATCATGTATGATGATATGTATCATATATTTGTATCAGGTGGATACATTGATGATCAGGAGGATCATGTATGATACTTGGTATGCATCAGGAAGATGCATTGATGATCAGGTAGATCATGCAGCAGGATGTTGCAGTGATGATCAGGATGATCATAGATGACGAGCTTCAGGATGTTGCTCCAGACGACATGCAGCAGGATGTTGCATTGATGATCAGGACGATCATGGATGACGAGCTTCAGGATGTTGCTCCAGATGAATTGCAGCAGGATGTTGCATTGATGATCAGGACGATCATGGATGACGAGCTTCAGGATGTTGCTCCAGATGACTTGCAGCAGGACGTTGCAGTGATTATGATCAGGACGATCATAAGTACATCAGGATGATGTATGGTGAGTATCAGGTCGATACTCTGTGGCCGTGGATCAGGTTGTGCAGATGAGCATGTCTGGGAGATCCTATAGGTCGGAGTTGTGTACCCGTAACAGCCTGGGATGCTCTTTCGAGACATTGCTCTGGGAGGACATGTAATTTGTGCCCTGGGAGATTTCAGGTCGGAGTTGTGTACCCGTAACATCCTGAGATGCTCTTGCGAGGTTTTGTCCTATGGCATGTAATTTGGGCCCTGGGAGATTTCAGGTCGGAGTTGTGTACCCGTAACATCCTGAGATGCTCTTGCAAGGTTTTGCCATGACCACATGTAATTTGTGCCCTAGGAGATCTCAGGTCGGAGTTGTGTACCCGTAACATCCTGAGATGCTCTTGCTAGGTTTTGTGGTGGACCACATGTAATTTGTGCCCTGGGAGATCTTAGGTCGGAGTTGTGTACCCGTAACATCCTAAGATGCTCTTTCGAGGTTTTGTGGTGGGGTCACATGTAATAGCGCCCTGGGAGATCCTCCAGGTTGGAGTTGTGTACCCGTAATATCCTGGGATGCTCTTTCGAGGTTTTGTGACGCACGTAATAAGTCCTGAGGATTCCACAGTATGGCCAGTGATGACGAAGACCTGCAGGTGGTGGGCCTACATCCAGTATGAAAAAGGACTGGCTCTGTAGAACTTCCTATGACGAGTAGATTCAGAGATTGATTGAGATAGCAGCAGCAGTGACGATGATGATGACTCGATGACGATTATCTAGTGACGATGATCCAGAGAAGATGACTTGTGCTAGAAGAACTATGCTGAGAAATACCTTCCTAGTTAAGAGGGAGTGTTGATGTATATGTAACTTCGGAATGTATTTCACATATATGTATATTGTATTCCTATAGAGATGGTATTATTCCTCTATAAGGAAGTGTCGTCATTTATATTGTAAGTGTCGTAACTTATACTTGAGGGGTTATTAGACCACCTTGTTTGGGGTCGGCCCTGTATAAGTCATGTGGGTCAAAGGGTTATTAGACCACCCTATTGGGGGTCGGCCATGTGGGTCAAAGGGTTATTAGACCACCCTATTGGGGGTCGGCCCACTCAGCATTATGTTATGTGGTTAAGTTCGAGCCGACATGAGTTAGGTAAAAAGGCAAGTCAAGTCAAGTATAAATAGAGTGCGGGAGGCACTCTATTTACTCACTCACTTCTCACACATGCTCTCAAGGAGGAGAGGCGCACTTATGGAGGAGGAGGATTGCTGCTAGGTTATGGCTATCTCTATTGGTTGGTTGTATCATTGCTCTATCTATCTCTGAGGAAGTTATTGGGGTTTTTCACCTTTATGGTTTTCCCCAAGTAAATCTTTGTGTCTCTTGTGTGCTTGCATTATTGTCTCCATGATTGATATGCTGTAGATATGCTGTACATGTTGTTCTCTCAGTTAAGATCCTATATCATATTGAAGTAAATTCTGAAAATTTAACAGTATCTGTATATGTATCAGGTGGATACTGTGTATGATCAGGTAGATCATGTATGTTGATATATATCAGGTGGATACATTGTATGATCAGGTGGATCATGTATGGTGATATGTATCAAGTAGATATTTGGTATGCATCAGGTAGATTCATTGTATGATCAGGATGATCATGGATGACGAGCTTCAGGATGTTGCTCCAGATGACTTGCATCAGGACGATGCAGTGATGATGATCAGGATGATCATGTGTACATCAGGATGATGTATGGTGAGTATCAGGTTGATACTATATGGCCATGGACAAGTTGTGCAAAGGAAATCCTATATTTGTTCTAGGTCACATCCAGTATGAAGAAGGACTAGCACTGTGTATCACATGTTAGACCTGGTAGATCCAATAGGTTGGGCTATGTGCCCGTAATAAGTCTTGGGATGCTCTTTCGAGGGTTTGTGATAGTGGGCCACATGTAAGACCTGGGAGATCCGATAGGTTGGGCTATGTGCCCGTAATAAGTCCCGGGATGCTCTTTCGAGGGTTTGTGATGAGCTGCTACATGTAACACCTGGGAGATCCGATAGGTTGGGATGTGTGCCAGTAATAAGTCATGGGATGCTCTTTTGAGGGTTTGTAGAAAAGGTCACATGTAATCAATCCTGGAGATCTTGTCGGTCGTGCTTAGGCACATAAATGTTCCTGGGATGCTCTTTAGAGTTCTTGTCGGTCGTGCTATGCACATAAACGTTCCTAGGACACTCTTTTAAGGTTTTGTGACAGTCACATGTAATAAGTCCTGGAGATCTGGACAGGATGAAAAAGGCCTCAGATGCTCTTTAGGGTTCTTGCTAGTCAAGAGACTCTTTTAAGGTTTTGTGACGCACGTAATAAGTCCTGAGGATTCCACACTATGGCCAGTGATGATGAAGACCTACAGGTGGTGGGCCTACATCCAGTATGAAAAAGGACTGGCTCTATAGAACTTCCTATGACGAGTAGATTCAAAGATTGATTGAGATAGAAGCAGTAGTGGCGATGACGATGATTCGAGGATGATGATTTGCTGATGATGATCTAGAGAAGAAGACTTGTGCTAGCAGATCTGTGTCGAGAAATACCTTCCTAGTTAAGAGGGAGTGTTGATGTATATGTAACTTCGGAATGTATTTCACATATATGTATATTGTATTCCTATAGAGATGTTATTATTCCTCTATACAGAAGTGTTTGTATTCCTATAGAGATGTTATTATTCCTGTATACGGAAGTGTCATCATTTATATTGTAAGTGTCGTAACTTATACTTGATGGGTTATTAGACCACCTTGTTGGGGTCGGCCCTGTATAAGTCATGTGGTTCAAAGGGTTATTAGACCACCCTATTGGGGGTCGGCCATGTGGGTCAAAGGGTTGTTAGATCACCCTATTGGGTGTTGGCCCAGTCAGCATTATGTTATGTGGTTAAGTTAAGGCCGACCTAGTAAAGGTTATTAGGCAAGTCAAGTCATGTATAAATAGAGTGTGGGAGGCACTCTATTTGATCATTCTATTCTCTCTCACACTCTTTGGAGAGTGGCGCACTTGTGGAGGAGGAGAAGTTGCTGCTAGGAGATGTCTATCTCTTATGCTTGGTTTGTATCATTGCTCGATCTATCTCTGAGGAAGTTATTGGGGTTTTTCACCTTTATGGTTTTCCCTAAGTAAACTCTGTGTCTCTTGTGTGCTTGCATTATTGTGTCCATGATTGATATGTTGTAGATATGCTATACATGTTGTTCTCTCAGTTAAGATCCTAGATCAGATTGAAGTAAATTCTGAAAAACTAACATTCCTTAGCAGTGGTATCCACCAAACCATCGTACACTAGGTGACTCATCCAATCACCCCTTACATTGTCCCTTTCACAAAAACAATGTAGACATCACAATTGTATTTTGATAAGTTAATATCTCATTCTAACTTACGTAGGATGAATGACGACACTTTGTTTGCCATGAAAATGACTACCAATTTGGATTGTTACATTGGATTCTCTAACAGCGCAAGCCATTGGTAAAAGAAATCTATCATTGGTTGCTTGGCCCATACACCCCAACCCATGCTTTATACCACACAAGTGGAGCATGCATTGGTTCAACTACTAATAACCAAGTGGAATATTATGCAGTCATTGGATTATTGGACGATGCCACCCATATTGGTATACGACACCTACACATCCATCTAGATTCCCAACTCCTTATGGCACAATTTAACATTAATGTTTTTTGTGTACGAAATCTAGGCCTCTTTCACAAGTTCTTATGAGTGTAACTCCTAGATCGAAAGTTTGAAACCATAATGTTCATTCACGTCCCTATGAGTGCCAATGCATTAATGGATTACATTGCTAATGAAGTCCTATATTGGTACTTATTACATTGACAATCTATTTGATCAATCAAAACAAATAAACATAGTTTTTACCATACAAGTTATGTCATAGTCATCAAATCAGCACGCACACACACATACATATAATTGAATATGACAATGTGCATCATGGGCCTCATAAACCATATATACAAAAATTCCTTATGGCGATACATCAAAAAACTGCCTCACATAGGCTACATCAAAACATAGACAAAATAGGCTCATCGGCCCATACAAAAAAAGAGCTCATAAGCTCTGCTATCTCATGGAGCACCACAAGCTGGTGGATTCAGAGTCCCTTGGATAAACAAGGGGGGGAAAACCTCTGTAGGAAGTGTTGTTGGTGCTGGCATTGGTCCTGGCCCTATTGGTGGTGTCAATGCTAGTGGTGGTGCTTCCCCCCGTACCACCCTCGCCACATGCCCTACTACTACAACTCACACATGAAAAGTGCTAGCTTGGTCCAAAGGCTACCAGTATCCACATGTCGTGCTCTACATACTCCTCCTTGACGTCGACAAACTCTCGCTCATTGATGCCTCTCAATAGGGAAGTCAACCACCACTTAAGGTTTGCCAAAAACGTGGCCACATATCCACCAGCTGGATTGGCACCACCTATCGTTCCTAGTCCTCCTGCTACTCCTCCCTCTCCAAAGGACACATTTCAGTCTCATTGACATCATCGACAAGGCCCCAGACCAGGGGGCACATCAACCACCATGGGCATCCCCACTAGTCGCACTGTAAATATTTGATACAGAGATCACTACTCCCTCTGTATCAGTCTGAGACCTCAAGTAGTATGAATATCAATGTCAGTACATACTCATAAAAACATAGACTCAACCACTAGATCTGCATCTACCAACAACATATAAAAGCAATCACTAACAATAGACAATAGATACACCCTGGAACCCTTTCGGGAGAAACCAGCTAACTATGGGGCTATCTTCTCAATCTCGAGCCTAGAGCATATAGAAGAATAAAGAAGCAGTACAATACAGAATTACCTCAGTCAGTAACTCAATCCCTTTGACTAGGGAAAACATAAATTTGCATGCATCCAGCTGATGCATGCACTGACGAAGTGTGCCCTAACTGACAATCTGGATCTGAGTGCTCTGACGGTGCCTCTGATGGATCTTCCCTCTACTGATCACCTTGCTCTGATCTGCTCACTCTGAATACTGCCCACTAATGAAATCGGCCCTCGCTGCATGCACAAGTGCGCCCTCCTCCTCTGGATTTCAAATGCTTGTACTGCTCCGGATCTCAACAGATCTGAGCTCCGATCGTCTCTAACCTTCCTGAAATCTCAAGGCAAGGCTATCCTGAAAGTCTCGGACTCCAACTCGGTCAATCCAGCTCACAACGAGCTTCTCCTCCTCAGGAAAAATGTCCTCCTCCAAGCAAACTCGGCCTCCTCCAATTTAATCACTAATCACACTGTGGATCTCTCTCAGCTCACAGTACTGGAGATCTGGTCTCTCTGGAACTGAAGGTCACTGATCTAACTCGGATCTGACCTTCCTAGCTCCTGCAGCAACTCCTCTCTATCTCAGAAAGTCACCCCACATGGACAGATTCGTCCCCCTCACTCTGGAAGTATCTCTCTCTGATAATGCAACTGAGTAACCCATCTGGGGACCCCCTGCCTCTATAAATAATCTCACCGATGAATCAGGTTTGCCGAAAACCTAATTCCCGGTGCATGCAAAAGTCACTTTTGCATGCATTCACTGAATGATGGCAGGTCATGCAAAACTCATGCATGCATAGGTCAATCTCCCCTGAAGCTCCGCATGCAGCCCCTGCTGGGCTCATGCCACTGAGTAGAGTGCATCTCACTCTCTACTCCATCCTGATGCCTATGTCATTAATGTCCCTCCATGCAAGGCATCTGATTCATGGAGGACATCCCAAAGTTACCATAATCTAACACTCCCTCTTAACGAGGGAAGTCCTGAAACGGATGCCTGGATCCATCAAGTCCGCTGTTGCTGCCTTTGATCTAATTGATCTGCCTAACACTGCTGCAATCTGACCTGGACCACCCTGATCAATCTCCAGATGTGTGGATTTTGATGAAGCTCCTCCATCAACCACTGCTGACTCTGTCACTGCACTCTGAATTAGACTCCCTCTGAGTCTCTGCTGCTGTAACCAACCCTGAAGACCTCTGTCAAGTGGATCTACTGCTCTGTAGATCATCTACCTGTGACCATGAGTTGACTCAGCTCTGTAAGTCAACTTCCTCTGTCTTTGTACTGACTGAGCTCTCTCCTGAGCCAAGTCCATCTCAACCATATCATACCAGCTCACTCTCTAACTGGTGCCTGTATGAGCAACATGCTCATCCATCTTATGTGAGCCCAAAGGCTCAATCTCCTCATCTCCATCACTATCATGAGCATCTCGCTCATCCATCCGAACTTTTCAATCACTGCCCTGATCCTCATCATGGTGAGCCTCTCGCTCACCTATCTGCTGAACAGGCCCACTCCTCCTGGCCTCATCTCTATTGTGAGCATCTCGCCCATCATCCCCCTCTGCATCTGAAGAGGATGCACTCATCCATCCTAATGTACCTGAAGTAGGTTGTCCATGAACCAAGTACTCACCATCAATCCTGTGACTAAACAACACTGGGTCTACTCCTCTAGGATAGGTGAAGAACTGATCCCTGTGAAACACAACAGGGTATCCTACAGCTGCCAATGTTGGCACTGAGAGAACACTCCCTCTCAGTCTTGGAACAAAGAACACTCCTAAAACCTACAGGAGCTCCCCACGATCAAGCAGAAATCTCACTCTGCCCAAACCAGTAACTAAATGATCAATCCCCTAACCATTCCAATTCAACTGCACTGCCGTATGCTCTAGGATCAGGAATGCATCTCGCACTCCTGTCATATGACTGCTGAGAGTAATTTCCACTCTCCATCTCTGCTCAACTTGAATCTCTGGTGGGCTACTATCATGTCCTGACTGGACTGTGGCTAGTGAGAACTCCTTCTCAAACTGAGAAGAGAACTCATCAACCTCCTTTGCTGCTGCCACTTCTCATCCTTCGCCTGCTTCCCTTTCTTCTTATGCGGACATTGTCCTGCATAATGTCCATACTCATTGCAGGAAAAACACTTGATCTTGCTCAGATCCTTCTTTTGTCTGCCCCTATGCTTCCCTCCTGCTGCGAGAGCCACATCCTCCTCCTCAGGAATGGCAGAAGCTGAACTCTGTATGTACCCTCTCCGGGTCTCCTCCTGTGTGAATTCATCCCACAGTCTATCCCACTTGGGAAGGTTCTCACGACCTATGATGGACTGAAAAAACACTGCCCATGCTACAGACACGCCATTCAAGGCCCGCCGAACTAGCTCACTGTCCTCTACCTTCTCACCGACTGCTCCCAACTCATCTCTCACTTGAGAGATCTTGGTGAGATAGGTAACCATGATCTCATCCTTCCCCATCTTGATGCTTCTCAGCTTCTCTCTGAGAACCATATTCTTGTTTTCATTTGAGCTCTGGTACAGACTAGCCAATGCATCCCACATCTCATACACATTGTCTTTGGTAGAGACATGTGGAATAAGGTGATCCTAATTGATCACATCAAGCAGGATCCTTTGGGCCTTTATGTTCTTCTTTTCATACACTACTTTGGCAGTGGCATCTGATGGAACAGTAACGGGATTTGTTGTCGTACTGTACACAACATCCCATAACTCACTCTCTTTCAGCAAGAGATTAATGCGTGCCCTCCATGCACTGTAGTTGGAGGCACCATCCAACCGGTCCTCCACTCTCAAACCAGTAGCCATACTCACCCAACTGGAAAAAATGTAACCCAGAGTAAGCAACAATCTGTCCTGATCACAAATCTGGTAGATCTATCTTAGATCTGACCACAACCCAACTGAACTGATAGATCTGACCTCTACAACCACAGATTTGAACGGGAATGTTTAGATCTAGTAGATCTGGTCTCTACCTCCACAGATCTACTAGATCTATCTCAGATCTAGTTACCACCATTGCAGATCTATGTGTGACTGCTCACCCTGATCCTCAACAGGGCTTTGATACCATGTAAATATTTGATACAGAGATCACTACTCCCTCTGTATCAGTCTGATACCTCAAGTAGTATGAATCTCAATGTCAATACATACTCATAAAAACATAGACTCAACCATTAGATCTGCATCTACCAACAACATATAAAAGCAATCACCAACAATAGACAATAGATATACCCTAGAACCCTTTCGGGAGAAACCAGCTAACTATGGGGCTATCTTCTCAATCTTGAGCCCAGAGCATATAGAAGAATAAAGAAGCAGTACAATACATAATTACCTTAGTCGGTAACTCAATCCCTCTGACTAGGGAAAACACAAATTTGCATGCATCCAGCTGATGCATGCACTGACGAAGTGTTCCCTAACTGCCAATCTGGATCTGATTTCTCTGACGGTGCCTCTGATGGATCTGCCCTCTACTGATCACCCTACTCTGATTTTCTCACTCTGAAGACTGCCCACTGATGAAATCGGCCCTCTCTGCATGCACAAGTGCGCCCTCCTCCTCTGGATGTCAAATGCTCGTACTGCTCCGGATCTCAACAGATCTGAGCTCCGATTGTCTCTAACCTTATTGAAATTTCAAGGCAAGGCTATCCTGAAAGTCTCGGACTCCAACTGGGTCAATCCAACTCACAACGAGCTTGTCCTCGTTAGGAAAAACATCCTCCTCCAAGCAAACTCGGCCTCCTCCAATCTAATCAGTAATCACACTGTGGAGCTCTCTCGGCTCACAATACTGGAGATCTAGTCTTTCTAAAACTGAAGGTCACTGATCTAACTCAGATCTGACCTTCCTAGCTCTTGCAACAACTCCTCTCTATCTCAGAAAGTCGCCCCACATGGACAGATTCGCCCCCCTCACTCTGGCAGTATCTCTCTTTGATAATGCAACCGAGTAACCTCATCTGGGGACCCCCTGCCTCTATAAATAATCTCACCGATGAATTAGGTTTGCCAAAACCCTAATTCCCGGTGCATGCAAAAGTCACTTTTGCATGCATTCACTGAATGCTGGCAGGTCATGCAAAACTCATGCATGCATAGGTCAATCTCCCCTGAAGCTCTGCATGCAGCCCCTGCTGGGCTCATGCCATTGAGTAGAGTGCATCTCACTCTCTACTCCATCCTGATACCTATGGTACTAATGTCCCTCCATGCAAGGCATCTGAGTCATGGAGGACATCCCGAAGTTACCATAATCTAACATGCACAAGTTCAACATCTGCATCAAACATGACCAAGAGTCAATACCCCATATATATACATAACCATAAAAGCATGCACATGTGAAAATGGATATAACATGTATATAAACCAAACATATCATACTCACCTTTGTCGTCCCACCCATGCACCGGCACAGGTAGTTGTCGATGACCATTGTAATCCATGCCACACTTGTAGATAATGGAACATAAATATGTGCCCCACCTCACCCCCGCTAGCTCGAGGCATCACCCGACCCCAAAAAACCATCCAAGGCTCTCTTGGTAGCCAAGAGAGCCTCATAGGTACTACCATAGGGGGTCGAAGCGATGGGATCCACTTAAAGAAATAGGAGCACATAATGCTCCCATATGTGAACAACACGTGCCCTTACTCACCACATTAATCATCAAGGAGCACATTTTGCATACCAACATATTCACCCAAGCGACCTAGGTGCTCCCTAATAATTTCTCCACCAAAAGGAGTTGATCATCAAAAATCCTATGAGGGCTTGATACCCCCAATACCCTAACCACAACAACCGCTACCACCCTAATATTGTATGTAAGCAATCATGATCTTCCCATCATTTTTTGCACCAAGCATGCCACCAAAGTATTGGTCCACCATTTGGTCTATGGCATGACGACCAGCCAACGAAGCATGGATGGTATCTCGAATCCCCCAAGTGGGGAGCCCAATTATAAAATATATCTCTTGACCATATAGTGTCAATACCTCCTGACCAATAAGGAAACACTATCGATCAGAGTCCACATCTCCAATAAATCCCTCATAAGGTCCTCACGTGACCTAATGAAGGGACATAGGAAGTACTTAAGCAGCCCTACATCTCATAGGGCCTTCTCAGCAACAGGATCTGCTCAAACATGATTCATCATAGCACCATGGCATCACTCAATCATAACCATGACAACAAATAAGGTATCCTGCAACCACACAAAAAAACCAAAAACAACTATTAGTCCGCAAACTCAAAAGCATAGAAAAGGACAATATTGCATGACTTTCCCAATGAAAGTCACACAACCAGCACGGGTCCAAATCTATGACAAATGTCCATTACTTGTGCCGGAGGTAATCAGCATGAACACGCTATTGCATGAATTTCCATTGAAAAATCACGTGGATTAGTAGTGCGGTCATGTGGATAAACTCTCGTGCGATGTGCGATTGTTGATGGAACCCTTGCGCAAATTTGAGCGGTTATTCCCTTGATACCCACGTAGACAGACAAAAACCATTACGACCAATAGTACGAATCATCTAGTCCGCTAAGATAAAAAAAAAATATTCCACTAAACATGATGGGAACAATATGAAGGCGTACCTGGAACTCGCAAAATTGAAATCCATCCGTCAAATCTCCTATAAACTGCAAAAATGATTCTACGACATCCAAAGCATGAATGGTCCAAAAGATTTTGAAAAGTGGGCCCCACCCCTATTTATAGGTAATTGTCCCAATTTTCAACAACCCCATTCTGAAAAACCGTAGCTTTGTTGGACAAACCATTAGCACCACCACGATCAGCACTGTGATCTCTTCAGCATGGTAGCGTCTCTTTAGTTTCCCCCGAGGGATGAAACTTCATCTGGAACCTATTTTTCAACCATCTCCTTAGGTACACTCATTTTCTTGACCATTCTTTCGGTATTGTCAATATTCTTATCATGATCATTATTATGATTTAGTATTTTTGTCATGTGTGTAGGATTTTTACCAAGAAGCAAGTCCACCATCATTCAAAAACTATGTTTGGCCCCACTCACGGGTATATCATCTCGACCTTGCATATAGGCAACATATTCCCTCTTTACATTGCACTTATTTAATAATCTCATTGATATCCATAAGGCACCATTCCCCAATAAAGACTCATCTCATCATCAATGTCCTTATCAAGAGATACCATGATCCCCCATGGGTGTGTGCACCATTACAATTCCCCCCACACTTTGGAACCCATGATGTCGAGCCACCAAATCCATGGAATCTGATTAATCACCAAATTTTCCAAGTTGAAACCACATGTCATCACCTTGCACTCTGTCAATCACACCCCTCAGATTCCTCAACACATGGTACGATTATGATTCATAGATAACCTCTCATCTCCCGATGAGAAATATACAATATGAGTCCCCCCCCTATCATTAACCCCTGAGAAGACCATAAAGGGGGCCCACCCTTTGAGTACACTAATATCATTCAACCATTCATGTGTGAATGCTCTGCATGGCATTTATTCAATGAGCACTTGTCTTCTCATATGTATAAAACAACCACATATTTCTCAAAACCATGGAAACCCCATCACCTCATTCTTTTTTGGAACATATCTTGGTAACCCTTGATTAATGTAATTAAGTCCATACAACCCTATTACCTTTTTTTTTGTCATCTAGATACCTTACCCCATCAATATTACATCTATGATCAAACATCCATCTGCAATATGTTCCCCTCCATTACACCTTGTGCTACCACTTGAAGTGTGCTTCCATAAGCCACTAATCCAGTTTACATCAATAAAGGGAAATCATGAGCCCCACACTTATCAAATAGCCTTGTGTCAATTCTATCAGTATCCCAATTGGTTACAAAATGATATTGGTTCTTGTGATAAGACCTTCATCTTAACACTTGCTTCAACTCCCATCAATGTCAGCTCACCTCATTATGAGAGTTACAGTAGTTATGATTGTACCTTGGGGTCCCTTCTCATCAAAATAAGGGATCACCTCATACGAAGTAGAGAGAGTCATTAGTGCTCTCTAACTTAATGGTCTCTCCAATGCTCGATGCCAACAAGTTCATAAGTTTAGGGGAAGTCTTATGTTTTGATGTAGAAGTGTTCACATTTATGATTCACAACAGTTACACATTTGACATAAGGAAGTTACCCACCCGACAGATTCATCATTATTCAGGTCCTCAACCCCCATGGCTTGTTCACAATCATCAATATTTATGCTTCTTCGGAATCAACAGTACAAGACCCATTTACTCCGATAGGGATTGAAATCACCTTCATCCCTGTATCAATAGTTTTTAGAGTTAACCCCTCAGCCTCCTCTTATTGTAATCTAGTTTGACAAATTTTCATGAGCATAGGGATGCATGTATCATTGTATAAACAACCATTTATTATTTGTTACTAGCTTCAATGATCATCACCAACAACCTTCCTATGCGCAGGTCCTTTACCCACAACACTAGATAACTCACAATCAAGAATAGGAGAGAAAGAAACGATGATGCATTTCATCCATACAGTACCTTCTAAACCTCATACATCAAGGGGCATCTGTTAATGCCTAAATCTCACACACATGTGACATTTCAGCTAATATTGTAGGATGAAATCATCAACATATAGCATGCAACTCATTAAAGACATCCTCATCAAATTCACATTGAAAATTGAACCTTAGAATTTTAAAGTCATTAATTTTTGGCACCCACGTGACTTTTGTTTTGGAACCGCATCGTTTAGTGTGATTTATTCTTCAAAATCTACGATGCTGTACCAATGGCGGGACCACATACCTTTCGAGGTGCATTCAAGGATCATAACAACACTCTTGACTCCAAAATTCGAATTGGACCTCTCACATGGTTGGGAGAATTCAATAACCCCCTTCATGTACCTGGAGAACCACTTCATGAGAAAGAGCATTCACATTGGGTTCGAGATGTTTCAAGGCCTCCATTTGGCCCATAAAAGGAAGCCATGGGAATGCATTCATTAGAGAGAAATCTAGAGCAAATTAATGCTGCAAGAATTGGTGTGAGAGTTCATCTTTCAACCCATTTCTTACCACTAGTTGGCATGCAAAGCTCCCTTGCCTTCTCCCTCTAAGAAGTAAGAGTATTTCTCCATTGCTCTAAGTTTTTTATCAAGCATTTGTGTGGACAAAAAGGGACCCTCCCTAAGGGATTTTTTGGCTACCATTGAAGCCTTCACCTCTTAGGTGACACCATTGTAACAAGCTTTACAATTGGGAAAATATCAGTTTGGTTAGCACATTCTTCCTCTTTCTTTTATTTTGCTTAGCACTTGACCATTTTTACTTTTATTTCTTTTTTTTGAGTCTTGATTTTCCATTTGATGTATGGAACACTAACCCAGAACTAACAATTGTTTCATTGTTTCAACCTACACGGATAAAAGAGGGAAGATTACTCACCCTTATGACAATTTTCCCTCAATAGAAACTAGTGTGGTCTCCATATTTCAAAACTCCAATAATTTGATCCAGATCTGTACGCTTGAGGGTTTCCAACAGGGTCGAACTGTCTCCAATGTGCGCATGGGTTGAAATATGAATGCATGTTTTATTATATTTATTTTATTTTAATTTTTTTATTGTTTGCTCTTTTTTATTTGTTATATTATATATAATATGTAATATAATATATTTACATATATTACATAATTAAATATTTATATTATGTGATGATGATGATTACGATGATGAGGATGAGGATGACAATGATCATCATTGTCATCGTCATCATCCTCGTCAACATCAATACAACCATTATCAGTCATCATTATTAGTGATTCAAAAACCATTCATCATCTTCATCATAATATATATGAAATCATTGCATAATCATCTTCATTATCATCATCATTAGTACAGTCATCATCATCATCATCGCCGTCATCAATACAGTCAATATCATCATCATCAGTCATAATTATCAATGAGTCAAAAACCATTTGTCATCATCATCATAATATATATCACATCATCCTCATCATCATCAACAACCTCATCATCATCATCATAATTCTCATTATCATTAGTATAATCATAGTCGTCATCGTCATCAGTACAGTCAAATCATCATTGTCATCGTCAACGACTCAAAAAGCATTTGTTCCTATATGATATCTTGATCTCTCCCTCTTCTCCTTCACCACTTCTTCATCGCCATCATCACACATTATGAGTACATTCATCAATCCCAAATCATGATCATGATCAACATCATTTTCATTGTCATCATTGACATAATATAATTGCATCAGCAGAATCATTAGCGTCACAGACAGTCGTCATCATTGTAATTATAATACCACAACATCATCATCATTGTGATCATGATCGTCAACATCATGGTCATCGTAAACATAATCGTCGTCTTCATCATCATCATCATTACCAATTAGAGTTGTATATGACACATTTAACTAGCATAAATATAGAGTACAATGTTTTATATATTACTTGGAAATAAATTATTATTTTTATTTAAAATAGAATTTCTTAGTCAATATAGATTTTAAAATGAACATTTCTTTGGTTTCCAAATTGTTTATAAGTACTTGATTATATTAACTATGATTAGGACATTGATTGTTGTAATTAAATTTGTACCACAAATATAAAATTGTAATTAAATTAAATTATAAGCACTACAAATATCAAATTATAACTCATTGTAACATTGTGATCAACTACACATATTTTGCCTCACAACCTTCAAGTTTTTGGTGTATAGCACATTTCACTAATTCAACGCGGGATTTAAATTTTGTACTTTATGAATTAAGTCATATAATGGAATATGAATTTGGGCCACAGATGTCATTACAAGTTGTTTGCTTCTGTGGATTTTATTGATGAATTCTTTGATTTATCATTGTTCCTAACTTAGATCATTGTATTTTTGTGCTCAATTCTTCAAATGTTTAACATGGTTCCACCAAATCTATCAATCTCAACTCCCCGTGTTGGGTGTGATGATCTCAACTACCCTTTAGGAAATGATGGTTGCGCATGTTGACAAATTGCCAACATCCATTGACAATTAGCGGTGGGAAAGAATGTGGTTGGTTAGTAATTTGGCGATGATGGGATCTGGTGCTCTCGGGAGACGAAAGGTGATTTCTTGCACTATGTTGCGATGGCTCCACTCGTGTACAAGTCCTTGGTTAATCAAGGCGATATCGTCTCCTCCCTTCGTCCTCGTCCTTATGCTCAGTAACCACACTTGCACATTATTCCTAGAAATTCATGGTAGGGATTGGAATTATGTTATAGCATGGGTGCATCTAACTCACATTATTGGTTTGACAACTGGTCTTGGCCTTAGGGTCTTTACCATAACGCATTCGTGGAAATATGGTCTGGGTAATAGTATTAGAGGGCGCAAGATGATTTGTGTCAAGTGAATGGAGTGAAAACAAGTCCAGGGACAGTAGCTCCCTCACATGTCGATCGAGGGTCCTAAATGAGAATGATAAGGTCTATGCTAACTTCAGTGGCATGGTGTTTTTCCTAGTTCAAAATAAAATTTGAGATATGGAGGAGTGGGTTACCAACAAGCAGTTCGAACATGACCCTACCTCTCTATTAACTAGTTTCAAGAAAATGTCAGAGGACTCGAGATCGACCATAATCAGAAAGACAAAATGTGGTAAAATGATCACCCTCCTTTAGCGTACTAAAACCTTGTTGGGCCACACCTTAATGGAGCATGAGGATGAGAAATATACCATTCTGAATCTTGACAGCAACACTCAAGATCGCCTTGATAGAATGGAGGCTCTTCTCAGGTGAATTGCTAAGGCTCAAATTAAGATCGGGGAAGAGATGAATGTTCTTGCTCATGCCACTATCGGGATGGTATTCAAGGAGTGTTCAGATCTAGGGAATACAAGCGGAGATAAGGGAAATTCCGAGGTACCTAATGTTACAATATCTTATTATTCTTAATTTTTGTTTTATGTCTGATTTTAGCTATAGTTTTAGGACTTATTCTCATGTATTTTTGGTTAATATGTTTGTTAGATTCACTAGTATTGTTTGTATTAAGCCTGTCTTTATCAGAATTTTTGATATGAATCCCTACTCAAGTAGTCTTCTAGAGCTTATGACTCCCTTTTGTAGTTTGTTTTCAGTGACATTAACATTAATACTAGGTGGAATGTTGTGACAAAACTTTGGTTGTGTGGTTGGTTTGGTTTCCCTAGTGGCAAGTTAGCCACTACATCATATGTATCCTTTTGCTAATTTCGAATTTTAATGAATGCCAAGTTTACAAACAAAAAAATTAATCGATCTCAAATTGGGGTTGTGCCCCAAGTGCCTATCCTAGGATAATTTGGAGCACTTAGATCTATCTAGGCCATAATTCTCTACTTTACAACAACTAATACTCTAGGGAGAAAATCAAAACGATAACTAATGAAAATAGTGTGCAACTATGAAAAAAGAGGCAAGGAAAATGCTCACAATGAAATTAAAATATTTAGGGATCATGCGAAAATATCTCATGATAAAAGTACTAGGTTTAAATCTAACAATACAACTAGGAATGCATAGAGAAGCAATTGAAACAATTCCATTGTGATTTCCAAGATAAGAAACATTAAAGGGTTTATTGCAATCAAGGAAAAAATGGAGAACCATTGGCACAAAATACAAACCCTGGGTTCTAAACTAATACCAATAATAAACTCACAAACATCAGGATATTCAATATTCCATACAAAATTAGGTCTCACCTGAGATGCTCACGAGAATTACTAGAACATAACATAACAAACCTATAAACATGAACATGAATTCATATATTGCATGGACAACATATTAAGTAGTCATACAATAACACAGATTCCATTCAGGGGAAACCAACACACAATATTCTTATTCATTCCATGCATAGAGTTCAAAACAACTGTAGGGTTAAACCCTAACTTCCTATCTTTCTCTCATATATTTCTGTGTATATAATGCTCAATGTCTTATCAATTCTACTAGCGACTTAGCCAACCCTTTTCTCATTCCGACACATCTTTAAATATATATATTTATAGTTATTAATCGAAAACTAATCTCTAGTTTTTTCTGTTATAATATGTAGTTACAAAAATAGATCAACGCATGGCAGTTATAGTCTATTTCTGGCATGCAATGGACCAACTAGTGGTGCGTAGTGTAGCACTGCATGCACGGAGTAGTTACATTATGCAACTTGAATCTTTAGTGCACATATCAAAGCTGCAAGATAGGGTGCCAACAAGAACCAATCACAATGAACAATGATCTCTACCCTTGCCAACTTGGTACTACAAGTAAAATGGGGAACATAATCACTATGCCATTTCAACTACGTGTTGTCGACCAACCACATGCTTACATTATTATATGTTTATATTAACGGAGTAGCTTAACCTAAGTTGACATCAATTAATGGTGACAATGGAAATGACATTGATGATGGTGTCAATGATGATGATGATAACAATGGTGATGGTGACTTTGAAAATAACAAAAAAAAATTGATAGGATGGAAATGAATGGAAAAATCCATTTATATGTTGACTTTTCTTAGAACCTTTATCTCATTGATTTTTTTATAATTTTACAATAATTTTCTTATCATGAGTTTGTATCATATTGATCATTCTCATAAAAAAGAATGTTTATGTCATTGTCCAAACAATGAATTGAGATGATGACGATGACGATGACGATGACTATGACAATTATCATATTTTTATATGATGGAATATGATTGGGAAAATCCATTTATATGTTGACTTTTCTTAGAACCTTTATCTCATTGATTTCTTATAATTTTACAATATTTTTCTTATCATGAGCTTGTATCATATAGATCATTCTCATAAAAAAGAATGTTTATGTCATTCTCCAAACAATGAATTGAGTTCCATTATTTTACTATACAACAAAAAGATGATTTACAATGCGTTCCTTTGGAAAAAGTGATCATAAGGTGAAAGGAGAATCTCGAAGATGTTGAAGATGTTGATATTGTCATGTGATTATATGATGATGATGATGATGGAAATGGCGATGATGATGATGATGATGATGATGATGGTGGTGGTGGTGGTGGTGGTGGTGGTGGTGATGATGATGACAATGATCATCATTTTAAACGTTATCATCATCATAAGTATAGTCATCATTTCCATCATCTATCCTTTGAGAGAAATCAACCCTTTTAACCCTAATTATTACTAGTCCATGAAGGCATATGAGGAGGTTTTAAATCTTAATTAATAATAGTTCCCAAGTTTCAAAGTGTATTTGACACATCCTCATGAGTTAATGTGTTCAACATCCCCAAGTAACTATTGTGATATATATTTTCCAATTACAATTGTTAAGATTATGTTAGTGGTCATAAGGGCTAACAATCATATTGGTTATGGTTCAATACGTGTAGTGATAATAAGGGCTAGCAACCATAGTGGTTATGGTTCTTCTTAGCACAATGATTTAGTGTTGATTCTAGGATTTTTAGCTTCTACTCCTATATATAAGAGGATTATCCTTGGATTCTTGTTTGCAATGAATCTTTATTATATCCAACAACTCCTTAGAGAAACATTGGGATCTATATTTGAAGGGGAGTGACCTCGGGTCTTGGGATTTGAAGGAGAGGGCAATTGACTAATGATTTCAGACTACAATAGGAAATATTTTTTATAACATGTGTCTCTCTTGCAAACACTGGTGATCTTTGGATAAGTAATATATTGAGTCACTCAACAATGTATTCTATTACTAGTCTTTTATTTTACCAATTATATTTACCTTTCTTGGGCTTGAGATTTATTAGGTCCCAATCCATCATAATTTTATCCACTAGTTTTTAGCAAGGTCTTATGATGTATACTTCCCCGTTTTTTCTTGAGATTATAGAACTAGGTTCATGTCCCATACCGTATTCTATTCAATGTGTCAAACTGCAATTTTTTTATCTATAGGGAGTTGTTAGGAACCTATGTCAACCCTTCTCTTTACTATGTTAGTATATTGTTGTTGGACGCATATGCTTTGTAAGTCGTCCCGTAGTATTTGTTGATCCGTAGTTTATATTAGCCCATAGTATTGACCCATAGTATTGGATGCATATGCTTTGTAAGCCGTCCTGTAGTATTATATGTCCCATGGTTTTGACTCATAGTATTGGGCATAGACTTAGTATATAAATGTGTGTTGAGGTCATTGAAGGCACCGTGAAGTTAATTGTATTGAGCTTGCTCAAAGGAGGTTGCCCCCTCGAAGTGGCCCGTGATCAATATAAAAGTGATTATGTTCTGTTATTTTTGATATCTTGTGTATTTGCATTAATTAATTATTGCAGGTTCATCACATCTAGTATCATAGCACTTTCCTTGGCACAAGTGGGAAATTTTTTTTCTTTTTCTGGGTGGCGACTTTTAGATCAATTTCTGAAACTTTCTGCACAAAATCAGAAGAAACCGATTGCATATCTGAATTCCTCTTTAAAAAATACGCAGTTTCAAAAAAAAATCATCTCATTTGGAGTTTTAAAAGTGGAGATATCGCGGATTTAAAATCAGCAATTTTTCAGAATTTCGGTGACGGCCGCGGAAATTGCGGCGAGAAAATCTTTTAACCGAGTGCCCAGATTTCTATTCTGCTTTTATGGGTAGAAGCAGAGTGGTTGTTCCAGTTCCGGAAACATGCTATAATAGCGATTCTGAGGAATATAGATCCGGGTTTTGAACATTGGGTGGAATTTCTGCCCAAATTTTTTCTGTTGCAGGTTCGGATTTGGGAATAATCCCTATCCGCTTAACTGTGGGAAGTACTTGGGCATAAGCCCTAAAAATCATTGTGAGGAGTACCATAGGAACCCCAAAGTAGTTGGCCCATTAAGAGGACCTGCCAACGAAAAGGGCAACGACCCCTATCTGATTGACTAGTTCCCACCCGTGAGGTAAACCAAGAGCTGTCATTTGTGGCAAAGCGGTTATCAGTTTTACCTGAGCCGTGGAGTGAGGGGTACTGCCCCAATACGCAAGCCGTCAGACAGCATTGGTGGCCGAGTGAAAACCCTGAACTGTTAGGAAGCCGCACATACCTGGGGTCCATATCTACTTTCAGCTGAACTATTGCCGATCACTGCTGCGCCATTTCAGATCCATTTTGCAAGCCTTTCCAGATTTAGCCATTCGGCGTTGTTCCAGATTCCTTCTGAGCCATAGCCACTCCAGTCTGTACAAAAAAAAAAAAAAAAAAAACCCGAGCAGAAACCGAGCAGTAGCCGCTCCAGTCTGATAAAAAAAAAAAAAAAAAAATCAGTTTTTCCTCCATATCTCCCTTGTTTTACCTCCGTTTCCAAAAATCAGTTTTTCCTCCATATCTCCCTTGTTTTACCTCCGTTTCCCTTGAAATTTTCAGGGAACCCCTGTCATTCCATTCTGCATATTTCATTCCTGAGGACCCTATCCTCAATTCCCCTTCCTACAGCCCGAAATCCCACATTTGCCTATTTTTAGGGTTTGCCATAACTTCCTCAGATTTCACCCAATCACCTTCAAATTTTACCACAGAGTTCCTTTCTGAATTCTGCTTCTTTGTTCCTCTCTGCCAAATTTTCCCATTCTCACCCCACTTCTGAAATCCTCATTTTTGCTTCCCTGTCTATCCAACAGTATCCAAAACCTAGTCAAACCCCAATTATCCTTCTGATTTTTTCCCAAATCCAACTTTTCCCTTACTGAAGTAGTTCCTGTTTTTGTTTTCCTACCCAGTCAACCAAAAAAAAAAAACCTGGTTATGGTTGTCACCTATGCAGGAGCACACACCATGGAAGAAGCACTGGCAACCATACAAACCAAACTCCAAGATCTGGATGAAAAATTTCTCAGCCTCCATCTGCAGCATTCAGCCATGAACAATACCAGACAGCCAGAATCTTTTGCAGCCACCGGGTTCTCTGCTTCTAGCAATTTTTGTGGGCCGAAGCTTGATTTTCCTCGCTTCAATGGTACTGATCCGACTGGATGGATATACCGAGCAGAACAATATTTCAGTCTGCATAATACTTTTGATGTTCAGAAAGTTCCACTTGCATCCTTTCATTTGGAACAGGAAGCCCTTCAATGGTACCATTCGTATATCAAAGCTCATCCCGAGCCAAACTGGATAGATTTTTGCCAACTCATTTTGCCACGATTTGGTCCTAGTGCTTTTGACGACTTCACAGGAGCACTCACTAAACTTCACCAAACTGGCACAGTGAGAGAGTATCAGATGGAATTTGAGAAACTAGCCAATCACACAGAAGGATTGTCTGATGAATTCTACAGGAGTTGTTTTATCAGTGGTCTCAAGGATGAAATCCGCTCAGAGGTCAAAATGTTTTGTCCCAACACAATGATGGAAGTCTTAGGGTTGGCTAAGTTGGCCGAGGACAAGATCGCAGCTCAACAACGCTCCAAACCCACCTTTGTTCCCTTCAGAAATATGGGTTCCCAACGACCTCCCATCACGCCTGCTCCTCAACCAACTCCTATCAAGCATTTGTCTGAAATAGAAATGCAGGCACGCCGAGAAAAAGGGCTTTGCTATAATTGTGATGAGAAATTCATTCAGGGACATAGATGTGTTCAACAAAAGCTCTATCTCTTAGATGTGGATTCTCCGCCTGCCTTAGAACTTGGTGAAGAAGCTACAGATACAGTAGATGATCCGGTCGACATGCAACACCCGCCTGTTGACACCCCATCTCAGGACGACCCACCCGAGATCTCTCTCCATGCTGTAACCGGCGTCACCACCCCACAAACAATGCGGGTTAGGGGATACTTCAAGAAGCTCCCTCTTACCATACTCATTGATTCTGGTAGCACTCATAACTTCATTGACCCTCGAATTTCCAAACAGGCTGATTGTTTTGTCCATCCTTGCTCCAACTTTGAAGTCATGGTTGCCAATGGGGGCACCTTACCTTGCAAGGGGAAGTGTCACAATGTGCGTATCTCTATGGAATATTATAACCTACGCGCTGACATGTTTGCCTTGCCCTTAGGCAAATGTGATGTGGTTTTGGGCGTTCAATGGTTACGCACACTTGACGCCCTCTTATGGGATTTTGCTGAACTTTGGATGCAGTTTAAAGTCAATGGGGCACAACACAAATTTAGGGGATTACAACCAGGGTCTCTCTGCATCATCAGTTCACATCGCCTGGAAAAAATCCTTAAGAAGAATTCACATGGTGTCATCGCTCAGCTTAATTCCGTTCAGATGCACCCATCAACAGTCTCCACTACTCCCTTGGATATATATGCAGGTATCTTTGTTGAACCAATGAGCTTGCTGCCTTCAAGAGACCCTTCCGGTAAGAATGTAGCCACATCTACCTCTCAGCAGGAAATGATGGCTATTTTGCATGCAGTACAGAAGTGGCAGCCATACCTATTAGGCAATTATTTCTGCATCAAGACTGATCTCCCGAGTCTGAAATTTTTTTTGGAACAATGGGTCTCCTCCCCAACACACCTGCAATGGGTTATCCAACTCATGGGTTATCCCTATGTGATCACTTACAAGAAGGGTAAGGACAATATGGTGGAAGATGCTCCTTCTTGCACAATTGATGACCCAGTTTCTCTTACAGCTCTTTCTCTGCTTGTTCCAAATTGGTTGCAATATGTTCAACAGGGCTATCTCTTCTATGAACTCCATGCTTCTTCATCAACAGGGCACTCTAGGTTCTACAAAATGTATGACCAGGAATAATGTAACTTCTTTTGGCCGGGACTAAAAATGACAATTCAACAGATGGTGGCTAACGATGATACTTTCCAAGTCAACAAGGGGGAACCGACACTCCTTTCGGGATTGATCAAACCCTTGCCCATCCCTACACAGCTTAGGCCAACTATTTCTATGGATTTCCTAGCAGCACTCTGGTGGTACAATACCACATCTCAAAGGACACCATATGAAGCAGTCTATGGACAAACACCGCCAGTTCTTCTTCCATACACCCTTAGTAGCTCCCTAGTTCAGGAAATTGACTCGGTTCTTCGAAATCGTGATCAGATTCTTCTCATTCTGCAGGACAATCTTCACATGGCCAGAATTCGCCGGAAACAACAAGCCGATCAACACCGTTCTGAGCGCATTTTCCACGCAGCTGATAGGGTTCTTCTTCATCTACAGCCTTCCAGGCAATCCTCCTTGACACTCCAAAGGCGTCAATGGCCCGAAATGCAAACCGAGGATGCTACCGGGGAACCACTCCTTCAGATTCTGCAGCAATTTCTCCAACCAAAGCTTTGAGGACAAAGCTTTTTCTAAGGGAGAGGGGATGTTAGGAACCTATGTCAACCCTTCTCTTTACTATGTTAGTATATTGTTGTTGGACGCATATGCTTTGTAAGTCGTCCCGTAGTATTTGTTGATCCGTAGTTTATATTAGCCCATAGTATTGACCCATAGTATTGGATGCATATGCTTTGTAAGTCATCCTGTAGTATTATATGTCCCATGGTTTTGACTCATAGTATTGGGCATAGACTTAGTATATAAGTGTGTGTTGAGGTCATTGAAGGCACCGTGAAGTTAATTGTATTGAGCTTGCTCAAAGGAGGTTTCCCCCTCGAAGTGGCCCATGATCAATATAAAAGTGATTCTATTCTGTTATTTCTGATATCTTGTGTATTTGCATTAATTAATTATTGCAGGTTCATCACAGGAGTTCCAACATTCCTTTTTCTTGAACAATTGTTTGGTGCATAAATATTTGTGATTTAATTTTTCTTATTATTTTTCAAATCTCTAAACTTTAGGGTTAACCAATTTTGTGTTTTGAAGGAGTGGTCCCTTTGAACTACTCACAGATCCTAAAGGGTATCTATGCCTCCCAAAAGAACTCTTGGAGTAATGTTGTTAAAGTGGGATTTATGCCATATTCTATGTATAACTATTGTGATCATTTCATCTTGTACTTATGTTTCTTGCAAGATAACTATGTTAGGTTTTTAGATTTAATAGATGACTTTAAATTGTTAATGAATTATCCAATTTGAATTTCAATATCCACTCTATCTTTTGGTGCAACATCACTTAGAGATCCAATGCTTTGTTTTTTCTTACTTCTTATTATTCTCTTGTCTCTTTATTTCCTCTTCAAACTTCACCTTTGGTTGATCTTAGATATTCCAAATCTATTTCATTTAAATACATGAGTGCTTGGTGTCTTATTGTGACATTGGGTTGAGAGAAGTACTTTGCAAACTCTGGGATTTCTAGAGGGTTTTCCCATTGCATATTTACTAAAGATGATTTGTTCCATAGTGTGTTTTGGGTTACTTGGTTTTGGATTTATGGCTTGCTTGGCTAATATTTGTCATTAAATTTTGTTGTCTCCATCCCTTATGGATTCCCTTTTTATTATGCATCATATCCATTTGTGTTAAGTTCATGTCCCATACTATATTCTATTCAATATGTCAAACTACAATTTGTTTTATCTATAGGGAGTTCCAACATTCCTTTTTCATGAACAATTGTTTGGTGCATAAATATTTGTGATTTAATTTTTCTTATTATTTTTCAAATCTCTAAACTTTAGGGCTAACCAAATATTTGTCATTAAATTTTGTTGTCTCCATCCCTTATGGATTCCCTTTTTATTATGCATCATAGCCATTTGTGTTAAGTTCATGTCCCATACTATATTCTATTCAATGTGTCAAACTACAATTTGTTTTATCTATAGGGAGTTCCAACATTCCTTTTTCATGAACAATGGTTTGGTGCATAAATATTTGTGATTTAATTTTTCTTATTATTTTTCAAATCTCTAAATTTAGGGTTAACCAATGTTGTGTTTTGAAGGAGTGGTCCCTTTGTACTACTCACAGATCCTAAAGGGTAGCTATGCCTCCCAAAATAACTCTTGGAGGAATGTTGTTAAAGTGGGATTTATGCCATATTCTATGCTTAACTATTGTGATCATTTCAGCTTGCACTTATGTTTCTGGCAAGAGAACTATGTTAGGTTTTTAGATTTAATGGATGACTTTAAATTGTTAATGAATTATCCAATTTGAATTTCAATATCCACTCTAGATTTTGGTGCAACATCACTACAATTTGTTTTATCTATAGGGAGTTCCAACATTCCTTTTTCATGAACAATTGTTTGGTGCATAAATATTTGTGATTTAATTTTTCTTATTATTTTTCAAATCTCTAAACTTTAGGGTTAACCAATGTTGTGTTTTGAAGGAGTGGTCCCTTTGTACTACTCACGGATCCTAAAGGGTAGCTAGGCCTCCCAAAATAACTCTTGGAGGAATGTTGTTAAAGTGGGATTTATGCCATATTCTATGCTTAACTATTGTGATCATTTCAGCTTGCACTTATGTTTCTGGCAAGAGAACTATGTTAGGTTTTTAGATTTAATGGATGACTTTAAATTGTTAATGAATTATCCAATTTGAATTTCAATATCCACTCTAGATTTTGGTGCAACATCACTTAGAGATCCAATGCTTTGCTTTTTCTAACTTCTTATTCTTCTCTTGTCTCTTTATTTCCTCTTCAAACTTTACTTTTGGTTGATCTTGGATATTCCAAATCTATTTCATTTAAATACATGAGTGCTTGGTGTCTTATTGTGACATTGGGTTGAGAGAAGTACTTTGCAAACTCTGGGATTTCTAGAGGGTTTGCTCATTTCATATTTACTAAAGACGATTTGTTCCATAGTGTGTTTTGGGTTACTTGGTTTTGGATTTATGGCTTGCTTGGCTAATATTTGTCATTAAATTTTGTTGTCTCCATCCCTTATGGATTCCCTTTTTATTATACATCATATTCATTTGTGTTAGCAAGCTATTTTTCTCCTTGAACCTTTCTTGTCTTTGTTTCCTACTATTGATTTGTTAGGACTTGTGTTGTTAGCATTGCATAATTTGTTGTTTGCACTTGGTGTTGGATCCTACTGTATAGTTTGATTTTGGTGATTTTGTCGTGGTTTCCTTCTTCTTCTTGGGACTTCATGCATAGGCCTTTGTTCCTCTTGGGTATGAGTTTCCTCATTTATGGAGGGATATTTTTTGCAATCTCAGGAAAGTGGCCATACTCATGGCACTTATTGCACTTGAAGGTAGTGATTCATGGTATAGTTGTTGAAAGTGATTACATTTTTCTAGGTTTTGTTGAATCACCTCTAGGAAGCCTTTTTTTAAATCTACTTTTACTTAGATCATTGGATACATTTAATTCCATTCCTTCGGTTCCACCCAATCTATGAATCTTCCTAGGGTATTTTCAATATCTTAGGTTGTAGAGTCATCCCATAATATTAATTGATGAGGGAGAAGTCTTACCGACACTGACACTAAAGTAAAAATGTCTTATTCAAGTTTTAAACCAAGGCTCCATCTATTTAATTAGTAAATTCCTTGAGGTCATGTGAATTAGGGTCCACTTCTGAAAATGAGATTGCAATATTAGTCCCTAGCCTAAGATTTCATATCATATATCATAAAATGAATCGTATACATTATTGGTCTATTTTAATCTCAATATGAATATAAATGCTTAGTTTCATATAAATGTATTATTCAAAGAAATAAAACATCTTACATTATTATTATATTCTATATCAAATTAATTGAGACAAAAATGGGAAACAATATTGAAGTTATTCTTTTAATATAGAGTACAAGTGGAAGGATTTATCTCTGGTAACACGGCTTGGATTCCAGAGAGGTCAGTGTTCAAATCTACCTTGCTCGCAACCAAACCGCTAGAATCTGCCTTGCTTGCAACTAAGAAATTATACTGGGCTCTCAACATCCCCACATACAACCACCTTCCCAGGTTCATTCTCTTGTATTACCATATAGGGTAGCTCATACATCACAAGCACCTTTATTCCCGGTCTCTCTTGTCATGAGCACCTTTATTCCCAATTTCCTCCCCTCCCCAATCCAATGTCCAAAGTCCATTAAAAATAGAAAATGAAGGGTTATGTTACCAAAAGAAACAACCCTTTATTTTTACATCATAACTTTTTGGTTATTATCCAATCACAACATAACTAATTACTTTTAAATTTTTACATTTTGTTCTTATTTCATAACTTCTCTTTAACGCATGATTACAAGAATTTATCCATTTTAACTCCTTTATTTTGAATTCATTTTCCATTTATTACATGGGGAAATTGGTACGTGGAATTCTCCCCTCCTTGAATTGATGGTGTCCTCATCATCCTTGACCTCATCTACATCAAAAATTTAGTATGAGATATTTTTTTTAATTAAAATAAAATAAAATTCAACCTCTTATTTTTCTCAAATACCATCATGAAAGTCATAGGTCAACAAGCATCAATAAGTTAGTATAATATCAAACAAAATATACTAATAACATAATTAAAACAAGTTATATTGAAAGGTGGATATTGAGTGGTATCAGTCACTATATGTCTCTTGTATTAACAAGTTGAATGTCTCCAACTTTGAAATTACTCGAAATACTTCAATATAAAATTTCCTTTCATAAGTTTTATAAGTTATATATTTTAAATGTTGGCAAATATATACTTCACACAAATTTCATAGAATAACTAACCACCATAAGACTTCACTATATTAAGTAGATATATCTAGTTCATATCACACACCATGTATTAAGCAAAAAACACATGCCTTGTGAATTTCATAAATCATACCACTTAAAATAATTATTGATAATTATTTGTATACTTTAAATAAAGAAATAGCATTACAATTATATAAAAATTTCATAAAATAAGCATGGTACCACCATCCTCACATGATCATTTAGTATAGATGACTAGAATAGAATATTCTATCATCTGCCTAGATCCATTTCCTTTTAGGAGATGAACATAACCACAACGAATAGGTTGTTCGCATAGACTCAACAATTAATAACAACATAATCATGTTATTAATGCATTGATTTAAATTTGTTTATCATCACAAAACTATCTAAATAAAATGCATTAAACTATAGATAAAAATAATCAACAACTATTTGTAAGTAGTTGTCAAACATACACATAAGAATTGAACATTGAGTACTACTGTGAAACCCATTTTTAAATCTCAATTGCATTTAACTTATACAATGTTATATTACAAGCTCATGTGATCAATTATCAAATCATACAACTTATCACACAACACCAAAATAATATAGAGATCAACTAGTACGAGACAAACACTTTTATCTCCAATATCATTCCATCACTCATTCCAATATTTAAAACATTTCCCTCTTATCTACTCTTTCAATCAGGCTAAGATAGGCCCATCTACTATTATGCTCCTTCATGAAATTATTTTCTAGTCTTAGAAAGGAGGATCACATGTGAAAATCCTCAAAGCAGATCTAAGAGATGATGTATAACTCACAAGAGTAATTATGATTAAGCAGGAAAATAGAAGAAGAGTGAACAATACAGTATAATGAGCAACAGAATAATATGGTACAGTAGAACTCAGATAGAAGCAATAATACTTCACACACACTAATTAATTAATCACAGTATAGACAAATAAATAGTACAATGGTAGAGAGGATTTGAATGCCTAAGGTGGAAATTCGAATTAGCCTCTCAGAGTGATCATAAGATCAATAGAGTGTCACGGAGCACAACTAGGTGTCCTCATGATCATCGGAGCACAACTGGAAGTCTTCATCATCATCAGTGGAGTCATCAATGCTCAAGTAACTGTCAACCATCAGTCAAAATAAATCTGGTAGGTGTAACTGAGTGTAACTCAATGTAACTGAGTGTAACTCAATGTAACTGAGTGTAACTGAGTGTAACTGACTGTAACTAAGTGACAACTGGACTGGTAGGTGAAGAAGGGCGAGTTGCTCCCTAAAATCAAGGAAGAAGGGCGCATTAAGCAATTGGAGGGCTAAAACTGAATAGTGAGAAGCTCTTGGGGGCTGGCTAACTGAGGGCTAGGTGCTGGACTGATGACTGGGGTGCATGCAAAATGCATGCAAACCCTAGAATGCATGCAAACCCTAAAGGTGCATGCATGACTGAAAATGTAAATGATCAAAATACTGGTGGGACTAGGATGGAGTATAGGAATATCCTAACACCCCCCCTTAATCCATCCTGGGCCCTGGTAACTAAGACCAAAGTTCACCCAATACAATGAATAATAATAATCAAGAAACCAAGGAAGTGGGAAAATTCCATGGGAAACATACCCCCTCCTCAAAAAATAGACTATAAGGCACACATAAAAATAAATGCTCCAAACTCAAGCATGTGTGATGCTTGGTCATATGTCTGGAGGTATCTTCTTCTTGGGAAGAAGTGGATCGTGCTCAAAAAGCATGTGCTTGTACTTGCTCTTCAGATCGAATGTGATGAGAACAAATCCAACAGTATGAGAATGATCCTTGAACCTGTGATTCGAATCAGCTGAGGTAGGATCAAATATGTGAAAGTGCATATGGTCTTTTGTCTTCTCCTTCGAACCACCATGGGTGATATTATGCCAAAAATAACTATTACATGTTTGCTTGAAATCAAAATCAGATTTAAGACTTAAAAACCTCCAGACATCAAAACCTCCTCATGTTTGTAGGGTAGTTTCCATGGATTAGGTTAGGGGTTGGCACAAAAATTGAATTAGTGGATCTTAGCTAATGATAATATTTTTCCTCTCTCAATTATTTGGGAATCTCTAGAGCAACAAGTTATAAGTGTTCAACTAAAATGGGGTATTTCCACATAGGTCAAATACCTTAAGAAACTTCTCACACAAACTATCGTAGATAAACACACCGATGTTTTACATGGTTAAAACCATCAGAGAGGGAAATGACCCATGACCTCAACAAAATAGATACTTGAGGCAATATTTTAATGCAAAAAGAAAAAGAATTTACATACAAGTTTCTCACTATCGATCATCAAGCAAATGACCCTCCATGCTCTTTAAATAAAGATCATGGACCAATCAAGTGCTAAGACATAGATCAATAGCCATTAAGATCGAAGTGAATATGAACTATCAGATCAGTTTATGTCTAGAACATATCATGACGTTGGATTACATAAATATAAATTCATACTAAAGAAACACACTTTACCTAAAGACAAATTAGACCAAGTTGCTCTTAAGTAACTCCTAAGTGTCTAAAAATCCTTACATCCCCTCTTAAGAACAAATTGGGATAGGATTGAAGGATTTACAAAGGTGACACAATATGGGAAGGAATAAGGCATTAGATCCTAGCGCCCCTTAATGAAAATTGTTTGAACTCCTAACATAGATCGAAGTTTAGGAAACTTTGCTTCTATAAGAGACTTTGTGAAGATGTCTACAACTTGATCATCTTTAGGGAAAAAGAGCATTTCAAGAACATGATCTTGAATAATCTTTCTATTGAATTGCATATGTAGGTCAATGTGTTCGTTGCACTGATGTTGAAGTGGATATTTTGGCAATCTTGATGGAACCCTAATTGTCACATCAGAGGGTAGTCAGATGTTGCAGATGAAATCCAAACACTGAAAGGATTTTTCAAATCCATAGGGATTTTTTACTTGCATTAACTGTGACTTGTTACTTTGCTTCTCTTGGAGAAAGAGTGTAATAACCCGGTTTTTAAGCCCCAAACTTATGCTATTTTATTTGACTATGGACTTATGTTCTGTTTTTTAATGTGACTATGGAATTACGATCATTTGTTTGATGATATGATTATGGACTTTGCCATTATTAGTAATGTTAATGTTGTTATTGTAATTTTTGTTATCATTGAATGTTGTTGCTATTAATTAAAAAACATCTGGCTCAACAAATCCAACTAAAAGAGTATGGGAGACCATGGATTCCATAATGTGATGGGACATCCCTAGCACCTTAGAACTTGTTGTAAGATTGAGTTTTTCCATCCTAGTTCATTTTGTGCCTTGGTGACATTAGTAGTGTTGGTCACCCAAGCATTGTACAATGGACCCTATTTTTATTTTTATGTACTATGGACTTACTATTGCACCTTATGCATACCTTAGTGTGCCCCTCTTTCCTAGTGCGCCCTCCTTGGGAGATATTCCCTACCATTTATGTGTTTTTTCATTTATGAGCCCTCTCCCTATATTCTAGGAGTTGTAAGTTAGATTTTAGCTTCCACAAACTAGAATTTAGCCTCCACCTCCACAAGTGCACTCCACTCCTCCATTCATTGCTATTTTTGTACTTCTAGGATATTTATGACCCTATTGGATCCTCTCTCTCACTTAATGCACCATCCTTCATGTTTTGTAACCCCCTTATGCATTAGTGCACCTCTTTATGCTCTTCATGGCTCCACTCCTTGGTTTTTGGTAACTCCTCCTCATGGTGCTAATCCTGGAAGGGGGATCTCCTAACTAAGACACCACTCCACTATTTCGATTTAAGTCTCCATGATGAAGCTTAACCTTACCTCTCTCTATAATTTGAGTTGATACCCTTGGGCTAGGTTTGGCCTCCTTGTGCTATAAATTCATATGCCCTCTCCTTATTGAAGCTAATATTGAGCTTTGGATAAATTGACTTGTTCTATCTCATTGTGTTGTGAGTGTTGACAGCATTGAGATTGTTTTGAGACCTAGAATTATTATAGGATCCTAGTATAGATTTGGTCTAGTTGGATGTTTCCCTTGCTTCCTTGAGTTCACTTTACTAGTCCAGGTTTTCGCACTGGAAGCTAAGAAATGGGATGGTGATATCCTGAGGGACAAGTTAGGTGAAGGGAGTCTCATCCCATAGGTAGTGGAGACGGATAGGAAAATAGTAGTGGGAAGCATTGTGGTTCTCGGAAGAGGTATTTCTGAGAGTTGCTAGACTAAGTGTGCCTCTGCTTGTGGATATGTGGTCTCAGATCGGGGGTGATCTATTCAAGTGAGTTAGACTTGACTGTGTCTACGGCTAGGAGGAAATTTTTCATGTTGAAGCCAGTTTCCCATTGAAGATAAGTATTTTTTCATATGCGTATTTATATTAATTTATCATATTTATGTGCCATGAAGGATGAATTGTGTCATGTTTATGTTTATGATTTATGTGCTAGTATTTTTATGCATTATGGATGGCTTTCATACATTGAAAATCTGATTTTCTATGATATTCTTCTACCATATATTCTTTCTCTTCTACTTTGTGGTTTACCGTTGTGGCTTTCAAATTAATGAGAGGGGTGCAACCATATGTTTTGTTAGGATATTTAGACACTTAGGAGTTAGTTAAGATCAACTTGTGTAATATATCCGTTAGGGATAGTGTGTTTCTTTAGTATGCATTAGTATGCATTTGTAAATACTTAATCCGACGGTCACGATATGTTCCCGACATAGAGTGATCCGACGGCTCAACTTATCTTAGATCAAACCTAACCTTGATCCGTGGCTTAACACCCGATTGGTCCATGATATCTATTTAAAGAGCATGGAGGGTCATTGTTTAGTTGATCGATTATGAGAAGCTCATTTGTAACTTTCTTTCTTTGCATAATAAATTGTCCCGTAGAATCTATTTGGCCGGGGCCATGGAGTGTTTCCCTCAAGAGGGTTTAAACCATGTCAAAACATTGGTGTGTTGATCTGTGATCTGTTTGTGTGAAGTGGTTGCTCTTGGTGTTCGGTCCTTTGGTAGTACCCTGTGTACCCAAACATGTTCTGGTGCACCCATTTCTACTCATTTATGGGTTGTGAGACCTATTCCATTGCGTCTAGAGCGACATTTCCAGTATAGAACACCTTTTTTTTCATTGGAAAAACTTTTTGTATGACCAATTCATGACTATTTTGGCAAGCAGCATTTCCAGTGCTAAAAGGAACACACTATGTCTTCTAATTGAGAGCACCTTTGAATGTAAATATGTTCTATTGTTGCATATCTACTTATAATGTTGTGGATCTCATTATATTAGTATATATATAATTTGTATTGATGATTGATGGCTGGAGGGAAGGAAACCATGCAATCTAAATCATAACTAGTGAAAGATGGTTGTGTTAGTTTTTCATAATTTAATTCATTATGATCTAGGATCTTAACTGAAATAAAAACATGTACAACATATCAATCATAAGAGACAAGAGACAAGAGACACAAAACATGTCACCGGGGAAAACCAAGAAGGTGAAAAACCCCGCAACTTCCTTAGAGATAGAATAAGCATCAATACAAGGATCACAATGATCAAACCCAAGAGATAAATATCTTCAGCAGCATACTCCTCCTCCACTTGTGCGCACTCCTCCTCTCTCTCACTAATGCGAAGTGAGTGAATAGATAGAATGTATCAAATGAGAGAGTTTCACTCTCTATTTATACATTTACTTTCACTTGAACTTTACTCAACTAGGTCGGCCCCAACTTAACCACATAACATAATACTGACAGGGCCGACCCCCACTAGGGTGGTCTAATAACCCTTTAACCCACATGACTCATACAAGGCTAACCCCATCAAGGTGGTCTAATAACCCATCAAGTATAAGTTACGACACTTACAATATAACTTGCGACACTTGCAAGTA
Source organism: Larix kaempferi (assembly GCA_027924585.1). NCBI lineage: Eukaryota > Viridiplantae > Streptophyta > Pinopsida > Pinales > Pinaceae > Larix > Larix kaempferi. The sequence continues at coordinate 345,034 of BSBM01000411.1, read as the reverse complement.
CAACTGACGACACTTCCAATCGGAGGAATAATACATCTCCCTTGGGGATACAATAAAGTACAAATAAAATATACAAGTGAATATCTTCCGAAGTTACAAATACATCAACACTCCCTCTTGACTAGGAAGGTATTCTCTTGACACAAGTCATCAATACATATATGCACAAGTCTTCAATTCTATAGCTGGATCATCGTCACTGGATCACGGAGCATCATCGTCACTGCTGTTGTACTCGTCATCTCAATCACTGGTGCTATCTCTCAATTATTCTCGTCATAGGAAGTTCTACAGAGCCAACCCTTTTTCATGTTGGATGTAGGACTAGCCTCCTGCAGGTCTTCATCATCTCCGTCCATACTGTGGATCCCAGGACTAATTATGTGCGTCAACAAAACCTCGAAAGAGTATCCCAGGATCCTTTATGTGCCTAAGCACGACCGGAAAGATCTCCCAGGGAGCTATTACATGTGACCCCACCACAAAACCTTAAAAGAGTGTCCCAGGAACGTTTATGTGCATAGCACGACCGGAAAGAACTCTAAAGAGCATCCCAGGAACTTTTATGTGTGTAAGCACGACCGAAAAGGTCTCCAGGACTGATTACATGTGGTCTGGAAAAACCTCGAAAGAGCATCCCAGGACTGATTATGAGCTTACTGCTCAACCTATCGAATCTCCCAGGACGAAATTATATGCCAAGGACAAAACCTCGAAAGAGCATTTGCCAGATATCCCAGGGCGCTATTATATGTCCTCCCAAGAAAAACCTCGAAAGAGCATTTGCCAGATATCCCAGGGAGCTATTATATGCCATAGGCAAAACCTCGCAAGAGTATCTGCAAATCTCATAGGGCGCTATTATATGCTTATTCCACAACCTATCCACGGACATGGAGTATCATCCTGATACTCATCATACATCATCCTGATGTACATCATCACATGATCAACCTGATCATCGTCATAGCATCGACCTAATGCATATCATCACCGCATGATCATCCTGATCATCGTCATAGCATCGTCCTAATGCATATCATCATCACATGATCATTTTGATCATCGTCACAGCATCATCCTGACGCATATCAACAGGAGCATCATCCTGATGCTCATCACACAGTGCTTACATCCACAGCCATGGGAAGGATCCTCCTACCACCATACTTGGAATGGCTACTGCAAATGTGTCCCATCACTTCTTCCTCGAAGTGTCTTCTATCTGAAGAACACCAAGCCTCTCTCTAAAGTACTCAAACTTCACTCTGGCTAGTGGTTTGTTCAACACATCTACAATCTGCTCATCTGTCACAACATACAGTAGATTCACTGCTCCTCTCTACACCATATCCCTAATATAGTGATATTTGATCTCAATGTGCTTCGACCTGTCATGGAACATCGGGTTCTCTGACAACTTCACACAACTCTTGTTGTCACAATAGATACAGGTAGCATCCAACGGGAGATCAAATAACTCAGATAGTAGCTTCCTAAGCCATACTACCTCACAACTGGCCGAACAAGCTACAACATACTCTGCTTTGGCTGTACTCAGTGCTATGCAGGATTGCTTCCTGCTAAACCAAGAGATCACACCTCATCCCATACTGAAACATCACCCCGAAGTGCTCTTCCTATCTATAGCACTTCCTGCCCAATCTGAATCAACATAACCCTCCAAGTTAAAATTTTGATTCGCATCATACTTGAGCCCATAATCAACTCTACCCTTTAGGTACCTCAGAATATGCTTTATAGCAATCAGGTGAACATGTCTAGGATCTGTCAGAAATTGGCTCAAAGTGTTCACCGCAAAGCAAATATCTGGTCTTGTGCTCATCAGGTACATCAAGGACCCAATCATCTGACGATACACCGTGACATTAACTGACTTAGATGAAGCATCACATAATATCTTCAGGTTCGATGCCATAGGTGTGGCCATGGCCTTGCATTCCATCATCCCGAACTACTTCAGGATCTCTACTGCATACTTCCTTTGTCCAAGGAAGATTCCATCTGCACTCTACCACACCGCCATACCTAGAAAGTAATGCATCATACCCAAGTCCTTCAACTCGAACTCAACAGCAAGATTCCTCTTCGTGTTGGCAATCAATCTATCCTCACCTGTCACAAACAGGTCATCCACATACAATACGAGTATCACCGGATTGCCTTCCTCAACCTTGTAGTAAAGTTTGGAATCTGCTTTACTATTGGTAAAGCCCAAACTGGATAGAAAGTTGTCTATCCTCCCATACCAAGTCCTAGGAGCTTGCTTCAAGCCATACAAGTCTTTCTTCAACCTGCACACATATGACTCCCTGTCATCTGTCTCAAAACCGAGTGGCTGCTCCACATACACTTCCTCTTCGACTACACCATTCAAGAAAGCTATCTTGACATCCATCTGGTGTATCTTCCACTTCATCACTGTAGCCAGAGAAAGTATTGTTCTGATGGAAGTGTACCTGGCTACAGGAGCAAAAGTCTCTTCATAATCTATTCCCTCTTTCTGCAAGAAGCCACGAACTACAACCCTCGCCTTGTATTTCTCTATGCTACTATTTGCAGCATGCTTGATCTTATAGATCCACTTGGAAATCACAATAGACTTCCCATCTGGTCTTGGGACCACATCCCAAACATCATTCTTCATGATCGATTGGTATTCCTTGATCATGGCATTCTTCCATTACTGCATCCCGGATCCTGGGAACTTCAGATTCTTCAATATCTTCAATAGATAGTTTTCTTTGAACTTCGTTGTTGGAACAAATGTTGTTGTCCTTCTTTTGTAGGTGATTATACCCGATCTTTCCTACAAGTCAAATTCAATTGCAAGATTAGAAACTTCTCATAGTTTTTCAGAACAAAATCTTACACATAAGAATATATGTCATACAGTCATGCAATTATATTAGCCAATGCTTTAATACAACATTTATCCATATCCCGTAACTTTCTAGATGCCTTCCATCTCTACCAAAACATTGTTAAGAGTTTGCACTACTCCCAACATGTCAGCAAAGAGGTTTCATTCTAGATAAGTAGCAATGGAATGTTGCACAGCGCCATAGGCCACTTACCCATTACATGCATATTAGTAGTATACTATTCATTAATGCAATTATTCTAATATGCATAATACACGTCCTGAATATAGGAACATAAATATGTACATGAATGAACAACATCATTTAAGTAATAAGAAATGACAATTCAAATACTTATCTTTTTTTGCTTGTTGGGTGGACTCCCTCTCAATCTTTGCTTCCTTGCAGGAACTACTGGAGTGAGCTCCCTCTCGATCTTTGCTTCCTTGCAGGAACTACTGGAGTGAGCTCCCTCTTGATCTTTACTTCCTGGATTATCTGTCTTTGAACTTATATCCATCCTGGACCACTATGCATGCTTAAGTGTGCACTAGTATCATCCTCAAGATCTCATACATAGTCATACATTCATTAGTATAATCTCAATACTATCAAAACATTATGATTCTAAATAATCTTAAATATGTATGGTCATGATCATTTCATACATAGGTAATAAGCATTAGTAGGGAAGACTTCTTTTACTCATGCATATTCTTATTTGACCATAGGACTCTTCTGGTTAGTCACATCATCAATCAAGGTAAGAAACATAATATGCATAAACCCTTGATTCCTTAAATTTCTAACTTTCAAGAATAATCATTACCATTCATACAAAGTATAAGATCCTAACACAAGGTAGGATTCTAACTTGATATAGGAAAAACATACTTGGTTATCATGTTTGCTAGTTATGTCTAACATACCCAAACAATATCTTCTTGTTCTCTTCAATGACTTGTGCTTAGTAACTTGCATAACTCATAAGTTAACCATTGTAGAACCAAATTATACATACCTCGTAAGTAGATATTCTATGTGATCCATGAGTCTTTGTCTTCATGTCACCATGGTCATATGTTCTTGATCTAGAACTTGATTTGTACCTTTCATGTTAGCGGACAACATCAGCCTCATACAATACCATAGTGCATTAGTACAATCATAAGTGTCATAACCCTAATCAATGAATATCTTCTATCATTCACATGCATTCATACTTTTACTAGGGTGATAAGACAAGTCTAAAATTAATCAATATTGTACTAACCTCAATAATATGAAGACACACATATCATAACATTAATCATGAATGGATTTCAAAAACATACCTGTATTTCCTCAAGTCATACCTGTTGAGATTTCTTGTAGCATTCTTATGTAAAGCCTTAGCCTCATCTCCCTCTGGAACGGGAACTTCTTCACTTATGCAAGTGTCCAATTCATTCTCTTCTAGGATTAACCCAATCCACTTTGATTTGTTGAAACTAGATCTGGAGCTGGATTAGGGTTTGTCAGAGAAACCCTAAAAATTCAAATTTTGAATTTCAAACTTATGAATGGATGAAAAGATGTGCCTTTTTGAGCTAATCAAGCTAGTATACTTCAATTTTGAAATCTCTAAAATTTGACCCCTCAAAATTGCCTTTGAAACTTTTGGATCTTCTGGACAGGATCACGAACTAGGGTTTGATAAATACCGGTCTTCCGCCTGTCCAAAAGGTTAGATCTTGTGTTCTAAACTTCGATATTTCTGGGGAGCTTCCATTCGTGGTCACAGATTTCAAAAATTCCAACTTTTGCAGAAGCCCTAATTTTCCACATTTTCGATCAAAAACCTGAACTAGGGTTTGATCAAGCCCAGCCTTCTGCCCAACCACAAAATTCGAACTTGGTCTCTAAATTTTTATTTTGATGAGTATCATTTAGCCATGGTCTCCGATTCAAAAAATTCCAACTTTCTCTGAAGCCCTAAATTCCCGCAGCAGTGACAAGCCAAGAATGAAGGTGCTCAGAATCCAATTTTGTTTTGACAGAAATATGCACCTTATTATTTCTGGTGCATCTCTGAAATTACGAATCCACAAGGTCGGAAACTTCGGCCTGTGTTATCCTGACCTATCATCTTTCCAACCCCATAGGTATGACCTCAAACGGATTTTCTGAGAGAGAGTTATGCCAAGTGTCGTAACATGACCTGTTTATGGGATAAAACAAGAGAGCGAACTTGTACAGCGTTCCATGTGTCACTGGTTCAACTTCGGCCTCTGAAATGCATACCTGTGAAAGTACATTCCATGCCCTACCTATCACTTTTTATGAAATTTCATTTGGAGCTTCCTAGCCCAAGTTGTGACCTTTTTTCTAGGTCACATGTTTATGACTGAGATCTGGAAGAGGCTGAAACCCTAGATTGTACTGATCATAAAATAGAAAGTACAACGAATTAGATGTTGTGCTTAAGACACAAGGTACATGAGATGTTATCTACGACCTGTAAAAGTTTCAAATCCTAAACCTTCACCAAAATGGATTTATAGCGAAAGTGCTACGATGACTGGTTTTTGCTATATCAAGCCCTATCTTCCAATTGGTCGCAAGTGCAACAAGTCTCATGAATGCCATACCATGCCTTCCTTCAGGATAGCTATGATACCATGTTAGTTTTTCAACATTTAATTCATTCTGATCTAGGATCTTAACTGAAATAACAACATGTACAGCATATCAAGCATAAGAGACAAGAGACAAGAGACACAAAACATTTCACTGGGGAAAACCAAGAAGGTGAAAAACCCCGCAACTTCCTCAGAGATAGAATAAGAATCAATACAAGGATCATAATGATCAAACCCAAGAGATAGATATCTTTAGTAGCATACTCCTCCTCCACTTGTGCACACTCCTCCTCTCTCTCATTAATGCAAAGTGAGTGAATAGATAGAATGTCTCAAATGAGAGAGTCGCACTCTCTATTTATACATTTACTTTCACTTGACCTTTACTCAACTAGGTCGGCCCCAACTTAACCACATAACATAATACTGACTGGGCCGACCCCCACTAGGGTGATCTAATAACTCTTTAACCCACATGACTCATATAGGGACGACCCCATCAAGGTGGTCTAATAACCCATTAAGTATAAGTTACAAAACTTACAATACAACTTGCGACACTTGCAAGTACAACTGATGACACTTCCAATCAGAGGAATAATACATCTCTGTTGGGGATACAATAAAGTACAAATACAATATACAAGTGAATATCTTCTAAAGTTACAAATACATCAACAGGTTGTAGGGGACATCCACGAGATCTGATTTTGGAGGCTGTGGTTGGAAGCATGTGTTTCTATTTGATATGGTTTGTGCGGTTGTATTTGATGTTATTCTTACTACTTAACCATGCTATTAGCACACACATCACAGAATTGATAAATAGTCCTCATATGAAAGATCATTTTTGTGCAAGCAACCATAACAACTAAATGCCCACTACTCATGTTCTCAACAACTTTACAATCTAATATTACTATTAAGTGCCTGACTTAATTGTATGCTCATACTCATGATATATATTATCATTACCATGCATTACTCATGTACATGTTACAAATTGCATTATTATTATGTTTAATGGTATCCACGTTGGGAAATATCATTTTTGTTTTTTATGCATTTTATAAGGCTATAAATTTTAATTTCTTGATTATATGGCCTGTTGGCCTAACCTTAGAACACTTAATTCCATTGTTTAATATTAATTTATCCCTCTTCCTAAGTCTCCTAGTTCCTTTGGCCTTGTTTAAAGGCCGGGGACACTACAAAGTGGTATCAGAGCGAAGGTTTCAACACTGCAGCTGCTGGGCCTTCTACAGAGTTACAAGTCTTTCTATAAATATGCATTGTCATTGGATAAAATTAGATACATGCATCTTAATGTAGTTTGATATGCGAATTAGTTAAACAATCTGTTATCCTGGGATGACTATGGACTTGATGTCTAGTCGGTAAGGAGAAATCCTGGAAGGATTTCTAGCTCCCCTTGTCCAATTAGGTGGATTGTGATTAAGAAGAGTTGGCTTATTACTTTGTAACTAAGTAGGAAAAGTATTTTTAATAATAATAAACTGATACCGATGTGCAGTCTTCTAACAAATAAATGATAATGAACACATTGCAGTTCCCAGTGAATGATTGAGCAAGCAGTGTGGTCGTTAAACTGAAATTGTAATCAAACCAATGAAGACTAGAGATTCAACAAGTACAAGTTCAGGAATAGGAAGTCAGAGATTGGAGATGGATTTCGAAGAAGGAAGAGACCTTGTATCCCTAAAGAGGAGTTTGTTTAAGGAAGAAGGTCAAGTAGACATAAGAGGAGCAATGAACCATTAAGTTTGTAGGATTCAATAAGGAAGTGGAGTGAATATAATGAAAGGATAATCCACATTCAGGAGCAAACCATGAATGATATAAAGTCATTGAATACCATCCAAATATTAGTCAATAAGAGACATAGAAGAGATTATGTGAGGTCTAGATCATCTTCAAGAATACCTGATCACATAGAGAAGACGGAGGGGTATTCATGAAGTGATAAAGATAGCAGCCCTGAAAGATCCCCGGTGAGACATAAGAAGAGGAGGTCTGCCCGAGATGAACTAGTAGGGGAATTGAGAAGAACCAAGCCCCCAACCTTTGATGGAGAAGTGAAGCAAGGAGAAGATGTTTAAGCATGGTTGTTAGGACTTAGGAAATTCTTCCATTTGCATCAGTATACACGTAACATGGAGGCAAGAGTAACCATATACCATATGCAAGGTAAAGCATATATCTAGTGGGATCAACTAGTTAATTTGAAAGACATCGATGAAGATATAATATCTTGGAGGAATTTTAAGAAGTACTTTAAAAAAGAATACATCTATGAGCACTACTATGACAAGAAGATGGAGGAATTCTTTGAGGTTAAGTTGGGAAACATGACTAAGGAGGACTATGAGAAAAGGTCTCTAGAAATTTTGAAGTATGTAGACTTCATCAAAGATCAGAAGGTGAAGATTCAAAGGTTTCTAAGTGGCCTACCAGAATCATACAAAGATAAAATATAATATGATAGACCCAAGAATCTTAAGGAATCCATCTAGAAGGAAAAACACCTATATGAACATAATATGAGCAAGAACTTGTATCAAAAGAATTGGAAGGATATTGAGAAGAACAAGCAAGAGCAGAGGAAGAAAGGATTCCATCCTTCAAAATTCAGAAATAGTAATTCTCATTAGCAACGACAACCAAGGGAAGAGCATTTAAGAAAAAGACCACCTGTGGAATGTTGGATATGCAAGGGAAATCACCTTTCCAGTCAGTGCCCACATAAGAGAAATAACCTTCACAACATTCAAGAGGCTTCAACTGTTGGAGATGTTGGTGGAAATGTTCAGAGGATCTATGCAGCGATGGATGGGAGACAAGCTGACTACCAGTCTCTAATGATTGAGGTAGCAGGTAAGATTTCTAATAAAACCATAACTATTTTGATTGATTACGGAGCTAGAAAAAGTTACATTGCACCTAATCTAGTTGAGAAATGTCATTTGAAGAAAAGTAAACTTGAAATAGCAATTCTAATACAGTTAGCTACCAGATCCAAGAGAAAAATCATAGAAGTTGTAAAAGTGTGTCCTTTAGAAATGAATGGATTGAAAACCTTTGCATACTTAAACATCGTACCCTTGGGGTCATATGATGTATTGATTGGAATGGATTGGTTCGATTCACACCATGCCATACTTGATTGTCATAATAAAACTTATACTTGTTTGTATGAAGAAGGAAAATAACCAAAATTACAGGATTATCCAGTACTACAAGAGTTCGCAGAAATATTTCAAGAATCACCAGGAATTCCTCCTAAGAGGGACATCAATTTCTCTATCAACTTGGTTCCATGCACAGTACCTTCATCTAAATCACCTTATAGAACGAGCACCCCAGAATTAAAGGAATTACAAATGCAGTTAGAAGAAATATTAAAGAAAGGTTACATAATACCCAATGTTTCACATTGGGGAGCTCCTGTGTTATTTGTAAAGAAGAAGGATGGAACTCTAAGACTCTACATAGATTACAGATAGTTGAACAAAGCAACGATTAAAAACAAGTACCCCTTTCCAAGGATTGATTATTTGTTTGATCAGTTGAGAGGAGCCAAAGTATTTCAAAGATAGATTTGAGATCAGGATACCACTATTAGGATATTTAGACACTTAGGAGTTAGTTAAGATCAACTTGTGTAATATATCTGTTAGGGATAGTGTGTTTCTTTAGTATGCATTTGTAAATACTTAATCCGGCGGTCACGATATGTTCCCGACATAGAGTGATCCGACGGCTCAACTTCTCTTAGATCAAACCTAACCTTGATCCATGGCTTAACACCCGATTGGTCCATGATCTCTATTTAAAGAGCATGGAGGGTCATTGTTTAGTTGATCGATTATGAGAAGCTCATTTGTAACTTTCTTTCTTTGCATAATAAATTGTCCCGTAGAAGCTATTTGGCCAGGGCCGTGGAGTGTTTCCCTCAAGAGGGTTTAAACCACGTCAAAACATCGGTGTGTTGATCTGTGATCTGTTTGTGTGAAGTGGTTTCTCTTGGTGTTCGGTCCTTTGGTAGTACCCTGTGTACCCGAACACACCAAATTAGAATTAAGAATGAGGATATCAGTAAGACAACATTTAGAACAAGGTATCGATATTATGATTTTATGGTGGTACCTTCTGGATTGACAAATGCACCAATAATATTCATGTGTTTGATAAATAGAGTCTTCAGAAAGTACTTAGATAAGTTTGTAATTGTATTCTTGGATGACATCCTTATCTTTTCCAAGACAAAATAAGAACATGAAGAAAATCTAAGGTTAGTAATGCAAGTTCTTAGAGAACAACAGTTGTATGCCAAGCTAAGTAGGTGTTCTTTTTATCAAGGTATAATTCACTACTTATGACATATTATATCTCAATAAGGTGTTTAAGTATATCTTGAGAAGATAAGGTCCATCACGGAATGGCCAACACCAAAGAATGTATCAGAAGTAAGATCTTTTGTGGGATTAGGTGGATACTACCAAAGGTTCATCAAAGGATTCTCAAAGGTAGGTCATCCTATCACATCCTTGTAGAAGAAGGGTGTGGAGTTTGAATGGACTCCAAAGTGTGAATATAGTTTTCAAAGACTTAAGGAAATGCTTACCAATGCACTAGTTCTGAAAATTGCGGATCCTAAAGGAAACTTTGTTGTGTGCACAAATGCATGTAAGCAGGGTATTGGTGGAGTATTGATGCATGATGGATATGTGATTAGTTATGAATCCATAAATTTGAAGGAACATGAGAAGAACTATGCTAATCATGATTTAGAGCTTGTGGCTATCATCCATGCCTTGAAGATGTGGAGACATTATCTGATGGGTAAGAAGTTTGAGTTAAGAACTAATCATGATGGGCTAAAATACTTGTTCGAGCAGCCTAATTTGAATGCAAGACAGAGGATATGGATGGAGTTGTTATGTGAATATGAATTTGACATCAAGCACATCAAAGGTAAGGAAAATAAAGTAGCTGATGCACTTGGTAGGAAGATACATGTGATGCATGTAGCAGCTATCATCACTATTATGTCATATTTAAAGGATAAGATAAATGAAGCCAATATTGTAGATGAGCATTATCATCAAGTAAAAGAAGGATTACGAAAACAAAAAATACCACAAAAATTTGATAAGTATAAGTTGGAAGAAAATGGAATCCTCATCAAAGATAATTTTAGGGGCGAAATTTAGCCCATGGGCTATTTTTCCATGTTTTTTTCCAAAAAACGATTCGCCAATTTGCATTTTTTGAAGCCCTATTTCGCCCCATTTTGATGGAGTAAACTTTTTTCACTCTAAAATTCGCCAAATTATTATATAAACTATATAAAATCCTTATAAATTGAAATAATTGTAGAAAAATATTGCCAAATATTTTATAGTTGACATTTTAAGAATTGGTAAGATTCGCCAAGGTTTATGCAATTTTAAATAAGTATGGGTCCTTAAAATTATCCCTGATCCTCATGCATAAAGATAGAGCTTATGTGCCCAATTCTGGAAGTATAAGGAAGATGGTTCTCAAGGAAATGCATGATGTTACTTATGACGTACATTTGGGTTATTAGAAAATAGTAGCAACATTAAGGAAACAATACTATTGGCTAGGAATGAAGAATGATGTTGCAGAGTATATAGCTAGATGCATGGAATTCCAAAAGGTTAAAGTTGAGCATCGACATCCAACAATATTATTACAGCCTTTGCCAATACCAGAATGGAAATGGGATGTAGTGACAATGGATTTCATCAAAAAGTTGCCTAAGACAAGATTACAAAATGATGCAATCATGGTTGTGGCAGATAAGTTAACTAAGGCAGCCCACTTTATTCTAGTAAAGACAACTCACAAGGCAGCTAACATTATAGATATTTACATGAACTAAGTAGCCAAATTACATGGAATTCCGAAATCTATAGTATCATACAGAGATTCGAAATTTACTTCTAACTTTTGGAAAGGATTGTTTGAAGCATTTGGCACAAGACTGAACATGAGTACAACATCCCACCCATAGATAGATGGACAGACAAAAAGAGTTAATCAAGTGATTGAAGACATGTTAAGAATGTATGTGATGGATCATCCATCTAGGTGGGAAGATTATTTACACTTGGTAGAGTTTTCTTATAATAATCGATATCATGCCTCTATGAAAATGAGCCCTTTCGAGGCTATGTATGGAAGAAAGTGCAATACTCCTATCAGTTGGGATAATCCAATGGACAGTCATTATTGGACCAGAATTATTGAAGGATATGGAAGATCAAATGGTTAAGATCAAGCAGAATCTAAAGGCATCTCAAGACAGACAGAAAATCTATGCATATTAGAATAGAACTGCCAAGCAATTTCAAGTTGGAGATCATGTCTTTTTGAAAGTTAGACCCAAGAAGAGCTCCTTAAACTTGGGAAACTGTTCAAAGCTAGATTCCAATACTATGGACCTTTTGAGGTCTTAGCTAAGATAAGAATCATTTCTTATCAGATCGATTTTCCCACTTGCATTAAAGTACATAATGTGTTTCATGTGTCTTTATTCAAAAAGTATATACCTGATGCTAACCATGTAATTGATTGGAATGTGATCCAGGTAATTAGAATTATTTTAATTCTCTTTGTTGATATATTTACATGTTTGTACATGATACTAATCATGTGATCAGATGGACTATGATCCAGATGGAACTGGAAGGTTTTTTTGGTACAACCTGTTTCCATTTTGGGCAATAAGGTCAAGCTACTTCGGAATCGATAAATCAAGAAGGTAAAGGTCCAATGGACCCATTACAGTCCTAAGGATGCGACTTGGGAGCTGGAAGATGCTATGAGGGAGGCATAACCTCATCTATTTTGAAAATTTTGTGTTGTGGAATGTATATAATAAATATGCATCAAGGACGATGCATTATTTAAGGGCGAGGGGGATGTAATATCCCGGTTGTTAAGCCCCAGACTTATGGTATTTTATTTTACTATGGAATTATGTTATGTTTGTTAATGTGACTATGGACTTATGATCATTTGTTTGATGATGTGACTATGGACTTTGGCATTAATATTAATGTTGTTATTGTCATTGTTGTTATCATTGATTGTTGTTGCTATTAATTAAATAAACAACTGGCTCAGCAAAGGAAACTAAAAGAGTATGGGAGAACATGGATTCCATAGTGCGAGGGGACATACCTAGTACCTTATAACTTGTTGTTGGATTGAGTTTGTCCATTCTAGTTCATTTTGTGCCTTGGTGACATTAGTAGTGTTGGTCACCCGAACATTGTATAATGGACCCTATTTTTTATTTTTATGGATTATGGATTTATTATTGTACCTTATTCATACCTTAGTGGGCCCCTATTACCTAGTGCACCCTCCTTGGGAGAGATTCCCTACCAATTATGTGTTTTTGTCATTTATGAGCCCTCTCCTGAGATTCTAGGAGTTGTAATCTAGATTTTAGCTTTCACAAGCTAGAATTTAGCTCCACCTCACAAGTGCACTCCACTCCTCCATTCATCCCTACTTTTTTTCTTCTAGGATATTTATGACCCTATTGGATCCTCTCTCTCACCTAATTTTCCCTCCTTCATGTTTTGTAACCCTGTTATGCATTAGTGCACCTCTTTGTGCTCTTCATCGATCCACTCCTTGGTTTTTCGTAACTCCTCCTCATGGCGTTATTCTAGGAAGGGGAATATCCTAACTAAGCCACCACTCCACTAATTCGAAATAAGTATCCATATTGAAGCTTAAACTTACCTCTCTCTTTAATTCGAGTTGATCCCCTTGGGATAGAGTTGGCCTACTTATGCTATAAATTCATATGCCCTCTCCTTGTTGAAGCTAATCTTGATCTTGATCACTTGACTTGTTCTATCTCACTGTGTTGTAAGTGTTGGCAGTATTGAGATTGTGTTGAGACCTAGCGTTATTGTAGGATCCTAGTAGAGAGTTAATCTAGTTGGATGTTTCCCTTGCTTCCTTGATTTCACTCTACTACTCCAAGTTCTCGCATAGGAATCCAGGAAATGGGATGGTGATATCCCGAGGGAGGAGTTAGGTGAAGGGAGTGTCAACCCATAGGCAATGGAGATGGAGAGGAAAGTAGTAGTGGAACTCATTGTGGTTCATGGAAGAGGTAGTTCCGAGCGTTGCTAGACTGAGTGTGCCTATGCCTGTGGATCTATGGTCTCATCTTGGGGGTGACTTGTTCAAGTGAGTTAGACTTGACCGTGTTTATGGATGGGAGGAAAGTTGTCCTGCTGAAGCCATTTTCCCATTGAAGATAAGTATTTGTTCATATGCTTATTTATACTATTTTATCATATCTATGTGCAATGGAGGCTGAATTGTGTCTTGGTTATGTTTATGTTTTATGTGCCAGGATTTGTATGTAGGATGGATTGCTTTCGTACATTGAAACTCTGATTTTCTATGAGCCTCTTCTACCATATATTCTTTCTCTTCTCCTTTGTGGTTTACCATTGTGGCTTTCATAGTAATGAGAGGGGTGAAACCATATGTTATACTTTTCCCCTTTTTTCTCATTTATGTGTTGTGAGACCTATTCCATTGTTCCCGAAGCAAATTTTCCAGTAATAAACACCTTTTGTTTCATTGGAAAAGCTTTTCGTATGACCAAGTTATGTTTGTTTTGGCCGACAGTGTTTCCAGTGTTGAAAGGAATGCACGCTATATTCTGATTGAGAGCACCTTTGAATGTAAATATGTTCTATTGTTGCAGATCTGGTTATAATGTTACATATCTGATTATATTAGTATAGATATGATTTGGATTGATGATTGATGGTTGGAGGGAAGGCAACCATGCAATCTAAATCATAACTAGTGAAAGATGGATGTAAGGGGAAACCACGAGATTTGACTTTGGAGGCTGTGGTTGGCAGCTTGTATTTCTGTTTTCTATGGTTTGTGTGGTTTTATTTGATTCTATTTTTACTACTTAACCATGCTATTAGCACACACATCACATACTAAGAAATAATCCTCGTATGAAAGATCATTTTTATGCAAGCAACCATAACAACTAAATACCCATTACTCATATTCTCAACAAATTTACAATCCAATATTACTATCAAGTGTCTGACTTAATTGTATGCTCATACTCATGCTAGAGGTTCTCATTACCGTGCCTTACTCATCTACGTGTTATGAATTGCATTATTATTATGTTTAATAGTATGCATGTTGGGAAATATCATGTTTGGTTTTTATGCATTTCATAAGGATATAAGTTTTAATTTCTTGATTATATGGCCTGTTGGCCTAACCTTAGAACACTTGATTCCAATGTGTAATATTAATTTATCCCTTTTCCTAGGTCTCCTAGTGCCTTTGGCCTTGTTTAAAGGAAGAGGAAACTACAAGGAGTAAGAGCTTGCTGCTTCTTACAAGCCCAAGTGACTGAAAACATAACCTGTAGTAGACTTGATCATCAGGCTCACCATCCCAATTACAATCCGTGAATATGGCCAACAAAGGAATTCCCCCTAAATTGTAATGTATCCCAACTGAATTGTACCCTAGATATACCAAAGTTTCATTTTTTTTGCTTTCCAATGACTATCATGGGGCATTTTCATATACTAGGAAACAAGACCAACAACAAAAGAAATATCAGGATGGGTATGAATCTAGTACAAAATATTTACAACTAACTAATGGTACAAGGTGGCGTATACTTCAATTGTAGTGAAGGTGGTATTAATTTTGACTAGACTAGAAGGGAGAAGGGTTTGGTTTACAATTTTCCATGTGAAAGTGATGAAGAAGTCACAACCATACTTAGGTTGAGAAAGAAAAATTCATTCATGGATTTGTAAGACTTGAAGACCAAGCAAATAATGAAAATGTCCCAAGTTGATCATCTCATATTTCTTCTTAAGAATGGATTTCACATGGGTTAAAATTTTAGGGTCACTACCAGTACAAATAAGGTCATCAACATAAAGAGCAAGGATTATGAGATTGTTTCCTACTTTCTCAGTATAGACCTTGAGGTCAAAATGACATCTAGAAAAATGGGTGTCATGAATAAAGCTATTGATTTTGGCATATCAAGCTCGAGGAACTTGCTTAAGGCCATAGAGAGATTTCTTAAGGTGATAAAAAAGTCTAAAGTCATTTTGAACATAAAAATGAGTTTGTTCCATGTAAATTTCTTCATGCAAATCCCCATGCAAGAAGGAATATTTGACATTGATTTGATGGACCTTCCATTTATGTGAAGTGGAAAGGGCAAGAAAAAGGAAAATGGAGTTCATTTTGGTGACAGGGGAAAAGGTTGCATTGTAGTCAATTCCTCCAACTTGGGAAAATCCGTTGGAAACTAACCTTGCCTTAAGTCTTTGAATGCTTCTATTTGTTGTATACTTAGTTTGATACACCTGTTTACATAACCCAAGTTTTATTCCTTTCAAAAGAGGTACAAGATTCTAAGCATTGTTTGCTATTAAGGAACAATATTCTCTATTCATAGTTGTGTCCCAATCTGGACATACAAAATCTTTTGCAAATGTCTCTAGATCATGAGTCCTTGGAACTTGAGCAAAAATAAAAGAGTCTTGGTGGAACTATGAACATGTTTGACATTGGTTTGTAGGATCACTAACAAGATCACTAGCTATTTCTTGTGTTGAACGAACCCATCTCAGAAGTGGTGGTGATGGTGTATATTTGTGTTAAATGGACCCAAATGTAGGAACCCGAGTAGGTGGAGGTGGATTATCATCCTCAATTCCATCGTCTGAAGAATAAATCAGAGTAAAATAACTAGTAGAGAATTTGGGAATATAAGGTGGCATAATTGTCGAAGAAGGTACAAACACCGAATTAGGCTCGCAAGATGAGAGATTTTCATCAAATTTAGCATCTCTTATAATAATAATGTTATTGGATTTAGGTTGAAGAACTATATAACCTTTTACATCTTTAGAATATATAATAATAATGCACTTCTCACTCTTAGGATGTAATGCTTTCCATTTTTTAGTAGGAATGTGATCCCATGCTTCACTACCAAACACATGAAAGTGGCTTACATCAAGTTTAATTTTACTCCATGATTCTTCCGGTGTTATATCTTTTAGAGACTTTGTGGGAGTGTGATTTACTGTGTAATTGACACAATTAATGGCTTCTACCAAAAAATAGGACTTAATCCCTTAGATTGGAAGATACAATTTTCCATTTCCTTTAACGTGTGATTCTTTCTCTCAACAACATTTTGTTGTGATGTGTATGGAACAATATGTTGCATTTGAATGCCCTATGTAGTGCAACAATTTGTAAATTCATTATTTACATATTAGCATCAATTATATGTTCTTAACTTGTGTATTTGGTGTCTAGATTGTTTTTCTACAAGGGACTTGAAGGCCAAAAACATGTCAAAAACTTCACTTTTAAGTTTTAAAAAGTAAACCTAATTGTGTCTAGATAAGTCATCAATCGAAGTTAAGAAGTACTTGAAGCCATAGAAATAAGAAAAAGGAAATGAACCTCACAAATCACTATGAACAAGCTACAAGGGGATCATGGCATGCCAAGAGGCACATTTGTTAAAATTGTCCCAATGATGTTTATCAAGAACACACCTGGGACAAACACCATCTCTACAAGAAATGAAAGGAAAACTAGTCAAATTTTTCATATTACATAGCTGATGCAACGAGCGATAGTTTAAATGACCAAACCTCTCATTCCAAATTTTACTCAAGTCATCACTATGAGCAATAAAAACTGAGAGAAAAGGTGATTACCCAAATTTGTTAAATATATAAAAATTGGTAATATCATCAATAATTCTAGTTGCTAGGACATGTTTAGGATCTTTGAAATCCTTGATTACAACTCGGTGAGGTGTAAAATCTATAGTATTACCTTCACTAGAATGAGTGATTTGATAGACTAACAACAGATTGCAGGAAAGACTTGGAACACATAATACATCTTTGAAATGACCATCATCTAGTTGCACTGTTTCAAATCCTTCAACACTAAGAAGTCTATCATCACCATTAAATATTTTTTTAGTGTTACATTCCTTTAGAGAAAAAATTGGTTTTATCCTTATTCATATGATAAGATGCTCCAAAATCAATGAGCCACTTATTATAAGAAGAAGAAGAAGAAGAAGAAGAAGATGAATTAAAGGAAAAACCAGAAGAAGAAAGTGCATGTCCATGAGACAAAGAGTTAGAAGAAGAATCAAGATTGATGTTATGCTTTTTCATTGTTGCTTCCAAGGCTTTCATATTATTGAAATACTTATATTCCACATGATCATTTCACTCACAAAAATTGCAATGTCGTTCATTCTTCTTTCTTTTCAATTTAGTGCCTTTATCACCATTGAGTGTAGGAGCTTGTTGAGAGGCTCTAATGGTTTTGAATTTAGATAGATAGTCTTGAATGAAAAAAAATCACTTGGATTTAAAGCAATTGACTCATTTTCAAGAGGATGACCTCAAATCTCATTGTGGACCAAATACAGTTTCCAATTTTGTCCAAGCTGCATCTAACGTGTCAAATCCTTGAAGGTGGAATCGTAGGTCATTATAGATGGGAATCCCTACTAATCCACATGCTTCCTCATTTTTATTATCCCATTTTACTTTCTTATTGGCATCAGTGGGGGCAATTTCTTTTTCCAATGTAATCAGGTGAAGCTCCCCACTTCATAGGATATCTTCTATATGGGCTCTCCATGAGAAATGGTTGCTACTAGTAAGAAGAATATCACTTGGACTTACCATATTATAATATGTATTTAATATGGCTTCAAAAGTAAAAACCGATTGTCTAGATGCAAAGATCTCAAAAAATTAGGCAGTTAAAAAAAACACACTAAAAATGGACTTCAAATGTCAAAGTTACTCCTTTTTGGAAAAAAAAGACAAACAATGAATCAAGTAGCCACATGGCAGGTAGAGGTTGAACCGCGTGGTGATTGGTTCTTAATGCATTAAATAATCCCTCCCCTACAAACTTTGCTTATAAGTTGACTTTTACAAATAAGTTACTTTTTAGAATAAGTAACCCACTTTTATAAAACAAGTGCAAAGCACTTGTACAATGAAGTTACTTTATAATGTAAAGTTACATGAAATTTTTCAAAGAGTAAAAAAAATAAAGACTTGAACCTAAGGCCTCTTACTTAAAAAGTACCTTTCAATTCAGTGAGTTAAACAAAAGGTTTGGTAATGATTATGAAGGAGAATGGGAGTTTTAATGTTGTTGTTGTTGTTGGAGAGCGTGCCCACCCAAAAAACCTTACTTTTGGTCTACAAGACACTTTTACACAGCCACACAAAAACAAAAACAAAAACAAAATTCAAAAACAATATTTCTTAAATTTGGGGTTAGACCTTGGTTAGCTTACTCAAAAAATGAATTTTTTAATCATTGTTTATGTTTTATCGAGTTCTGATAAGGCGCACAGAAAAGAGCATGCGCAATCAAGAAAATCCTTCCTGCTCTATTTATAATTTGTTGAGTTCGCATAGATTGCATGACAACGGGCATATGCATGCCCAAAAGGTAACAAACCAGGAATAAGACAAAAACCAAGCTAAAATATGAAACAATATGAGAAGATTTAAAAAAACATTGTAAATGTAAACAATATACCTTCAGATCTAGTAAAATGGATGTATCTTGGGTAAAGGGAAACCTTTTAGAGTGAAACGAAAATATTTTCCAATTGAAATAAGATCTTTGAATGCAATGTAACACCTCTCTCAGCCTAGAAATTCACAAAAAAATAAAATCCCAAAAATCATTTGATGCATGCAAATACATTGGTTTAAGATCTCAATCAACAATGGGAGTCGGTCTTCATAAGTTCTCTGATACCATGTTCCACTAAAATATGGTATTTCCCCTTAGGTCAAATACCTTAAGCAACTACTCACACAAACAATTCATAGATCAACACATCGATGTTTTATGTGGTTAAAACCCTCACAAAGGGAAACATTCCACAACCTCAACATAATAGCTACTTGAGGCAAGGCATTAATGCAAAAAGGCAAAAAAAATTACATATGAGTTTTTCACAATTGATCATCAAGAAAATGACCCTTCGTGCTCCTTATATACAGATCATGGACCAATTGAGTGTTAAGACACAAATCAATAGTTGTTAAGATCGTGGTGAAGAT
This sequence comes from Larix kaempferi, assembly GCA_027924585.1. NCBI lineage: Eukaryota > Viridiplantae > Streptophyta > Pinopsida > Pinales > Pinaceae > Larix > Larix kaempferi. Next base: position 325,294 of record BSBM01000411.1, on the reverse strand, counting down.
GAACTATCAGATCACTCTTTGTTTAGAACATATTGTGACCATTGGAATACATGAGTAAAAATGCATACTAGTTCTTACTAAAGAAACACACTTTTACCTAAGGACACAACACCAAGTTGATCTTAACTAACTCTTAAATGTTTAAATATCCTAACAACGAGAGATTAACCAGACTTTAACAAATTTTATATTAAAGTAATATAGTCAAATTGGCAATTATTTAGACCTTACCATTGAAGTGACTATTCATGCTTGTTGTAACTATTATAGTGAATGATCCTAGTTAGCACCAACAACATTCATGTTGCGAGACAATAATTAGGGTAGCCATAATTTGAATGTTATGGTTCAGAATCCTATCCTAACTAACAACAAAGACACTATGAGGATCAATCCTAGTTAACAACATATACAATATTGTATAAATTGATCTGAATCGTTGTCATTTGCTCATAATATCATAGAAAAAGTGGATTGGATTCGATTCTTGTCAATTTCATATTTTAGTGGTTTTTTTAATCCATGTAGTATAATGGTATTTTTTGGTTGACATGAGCTTTCCAATTATATAAAATTAGTATTATATGATATATTTTATTCATTGGGATGAAAAATGGGGAGGATGTGGGAAATAATAGTTTAGGTTTAGATATATGAGCTTTGGTGAGAAATATATGTATGTCTGCTCACACGTAGAGTAATTAATTGAATTCATAGTCATTCATATGGACAAGCACTTATGATCCTTGAACCAATGCCTTAGTTGAAAGTGACACTATCGCAGCGTTTGATCACAACTGACAATGGGACTATTGCAACTAATCCTATTTGACATTATTTGCAATAATAGAACCTAGAGAGCAACAAGGATAACTAAATAAACTATTATATGAATGATATGAGCATACCACTAATGATCCTATCTTTACTCACATGCTCGCCTCTTACTTGTTCAGTAGTTTTTTTTCTCATATGTCAAGTGTTCTAAGTCTCATTGTTAAATTTGATGTCTTTAAACAATCTCATATTTAGGTTCCCTATGCAAAATATATTTTAATGGTGAAGATAAATATGTTGGGGTAGCCTTGAAGTTGTACAGATCCTAAGACTGTGGTAGCAACATGGTGGTTTCCTAATGGACATCGTAGGTCAAAGGTTAACAATGTAATGAAAAACTTATCCATATGGTTCTTTAAGCACTTCTATGACATTACATTGTTTCCATACATATTAAAACACTACTCTACACATGACCACAATAAAATCTAACAGCTTGAGGGTGCATGGGGAAATGTTCATCATCACTAGTGATTAAATTTGAAGTGCATATAAATAGGTGTACTTCTATTGATAAATGTGAAGGGCGAGCGCACAAAGTTGGGGGTCTTTTTTGATGCAATGCTAGTTTCAGAAAACCCGCTCCTAAAATTAAAAAAAAAACACATTGCACTTGCGTTCTTTAAGACTAGGGTTGCAGCGAGTTGAGCTTCAGAATTCATTGGACATGCATGCATGGGCAATAAATCATGAACGCATTATGAACAAATTGCGCACACGTTATGAGGAATCATGCACGCATTATGAATAAATTACACACACTATTTACTTCACATGCATTATGAAAATGATATTTACTCCTTGGAACATGTGTGGAATCTTCATTTGTTCTTTGGATCATGGTTTTGTAAATCAACCCACATTATCGATTAATGTATTGTTATCTTGAGAGAGTCCATTTTGGAAGATACCCCTATCCCTAGTCTAGTATAGCATGTCATGAATTTTAAATTTTTCCCTCCCTCTCTCTTCCTTTCCCACTCTCTTGTATGTCCCTCCCTCTCCTATATGTACACCCCCTCTCTCTCTCCACCCTCCCGTCCCTTCCCCTCCCTTCCTCACTCTCTCTCCCACCTTTTTCCCTCTCCCTCAACAATGCTAGTTTCAGAAGATCCACTCCCGAAATAAAAAAGCACATCATACTCACCTTCTTTAAGACTAGTGTTGGAGCGGGCCAAGATTGACAAGTCCTTGGACACGCAGGCATGGGCAATAAATCGTGCACGTGTTATGAACAAATCGTGCACACCTTATGAGGAAATCGTGCGCACGTTATGAATAAATTGCTCACACGATTTACTTCATTAAAACGCACACACATTATGAATACATTAAAATTTTACTTCACTAAATCGAGCACATGTTATGAATACATTAAAAAAAAAAATCACTAAATCGTGCACGCTTTATGAATGCATTAAAAATATAAATTTGTAGTAACTCAAACATTTATATAATTAATTTTAAAGAAACAATATTTACATTTAAATATACTCACCCTGAAAAGGAATATATATATATATATATATATAATTGTCTTCGTTAGTTCTTTGGATCATGGTTTGTCCCATGACTTTGTAAACAACCCATGGTATTGAAAATCTATATAAATAAAGAATTATATTATATATAATATATATAACATGTAATGATATGATGAAAATGGTATTTACTCTTTAGAACATGTGTGAATCTCCTTTAGTTCTTTGTCTCAGGGTTTTGTAAATTAGCCCATGGTATTGAAAATCTATGTATAATAAAGAATTATATATATATATATATATATATATATATAATCTTTGGCTCATGGTTTTGTCTCACGTTTTTGTAAATTGACCCATGGTATTGAAAATCTATATATAATAAAGAGTTATATATATATATATATATATATATATATATATAATAAAATTATATATATATATATATATATATATATAATAAAATTATATATATATATATATGAATTTCTTTATTATTATATATATATATATATATATATATATATATATATATATATATCATGCCTCTATCTTCTAATCCACTCTATTCCTCCTCATCCACCTTTCCATCCACCAATCCTCTCTCATATCTTCCTAAATCAAATATTTTTATGTGTTTAGTACTCAATAATAGGGTGTTGACTTGGGAAATGATTAAAAAAAATATAAACTAGGAATGTGTATGCTTTGTAGGTCTACTGAGAAGAGTACCTCTTGTCTTTTCTTATATTGTTCCTTTGCTATGCAAGTATAGGAAGAAGCAGATAAATTATATTATATTATATAAAATAATTAATAATTTACTAATTTCATTAAATTTAATATAATGTGTAATAACTAATGGCAAATTATGAGGGCGATCTGGAGGTAGCAATAATGTATCTGGCCCTAAATATTCCCTCTTCTAGTGTTTTTCTCATTCTAAGGAATCTGAGTAAAGAGTTTACCCTAGCTACGACAGGATGCAATGTGGCAATGTCTGCATGGAGATCACTATCTTGATGAATGGGATGGAGGAACAAGTGGCGTAATTCTCTTTTTTGGTTCTTTCGATAACCCTGCTAGTGGCAGAGTCTTTCGAGAAAGAGGTGATCACATCGCTGGGGTTTATGCTTCTCGATCCTAATTCGAAGGCATTCAATGAGCTGAACCTCCACAAGATTCTCTTCTCCTTTGACTTAATAGTTGCGATTTGAGGCAAGGTTTTATGGAGGGCCTTGTGGCTAGAAACGCTTTTGTTGTCTCCCCAGATATCTTTTCTAGGGCTTTCTCAAGTGGGTCCCCTCCATCTATTTTAAACCTTTCTTTAGATCTCAACGACCTGGGTGATATTAAGGGACAAGGTCTCTTAGCTGAAGGTCAGGATTTCCAAACTTGTAAAAGACATTGTGGGGAAATCCCTCATATTGATGGTTAAAGCTTTTGATAGTATCCTCACACTCAAGATGAAACTCCAGGATAAATTGGGATTTCATAAAATCTTCAGAACATTCTCTACAAAAGCAAGCAATTGGAGGATCAACTTACTATCTGTGATTATAAAATCACAAAGGATTCAAACTTAATTATGGTCTTGCAGTTGTGAGGGGGGATAGTGGATTTTGGATCATCTCCAGCCACAAAACTTGCCTCTTATAAGGATGCAATGTCAAAGCCAAGCTCTCATAAGGATGCAACGAATTAAAAGGTTCCGCCTTCAATAACTCAAATTCCCAACCTGTATATCGTTGAAAAGCTTTATGAAGCTCCTAAGCTGGAGATAAAAAAATGCAGAGTTAAACATACTTTTTTCTTCTTGCAAATCTGAAGTAGTAATCTGTAGATGTAATGGCTTCTGGCCACGAACGGAGGAGATGGAATAGTGGATACACTCCAACTAGACCATGAATTGTGATTATTATTTATGCTCAAAAGGATTCTTTATAATATAGTTTTTCTCTCAAAAAAATTATAAGTGATTTTTTTAAGAAGGGCCATGGTTATGGGGAAGAGTTGGTCTCTTTATCACCCATGGTTTCTGGAGTTTGACCCTGCTACTATGGAAATATCTAAAATGCCAATCTTGGTCTGCCTCCCGAATCTTCCCCTTCCTTTCTAGCACCATTTAGTGTTAGAAGATATTGGAAAAGCTTTGGGTAGTTACATAAAGTAGGACAATGTGCGTATGCAGCAAGGATTATTCACATATACCCGTATATGTGTGGAAGTTGATCTAAGTAAAGGGTTTTCAAATAAAATTATGTTGCAGCATGGGAGCGTTTAGCATTCCCAAACCCTAGATTACGAAAGCACATCTTTCAGATGTCGCTTATGCCATCAAACAAGTCATCTATAGGAAACCTATCCTCAAATAAGGAAGAAAGCTAAGAAGAAGAAAAGGTCAACCTCTCAAACCCAAAAGTTGGAAGCCCTTCTTGTTAGGATATTTAGACACTTAGGAGTTAGTTAAGATCAACTTGTGTAATATATCCGTTAGGGATAGTGTGTTTCTTTAGTATGTATTAGTATGCATTTGTAAATACTTAATCCGACGGTCACGATATGTTTCCGACATAGAGTGATCCGACGGCTCAACTTCTCTTAGATCAAACTTAACCTTGATCCGTGGCTTAACACCCGATTGGTCCATGATCTCTATTTAAAGAGCATGGAGGGTCATTGTTTAGTTGATCGATTATGAGAAGCTCATTTGCAACTTTCTTTCTTTGCATAATAAATTGTCCCGTAGAAGCTATTTGGCTGGGGTCGTGGAGTGTTTCCCTCAAGAGGGTTTAAACCACGTCAAAACATCGGTGTGTTGATCTGTGATCTGTTTGTGTGAAGTGGTTTCTCTTAGTGTTCGGTCCTTTGGTAGTACCTTGTGTACCCGAACATGGTATCAGAGCTTTTATGAAGTGCCGCTTCCGGTTATGATCTAGATATTGAACTGTTGTTGCCGAAACTCGAAAGGGTTTCTAGTTCTGGTATTTCTGTGCATTTCTAGGTTGTGGGAGGTGTTCCATTGCGTCCGGAGCGTCATTTCCATTGGGAAATAGTTTTCGTTTGATCGAAAACGGTTCCTGGTTGCTCCAGAAACGCGTATTCATCAGATCTGAAGGTATAATGTTACAATGACGCATTTTTTTATTTCATTTTTTAATAAGAAAAAATCTCATATTTCATTTTTTTTACTGTTAGATTTTTTTTGGGTTCGGATTGTTGCTTTCCCGTCTGCGTATGCTCTTTTCCGTGCACCTTGAGCGATCTCGGCAAATCAGAAACAGAAAGGGAAAGGGTTTTTCTCGGCTGCGTATGCTCTTTGCCGTGCACCTTGCGCGATCTCGGCAAATCAGAAACAGAGAAAAAACGTAGACTTTCCGGGCAAGCTAACAAGATCTAACTCCACAAGTGTGGAAAAGTTTTTTTTTTGTTTCGTTTTGTGGTCTGTTTTGCAGGAAAAAGGGCAAGCACGCAAACCGAGCAAGAAGAGTAAAAAAAAAAAAGCCCCCTTCCTCATTCCCATATTTTACATACCTTTTAATCTAGCTCACTTGGTTCAAAGTTGTTTTATTCCTTAATAGGTCTTGAGTTCAAGTCTTAGGAAGTTACTTTTAAAAGGAAAAGTGCATGCAATTTCTATTTTCAAGTTACTTTATTGTAAAAGTGCATCTCACTTAAATAATAAAAAATAAAAATACAAGTGAGTCACTTAAGTTTTTTTATTGTTGCACTATTTAAAAGTAATATCATTGTAAAAGTGAAATCACTTATTTTACAAAAGTGGTTCACTTAAAGCAACTTTCTTGTAAAGTGATTGTCAAAAGGTTCATCTTGGGAAGAGGGGGGTTCTTTTTTTCGCTAGACATTCTCTAGCTGCCATGTCACTATTGAGGACATCTTCAACAGTTTCTTTGTTCAAGCATAACTTCATCATACAGAGTCAGTTTTCAGTGCGGTTTTTTTTTAAACCGCCTATTTTTTCGAGCTCTTCACATCCAGACTATTGGTTTCTACTTTTACAGCCATTAATTTACAAATATGGCCGCCCATTGTGATATTCTACTTAACAGTTCCAACTATTTCTCATGGAAATCTCGTATGGAGGATGTTCTACGAAGTTGGGGACTTTTCAGAATTACCACAGGAAAAGAAAAAGAACCCACTGATGATGATAAGAAAATAAAATGGGCAAATAGATGTGATGAAGCTCGTGGATTGATTGAGATGTCAATCTCTACTGATTTGCGATTCCACATATCTGGAATTGATGAACCTAATACTGCTTGGGACAAGTTGGAAACTGTGTTTGGTAAACACAATGAAATTTGAGGTCACCAACTCGAAAATGAGTTGATTTCTTTAAATCCAAGTGACTTTTCATGCATTCAAGATTATTTATCTAAGTACAAAACTCTTAAGCTCTTATGTGTAGAATGTAAGATTGAGAGAGAAGACAAACAATGCATTTATCATATTCTTTCTAAACTTGGACCTGCATATTCTGTTTTTGTATCTACATTTTACTCCATGAAAGCATCATTGAATGCAGCTAGCTATCAAGAGCCTAGTCTTGAATCCTTTTGTGATTCCTTGATTAGGGAACAAAATAAACTCATTCATCTTGGAATAATCAACAATGCATATACATCTAGGAAAGCCTTATTGTCCCAACAGAAAGAAAAGTCCAAGCCTCCCAAGAAACAAAATTTTCGCAATAATAAGTCAAACAAGGGTCCAAAACCCTCTCAGTTAGCTCCTTCTTTAAAAAATGACAAAGGATCCAAGCCAAAAGGAAAGAAGACTGAGCGTCATTGCAACTATTGCGGGAAAGATAATCATGATGAATCTAAGTGTTTTAAGAAGATGGCAGCCTTAGAAGCAACAATGAAGAAGCACCACATCAGCCTAGATTCGCCTTCAGAATCTGCCTTTCATGGACATGCACTTTGTGCTTCTAGTTATTCTTATAATGCGTCTTCTTCTTCTACTTCAAATGAATGGCTCATTGATTCTGGAGCATCTTATCATATGGCTAAGGATCAAGCCATATTTTCTACTATGCATGAATGTAACACCAAAAAAATATTTATTGGTGATGATAGATCTCTAAGTGTTGTAGGAGCTGGAACAGTTCCAGTAGATAATGGTCATTTTAGTGATGTACTATGTGTTCCAAGAATTTCCTGCAATTTGTTATCAATCTATCAGATCACTCATTCTGGTGAAGGTAAAACTGTGACCTTTACACCTCACCAAGTTGTAATCAAGGATTTTAAAGATCCTCAACAGGTCCTAGCTACCGGAATTGTTGATGATATTACCAGGTTGTACAAGTTTAACAACTTTGGGTCATCACCTTTCCCTTTAGTTTTTGTTGCTCATAGTGATAACTTGAGCAAACTTTGGCATGAGCGATTTGGTCACTTAAATTATCGCTCATTGCAACAACTATGTAAAGAAAATATGGTGACAGGTATTCCGATGGTATCTTGCAGAGATGGTGTTTGCTCTGGTTGTGTACTCGAAAAACATCATCGAGACAGTTTTGACAAATGTGCCTCTTGGCACGCCTCGGTTCCCTTGGAGCTTGTGCATAGTGACTTGTGTGGTCCTCTTCCATCTGCTTCCTTTTCTGGTTTCAAATATTTCTTAACTTTCATTGATGATTACACCAGACGCACTTGGGTTTATTTCCTAAAACTTAAGAGCGAAGTATTTAACATGTTCTTGGCCTATAAGGCCCTTGTTGAAAAACAATCTGGTCATCAAATTATTAAGTTAAGATATGACAATGGAGGAGAATATGTTAACAAATAGTTCACTACTTTCTGCACTGAACAAGGCATCCAACAACAGCACATGGTTCCATATACACCACAACAAAATGGTGTAGCTGAGCGGAAGAACCGCACTTTAAAAGAAATGGCTAATTGTATGATCCAATCTAAGGGACTAAGTCTTCAATTTTGGGCTGAAGCCATTAATTGTGCAAATTACATAGTTAATCGCACCCCCACAAAAGCATTACAAGGTATAACACCAGAAGAAGCATGGAGTAAAACTAAACCTGATGTAAGTCACTTTCGTGTGTTTGGTAGTGAAGCATGGGCTCACATTCCGGATGAAAAACGGAAAGCATTGCAGCCTAAAAGTGAAAAGTGCATATTTGTTGGATATTCTGAAGATGTAAAAGGTTATAGACTTCTTCAACCACATTCTCATGCTATAATCATTAGAAGAGATGTTAAATTTGATGAAAATCTCTTATCCTGCGAGCCTAACTCGACAATTGTGCCATATGTGGCCTGCGAGCCTGATTCGGCATTTGTGCCTTCTTCTTCTTCTTCTTCCAACTTCCTTGACAGGTTTCCAACTCCAGTTTCTGATGATGACAATGAGGATGAAAATCCACCTCCGCCTGCTCATGTTCCTCCAGTTGCACCAGCACAAGTGCTTCCTCGATGGGTCCGTTCAACATGTGAAGCAGCTGGTGATCTTGCCGGTGATCCTAGAGATCAACGTCGAACACGTTCTCAGTTTCAGCGAGCCTCTTCTCTTTTGGCTCAAGTTTCCAAGAGTCATGATCCAGAAACTTTTGCAGAAGCTTCAGGGAATCCAGATTGGGATGCAACCATGGATGAAGAATATCGTTCCTTAATGGCGAACGATACTTGGGATCTTGTACCTCTTCCAAAAGGAAGAAAACTTGTCAGATGTAAATGGGTCTACAGAACTAAGTATGCATCAGATGGAAGTGTTGAAAGACTTAAGGCAAGGTTAGTTGCCAAAGGTTTTTCCCAAGTTGAAGGGATTGACTACAATGAAACCTTTGCTCCTGTCGCAAAAATGAACTCCATCCGCCTTGTTCTTTCCCTTGCAGCCTTACACAACTAGGAAGTCCATCAAATGGATGTCAAGTCTGCCTTCTTACATGGTGATTTACATGAGGAAATTTACATGGAACAACCTCCTGGCTATGTTCAGAATAACTCTAGCCTTGTCTGCCGCCTTAAGAAATCCTTATATGGCCTTAAGCAAGCTCCTAGAGCTTGGTATGCCAAAATGGATAACTTTCTCCTTCACACTGGTTTTTCTAGATGCCATTCTGACCCCAATGTCTATACCAAGAAAGTAGGAAACCATCTCATCATACTTGTTCTATATGTTGATGACCTTGTTTTTACTGGTAGTGACCCTAAGCTTATAACCCATGTGAAATCCAGTCTTAAACAAACTTTTGAAATGTCAGACTTAGGACATTTGCATTATTTTCTTGGTCTCCAAGTCCTGCAAACCAAAGAAGGAATCTTTCTTTCTCAGTCTAAGTATGCTTGTGACCTTCTTCGTCGCTTTCACATGGAATACTGTACACCAGCCCCTTCTCCCTTCCAGTCTGGAGTCAAAATTTCTGCCACTTGTACTTCACCTGAAGTCGATGCCACCTTGTATCGTCAGCTTGTTGGTAGTCTCTTATACTTGACTCATTCCCGTCCTGACCTTTCCTTTGCCATTGGTCAAGTTTCCCGTTATATGCAAACACCTCATGAAAGTCACTGGAAAGCAGCTAAAAGAATACTTTGATATATTCGAGGTACAGTTCAGTTTGGGATTCATTACAGTACAGGGGGGAAACCTTTGATGGTTGGTTTCACTGATTCAGATTGGGCCGGCGATCCTGATGATCGAAAGTCTACTGCAGGTTATGTTTTCAGTCTGGGATCTGGACCTATTACTTGGGCTTGTAAGAAACAACAAGCTCTTGCTCTTTCTTCAGCAGAGGCAGAATATCGAGCAGCAGTTAATGCCAGTCATGAAGCTTTATGGCTTCGACAAATCCTTTCAGAGTTTGGATTCAAGCAGCAGCAGCCTACTCCACTTTGGTGCGACAATCAAAGTGCCATCAAGCTTGCCAAAGATCCAGTTCTACATCAACGCAGCAAACACATTGAGCTACATATGCACTTCATCAGAAATCTTGTTCATGATCGGGTTCTTGAAGTGCTCTTTTGCCCTACAGATGATCAAGTTGCAGACATCTTCACCAAGTCTCTTACAGAAACAAAGTTTTCTAAACTTCGATCTATGTTAGGAGTTCAGGAACTTGTCATTAAGGGGGGATAGGCTCTAATGCCTCCTTCCTTCTCCTAATAGTGTCACTTTTGTAAATCCTTCAATCCTATCCCAAGTTGTTCTTAAGGGGGGATGTTAGGATATTTAGACACTTAGGAGTTAGTTAAGATCAACTTGTGTAATATATCCGTTAGGGATAGTGTGTTTCTTTAATATGTATTAGTATGCATTTGTAAATACTTAATCCGACGGTCACGATATGTTTTCGACATAGAGTGATCCGACGGCTCAACTTCTCTTAGATCAAACCTAACCTTGATCCGTGGCTTAACACCCGATTGGTCCATGATCTCTATTTAAAGAGCATGGAGGGTCATTGTTTAGTTGATCGATTATGAGAAGCTCATTTGTAACTTTCTTTCTTTGCATAATAAATTGTCCCGTAGAATTTATTTGGTCGGGGCCGTGGAGTGTTTCCCTTAAGAGGGTTTAAACCACGTCAAAACATCGGTGTGTTGATCTGTGATCTGTTTGTGTGAAGTGGTTGCTCTTGGTGTTCGGTCCTTTGGTAGTACCCTGTGTACCTGAACACTTCTAACCTTCTTATATGGAGAATGAAGAAATGGAGAAAATGGAAGAAGAAGATGAAGGTAAAGAATTAGCAGAAACAAAATTAACAAATGTGGGAAGCAAGTCTTTGGAGAAGATTCAACCTGCGGAACCCACACATTTTGGAATTATGGTACCACTGGATATTTCAGCAGGATGAACAAAGAGAATACATGAATCTGAGAGCTCAGATTCAGATAATGAACATGTCATATAAGATGATGCATCAATGTTATTTGTTGCAAATCCATAAAATAATATATTAATATTAATATTAATTAAAGACTATTTAAGTCAATAGTCATGCCCTTTTATGAAAAGATGCATGACGGGCTTATATAAAGCCCAAACCTTTGTAACCATTAATCATCTACCATACAATACATTTTTACATTACTATTGATCCATTTATGGACCACTTACGTTACTTACATTGGGTTTTCTCGTAAAAACAGTATTTTACTGCTTTAGTGGTATCAGAGCCCCTTCTTGGGCAGATTCCAGCCATTGGCTATTATTGGGAGTTTCTCCCGTCAATTGGTTTTTGACCATAGAGTGGCCATTGGATAAAATCCATTCTCCAACTCCAAAAAAGTAAAAAAACAAAAGAGAAGAAAGAAAAGGACAAAAGTAAAAAAAAATAAAAAGAAGAAAATAAAAGAAACAAGAAGTGATTTCGTTGATTTGGCTTTTGGCCAAATAATTGGAGAGTTTCTCCAAATTAGGTCTTTGACCTAAAGAAAATAAAAAGAAAAAGAAAAGAAGATAGTGAAAAAAGAAGTAAACAAAAGAAGAAGAAGAGAAAATAAGTAAGAACAAGAAGTAAGAATAACATTCACGAAACTGCACATGGTTTTATGACAGTGCACATGGTTTTGTGAGCCCTTGGTTTTATAAAACCGTCCCTTGGTTTTTTCAAACCCACTCTTAGTTTTATATATTATTATAATAATATTAGTATTATTATATAATATTTTAATTTTATTAGAAACTTATTACTCTACCTTTATAATAAAAGTATTTAAATATAATACTTATTATTTTTATTCAAACAAAAACTACAATAATATTATTATTATTTATAATAATATATATATTGTATTGTTTCAAAACTCTATACCCCTCTATTCACAAAAAATTATAATATTTATTATTATTGTTAGTAATAATTAATATTATTAAATAATTTTAATTAATTACAATTATTTTATAAAAAAGGGGAAGGAAGCCAAAAATCAGGAAATAAGACAAGCAAAAATGAAAGAGACAGATTTTAATAAAACAGAGAAAAGATTTCTCAACGTTCCGATAAAAGTGCCGATGGCCATGCTGAAAGTTAATGGGATACTTGATGAAAGTCCAATTGCCATCGCTATTTGTCCATGCAACAAGGAAAATTTTATAAACATTGATGTCGTAAATCAAGTTCAAGTTCAAGAATCAATGAAGAATGATTCAAACGAAGATCAAATAGAAGTACCATTACAAATCGATGACTATCATTTTGCAGCTCAATTCACCGTCGCATCTATAGACGACCATCTCATCGACATAATGTTGGGTTATAATTGGTTGGAAACACTAGGAACATTCTCCGTCAATGCAAAAAAGAAGTGCATCACCTTCTTCCATGAGAAGAAGAAAATAACGCTATGGGATTTCTCAGTGGTAGTTCCCTTATCGCAAACTACAGATGAAGAATCAACTGATGGACGATATGAAGAGTTAGAAGAACAAATAAATATTTTAAACAAACTCATCATGGACAAAGATAGTGAGTTGGAGCACGTCCAGGGAAAGTTAAAAAATCAGGAAAATGAGTTACGTCGTCATCAACAGGAAAAAGAAAAACTCCAGCAGCAGTATGACAACAGTAAGAAGACACATAAGTTGGAATTGACAAAAGTCAACAATGTGTTATCAAGCAATACCGAAGAGATATTTCAACTACGAAATCATAACAAAGATTAAAAAATTGAAAAATAGTATCAAGAGGGAACACGTAGGTGAAGACCTCGAAGGAAGAACACTGGAAAAGTAGAAAGAAAACCAGTCTCTAAAGAATCGTAATCATGACCTAGAGAATCAAATCAAGAAGTCAAAAATTGACAAAAAGTCGCAAGAGGAAAGAATCGAAAAGATTCAGAATCATCACAATCTACTGGAGAACCAAGAAGCGCAAATCCAGGAAGATGCATCCAAAAATCAAATCGAGAAAGTGAAGGTAGTCCTTGCCACAATTCAAAAGAAAGAAAAACAAACAACACATACGCCTTACAGACATCCCAATTATAATTGTCATTTTGAGCAACGACGGGGTCAAAATGAGCATTCACAAGTGAGTTATGTTGACATGCAAATAGTTCAACATACTAAGCAACAATTGAGACGAGACATTCCCCAAAATGATCTCAGAGGTCCGCTTAAAATAGATCTAGGATCGACCACAGCAGATACAATGCGACAATTCTCCTGGGGAATCCGTAACTCATATCGTCTTATTTCATCAAGTGTCACAAAGCTTCCAGACATTTCTGTCAATGAAGCTTTGAGGACGCTTCCCTTAAGGGGAAGGCAATGTAACAATAAAATAATAAATTATTATTAATTAAAGACTATTTAAGTCAATAGTCATGCCCTTTTACGAAAAAGTGCATGACGGGCTTATATAAATCCTAAACCTTTGTAACCATTAATCATCTACCATAAAATACATTTTTACATTACTATTGATCCATTTATGAACCACTTACGTTACTTACATTGGGTTTTCCCGTAAAAATAGTATTTTACTACTTCAAGGGTTTTCAAATAAAATTATGTTGCAGCATGGGAGCGTTTAGCATTCCCAAACCCTAGATTACAAAAGCACATCTTTCAGATGTCGCTTATGCCATCAAACAAGTCATCTATAGGAAACCTATCCTCAAATAAGGAAGAAACCCAAGAAGAAAAAAGGTCAGCCTCTCAAACCCAAAAGTTGGAAGCCCTTATAACCTTCTTATATGGAGAATGAAGAAATGGAGAAAATGGAAGAAGAAGATGAAGGTAAAGAATTAGCAGAAACAAAATTAACAAATGTGGGAAACGAGTCTTTGGAGAAGATTCAACCTGCGGAGCCCACACATTCTGGAATTATGGTACCATTGGATATTTCAGCAGGATGAACAAAGAGAATACATGAATCTGAGAGCTCAGATTCGGATAAGGAACATGTCATATAAGGTGATGCATCAATGTTATTTGTTGCAAATCCATCTAAAGGGTTGGACCGAGGTTAAGAAAAAGAAAAGGAAATAAAGGAAAGATCATGATTTTCCCAACCCTTGATTTTTCAAGGGTTTTTTCTCCTATCATTTTTAGTCATATTTTTGTCAGCTCATGCTTTTTGGCTTTTTTCCTTGAATATACGCTATTTGCATATATCTACAAAATGTAATTTTGTACTCTTTTTGAAAAATACAATTACCTTTTTTTCCGAGAGAAAAAACTAATGATGAATTACATTATGTTATACAAAATGTGTGATAAATAATGACACATGAATGATATGATATACAACTACTAACTACCCAATACCAATATTATTATCTATATGTTATATCTAACTACCACCAATTATATTATATAAAATATATAATAAGTACCATCGAAAAAGATATTTAAAAAGATATTTATTCGTGGGCTAATGGTTTTTGACAAATAACCCATGGTTTTTCAAATCAACCAATGGTATTGATTAATATATCGTTATCTTCATAGAATATGCCCCTTATCAACTATATGGTTTGTCTTGTTGTGAATTTAAAATTTATTAGTATGTGCCTATGGTATGGCAACACTATATGTTCCACCATTTCAATTAGTTTGAAAATAATACATCACTAAATATAATGTTCGATAAAGTCGCACAATTTTTTATTTTATTTTTTTATTTCAAAATCTATTGATCAATTGACTTTTTTTTAGCACTATGCAAAGTTTGGGAAATATTTATCTAATAATGTTAGAGTGGTGTACTCATATCCAATTGACACATATAACACATGTATGTGACTTATATTTTACACCAAATGAACTTTCCAAAAACATTGATCTTAACCCAAGGGCATCGAATCCCTCTCTTTGTTTATTGGTAATACGATGTTGAGAGGTTGGAGTGGGCATGAATCAGACTCCCCTTGTTTGGGAATATCTGCCCATGTTGAATTTCAATGGAAACAAAGTTCTTTAGAAAAAAAATTGTTGACTCTAAGTGTAGAAAAGGCAAAGGTTAGTTGTAGAATTTTAATATGTGCCATGGAGGAGAATCATGAGGGCTACAACACTCTCAATCTCATTGTCGAAACAAATATTAGATCAGTGACACAAGCAAAGGTCATAATCACATGCATCTACGTAATTGAAGAATTTTGCCTTGAAATTTAAATAAGCGTAAATGGTTAAGTTGGAGAGGAGGATTGATCTGGAGCTGTAAGAAGACCCCCTTAAACAAAATGGAGATGGTATTTCAAGTGATTTAGGTTTTGGGTTTTTTAATTTAGTTTGTTTTATGAGGAGTTTGAAGCTTAAATTATGTTTTTATTTATTGCTTTTGTTCTTGTGATTTTGAGGAGATCATGGTTTTCTACTATAAGCATTGTTGGATTTGGTGATGACAATGCAATGGCCAAGTTGGAGTTGGTGATGACAATGTAATGGACAAGTTGGAGGAGAGGGATGAATTGGAGCTACAAGAAGACCCTCATAAACATATTGCAGATGGTCTTCAAGTGAGTTGGGTTTGGGGTTTTCTAATTTAGTTTGTTTGATAAAAGGTTGATGCTTAATTTTTATTTGTATTTTATTTATTCCATTTTTGTGACTTTGAGGAGATCATGGTTTTCTAGTAAATGTTATATGTAGTGTCACCATTTGATATGCAACAATGATTTTCATTGTTCAATGCAAAACAATAAGTAAATACTATTAATGGGTGGCATGTGTAATAGATATAGACATAATGAACAAATGGCGATGCCAGTGGCAGCAATGGCGAGTAGCCAAACTCTCACCACTAAACCACCATTGGCCTCTTCTCTTCCACAAAGACGTCTCAGCCAAGGCGGTTTTCAAAAACCTCTTTTACCTTCAATCAGGCGGTTTTCTACCTCCTCGCCCATTGCCAAACTTGGGTAGGTTAGAAATCAATAGCGGAAAGAGGCGGCAATCATAATGGGGGTTGCATTCATAGGCACCCCGAGACCATGTGAGTCTGCTTCTGTAGCCCAGGAGGTGATGGAATTGGCGGTGAGCAACAACCACGGGGCTCTATTGTTTCTTCCCTTAATGCTTTCCATCCTGTGGTTGATATATAACGTATTGCAGCCGGTGTTAAACCAGATCGACCGCATGAGGAGCAATGGCCATTGGCCAGATTTCATTCACCTGTCTTGGAGCTGCTTTCCTGTAGACTCCCAAAGAGGCTCACGCAGAGCAAAGCGTGTTTGATTTGGCGTTCCAGGCTGCTAACAATGATAATTGTGGTTTATTGTTGCCGACAGTCGTTTTTCCAACTATTGCCTGGGTTTTGTATAAACAAATTAAAATTTGTCCATAGCTCTTGTTTTGGTTTTTTATTTTATTTGGGTTTAAATTGTTTTATTTTGATACTACATCAATATAACATCGGTCATCTCGTGATTAGTTAAGTAGTATGATGTTATTGTTTCAGGATTGTTCAATTCCTCGAATAGAGCAGCATGTTTAGTCTTGTGACATATGTATCATAGTTGTTGTTTGTAGCAATTATAGTTACTTTAAAATTTTCGAATGTTGAAACAATTTGGTTCATGAATGTTGTAACCGAATGACCAACAAAATATGTTCTTGAAAACTCTGCTCTAGTGCAACTCCCTAGATCAATTGATGTGATTCTAGAGGATGATCGTGTTGATATTTGCAATCCTAGAGACTATGTCTTGTAGGAATCTACAAAGCAATTCCTGGAAAAAGCAAGGGAAATTTTAACGGGGTATTCAGGTATCATGGTTGTTGTTTTTGATTGCTCTAAACTTATTATGGTTTCCCGAGGTTTGATTAGCTAGTTTGTTCATTCTATTTACATGTGACATGCTGAGCTTGATCTTGATGCAAGACTGTTATTGTTGTCGATAATGTTTCCTAGCTAAACAAAGAGATAAACATTCATGTTTTTACTAGCGATGATATCAAATTGATAGGATACATTTGGTCTACTAGCGGATCCACTCACTCCACAGATAAAGAAAGTTGTCATTTTGTAGCTACTAAGGGGAGTGGAGAAGAACCTTAAGAATGAAACTCACTTAAGAGGGTAAATACCTTAAACCCATTTTTCTACACAATCCTTTTCCTTAAGGTTATTGAGTTCATGTTATTCTCTTAATTTAATTTATAGTGACATCAACATGATGATGGTTCGTGATCCTCGGGTGGCTAAGTCCCAATTGTTGAGGGCTATAATGAATATTGCTCCTTTAGCAATTTCAACCATAGGCCGAGGATCCTCCGGTGTAGGTTTGATAACAACTATCACTTCCAAACACGAGACGGTTAAATATTTTCTATCTACATCTTATCATGGATAATAATGTATTCCTCTTGTGGTTCAAGATCTAAATAAGTTGTGTTGTAGAATAAATCCTTAAATAAGTGGTTGTAAGCAATTCAGGTGAACGCTAGTTAGAAGTTGGAACAATGGTTTTGGGTGACTATGGTGTTCTTTCCATTGATGAATTTGAAAACATGAGTGATCAAGATCGTGTGTCGATCCACAAGGTTATGGAGCAACAAACAATAACAATTACTGAAGTTGTGGCATTCATGCATCACTTAATGCACATTGTAGTGTGGTTGATGTTGCAAATTCTATATATGGCACAATAAGTTAGTTGTGGCATTCATGCATGGCTTAATGCACATTGTAGTGTGGTTTTCATTGCAAATCCTATATGTGGCATAGTAATTTGTTTCCACATTCTTAACCTTCATATCACCAATTGCATAAATATATTGAATTTCCAAGCTATTTTCCTTTTTTGGCACAAGGTTTACCATTCACCACTTGATATTCTTGGCTAGGATGTTGGTACTGTATATAATTTTATATACATTCATCCATTGTATATCATACATATATACGTTAATTAATTGTATATCATTCACCACTTGATATTCTTGGTTGAGATGTTGGCATTTTGTATATCATTCACCACTTGATATTCTTGGTGGAAATGTCACTATTGTAAATTATATATTATTGGGATTAACATTGATTTGCGTATTAAATGAAAATATTTTATAATTCAATAGTATTACTTTTATGTTTTAAAATGAATGGTAACTTTTTTAGCTCGATAACCTTATTTTTTCATAGATACTACTCTAAATAAGCTTGGCCAAACGATTTATAACAAATTTCAATACTTGAAATTTGTTGTTTATGTTTTTGGGGACCAGGAGTTGAATCCCTTGTCGTGAGAGTAGCGCCATATGTTGACAAAAAATTAGAAGTAAAGCAACGATTCTTAGAAATTTTCCAACATGAATATTATCCTACTAAATATCCATACAAGTCGAAGATGCAAATCATCTTCTCTTCGGGGATTTTTTTTTCTTTCCTTTATGTTTTGGGACAAATTGTAATGAAATTAATGGAAGAATCATTAATTGCTTTTCCCATTGCATGTGGTTTCATGTTCTCCAATTATTTCAAAAAATTGAAGGTATAGAGGTTTTCCTCTTTGGTATGTATGTTCAAGAATTTGATTCAAAATGTACTAATCCAAATCAATGTTGTGTTTATATTGTGTACTTGGATTCTGTCAAGTATTTCAGGCCTAATGCGAAGATTGTGACATGGGAATCTCTTTGTACCCTTACCTATCATGAAATTTTGGTAATGAGTGGGTTACCTAAAAGCAAGATAGCTTGCTAACTAGCTCATAAGTAATTTATGAGTTTGCTAAGTGCATCAAAGTTGATAGTGCACATAATATCTAGCTGTTGATAAGAGTTACTCTAAAGGGATACATTGAGTATTCTTCAATGGCAAGTCATCTTGTTAGCTAGGTCATTACTAGTTGATTTTGTTAAGTGCATCAAAGTTGACTATACATAGAATATCTCTAATTGTTGATAATTGTTGCCATAGGCTTAAATGGATGTTTTTAGTGTTAGGATATTTTAATACTCCATCATTGTCCTACCTAACATTATTTCATTTTCCTAGTAGCTGATGATGTCATTTCCCCCCTAGTTGTGTGAAAATTTCATCCAGGATCCATCTACCACTTTTTGAGCACTACATGCATCATTTTAGGACCACTTAAGTCAGTTCCCTATTTTTTAGGAGACTACTCAGTGTTCCATTTTAGCTCACCTGAGTTAGATGACTCTTGTGGGGGGTTATAGCTCCGAATGCCACTGATTGTGGCCTCTGTTGATGTATTTGTAACTTCGGAATATATTCTTCTATGTATTGCATTTGTACTTTATTGTATATCCCACAGAGATGTATTATTCCTCTGATTGGAAGTGTCGTCATGTGCATCGACAAGTGTCGTCATTTGTATTGAGGGGTTATTAGACCACCAGTGTGGGGTTGGCACTGGTTAGCACATGTGGTTGGGTTATTAGACTTGATTAGCAAGTCGGCCCCAGAGAATTATTGGCATGTCAAGTCAATGTATAAATAGAGGGGTTGTGTCTCTCATTTAGATCATTCACTCACTTCTCAAGCTCGCATAGCTAAGAAAGAAAGTGGTGCACTTGTGGAGGAGGAGGAGCATCTGCTAGAGACATCTTATTGGGTTTGATCCTTGTGATCTTTTATTGGGGCTTATCTTATCTCTGAGGAAGTTGCAGGGTTTTTCACCTTCTTCGTTTTCCCCGGTGAAAATCTGTGTCTCTTGTGTGATTGCTTTTGTGTCTATGATTGATATGCTGTAGAGATATGTTGTACATGTTATTCTCTTAGAGATCCTTATGATAATGGAATGAAATTATCGAAAAATTAACATGGTATCAGAGCTTACCTAAGAAGAAGGCACGGTGTAGCTGCGAAAGCTAGGGCTTCTTAATATTTTGGTTTTTCTCCACAGATCATCAAAGGCAGGAGGCCAGATTGACTCTCCTTGGAAGGGCGCATCTTTCTGTGGAGACAGAATTCAATTCTGAGCATTTTCAGTTTTTTGTCCTAAAAATTAGGGTTTCCACAAAAATAGGAATTTCTGAAATCTAAGACCATGGCTGGATGCTCCTCAAAAAAATCGAAGTCTAGAGCTTTGGATCGAACTTTTTGGATGGGTGAAGCTCCGAGAAAATCAAACCCTAGTTTGGGGTCCTGTCTAGTGAAGCCATAAATTAGGGTTTCTGCAAAAGTTGGAATTTCTGAAATCTGAGACCATGGCTGGAAGCTCCTCTGAAAAATCAAAGTTTAGAGAGCAAGATCGAACTTTTTGGATGGGTGAAGCTCCGGGAAAATCAAACCCTAATTCAAGATCCTCTCTGGTGAATCTATAAGTTTGAAAAGCAAATATGAGGGGTGAAACTTTGCAGTTTTCAAATTCTGAGTATACCAGCTTGATCAGCTCATCAAGGCGCATCTTTCTATCCTTTCAAAAGTTTGAAATTCAAAGTTTGAATTTTTAGGGTTTCTCTGACAAACCCTAATCTAGCTCCAGATCCAGATTTCTGCAAATCAAGTGGTGAGACCTGAATCTTTTCTATTTCCATTTGAAGTACTCTTTAAATATGTCTCACCACACCAAGCTTGAGGATAATCTTGAAGAGGCTGATAACTTCCAAGCATGGAAGTATAGGATTGGGTTAATTCTAGAAGAGAGTAAGTTGGACACCTACATAAGTGAAGGGGTTCTTGTCCTAGAGGGAGAAGAGACTAAGGCCTTACACAAGAGGAACTTGGACAAGGCTAAGAGGATCATTGTTGATTCTATCAAAGACCATCTCATACCACATGTGTCATCTCTGAAGACACCTAAAGGAGATGTTTGATTCCTTGACCAAGCTATTTGAAGGGAAGAATATAAATCGGAAGATGACTTTGAGGAATCAATTGAAGAATATCAAGATCCAGAATGAGGAGACTATGTAGTCTTATTTCTCAAGGGTCTCCTAGATAAAAGGAACAACTTGAAGCTATGGATGAAGTAGTGGAGAATGGAGAAATTATAATGACCACATTGAATGGCCTACCCAGGTCATGGGACTCCTTCATCCAAGGAATATGTGCAAGAAAGAAGTTGATATTTTTCAGTAGACTATGGGAGGAATGTTCACAAGAAGAATCTAGGCTTGTGGCCCAAGAAGAAAATTGAAGATCAAGCTCTCACAGCACATACCAAGAAGAGTAAGAAGGAGCCATCTCATAACAAGAGATCTTCACACCACCATCATCATAGAGATAAGAAGATCTGAGATTCTTTTTCCTCAGATTGTCCTAAGAACAAAAGGAACAACAACAACTACTACTACAAGCAATCTGACAGGTATGACTTACAGGTATGTTTTGAAATCTGTTCATGATTAAGTTTATAATATGATTGTCCTCATGTGATTGAGCTTAGTAACAATCTTGTTTAATTTTAGACATGTCTTATCACCCTAGTAAAAGTATGAATGCAAGATAAAAGACATTCATTGATTAAGGTTATGACACTTATGATTATGATTGTACTAATGCATTGTGGTGTTGTATGAGGAGAATGTTATCTACTAACATGAAAGGTACAAATCAAGTTCTAGATCAAGACCATGGTGGCATGAAGACAAAGACTCATCCATAGTCATGGATCACATAGAGGTATGTATAATTTGGTTCTACAATTGTTAACTTATGAGTTATGCAGGTCATTGAAGAGAACAAGAAAATATTGCTAGACATAACTAGCAAATGTGATCACCAGGTATGTTTTCCTATATCAAGTTAGAATCCTACCTTATGTTAGGATCTTATACTTTTGTATATGATTACTCATGAAGTTACAAGTTTGAGTAATCAAGGGTTTATGCATATTATGTCTCTTACCTTGATTGATGATATGACTAACCAGAAGAGTTCTATGGTCAAATATGAATATGGTTGAGTAAGAGAAGTCTTCCCTGAAACCTTGAATACTAATGGTTGTGATAAATCACCTTTGTGTAAAATAATCATGACCATACATGTTAAGTTTATTTAGGATCATAATGTTTTGATAGTATTGATATTATACTAATGAATGTATGATCATGTATGAAATCTTGAGGATGACACTAGTGCACACTTAAGCATGCATAGTGGTCCAAGATGAATATAAGTTCAAGGACAGGTAATCCAGGAAGCAAAGATAAAGAGGGAGCACACTCCAGTAGTTCCTGCAAGGAAGCAAAGATTGAGAGGGAGTCCACCCTACAACTAAACAAAGATAAGTATTTGAATTGTCATTTATTATATGATTACTTAAATGATGTTGTTCAGTTATGTACATACTTATGTTCCTAGACTTACGTTGTGTATTATGCATATTAGAATAATTGCATTAATGAACAGTATACTGCTAATATGCATGTATTGGGTAAGTGGCCTATGGCAATATACAACATCCCATTTCTACTTATCTAGAATGAAACCTCTTTGCTGACATGTTGGGAGTTGTGCACACTCTTAACAATGTTCTGGTAGAGATGGAAGGCATCTAGAAAGTTACAGGATATGGATAAATGTTGTATTGAAGCATTGGCTAAGATAATTGCATGGTTGTATGACATATGCCTTTATGTGTAATACTTTGTTCTGTAAACTATGAGAAATTTCTAATCATGCAATTGAATTTGACTTGTAGGAAAGATCATGTACAATCACCTACAAAAGAAGGACTACAACATTTGTTCCAACAACGAAGTTTAAATCTATCTATTGAAGATATTGAAGAATCTAAAGTTCCCAAGATATGGGATACAGTAATAGAAGGATGTCATGATTAGTCGATCATGAAGAATGATGTTTGGGATGTGGTCCCAAGACTTGAAGGGAAGTCTTTTGTGACTTCCAAGTAGATCTATAAGATCAATCATGCTACACATGTTAGCATAGAGAAATACAAAGCGAAGTTTGTAGCTCGTGGCTTCTCCCAGAAAGACGGGATAGACTATGAAGAGACTTTTTCTCCTGTAGCCAGGTACACTTCCATCAGATTAGTACTTGCCCTGGCTACAGTGATGAAATGGAAGATACAACAGATGGATGTCAAGACAACTTTCTTAAATGGTGTAGTCGAAGAGGAAGTGTATGTGGAGCGGCCACTTGGTTTTGAGACACATGACAGGGAGTCATATGTGTGCAAGTTGAAGAAGGCCTTGTATGGCTTGAAGCAAGCTCCTAGAAATTGGTATGGTAGGATGGACAATTTTCTATCCAGTTTGGGCTTTACCAAGAGTAAAGTAGATTCCAACCTTTACTACAAGGTTGAGGAAGGCAATCCAGTGATATTACGTTTGTATGTGGATGACCTTTTTGTTACAGGTGAGGATAGATTGATTGCCAATACGAAGAGGAAGCTTGCTTCCGAGTTTGAGATGAAGGACTTGGGGATGATGCACTACTTTCTAGGCATGGAGGTGTGGTAGAGTGCAGATGGAATTTTTCTTGGACAAGGGAATTATGCAGTAGAGATCCTGAAGAGGTTCGGGATGATGGACTGCAAGGCCATGGCCACACCTATGGCATCGAACCTAAATCTTCTGTGTGATGCTTCATCTGAGCCGGTTGATGTCACGGTGTATTGTCAGACGATTGGGTCCTTGATGCACCTGACAAACACGAGACCAAATATTTGCTTTGCGGTGAACACATTGAGCTAGTTCCTGACGGATCCCAGAGGTGTTCACCTGGTTGTTGTAAAGCATATTCTGAGGTACCTAAGGGGTATAGTCGATTATGGGCTCAAGCATGATGCAAATCAAAAGTTTAACCTGGAGGGTTATGTTGATTCAGATTGGGAAAGCAGTGCTGCAGATAGGAAGAGCACTTCTGGGTGTTGTTTCAGTATGGGATCAGGTGTGATCTCTTGGTTTAGCAGGAAGCAGTCCTGCGTAGCACTGAGTACAGCCGAAGCAGAGTATGTTGCATCTTGTTTGGCTAGTTGTGAGGCAGTATGGTTGAGGAAGCTACTGTCTGAGTTATTTGATCTCCCGTTGGATGCTACTGGTATCTATTGTGACAACTAGAGTTGTGTGAAGTTGTCTGAGAACCCCGTGTTTCATGACAGGTCGAAGCACATTGAGATCAAATATCACTATATCAAGGATATGGTGCAAAGAGGAGCAGTGAAGCTCCTGTATGTTGCGACGGATGAGCAGGTTGCAGATGTGTTGATGAAACCACTAGCCAGAGTGAAGTTTGAGTAATTCAGAGAGAGGCTTGGTGTTCTTCAGATTGAAGATACTTCGAGGAAGAAGTGATGGGACACATTTGTAGGAGCCATTCCAAGCATGGTGAGAGGAGGATCCTTCCCATGGCTGTGGATGTAAGCGTTGTGTGATGAGCATCAGGATGATGCTCCAGTTACTGCTTAGTATGATCAGTTGGATCATGTATATGTATATGCATCAGTTGGATTCTTGGTATGATCAGTTGGATCATGTATATGTATATGCATCAGTTGGATGCTTGGTATGATCAATTGGATGATGTATATGCATATGCATCGGCTGGATGCTTGGTATGATCAGTTGGATCATGTATTCATGTATCAGGTAGATACTTGGTATGTATCAAGTGGATGAATTGTATGGTCAGGATGATCATAGATGACGAGCTTCAGGATGTTGCTCCAGATGATATGCATCAGGACAATGCAATGATGATGATCAGGACGATCATGTGTGATGAGTATCAGGATGATACTCTGGATGATATGCATTAGGATGATGCTATGATGATGATCGGGATGATCATATGTGATGATATGTGTCAGGTGGATACATTACATAATCATTGGATTATGTGTGATGAGTTCCGAATACATAGATGCACATAAGCTTTTCAGACATGGTGTAGATGTGTTCTCCCATGGTCGTGATGTAATTGTTGAGCCATTCTTTACAAGGTGTAGATGTGTTCTCCCACGGTAAATATGTAAGGGCTGGAGCCATTCTTTACAAGGTGTATATGTGTTCTCCCACGGTAAAGATGTAAGGGATGAAGCCATTCTTCACAAGGTGTAGATGTGTTCTCCCACGGTGAAGATGTAAGGGCTGGGGCCATTCGAGCATGGTTGAAGTGTGTCTTCCCATGGCTGCGATATAAGTGATGTGCCATTCGAGCATGGTTGAAGTGTGTCTTCCCATGGCTATGATATAAGTGTTGTGCCATTCTCGCATGGTTGAAGTGTGTCTTCCCATGGCGTAGATATAAGGGCTAAGCCTTTCACGGATGGTTGAAGTGTGTCTTCCCATGCCGGTGAATGTAAGTGTTGTGTGATGTGCATCTGGGTTGTGCTTTGTGAACGATGTTATGATCAGTATGATCATGAGTATCAGGACGATACTATGTGGCCGTGGATAGGTTGTGCAGTGGCATGTAAAAGGTCCCGGGAGATCCGATAGGTTGAGTTGTGTGCTCGTAATTAGTCCTGGGATGCTCTTTCGAGGTTTTGTTGACTCATGTAATAAGTCCTGAGGATTCCACAGTATGGCCAGTGATGATGAAGATCTACAGGTGGTGGGCCTACATCTAGCATGAAAAAGGGCTAGCTTTGTAGAACTTCCTATGATGAGCATATTTAAGAGATATCCCAGTGATTGAGATGTCGAGTACAGCAGCTGTGATGATGATGATGCTCCGTGATCCAGTGATGATAATTCAGCTCCAGAATTGAAGACTGGCGCCAATATGTATTGATGACCTGTGACGAAAGAATACCTTCCTAGTTAAGAGGGAGTGTTGATGTATTTGCAACTTCAGAAGATATTCTTCTATATATTACATTTGTACTTTATTGTATATCCCACAGAGATGTATTATTCCTCTGATTGGAAGTGCCGTCATTTGTATTTGTAAGTGTCTTCATGTGCATCAACAAGTGTCATCATTTGTATTGATGGGTTATTAGACCACGAGTGTGGGGTTGGCCCTGGTTATCACATGTGGTTGGGTTATTAGACTTGATTAGCAAGTTGGCCACAGTGAATTATTGGCAGGTCAAGTCAGTGTATAAATAGAGAGGTTGTGTCTCTCATTTAGATCATTCACTCACTTCTCAAGCTCGCATAGCTAAGAGAGAAAGTGGTGCACTTGTGGAGGAGGAGGAGCATCAGCTAGAGACATCTTATTGGGTTTGATCCTTGTGATCTTTTATTGGGGCTTATCTTATCTCTGAGGAAGTTGCGGGGTTTTTCACCTTCTTGGTTTTCCCCAGTGAAACTCTGTGTCTCTTGTGTGATTGCTTTTGTGTCTATGATTGATATGCTGTACATGTTATTCTCTTAGAGATCCTTACGATAATGGAATGAAATTATCAAAAAATTAACAGCCTCATGCGCCCTTTTCTGACTGTTTTGCATGGAAAACTCATTGATTTTAGGATCAGTTTGGTTGAGTTTGATTATTCCATAAAACTCAAGTGGTGACAATTCCTATGCTAGACCAACTGAGACTCGAATTCTCATGTGTGATTTGAATTATCTCCATTGTAACATCGTTGTTGACTATATTGATTATTGGATCATGTGACATTATTCTGTTCCTATTTGAGTTCTCATGAATGATTAATTGTCTGCTCATTTTTACTGCAGTTTCACTCTAATTCATATTTTATGCTCATTCTTTCTCTATGAGGTATACTTAGCTCTTAGATCTGTTGTGATTTAGAATTTCACATGGTATCAAAACCATTAAGAGTAGGTTGAGCAACTACTTTCAGTAGTGCACTAGAAGCCTCTGGATTTCCACAACAAATCTGGGTGCCATTGCAATGAATTCATTGGAGAAATCCTTTGAGTTCTAGCCAAGTGTGAAGGATCCAGAAAAATGTGGCTATTGTCCTAAAGCAGTGCTCAATTGTAGTCTATCTCCAAAAATTGAGAGTTTTTTGTAGGTTATTGAATTTTTTTTTAGTTGCATTAGTTTCACCTTGTATTCGCTCCAGTAGTTCTCATGGACAATTCGAACTCTCCTCTCTCTCCCAGGATCTTGACACCCTTCAATTACCTTGATTGGAGGGATGACATGCATATGGTCTTGCACAAAAAGTCGTTGTACAGGGTAACAATGGGGAACTAATTCGAACCCCAAGCAGTTGTGGAGAAGGCCAAGTATTTGAATAGATTGGATGAAGCATTTGATTTCATGTGTATTCATATTTCCATAGATCTACTCTTCCACCTCGATGAATTGAAAACTCCAAAATAGGTTTGGGTGAATTTGGAGACCCTCTTCGACGAACAAGATGAGCTAAGAAGCCATATTCTGAAAAATGAGTTGATTGCTCTTCAACCGAGCAGTTTCGAGACCATCCAACAATTCTTTTCCAAATTCAAATGTTTGGTTCTGCAATGCAAGCAGTGTGGCATTGAGAAGAAGGATGAGCAGTTGATGCTATCCATTCTGAGCAAGCTAGGTCCTGATTTTTCCATCTTTGTCTCTACCTTCCATTCAAGGAAAATGTCAATTCCTGGTTGGAAGATTCCATCCTTAGATGTTTTCATTGAATCTCTCATCGAATAACAAGATAAATTGATCCAAATGGGTGCCTTGAAGGCCTCCAAAAATCAATCTCTTATGGTTGGAGAAGCGAAAAGTGCGAATGGAAATGGTAAGCACGAGGGCAAGGAGAAGAGGCAATCTGAACCCAAGCAGAATGCCAAGTCAAGTCCATCAAAAGGAGCCTCCAACTCCAAGAAGGGAAAACAAAAGAAATTTGAGAAATCCAAGTGTACATACTGCTAGAAGGGTAATCATTCCGAGAGTTCTTGTATGAAGAAGACCATAGATCTAATGGAAAAAATCCTTAAGCAGAATGACATTTCCCTCCCTGAAGGCGCAAGGAAGGCTGATCCAAGTGGAAATTCGGAAGATCATGAGAGATGCCATGCATTGAAGGCTGGGTTCTCACAATGCCAATCTTTTCTTATTGATTATGGAGCCTCCAACCACATGGTTGCCTCCAAAGAGCCATTTTCTTCATTAGATCTCACCGATGGACCAAGCATACACATAAGAGATTACTCTCAAATATTTTTTGAAGGGAAGGGTACTATACAACTTGAGCATGGAAATTTCAACAATGTATTGTATGTACCTTCTATAGCAACTAATTTGTTTCCTATTTACCAGATGACACGCATAGGTCCACCAAAGAAAGTCGTTTTTGGACCTGATTCCGCTGAGGTTGTTGAGATCTCATCTAGGAAGTTGATAGCCAAAGGAGTTGCAAATCATGCCTCCAAGGCATATGATTTCTCCTGCTTCTTTCCATACTCCCATCAAAGTGCTCTCTTAACTCATGCAAATGAAACAAGTAGACTCTGGCATGAAATATTCAGACACCTAAACTTCAAATACCTACAACAGTTGCACAAGGAAGAGAGAGTTGAAGGTCTACCGAACATAAAATTCTCTCAAGGGATCTAGAAAGGTTGCTTGGTATGGAAGCACACAGAGCGAAAGTATGAAGTTGGGAAGGCAAAGAAAGCTTCCTCCATCCTAGATCTTATTCATAGTGATGTTTCAGGACCGATGCCCACTGCTTCAATGAATGGATCCAGATATCTTCTGACCTTCATTGATGACTACTCTAGGTTCTATTGGATCTACTTTATCAAACAGAAATCTGAGGTGTTTGAATGCTTCAAAGTTTTCAAAGCCCTAGTTGAGAACACTGTTGGAAGGAAGATCAAAGCAGTCAGATCGGATAATGGAGGGGAGTACATCAAGAGGGATTTGCAACAACTATGTGCTTCCAAAGGAATTCAGATGCAACATTATGTTCCATAAACACCACAATAAAATGGTGAAGCAGAGGGGAAGAATAGGTCATTGAAAGAGATGGCTACCCGATTGCTTGAATCAAGAGATATCCCATCAAATATATGGGCAGAAGCAATAAACTGTGCCACATACATTCAGAATAGGGTACCCCACAAATTTGTTGATGGGTTCACTCCATTCGAAGCATTGAAGGGACACAAAACTGATGTATCTCATTTGAGGTTTTTTGGATCTAAGGAATGGGACATAATCCCCACTGACAAGAGGAAAGCACTTCAACCTCAAAGTAGTGAATGTATCCTTCTTGGATATGCAGAAGATGTAAAGGCGTACAAACTGATGGAGATTGCAACCAAGAGATGCTTCATTGAAAGAAGTGTGCTATTCAATGAGGATCCATTGCATGATCTACAACCAACTAGTGAAGAAGGTATAACTGATCTACCTCCTCCATTCACTCCTAATGATGTTTCTACATGTGATCCATATTTAGATTAAGAAGAAGAAGACCAATGTGATTCAGATCTAGATATTGAGCATGGATATCTAGAAGATCCAGATCTAGATCCAACACCTACTCCTAATCCAAATCCTAAATGGGCTCAAAATCTTATTGAGGCAGCTGGGGTCATTGTTGGAGATCCATCAGACTACAGAAGAACAAGATCTCAATACCAAGATGCAAACATTGCACTTTTCCACACAGATCCACTTCTCCCTAAGAGGTGCTTCATGATGGTGGGGTCTGATCCGCAGTCTTACAGAGAGGCCTGCCATGATCCTAGATGGAAAGCAGCCATGCATGAAGAACATGAGTCACTGCAAAACAATGGAACATGGGATCTTGTCCCTCTTCCACCAAGGAGGAAACTAGTTTAGTGCAAATGGATCTACAAAACTAAGCTTGCATATGATGGATCTACAACCAAGTACAAGGATCAGTTGGTTGGAAAGGGGTACTCACAAGTCCAAGGTTTGGAATACAATGAGGCATTTGCTCCTGTTGTAAGAATGGATTAAGTGAGGGTTGTTTTGGCCATTTCAGCTTCGTATGCATGGTAGGTACATCACATGGATGTAAAGAGTGCCTTCTTGCATGGTGACTTGGAAGAAGAGATCTACATAAAACAACCTGATGGGTACACTAACGATCCTTCCTTGGTATGCAGACTGAGGAGATCACTATATGGGATCAAGCAAGCCCCAAGGGCATGGTATGCAAAGATGGATTCCTTCTTACTATCACTAAAGTTTGAAAGATGCAAATCTGATTGCAATGTTTACATGTAACAGAAGGGAGGAAGTCTACTGTTGATTGTTTTGTATGTGGATGACTTTCTCATCACTGGTGGATCTGCTACTTGGATGAAGCACATCAAGTCTTCCTTGAACAAAGCATTCGCTATGACATATCTGGGACTGTTGAGACAATTCATTGGTCTTGAAGTGACTCAAAATACTTCAGGGATCATGGTTTCACAGTCAAGGTATGCATCTGATTTATTGACAAAGTTTCATATGGTTGATTGCAAAGCCACATCCTTTCCCTTCATATCTGGCATTAGATTGGAAGAAGGTGGTTCCACACCCTTGGTTGATATGTCACCTACCCAAATTTTGAAACTATTTATTTTATTTGCAAAAACATTATGTTAAATTATAATTACAAAGTTTTGTAATTATGACCAAATCTGGTCAAGGATGATTGTAATGACACATTATTATTATTATTTAATAAATTAAAATAGGAGACAAGCACCCAAGGAAACTGTTAAATGAGTGTTCACTGACCCACTAGGAGGAATGGAAGCTGTTAGAAGGCATGGGACAGTTGTCAACATTTGCACTCCACCACTAGCTGTTGGTTATGGGACAACTACCCCTAAATTTGTGGCATTATCCCCCAGGTGGGTGGAGCAGAGCTGTTAGCTCATTAATGACCAGGTTAACCACTAAAAAGGCCTAGGCAGCCTAGATAAGGCAATTCGAATTGAGTAGGAATCTCCACATTATTTTTCGTAGAAATAATTCCTCAAGGGTTTCAGGTGATCACTGAGAGATTCGAATAGGGAGGCTAAGTGGAATGTGCATTGTGAGTCTACTGAAGTTATTCTGAGAAGGAAAACAGAGGTGCTGGTGCAGGTCTCTTTGACTGCTAAGTCTATATGACTGTATGATCTACATTTTTGTTGCAAGTTGATGACCTAAGCTTCTACATATTCTTCTTCCTAGTGGTTCAGTGAACAAGCTCAGGGGTCCTAAGGCAAGTAATTTGGTTTCCTTCAAGAGTAGGTTGGGTGGAACAGGCTCCTTGGATTGTTTGTTTCTCCTACAATCATCAGGTTCTACTGTTCCATCTTGTTTATTTTCAGTTGAATGAACAAATTTATTTCATTAAACCTCTAACCCTTTTTCCTGGTTTGATAATGGAGATTGTTTAGCTGAACTATATATTCTGTTGAGTTAGGCTAAGTTAAAATAGTTCTGTTTTGAATAATTAAATTATTTTCCTGTATTTTTCCACACATCAGAGATGTCGTACTCTAGTACAGGAGGTGGATAATTAATTAGGATAATTAAATGATGTAGGATAGAATATAGCATTTCATAATATAGGCATTTTTATATTTTTCTTTTACCTACTGTAAGAAAATAGATATTCCATTTCTGTATAATAATCTAGGGTTTACGCTTTAGATCATCTACTTCATTTCAAATCACACATGTATTTTGTTTTATTTCTCATTTCATCCAAAAACTATAAAGGACTATAACCTCATTCCATTTCTTTCATCAAACATTCATGACTTAAACTTAGCATTTTCCCCATTCCTTAAAACAATCTGCTATATTCCAAAAATTGCATAAAAGAATTATTCTAGGTTTTATTTCCAAAAACCTTTCATCAAGTTTTATAAGCAAAAACACTTATCATTATGCAGAAGAAGTTACAAGACTAATTTTCAACTGTACAAGTTTGCAAACAGCCGCAGGTTCATTTTTTAAACCCTAAAGGCCATTTTATAGCCAGCTTACAATCGAACACTTGGAATCGTAAACCTAATTTAGTTATATCAAATTTCCAAAACCAAACGCATTACTATTGTTCAAACAATCACTTTACGATAGTTATCTACAAACTCAGACAAGAGTTTTATTATTATTATAAATCGTAATATTTAATTAAGTGGTGTTTCAATACCAAAAACTGAGTCTCATCACCATCCCAACTTTAACTTAAACATTATGAATTCAGGGTTTCACTTTTATGAAACAAAGTGAGCCCATGGCTCTTGGCCTGGTTCAACACTGTATTTTCTAGCCAAATATCAATCTTTATAAACATAGAAACCGTGCAGAAAACTACTTTAAGTTATGTTTAAATGCAAACTCAACTCCATATCACCACTCAAACAAAAGAATAAACATTGTAGCACGAGACCATCTATGTTTCGCAGAAACGAGTTAAGCCCTCGGCTCTCGACTGGTTTTCACATTGTGTTAACTCAGTCAAAATATCGACCCAGATAAATACAGAGTTTGTACTGAAACATTTCAAGTTTCCTAACACTGTAAACAACATAGAGTTCATCCCTTTAGCAACTGCATCTTAAAACAAGTTTACATTTAAAACAAAACGCCACAGCAGAACACTACTGGGCCGAATAGCAAATAAGCTGAGGATTTATCCTCTTGCGTCATATTGCTTTAAAAACATCATAACTTCGGCCATTAACCTTGTCAGGGACAGTTTTCCCAATTCTCGTCAAACAGTAAGCATCGGCCAAACCGTGCCAAGAGTACCTACAAGGGTTTAAGAACCACCGAGGCTTACCAGGTGATCAAGCAACAGTATTCCACCAAGCTTTCAACCCTAGTAACCATTCGACGAAGTTACAACTGCCATAAAAATTATTGAAAGTTTAAACGAAGAAAATGCAGAGGTTAACTTGGAACGACACAAATATTATTATCACTCTCATTAACTGAAACATTACTTGTGTAATGTAGCCCCAGTTGTGAAACGCCATTAGCAAACGAAGTAAGAACCATCTAGCAAACGCATCAAAGAAGAGAACCAGACCTTGAGAAATACTTGTTAAATTCTCCATACAAGAGAATCGATCTGTGGTCCAAACTTCCTTCTCAACAACCAACAGAAAGAAAAACTCAGAAATCTACTTCCTAAAAACACTTCGACTGCTGCATTATGGCTCGGCTCTAAAAGAAGAAAACAAAAACCTGCAACTGTTAAGTTGTCCACCAAGTCAAGGGATTGAACGCGAGGAAGGAGTCCTCCGAACCATAACTACCAAACCCTACATTGTAGCAAGTAGTCGGCCTCTCCACCTTACTTACTACCAAGCAAAATGAAGGCCAAAGATAACACTTCAACGATAAACATAATGAAAGATTAGGGTTTCAGTCCAAAGCCCAAAATCATATGAGATGAACGATGGAGATGATGCCAACTAGGCACGTTGAAGTTCGGGCATCAACCACATTAAATACCATATTAATTATCATAACCATCACGACATCTAGCTCAATAGACTGAGGTTAAAAGCATTACACAGCTCGGCGCCATGGTGGAATTCGGTGTTTACTATCACTTGAACCACAGCCACATTGACATCCATGGATTTTTCCACTAAGCACGGTAGGCTAGTAATTTAAATGCTATGACCTGTTACGAGAACTTGCCAGCACTTTGGCATTAAGACATTCAATGCCCTGTCAACATCATTCAGTACAAGTTAGGGTTTGATGGTATATTATTTCATTGCACATTCATAGTATAAAGTCGAATTACGTAATACATTCTCCAAATTTCGACCATAGGATATAAGGTTAATATATGTTTGCATTCTTCTCAAATGACTTCATAATACATAGAGCGCAGACTATAGGGAGTATATAAGGCTTGGCATATAGCTTAGTATTTCGGAAAAGCATATTGTAATGTTAGTTTTGCTTGGCCACCTTATATTTATATGCAATGCTACTTTAACCACCATATAAATGTTTAACGAGAAATGTCAAAAGCCATAGTTACAATTTCATACTGGTAACATCATAAGTTACGATAGATTTAATATATCAAATCTTTTCTATAATAGTATGAACCATTACATACTTATACATTTAGAAATGTATAAGTTACCATAGTTATATTTATGAATTGAAGCTAATCCAAGTATTTAAAGTAATAATCGACTCATGTTTCTATAATATAGAGCATCATAATATGTTGGAAGTTGCATTTGATGTTATCTTTCATTGTATATAGGAAAATAGAGATAATAGCACATTAAGTATATAGTCATTGTATCCTTTGTAAGGATTTTTAAGCATTTGTATTATCTTCTCCATGTGACGATTTATTAAGACTCTAGTCTAAAAATTGAAGTTACGATTTCTACGACTTTTATAACGTCAATTTAACACTTGCTAAAACAAGAATAAAATTCATACCATGTAATAACCCTTAGGTATGGAGTACTCATAACTATCATAATGCATCTGACTGCTATCTTAAACATAATTAAATCTTCTTAAAATTTCTGGTAGTGCTGGATTATGTCGTAATATTCTTACCTGCGAATCTGCGCAAGAGAAACATGTTCAAATGCTTTAGCTAACATAGCTAAGTAAACCTCAGGGTATCCCGTAGGACCCCTTCATCACCATTCAAGAGAAAACTGTCAGTAATTGTCAAATAAAACTGCATTGTAAGAGAATTTAAATACAGCTCATAGAATTACAATTTAGCACCAGTAAACTATCGTCGCAATTTGTTTAAAGAAGTATGAAGTGTCGTTATCATTAAGCTGTTATTAGTTAAGAGGTTGAGTAATAATTTTATTTCCGCAATAGAAAATTCAACATTTAATGTTCTTTAAAAATTTTAAATTTTTGTGAAATTTTCGGGATGTTACATGATAGCACTCTTTACAGACAGCTGATTGGTAGCTTGTTGTATCTGAAACACTCAAGACCAAACTATCATATGCTGTTAGTGATGTGGATAGGTACATGCAAGAGCCACGTGAGCTACATTGGAAATCATCTAAGAGGATCTTGCACTATGTGCAAGGTATGAGAGAGTTTGGGATCCATTATTCTGTTGGTGCTCCAATAGATTTGGTTGGTTTTACTGACTCAGACTGGGCTGGAGACAATATTGATAGGAATTCCACTTCAGGGTACGTATTCATGATTGGATTAGGACCAATCTGTTGGTTAAGCAAAAAGCAAGCATCACTTGCAGTTTCTTCAGTAGAGGCATAGTACAGAGGGGCTGTGAATGCAACCATCCAAGTAGTTTGGTTGCATGGGATCTTGACTGAGTTTGGAATTCACCACGGGGGGTTCACTCAATGAACTTGTTACATAGCACGATCGTTCACATGATATTAAAGAATATCCCTAATTTCACTAAATATTGGAAAATGCCTCCTAAAATTGTATTGTTGAACCCCCCTCCCAATATTCCTTTCTAATTAAGAAAATCCCTAGTTTCACCATATATTGTAGGTATCCATTTTTATCAACCAATTTTTAATAACCCCTTTATATCATATTACCAAGTTGTAGCAAACAATATCCCTAACACATCTTAGTATAAGAAAACAATATCCTAATAAAATAATAGTATAATACTAATAATGATCCCACCAGGATTGTAAGGGCGATTGATCAATTTGTAGCATTGGATAGTGTAATAACCAACGAAATAGTACTGGGGAAGGAAAAATGCGTAAAAGGAAACCTATTCAAGAGATCATCAATTCATATTCATATATTTTACTCATTATTTATTATGTCTTATTCGATATTCCAAATATTTTGGTAACATTTGTGTTAGTGAACTTTTGTTTGGCTCAAAACCAATCCTAAATAAGCTATTAAATGAGGATTTCTCAAGTTTAGTAAGCCAAAGAGACTTCCATTGATATTATCATTGGTACACTATTATCATCTTTATGTAAAACTTAGGATCATAAACAATATCAAATAAACATGGAGGGTCCTTAAGTTTTAGGTGGGTATGAATTGAGCCCATGATTTGGAGGTATGAATCCATCCCACGACTTGGAGGTTATTCCTCGTCCCACCCAAATAAAATAACACCCAATATCTATATTACTATGTCAAATTAAAAATCCCCCTTGAATCCTTAATATGGGGCAATATATTTTTGAGGTTTTTAAGAGTGTTCAAACCCCCAATATGAATGGACGTGATATAATATTGCCTCACTAGTGAATCCCCCGTGGAATTCACACATGATTCTCCTTCAGTTGACCTATTTTGTGATAATAAAAGTGCCATCTGGATCTCTAGTGACTCATTACAGAAGCATGGGACCAAACATATTGAGGTTCACATGCACTACATCATGGAGCTAGTGCACAACAGGACCATCTAACTGCATCATTGTCCTATAGAGGAGATGATTGCAGACATATTCACTAAGTTTCTCACTTAGAAGAGATTTTTCTATCTCAAATCTCTATTTGGTGTGAAATTTGTTTGAGCTTCCTGCTGTCCTATTTTGAGGGGGGGGGGTTTCCCATGAGGTTTTCCCCATTTCCTTGGTTCATGGACAGTTCTTTTATTTTTTATCATTTATTTGATTGTATGGGTGACCTTTGGTCTTAGTAACTAGGGCCCAGGATGCAAAAGTATGGATTAAGGGGGGCTGTTATGATATTTTAATACTCCATCCTTGTCCTACCTATCATTATTTCATTTTCCTAGTAGCTGATGAAGTCATTTGCCCCCTAGTGGTGTGCAAATGTCATCCAGGATCCATCTACCACCCTCTGAGCTCTGCATGCATCATTTTAGGACCACTTATGTCAGTTCCCTATTTTTTAGGAGATTACTCAATGTTCCAGTTCAGTTCACCTGAGTTAGCTTACTCTTGTGGGGGGTTAGAGCTCTGAATGCCACTGATTATGGCCTCATGCGCCTTTTTATGATTGGTTTGCATGGAAAACTCACTGATGCACCCTCCTTGGTCAATTAGATTGTGTCTTTAGTTAATTGAGTTTAGGATTAGTTTGGTTGATTTTGAGTCTTCCGGAGCATTCCCATGGTGACAATTCCTATGCTAGAACAATTGAGACTCAAATTTTCCTGTATGATTCGAATTCTCTCAATTGTAACATCATTGTTGAATATACTGATTATTGGATCATGTAACATTATTCTGTTCCTATCTAAGTTCTCATGCATGATTAATTGGCTACTCTTTTTACTGCAGTTTTCACTCTAATTAATATTTTATGCTCATTCTTTCTCTGTGAGGTATACTCAGCTCTTAGATCTGCTGTGATTTAGAATTTCACATTTAGTACTAGCTATGGTTAATGAATATTTTTAGTATTGATTCTTATCTTCTCGTGCTTTCTTTTCTTCAACCTTTTGGATGAAAGATGTATACAAACACTGCTATAAATTATTAAGATAGTTGTTGCATTTGCTATTTGGATTTTGGAAATAATAATGCCTAAATGATTGACTAGTAGTTATATATGGGATTGTCCTCCATTGAAAGGAGAAGATTATTTCATGTACTACCATCTTGAAATACATAAGAAACCAAAATCTGATAAGCTTTGTGAATGGTGAGAAATAAATCTCTATGTTAAGATAATAGATGCTCAAATATGAAGCACTTTGGACTTTATTTTTTATTGTTTTCATATACATATTTATAGAATTTTCCATGTTTTTTTTCCAAAAAAATGATTTTGTTTTGTTTTTTTTCTAAAATGATTTGACCAAATATTATAAGATAAAAGTATCTTTTTTCTAAAAATCACTAAAATTTTCTAGAAACTAAACAAAATCCTTAGAAATTTGAAAGTTTTCACAAAAATATTGCCAAATATTTTATTAATTACATTTTAAGAATTAGTAAGATTCCCTTGTATGTGTGTACATCCACTTAAATTGAATACTCTAAGGTGAAACTCAACAAAATACATAATGTGAAATGATTTTTCAATGCCGAGAGAAGACAAATTCCAAATAAGGTTGAAACCATTTATGTTGAGAACTTGAGATGTATATTTGATGATGGAAAATTTCGATGAAGTCTAATCCTTCTAAATGTCTGAATTAGGTATCTTACAATTCTTCACAAGGCGAACATTGAGAATGTTGTGGTTGATATGGCAAATCTATATAATTATTTTTTCGTATCTAATGGTGAATGCAAGACAAAGGTTAGTGCATCTCACTTGCCATACTTTGATGGAGATTACAGGCTTGGTGTTGTTGAGGACATCTTAATGCAACTTCAACAAGAGGAATAAGATGGAAGAAAACATCACAATAACAAAAAGGTTGGTACAAAGAGGCCCTCAAAAGCTACTTCACATGTTGAGCTTGCTGGAAATGCCTCGAAGGATGCTTTGTAATGCAAAAGGTAAATTTCTGTGAGATTGGATTTCTATTTTAAATTAATTAATGGGTTGGTTTACAATAATATGTTATTCCATTTTCACATGCCCGTAAGAAAAATTATGATGTCTTCTTTGTTGCTTATTATATTTTTGTTGCACATTTTCAGCTTGGTGATACCATCCATGAATGAAAGAAGACTTTATAATGTTTCATTTGCAGCATGTGTGCACACATTGTTGTTTATTTATTGTGTCGGGTAATCGTTGGGTTTGTTGCCAGTGCAAGAATTTTCAGCTTTGTGATGTAAGTAAGAATTTAGTTTCGCTATTATCACTGTAAAGGTTGTAATTAGGTGGAAGTTATTTGTGTTCTCAACAATCCATAAGCAAATCCTTTTTATGTCCAACATTCACGATATAGGGTGATTTAGGTAAAGTATGTAAATACTAAACATGCAATATGCATAACTCTTATGAAAGAGTTGCATAAGGTTTGCTTTGACATTTCACATAAAAACACTAGGAAATTCTATCTGAATTTTTTTCCATATACAAGCGGTATTTTACATAAAGGATAAATGCATTCCTGAAAATAACCTACAATGTATTTCTGTAACTTGGAAACGAATGCCATCATATGACATTAACTATTCTCCAAATCTTGCTTGCAATTTTCAAGCAGTAATGGCTTTGTATAGCTTAGACCAAAACTATATTTTCAAACTAAATATTGAGGGTTTGGATATGCTTTCATATTTGGAGTTTGCAGAGCCCTTCTGCAACAAAAAAAAATCAATTGATATACAACAAAAGAAGTTAATATACAACCAAAATCAATCTAAATTAGATAATTGCATTATTTACAGATGGGATGTAAAAGTAAAGAAGGTTACTTGCAAAACATTTTAAGAAGGTTCTGGGATTTTGATGGTGAGAAGAAATAATATATTTTGTTCTCACTAAATATTTATTTATCTTTCTGATTGTATATATAGTGACTTGTTACTTGATATGATGTGCATTCTTCTCATTTTGGGAAGGTTTCATTATTTTTTTCAGGAATTCCTTTCACCGTGTTACCAAGGAAAAAGTTGGATGCCACTACAAATAAACTTCTTGCTTAAATTGATTGATCCCTTTTAGATGCACATGTTCAAACAAATGATTTGAACAAGTGTTATTAGTGAGATATAGTGAAGGTCTAATTCTGTAACTGTGAAATTTTTATGTCTTCAAGTATTGGCATGACTTATGAGAGAGATCATCTCTCCAGATTATAATTTGGCTGGAAATAATACTTTGTTGTAACATTGAAGTTGTTTATTGGAATTATTTTTCCATTGTAATAAGATGTATTTTTTCCAAGCATCTTAGGCATCAAGACCTATTATATGATAAGACCTATTATATGATAGACCCTTGTTCACACGATTGATGGAAGATATGTAACTTGATATGATAGACCTTAGTGAAATGATTATTCTTTTACTGGTGATCAAGGTTTGTAATGTGATTGAATGTCTAACTATCAATATAACATTTATTGGTTCTTGTGCTTCCTCATTTTAGCATATGACAATGCTTATGGAGTGATTCATTTCTTATGTAGATAGCTATTTTCCTAAAACATTTACATAGCTAAATGGATTAGTTAAAGACTCATCACATTGAATTGGCAAGGTTCAATTCAAGGCTCAGTGGATCTTGCACTCTAAAAGAGGAGACTTTGCTGTGTTTTTTATAATACTGCCTCTTTATAAAAAAACCTTTAAATTCACTATTCTATTTGTTAAATAGATTTTTTTTTCACCTAAAAGGAAGGGACTAAGCTGCGTGTAGCTCTTGTTAAATATATTAAATATGGTAAAAGATTTGCATGTTCAAATTATAAAGACATAGGCTATGTAACTTTTTCATTATTTACATATCACGCATGAGTTATTAGTATGTAAAATCGCACACGTGACTCATTGAAATTCAATTCAATTTTCATTATTTCCATATCGCGTTTGAGTTATTAATATATAAAATTATAGCTCTAAATCACGTGGGCAATTGTATTCCATCGACGGGAGATGAGCAAGAGCAAGAAATTTGAATTTAAAAGGAACACTCTCACGTTATTTAACACCTAAACCATTTTTGCATGTCACCTCTAATCCTACGTGTCTTCTTCAAACTTGGGTTCGAATTAAACAAACATGTGCTATGGAATAGAGTAAACCATAGCTAATTTGACATTTTTTCCCTTTATCCAATATGCATGTGTTCGACGACCTGTTATAGTATGCTACACATAATCATTTTTTATGGGATTGCAGACATAGATATGACTATTTCTGCAAATTATAAATATATAATTTTTTTTTAAATATATTTTTTTACAATTTTTTCTATTTTACATATGACATAACTCCTTAATAGAAAAAATCACCCCGTTGGCGTTTCAACCATAATTTTTTCATTTCTCAACCATTTCATAAAAAAATAATGTGTTGCACTACTAGACACCTACCTCTACATGCTATACAAGATCCAATCCTTCATCAATACATTAAGACCATCAAAAGCTGCCCCAACACTTGGTGAACAGATTTCGAGGTCTCCTCACTTAGATAATTATAAAAAATTGAAAATGTGATACCTTTTTTTTGGAAAAATAACACTGCACTAGCACTAGTTGTTAGATCTACACATTTACAAGTTTTTGTATATCGATTCCATCATTTAGGCATTGAAAGGCTGCACCAACAAGGACATATACCTTATAATTTTCCCAAAAAATAAAATGCCAATGTTAAAAAAATCATAATTGAGCTAGTTATAATAATTTTCAATAAATAAAAGTTATATATTTGGAAAGATGATTCAGTTTTCCTACATTTCATCTGTTTTACTGAAACCAAAATTCATTGTGCAAATGCCTCAAACTAGCCATGAAAGATGAGGAATGCTTGTTTTTTCAATTTTTTGTTGCATCTAACACGCCAAAAATGACCATCATTAGTTTGCACTCACACTGGATTAAAAGTAAACTTTTCATTAAAAAAATGTGAAAATAAAATATTGTCCTTCCAAATCTTTACAATCTTAAAAATTTGAACTCTAACTATATGAAAAAAATTAAAATTTCAACAAAATTTAAGAAATAAACATAAGTTTCTTTCAAAATCACGGTACCTAACAAATTATTATTTTTGTAAATTTCATGTAAATGAACTCATTTTAGTGAAAAATAACAAACAAAGGAGACGAATGAAGGCACTAGGATAGAATGATGGAGGTGTAGAGAAGTGGACGCCTATTGTAGGGCGGTGCCAACTAGTGGGGAGGCTTGAAGGAGTTGAGGAAATTCTCTTTTTCATAGGTTTCTTATCAAATTAGTCAAGTTAAAACGGTAATTTTAACAATAAAACTTTGTAATTTAAAAAACATTGAGATGTATAAAATGATATTTTTTTCATGTGGTTCATGGAACCAGAGATCGATGATCGCTACATCCACGAAAAACTCCTCTTTCTTTCCACAAGGAATGTAGGAGGTCGGTTAATGTCGAAGCATAGGGGCTCAACAAGATCATCATTTCACTTACAAGAATTGAACCTGGGTGGGGAGGGTAACAATCATCCCTCCCAACCGCCCAAGCTACATCCAATTGACATGTATAAAATGATATTATAATTTAGCAATTAAAATTTATAATTCTAACAATTTGTAAAAAATCATTTTTTTTTCTTAACATACTCCCCGAAACGAGATGGAAAAAATAAGGATATGGGCCGAACTGGAAATGAAAACTTGTTAAATAGTGGCCTAACAACTTGCATACATGTTCAATATGTTTCGATAAGATGAGCCTGAGATATGAATGAAATCACACGAGGTCACACTTTGGTAACTTGAACAATGGAAAAAGCATCCCTTCACTTGCTTGATTCTAAATAGGCCTTGGAATAAATCTTCCCAATATTCTTACTCTAGACTACATGCAATGAGCGCAACCATTGAATATTCAAAGAACAACAAAGAGAACATAGTATTCTTACTCTATACTACATGCAATGAGCACAACCACTGAATATTCAAAGAGCAACAAAGAGAACCCGGTCTACTATGACAAATCATAGAGAAAAATATTCAAGAATCAATAGTAGACACAAGAAACCATAATCGTTAAATGATGAAATTTGCAAAGTAGAATCATCAAATGAA
Organism: Larix kaempferi; assembly: GCA_027924585.1. Taxonomy (NCBI): domain Eukaryota; kingdom Viridiplantae; phylum Streptophyta; class Pinopsida; order Pinales; family Pinaceae; genus Larix; species Larix kaempferi. The sequence continues at coordinate 282,656 of BSBM01000411.1, read as the reverse complement.
AGCGTGCAATGAATGAGGAAAGGCACCAAAACATACTTGAGCAACCCACTGGCACAAGAAGCATTAGCAAAAAAAATTCTTAGAGGAAATGGTGGAGGGGTTGAGCTTTAAATAGACACTGCTTGCTCATGAGTCAAGGTCATGAGAATTAGTGGATTTAATGCATAGAGTTCATGGGGCTCGAAGATAAATTTAGAAATCATAATTGAAAATATGTGATTTAATTGAATCAACCAAGTCTTGATGAGTCAATGACCACACACAAATGTTGTTTGTAGACTTTAGCTACAGTGATAACAATATGCCATGTTTTATATAAAATATTGTGATCAAAGTGTACTATATATATGCACTAACGAATGAAGTATTGAATAAGCTCAAAGTTCTAAGGGATTTTCGGTGTTGAGGCCAAACTCTATTCACATTGAGTACCATATTTGAAACATAGAAAAACGTATGAAATTTTTCCACCAAATTTTCCTTTCAAAGAACAATTACAATCAAAGTAGCATGGACATGAATATTTTAAAACAAATGGAATTCCAACTACACAAACACACAAGTGTAAGGACAATCTCTTCGCGTTTACAATTATATGGATTTTTATAATGTTAAATTTGTATGAAGTTGAATGTTGTCTTTATTGTATCTCTATGAAGTGAACTAATTATCAAGCCCACCCACACATTTAGTTTTCACTTGTAGTTACAAACCCTGGGTTCTAGAAACAATATAATAACAGTCTTAGATGGTTCACTATTATGTATTTTGGTCAAGTTTGTGATTCTATAATATATCCTCATACTAGATTAACTTGCTTCATATAATGTCATTATAGAAAATAGTCGCCCCTAGTTAATATGTAATACATTCGCATTTTTTATTAAAATTTCGGTAAGAATTTTGTTGTACCAAGTACAAGTCATAATTCTTCATTTGAAAGTCCTATTTTAAAACACATCAAATCAAATAGAACTTAAATTCTTCACAAATGAAATTCTCACACCAATGAAATTTTCAAAATCATTCTCAAATCCATCATTAAAAAGAAGTTATAATATGAAAGAAAGGCTTCAAATCTGTAATAATAGAATCCTTAACATGTATATGATGAATGGATATTTACAAAATGAATGTATCCAACAAATTGATATTAATCCTTCTTTTAAAAGATTTATATCTATTTTTTCCTTTTTAGTTTGCAAAGTAAAATTAAGATTTCAATTTTTTTCGGGACAATTTTTACTTAACACTTTTGGAATAAGTCAAAACCCTTTGGAGAAAGCAAGACGGTTTCACACCCTTTGGAGAAAGCAAGACGGTTTCACATTTGATCACCTAAACATTGAATAGAGAACTAATGTTTTACCCTTTTTATCTTATATTTCTTCATAAGAACATCAACAATAATTTTTGCCAATCCCTAAATGAGAGTTTTAATTTTATTTAGTTAAGATCATAAATTTTAAGTTTTAAAATTACATTCGAGTTTTCAATGCTTCTCAATTGCTAAATGCAATAATTTGAATCTATTTCGCTATGCAATAATAACAACAGTTTGACAAAAATTTGAATCTGTTTAACTGGATTTGAATTTGAATACTTTGAAAAAGTCCAAATGGGTAGCTCGCTATCCTTATTCTTTAAATTCGTTCATTCTTTGACGGTTTCAAACCTGCTGAGCGGATAACCGTTGAACACATTTTAAATCCTGAAAAGAAAAAAGAAATCACAGATGTTCTGAAACTTTAGCGGTGACTACCATTCTCAGGTGGAGAAGAGGTCTTGAATTTGTTTGAATATAGGCTGTCAATCGGGCAGGGCACGACGTATGTGCGGAAGCCCTTGTTTGGGCATTTTTTTATTTATTTTGGTGGCCCTTCTTTGGGTATTTGTAGGACGAATTTCTCTTTCTGTGGGACTTTCATATACATTTTCATACACATTTGTAGGGCCACGGAATGCGTCAAATCCCATACAAGCACGCCATCCTCCTCGAACCAGGTCTACGCGCGACTTTCGCCTCTAGAAAGACTCGTCGTCCTTTAATTATTCGGTATGCTTTCATCTGTTTCATTCATCGAATCCCTGCAATTCTCTTCTTTCTTTTTATCGAGGGTGGGATTTTTATAGGCGTTATCAACAGTAATTATTAGTGAAGGGCACTTGGGTTCGAGGGCATTATGGGGAAACAGTCTCTGATATACAGTTTTGTGGCGAGGGGCACCGTGGTGCTTGCAGATTACACGGAATTCACAGGCAATTTCACGAATATTGCCCTTCAGTGCCTCCAAAAGCTTCCCGCCAGCAACAACAGGTTCATATACAACTGCGATAATCATACCTTCAACTACCTTGTTCAAGATGGCTTCGGTATGTATATGTTCTGAGTTATTTCTGTGGATTTTTTAGTGTTTTTTTTAGAAATTGGGGATAAATTCATGATGCGTATGTTTCCCATTTACTTAACAGTGTTTTGTTTGGATGATTTTTTTGGGTTTCCCGAGATTTTCATTTATATTTGTTTTCTGAGGTTTTTTATGTATTTTTGTAATAGCAAGGGAAAGATTTTTCTTTTTCTTGAAGGAGTTTGAATCTTTGATGGTTTCTTCTGACTGAATTTGGATCTATTTCTTATTAATGGGTATGGTCATGCGATGATATTCTAAGCTTGTTATTTTCTGACGAGTGTTTCGATCTTTTGTTATTTTTCTACTGTGTAATGTTTTTGTTTTCTTTGAACTAATCCAATGATAAAGTCATGTAAGTTGTCTCAGAATAGTTCAGCTCACTTATCCATCAATTATTTTATTTGTAATGAACCAATTTCTAGCCCTACACCTCTTCATTCCTATGTTTATAGATTAAGCATTTTTTTGTATGTCCCTCTTCCATGCAAGAGTAAAGCTCTTCTATGGCAAAAGTATAGAAATATATATATCATATCCCCTTCCTTGGATCGTATTTTGTTTCAATAGAAGATGTATTTAAAAAAAAGTGTATAGAAATATAAAATCTATGGAAGTATATAGTTGATGACCTTTCAAATATTCAATTGATAACATATTTTATTTCAATAGAAGATGTATTTAAAAAAAAGTGTATAGAAATATAAAATCTATGGAAGTATATAGTATGAACTTTCAAATATTCAATTGATAACAGTTAGATATATGTAAGACATAGGTGTAAGGTTTGAATCTATTTACTGTATTCAAATATAAATATGATTATTATTTATATTTAAATATCATTTTTTATTCCAGAGCAAAATTAAAAAACACATTATTCAGGTGTCACTTGGCACAATACATCTAAGGAGGATTCTGAGATCCTTTAAGCAGAAGTTACAGCAGTCAAAACCTCCACATTCTCAAAAAAGGTTTTAAAAAAAGTCAACTATGTTGTTATGAATATTTTACCACAATCTATCAAAATAGATGTCATCTATGACAAAGCCCTGTTGCAGATTACAAAGAAAATAATAGACCAATAGATACCAAATCAAAAGATTAAAATCCCAAGTAGCATGGGTACTTATGCTTCAGGGTAGGCTACATGTACCCTGAAGCGTAAAAACCTCTTAATACCAGTAATAATTCTAAAATGCCCACAAATATTCGAAATCCCACATTTTGATAAGTAATAATAATATATTGGTAATGGATGATCTTTACATTACAATGAATGGCCCGCTTAAATATAGTTTGGGCACCTTTATTGAGGAGTCGCATCTCTTCAATAATTATAAACGATATTTATTATTAGTAATTATTGTAATTTATTATATATATTTTATTATTTTATGTTTGTAACATTGCATTTCCCTTAAGGAAAGCTTTGTCCTCAAAGCTTTGTTTAGTGATGGACTTATCAGTTATTTTTGTCCGTAACATCTTCTCATGTCCCTCTGAAACTGTAACTCCGATACTTGATGAACATGGCGATATAATTTTCGAATCCCTAAACTGAAAGGTCGCATTTCTTGGGAAGTGACCCATCTAAGATTTACCTTCATCGGAGCTGAATGTTAATCGCCTTGTTGGGTAAATCTTCTTGTTTTTTGTTTAGGTTGTAGATTTTGTGTTCCTTGGCATCTGAAATCATAACTTCTTTGTTTATGTTCATTTTGGTCCCGTCGTTGGTCAAAATGACTTTTATAATTGGGGTGTCGATAAAGAGTTTTTATTGTTCGTTTTTCTGGTGGATTGACTTCTTTTTGAACTGTGATGAGGACCGAATTTGTTTTTGTTTCTTCTTCCTCAACTTGAATTTGTTTTCCGAAGAGTCTAGATGCTTCCTTCTAGATTTTCGCACTCTAAATCTTCTCTAACCTTTCATCTTGCGACTTTTTTCCCTCTTTTAACTTCTTGATTTGTTCCTCTAGTTCTTCATTAAAATTTCTCAGGTGTCGGTTTTCTTCCTCTTTATCTAGTATGTTTCCTTCGGTATCTTGGTTTGATTGTTCTGTCCTCTTAGTACTTTTTAACTTCCTGATTTTTCCAATTAATGCCTTGTTATGGTTTTTTAACCGATATATTTCTTCAATGTTATTTGATAACGTGCTTTTAACAGCTGTAATCTCCAATTTGTGCGTCTTTTTAGTGTCATTCTCTCTTTGTTGGAGTTCACTAATCCGTTGTTGAAGGCAGAAATTTTCGGCTTCTTGACTTTCTAACTTTCTTTGGACTTGCGCCAATTCAGCATCTTTGTCCATGATGAGCTTGTTTAGATGCTTTATTTCTTCTCTTAAATCGTTATTGCTTGTATATGGTGATTCTTCATCATTTTTTGACTTTCTGATTTGATCTTCAAGCTTTTGATTATGAGTTTTTAAATGTGATATTTTCTCATCTTTATTTGATAACATTTTCTTAAATTCTTTATTAGCTTTTTCTAACTCATATTTTTTATCCTTCAAGCGTTGATTCTCCCATTCTTCTGAATGAGTAAAAAAAAATTGTTTCCTAATCTCGAATTGAAGATCTTTATTGGTCGCTTTATATTGCTCTAATTCGTCCAATGTTGCTTGTAGCTTTGCCTCCAATTTTGATTTTGAATTCGCCAAAAGTTGATTTCTTGGACGATAACTTGGTCTTCTTTTGACTTCAATTTCTTCAATGATAATGGTCTTCGACTTAAAAAGAAATTATTGTTTGGACTTGAATTTATTTCTTCTTATTTGGTCTTCAATTTCAAGGGTAATAATCTTTAATAATTAGATTTTCCCCACAATGTAATGAACAAAATATATAATAAATAATATTCAATATGATTCTTCTTGTAAAAATATTTCTTTTGATGCTCTTTTAATCTTATTTTCCCCTTATTTTTTGTAAAATGGTGTAGAATGGGTGGTTGGGAGGAATGATTGTTACCTTCCCCACCCAGGTTCAAATCTCGCTCGCTTTTTGTTTGTTGTTGGAGAGTAAACCCAAACCCACTTATTAAGAAACCATGTGCGGAGAAACCACGTGTGGTTTTACTTCTTTACTTTTACTTTTTTTTCTTTACTCGAAGAACAGTAACTTCGCTCTGATACCAAATGAGACGAACAAGATTCGTTAAATGAAATATCCATTGTAGATAAAACAGAGAACAAAAATCCATATAGGAAAATATATATTAAATGTAAATTGATAAGATATGAGATGTGAGATGATTACAATGCAATGAGAGGCCCGGTATAAATATAATTCCAAAGGGCACCTTTAATGGTTGTTCACAATGGTTATGTCCCTTGGATAACTATTGTTAATTATTATTATTAATATTATTATTTAATAATTTATATATTTTAGGTTTGTTACATACCCATATCGGATACTCGTACTCACGTATCGGATACCCCGTACCCCGCCACACCTTGCCGTACTCGAAACTTGGCTGAAGTACCCGAGACGTTTGTCATGGATTCAAGGGACGTTGATTTCAGAACGGACGGGTACCCCTATTTTGGGGACACCTAGGGACGCTAGGGATCAGTTTTGTACGGGGTACCCCTATTTTGGGGATGCCTAGGGACCAATTTGGAAAGTTAGTAATATTAAATTCTTAAAGTAAAAGTGACATTCTCCTTATCTTTCATTTTCTATCCTTTTACTTAAATTTTTAACATTACCATCAATTGTTTCAAGATGTTTGAGAGTGGTTCCAACCTCATTGGACATCATATGCAAAAAATAGAATTTTAGATCCCATTCTGAATTCAACAGACTTAATGGTTTTCATGATTTCAAGATTGCAACGTTTCCATTGGATTATATCATGTATGAGGGTATGGGATTAGCATTTAATCAAGCACATCAACCTATTTATTTATCTTGATGCCGATGATGCTTATTGTTGAACTCCTATGTCATGAACTTAACAAAACCATACCCTTCACTCAAGCAAAATCACTTATTAAGCATGGGAAGATTTTTCTACTAACACTTGGATTAGGAAGTTTCATCAAAACTCTAGGGTGTTGGCCAATGTCCTTGAGGACCAACTTCAAGATTTAAGGTAGAGGCAAGGGCTAGAGCCTATAGGAGAGGGCATAGGGTGTTATTAATGAATAGGATCCCAATATAGGCAAGGATTTTGAATGTAATTATTTGTTGTAGCATGAAGTTTTTTGGACTCTATAGGCCATTTAGCCTCTTTGTTTATGTATTTTGGGTCAGATATGGATTGCACTTGATTTTTTTTAGTTGTATGCACCCTTGCTATATACATGAGAAACTTTGCATATTTGTGTATAATGGTTTGGATTCATATGGATGCACATGAATATATATGTACAATGAAAATGATTTAAATTTAATATGTATTATAATATATATATATAGTAACCCCGACGTACCCAAGTCCCTTGTTTCAAAAAGTCGGTCCTCATCCCCACACCCGTCCTCGTACCAAAGTTTCTTGGCAACTTAGTTAAAATCTGTTCTAACTTCAAACTAATATCCAAAGTCTATGGACATCAATATGTAAATCAAAGTGTCACTTTGGACTACCTCTGGAGACCACCTTGAAATTCAATGAGCATATGTTCTTCAGACAACAACTGAAGTCCTTCCACTTTTTCAAAGGAAAACTTTGTGAGATTCCCCTATCTTCCCTCAAATATTTGGATGGAGGATGGTGTTAATTGCCAGTGGCCGGTAACCTCAAGGGACTTGACCAGATTGGAACCTATGACCCATTGACAACATGCCTTGGTGGATAGTCCAATTAATTGAGCTAACCCTTGGAGATTTTTAAATTTGAAATACATTGGGGTTAAAAAATCATTTAATATAATTCCTCTGGGTGCACCACACATTCCACCACTACCTCAAGGTGATACCATGGCTCTAGGAAAGCCCTCACGGGAATTGAACCTTACCCAATGCTAAAAAAACCCCACTCTTCATTGTTGGATCCAACCCCTTTGGGCATATATATATAGTGGTTTGACCTTGGCCAAATTTAGTTCGGTTTGACCAGTTCTTATGACATTGTTCTTGAGCAAAAGCCTTTGGATGCCTTATTTCCTTCTTTGTGAGTTGGATTTTTCTCTTATTGTTGACAAGCCTGCTAGTGATTGCATTTCATGCTGCATAACATTAAAGCAAAATTTCAGTATGGAATCTGATTCAGACAAGTCTTTTTCAGTACTGCTCTTCAAGTTTCTACTTGGTAAGACTTTTAAAATTTTATATTTAGTCCTTTCTTTTTATGGAATACTAATACACATGAATCCCAACATTTTTATATTCTTGTACTATGGGAAATATGTTGTTTTTTTGTTTTTACTAAAGGATTGTTTGCATTAATGTTACAAGTATTTAAGGGAAAATTTGATTTTTGGAGTTGGATAATATTTATAAGTAGTGTCTTTAGTTTTTTGCTTAATCTTTGTCACGTTCCCTCTTTAGCAGTAGAGCATTGTGTGGTCTACTTACCCATTTTGTCACACATAGTGAGGTTGTGTGGGAATGTTGGTAGAAAGAGGACAAGGTTTTCACTCTTGAATTGCTTGTCATGATGGTATCTTTTGTTTGGTGTGATTTGGTGCCATTTGGGAAATTTTATGGTTTACTATTGTTAGAAATGGCATGTGGAGGACCTTGTCTTTTTAGCGGAGGATTTGTAGGATAGTGATGGATTCGACCTTGACATCTAGCAAGTTGGTGGAAGCAGATTTGAGTCTAGTTTCATTGGAGAACAACCTCATGCTCGTGCATTTGTTCTTTTGGTAGTTATGAGTCAAAGAATGATGGTGGGTCATTGCGCTGAGAGGTGCTCTACAGCCCAGTATGAGGGAGATCTTGTAACATGTGAGTGTTTGTCGAGTTTGTTGAGTGTTTGTCTAGTAACAAAATAATACAAAGTAAAGAAAAAAGAAGTAAAAAGTAAATATGAGACTTAAACTAGAGACTTTAGAGCTTAGGATTAGGTGATAAATATTATGTCGGTCATAAACAAAAAATAATAATTCAAAGTAAAAGGTAAATATGAGACTTAAACTAGAGACTTTACCTTTTACTTTTAATACAAAGTAAAAAATAAATATGATATTTTAGAGCGTTTATCGAGTAACAAAATAATACAAAGTTAACAAAAAAGAATAATACAAAGTAAAATGTAATAAATATTAGATTGGACATAAACTAAAGAAAAAAGAATAATACAAAGTAAGAAGTAAATATGAGACGTAAACCAGAGACTTTCGAGCGTAGGATTAAGTGGCTCAGGTATTGCACTCAAGGATCTATTCAAGGAGAGGTTTACACCTCGGGATATTTGATCCCTCTCGGTGCTTGATAAAGCCTAGGATCTGGATCTATGCTGGTATATTTTCACTTAACATGTTTTTTATTGGATCTTAAGGTGATATACGTGTTAAAATACACTTGGATTAAGGACAGTCCATGTGTGTTGAGTGTTTAGGCTTGAGTGAATGGGGTCCTAACACCTAAATGTTTACTCTAGAGTAATAGATGCCCTATTATGAACACTACCTAGACTTTTGTGTGTTCACTCACCTTGAGGTAACATTTAGGGTTTGGGAGGCCAAGCAAAGAAAAAGAGATAACAGATGTTTGGAGGGACTATCCTATTCTATTGGGGCATTTTTGAGAGCATGTCTTGGACAACTAAGTGTGGCAGCTACAGGAAACAGGGTTTGATGACAAACCAGATCTTGCTGAGGGTTTGAGGGCGCAAATCTTTAGACTTTCATCCACCAAAAAAATGGCAGCAATCCATCAGGTGGTAGTTGGATTTAGTAATTTGCCAGAATTTTAACATGTTTTTGGGCATTGTTTCAACTATACATTTTGTTTTCAGCATTTACAGACGGTTTCCTTCATTTGCACCTGTTATCACATTTCTTGTAGCAACCCAAATAATTGGTCCTATTCAGGACAACAAAGAAAGATGCTTGCTAAAGCTATGACCCTCGAGGATCCTACCCCCCAAAAGATATATTTGGTCATCAGTCGTCACCCCGGGTAGGTTCTCGTCACTTTAAGCTAATTAGGCACTAAGGGTGAACGGAGCTAGCTATGGGGGCGACCCAAGCCTAGTAGGGTTCTAGACCCCTTTTATAACAACATGATACCTATGAATAATTGATGATAAAAAAAGACTAATTATCTTGGGAATGCTCTCTTGATCTATAGCGGAAATGTTAAGGCTTTAAGCTTAAAATGATGAATGTAGTTCGATATAAGAGAATCAAGCCCAAATTATTAGAGAGATCAAAGAAGCAGGGATGCTAGGGCATTAGGGTTCTAGACCCCTTTTATAACAACATGATACCTATGAATAATTGATGATAAAAAAAAATTAAGTATCCTGGGAATGCTTTCTTGATCTATAGCGGAAATGTTAAGGCTTAAGCTTAAAATGATGAATGTAGTTTGATATAAGAGAATCAAGCCCAAATTATTAGAGAGATCAAAGAAGCAGGGATGCTAGGGCATATAGATCCAAGTCCTTCTCTTTTGTAGAATGATCTAAGCAATATCAAAAGGCTTGAGAATGATTTAATTACAAACCCTAACAACAATATGACTTGCTATCTTCACTAGATCATACACACTCAAACAGACAAGCAAGTCAAAACACATCACAAGTGGAAACAACCTCTAATCCCAAGAGCTAATTGTGAAGTTTAAGAGATCAGTGCTTTTGGTGGGCAATGGAGTCACAATTGAGTAAATGAGCGCAATAAGGCAAAACGACTCCTTCCACAAGAGATTTGACCTCACAAAAAACTTTGATGCAAGTTTGTTTCAATAGACCAATGATGCTTCAATGAATAAAGATACAAGGTTAGAATGCATTCATTATCCCCAATGATGTTGCCCTAGGACAAATAATAATGGCCCAAGAGAAAAAATTATTTCTTCCCAAGATATTTGGCCTCTGCAATTCAAGATAAAATCGATTTTGATTTCGATGGGATCTTAGAGAGACACCAAGACAAAACAATATGAGGATTGAATGAACTCAACCCCTATGCAATAGAGATCCTTTAAAATTAAAATAAATTTGTTTTATGAATCGTGACCAAATGAAAGAGATGATAGTTCGATTTGGGGTTTTGTATAGACGCCTAAGGAGACATCACAAGAAAACAACCTTTTCACTAGTGCATTCGGCCCCTCTACAATGCAAATAAAATTGTTTTGATGAACAAAGGCCAGACTTTAGGAAAAAATACTGAAACGGGTTTTATCAGGATCTTAGATTAACGCCCTAGGGAAAACGAGATCAAATCATACAAATTTGGCCCCTCTACAAAAGAAATTGATCCCTTCTCTTGTAAAATCGGCTTTCACACTTAGAGAAATATTAGATTTTTTCCCAAATGAATTGATGCAGGAAAAGAATGCTAGGGTTTATGGCCAATTTGTGAGTGTTTAGAGTGACACCGTATGGGAAACAAGAAAAACAACCTCTCTCTTATGAACTCGGCCTCCACAAGCACAATAAAAAAAATCTGAAGAGGAATTGGCCTTCCTCCACTAGTGATGTGATTTTGTAAAAAGAAAAGTTTGGTTTATTTTTATTATGAGTGACAATTGGATGCCAAAGATTTCAAGTCATTTTCATGCACATACCTAGATCCAGCGTAAATGAATGAGTTCGTCCGCTCTTCTACAGTTCCAAATGGAGTTCGGTCTCTCTTCAAGTCAAATTGCCTTTCAAAACCCCAGTGAATTTTTACCTGCACATTCAACAAGCAAATAATCATAAGGTGTTCACAATAACTAAAAATTTAACTCGAGATTTGCAAAATAAAAATTATTGAGCAAAGAGACAAGAGAGATCTAGTTGACAAATCAATGGCCATAGCAAATGCGATTTGCATTCACAGAGAAAACCCTTGTTGGAGAGCGAGTTTCCCAAATGGTGAAGTCGCCCTCTTTTTCCCTGCCAATTAGAGATCACCACAAAAATTTCGATTTACTAGAGGAGAAATAAAATCCAGTGGAAAAGGAGTATTAGAAAGACAAAAATCGATCCATCATTCTCTACGACACAAGAAATATGCAACAAAATTAGTTTGATATTATTTTTCAGAGCCAAAATTCCATTACAAATGAGGAGCTCCGTCTCTTTTCTAGCTAAGAGAGGATCTAAATTCCTAACCAACTTTTTGATCGATGGTTGAGATTTAAAGATAAAAATAAAAAATAAATGGTGGAGATTTAATCTCTCACCAATACATGGATCAAGCTGGAAAAGGTCTAATGAGGGGGGCCAATTACCTCATATACCCATAATACAATCATAAAATATAACAATGATACAACATATGTCATCTATGGGGCTCAAATCATCCCTAGGGAACTATTTTGGAACTTACATAGACATTTAACATGATACATAAGTCACTCATGGTGAAAGTCGCCCTCCTAGGGAGAAAGACGCCTCATGGGGGGAAATGAAGCTCGTGTTATGATGACATGAAGATATGCCATGAAAGTCGTCTAATAACATCTAGGGGACCATGTCCACACAACCCAAGACACATCTTTCCATTCATTAGCCCCTTGCCACACATATCATACCTTGGTCACTTTTAATTAATTGATTTTTTAGTTGGAATTCTCTGTAAACATTTAACATGCTCATAAGTGACTCTTCTTTTGCCAAAAATGATAATCTGACTGCATGAATGGATTCGGAAACATCAAATCCAATAGGATCCACTACTCATACATCTTGGAGCAGTCTATCATATCCTCTGTGAATAATTTTCCTTTTTTTATTTAAAAATTGGCTTAATTATTTCTACTGACTTTATAAAAATAATGAATTAAACCAATTTTCCACAATCTGATGCATGGAATGGTCCAATTTACCCCTAAAGGCACCAAGATGAACACTGACAACCTATAGTGGGGTCCTGCTGCGGGGTTGATCCATTGACCAAGTCAAAACTGACCAAAAATGAAATTGAGCATAAAAATCAATACTGCTACATGCAAGAGGTGTTAGTTTGCTTATTATAACAAGTATTGAAATTCAAGTAAGTGCTAAGTCATGCCATACAATGGTGATCAAATCAAAAGAATAGCAAAAGTAAGACAATTACTCAGTGTAATTAAGCAACAAAAGTGATAGTTCCAAGTACATACTTCAATTCACATTAACCACAAATGTAAACTATAGATCAATCCCCTTTCTCTCTCTTGGGTGAGGTGGAGAGCACAACAATATTGGCTTTGGTTAAAGTGAGGTTTGACATTTGGATAGACTTAATTCACCTTCGGAGAAATGGGATTTACGGGGCCACTATGACATTTGTTGGACTAGCGAACAATAGGGAAGGGAGGTGTCTCACAGATGGATAAAGTGCTTGAAAGGAACCCTTTCGACTCTAACAAACCCCCCATTCTTTTATTCCACGATTTTGCATTTCACATTTGACTTTCATTTCATTTCACTGCATTTCTTTGGATATATCATTGAAGAACATTTTTCATTTGTTTTTCCTTTAGTTAGCTTCGTGACTAAAAGGTACCGGAAAGCCTTGTGAGCTCCATTACTACCATGACCTTAGCTCCATTTCCAACGAGCATCCATAGCCCCAATAGAGTTGCCACAGTAATGCCTTCTTGGGCAAGTAGGCGGAACATCATACAAAGGATGAGTACCTACCCCTTTAGCCATTAACTAATTTCAAGGACTTTTAAGCATTTCACAATTTTGGGAGTACTTTCTTTGAGTCTAGTGGATACACTTTCGGTGACATAAGCACTCAATCATCCTAGGTGCAAGACGAAAGAGATTGACAGGACTAAAGACAAAGCCACACACTTCAAAGCCGAGACACAGGAAAACATGGAGGTTGTCCAATCCAAGAGGTCACAGTGGGGGAGGTCCTTAGGTTTATCAATCAAGTCCAAGTCAAGGGATTTTAAGAATCAAACGAAAACACACGGATGGGTGGATTAAGACTGTGATGTGGACCAGGAGAGGGAGAACTGATCTATACTTTACATATGGATTAACCCAAAGAAAAGCATGCAAGAGAATCGTAACACTAAAGTCACTACATCACCCCAAGTGCAAGTCCAACTTTGTGCCTAAGGAGCTTCCCTTCAACAACACCAAACACTGATTTCTTCATATTTAATGATATTCCACATTTCCTACACCTCTCAAAAACCTATCTAAGGTGTTTTACATGAGCACTTCTATCCTTTGAGAACATAGTTAGATCATCTTGATATATTTCAATAATTTTACCAATGATGTCTTTGAAAGCAAAATCCATAGCTCTATGAAAAGTGGATCTAACATTTAACAATTGAATGGCATCCTTAGATATTCTATTGCCCCCCACGATGTAGTGAAAGTCGTCTTATGGTGATCTTCTTCTTTGACCAAAACCTCATTGTATCTTGAAAAATCATTCAACATAGATAATATACTCAATCTAGTCACTCTTTGCAATAGATTTTCCATATTATGAAATGGATAGTTGTCTTTTAGGGACAAGTGGTTCAATTTCCTGAAGTCCACACATAATTTGATCTTGTTGTTCTTCTTTCTCACTACCCCTAAATTTGCCACCCAAGATGAATATCTTGTGGGAGCAATGATCTACACTGTTAACATATTCTGAAGCTCTTTGTCATGTCCCCAATTAAATGATTTTCAGATAAATAATTAAGTTTCCCTACCCAATTCCTAAGGGTTATGTGGAAGAATTAAAATAATGACATTTAACCCCAAGGTCTATAGTTTCTCTTGAAAATTCAATATTCTAAATTGATGGTGGAAAAATAGGCCAATAAATTATGGAATAAATGTTAAATGCTCCAAAATGAAGTGGCATTAGGTCCTAGTTGGACTCAGGGGTGCATAAGTGGACATGTGGGGTCCACATGAGAGAATATTCCTCCTTTAAACATGGAGCCATCACCAAATTCGAGTTGGAAGGGAAGAGGTAACATTCATGAAGGAAGAGGAAGAGTCATAGGGCTAAAAATAGGCAATGACAGATTTTATGACAACTATGACAAGCATTATGACACTTATGATAGATTCTATGACACCTATGACACTTATGACAGATTCTATGACATCTATGACAATGTAAGAGCTAAAAATAAACCAAGAGGGAGCATGAGAGGAGTTACACATCTCCAAAGCATCCAAAAGATTCCCCAAGTCAAATTCATGGAGGAGTTGGAGACAAAAGATGAGCCAAGTGTCATGTGGGGCCAATGAAGGGTCATAACCCCCACAAATTCGAATTTCATGAGTAATTAGGAGATAATTTGAGTTCTAAGGAGGTAAATGACTCAACTAAAGTTATTAAAAGGATGCCAAGTTGAAATGGAGTAGATTTTGATCATTTTTTATTTGCATCTTTGCAATTTGGAGAGCTTCAAGCTTGTCCTTGCACGGTGGATGTTCATCCTCTCTGCCTTAGTACCAATTTCTAGGGTGCAAGATTCCCATCCAAGTTGGTTGATGGAGAGGCCATTCAGACCTCTTAACAGAGCTTCATGGAGATGTTTTGATGCAGGTTCAACCCCCATTTGAGTTCAAGTTCATATTCTCTCTTCCTTCTCTACTATCATTCTCCTATCTTTCTCTCAATGTTCATGTAAAGTGAGATAGTGCACTCTTTGTTGCATATAGATAATGGATGGCTGTTGTTTTGACCTTATGAACTTGTTAATGGATGCATAAATCTGTAATGGATAGATCATGAGAGCCACAGCTCGAAATACTAAGCACTTCATGTACTATATCTCCAAGTAACATTGATATTCGAGCTAGTTTCCTCTTTCTCTCAATGTCATGTAAAAGTGTGATGGTGCACTTCTTGTTGCATATAGCTAATTGATGGTTGCTATTTCGACCTTATGGACATGTTAGTTGCTGCATAACTCTGTAATAGACATATCATGAGAGCCACAGCTCGAAATCCCTTGGACCATATAAGAAAACTCAAGCAAAAACCACCATTTTGAGCCATTGTGCCCTTGTATACATTTATGAAACTTTGAGCATTTATATATCAGTTTTGCACCAGACTTCCTCTGAGTTTTGTAGCTGTTTGAGAAGCCTATTATTTACTGTACATGAGACATAAATGTTATGCAGACCCCTTTTTGCATTTGCTTAGAATTCCATGTAAAAATCTATGCTATATTGCTCACAATTTCCAAGCAATGAATGTGTTTTGTAACCTTCTGTTTTAAGAGTGCCTTAGCAAGCTATAAATCTGAATCAATGTTGCACCTAGGTTGTTTTGGAGTCCTTGATATGATCCAAGTGTCTATTCTGAAAGTTGGGAGGGTCGAACAGCATTTGGGAAGCCAAAAGAGTCATCTACCCTTGGGGGTTTTAAGTTTTTAACATCGATTTTCCTAGTATTTTTGCCTTTCATTCTCCAGTTGTAAATGCAAGTTGTTGAATTCTTTAGAGAGTGTCCAAGCATTTAATAGCTGCATTAGTGTGTCCTAATACACCTCAATCCACTCAAGAGATAATTTGAAACCATTTGGGGTCATTTGGGACAGTTTGGGGTTTCACTAGTCCAAGGTTCGAAAATTGGCCAAATTGAGTAAACTTTCAAATTGGGGATATTACATTCTCTTTGAATATGAGGAGCAAGATTAGGATTTATATGCCTTTGATTTTGTCTAAATGGCTTAGCTTCTCCTTTTAGTAGTGTTCCAAGGGGACGCATCCCGAAGGGTCGGGAACGTGTTTCAACGTTTCTTGCGTCCCGGGGACTCTGAAACTCCATGCGAAACGTTTCAGGACATCTCGCTTTGGGCGAAACTTGGCGAAACGCACAGCGAAACGTTTTGGTGGGCGGCAAAACTCGACGAAACTTGGGGGGACTTCCTAGCGTCCCTCCCGAAACTCTGAAACTCCGGCGAGACTTGTGAGCGTCTCGCCCGAAACTCTGAAACTTCGGCGAGACTCAAAACTGAAATATCAAATATCAAATGACAAAGACTCAAAAGTGACAAACATGAAATATGATGTTCATGTTAATCATAGATTCATATATTAATATAATCATGATGAATCGTGTAATGTGTTTGAACTTTGCATTTACATTGCATGATTGCACAATGATGAATGTAATTCACTAATTTGCATGGTATGGTTTGTTATGTTTAGTAATTCACTAATTTGCATGGGATGGTTTGCTATTGTTGGGATTTATATTTTGCATATTTTTAATATTTTTAAAAATTTTATGACTCCTGCGTCCCACCGCACCCCCCCGCAAATTTCTCTAAAATTTGGGGGTGGTCTCCCCGCACCCACGTCTCGAATGTGCGTCTCCCCTCACCCACATCCTGTCGTCTTCGAACCTTGGGGGAACATTGTCTTTTAGGAATTGGTTTGCTGAATAATATATCCCTTATAGGATTTAAGATAATCATATGTCCATGCAACTACATTTGTATACTCCCCAATGAGATTTTCAATCTCCCTTTTCTCATCTGCTAAAGTATTCTATCCAATTTAGATGAGCTTATGGATTTCTATTGATCCAATATTTTTCTCAGTAGTGTCTCCTGGCTTGCTTTCTTACTTCTTTTGTTTACATATGTTATGTCTATAAAAAATCCTCTCAAAAGGGATAGCATCTTGAGGAAGTTTGTTATCTTTTAATTCCTCAACCTCAATTTCTTCCTCATCTTCTTCTTGCCAATTATTTGGTTTTCTGAAAACTCTTGCAAAGTTGTTTAAGAATCTTAACACTTGAGGATCATCACAAAAACCTGCCAATGTTCATAATTTATCAAGAATAGAAGGCTTGGATATAATTTCCATCCTACATTCTCCAAATTCAATTCCTCACATGGTTGAAGATTGGATGTTTCTATTGCTTGTTATGCCTCAAAGTGTTCGAAGCGTTCCTTCCAGATGTACCAAAGTGAGGGGTTTATTTTTCTTTGTAAAGGCCAAGTTTTGGGCCTATATTGTGTAGAGTGTTGATTTTGGGGCTAAATACCCCTGATCAGTTCATGGTAGATACCCTTGGTTTCCACCTCAAGAAGATGTTGGCCTTGTGGCTCTGTTGACTACCCTTTGGGTGGGTGTTTAGTGTCCTTGGGATAGATCATTGGGACACATGGCCACACTCATATTTTGCTTTGTAGAGGTGATTGCGCATGTAAGGGTCGTCATACATCACACCTCATTTTTCCCACTTGGACCTATTATTGTGATGTAAAACCCCTCCTCTCGATTTCTAGGTCTCCAGTCCCATGATGTCATTCCTTAAAGAAGAAGCCTACATCGTTAAAAAGGAGGGCATTGAGGGAAAATCATATATTGGGGTTAGTTGGGGCATGATGCCCTCCTTTTGGCTCACCTTACACTTGGTAGAGCCTAATTGTACATTTTTGTTCTTATTTTATGTCATTGTGTGGCCCCTAGTTTGTGGGTGCACTAACCTTAAATTTTATGATTTGTTATTACCTTTGTAGGCTTGAATTTGTAAAAGGTTGAGAGTTGTCTCATATAAATAAGACAACCTCACCTCATTTGAAAAACATGGATAATGGTTTAAACATAATATATTTTATTTTTCTCTTGGTTTATTGGAGCTATTGAGTTAGTGCACACTTCTCTTGTGCACGCTTCTCTTGGGATGACTATTTTTTGCTTGAAGGATGAATGGGAAGTGTTCTAGGGTTTGATTTTTGCACATGACAAGTTGATGCTAATACTAGTTGTAATAACTCATGGGTGACCTAAGGTGCATTTCCTTGTTCATTCTTGATTAATGTTGGTAAGTTTATCTCCTAACCCTAGTTTAAAGTTGCTCTTGAAGTGCTTTGGACTAAGTTAGGGTTTGTTTGCTAGCATTTTATCAACTTGCTTGAGGATGCCATCCTACCAAGGAGCTCTCTGTTGTTTTATTGGGCCTTCGACTTCTTTATTTGCCTTAATTAGGGTTTTGCTACCTAACCCTTGGGGTTGCTAGCTTAGCCCTAGTTGTAAGTATCGAATACCATCTTAAGAGGAGGGAAGTTAGCCTTGATCTCTCATAACCCTAGGGTTTGAGACAATAATCTTATTTCCCTATCCTAATACACTCTCCATCTCTTTTTATCAAATTTTTAAACGTTTTACTTTATATACAAAAATATTCTACTATTGGAAAAACCTAAAAAATTAAAAAAGTAAAAAATCCAAAAATATATTTGATTTTGTATTTTTGGTCTCCACCCTAAAAATTCGCCCTAGTGTTTTATCCAAAAACCCTAAAGGGCATCTTCTTTTGAGCATGTGCATTGGGATATGTGAAATCATTGAAATTGAGGTACTACTAACTGTTTGGTATTTTTGGTTCGCCCTCAAAGTGCACCCTAGTGCAGTGGTCCTCTTTCCCTCAAGAGTGCACCTTTTTGAAGACTTGCCTAGTGAAGAGGTGTGAAATTGCCTTGAAAGGCGTGACATTTTTTTAGTTTTGTGATAAAGTGAATAACTTCACTATTGTATGATTATTGTGTCCTATTTAATATTGTTTGACTTCGATAAGGCACTAATCATAGCCATCAGGGTTTGGTGGAACGTATTTGTGATTTGTTGGTGGTTGCAAGTATCTTTCATCGATTAGGATCTCCCCCTAGGTTCTGGAGTTACCCGAAGTGTTGAGAGGTTAGACTGTGGTGACATTGGGTCTACTCTTTCCTAAGCTTATCGACACTATCCCTGGTCCACACAACCTAATTGTGTTAGGGCTGCTAGTTTGAACAATAACATTGCCAACACATCAACTTGTATGTTATGTTCCGTTGAGACCACATCAATACCAAGTGCATCAAATGACTCTAGAATCCCACACTGTATGCTTGTATCTCTTCAATTTATCATTTTTAGCAGTAAATTGACCCTTAACCTGCATTGCAACAAAAGTCTGAACCATCTATAACTTTTAACACTTTGATACCCATATCTATTGCAAGTTCTTGACCCAAGCATAGTGCTTCATACTTCGCAATATTATTCATGCAATTAAATTCCAATATGTAAGAAAAACCCATAGTGACACCTTGGGGAGATGTGAAGACAACTCGACCACCTACACTTGTTCTTCACTGAGCTCCATCAAAATGCATCCTCTAGGCCACCTTACTTTTATTTTCAAATGCTTCTTCACCCACATGGGCGATGCTCTTCTTCACTTAATTCATTCATCGAATCATTTGGATCTTCAACATGATACTTCACATGTGGCTCCTTGTGTAATGTTACATAGGTACCTTCACATGTGGGTATGGTGGCATAAGATAAGTCCATCTATTCATGAGATACAAAAAAGACTTCCCCTAAATATTGCAAATGAAGACCTCTTCTTCAACATAGTTCAGGCTATCAAAACCATTTGAACCTTCATTATAAGTTTCTTTTTCTATTTTAGGTGTGGGGCATGATCCTTCATCATGCAAATCTTGACATTTTCTACACCAAGGGAAATGCTCTTTGTTCACTATATTGGCTGGATTTGTAGTAACTAGAAGTCCCTGATCTTGGGGAGGTTTGTTTTTATCCCATTATGTATTCCTTCTTTAAAATTGTTTATACAAGGTTCTTTCCAATCAAAGGAATCTATTGTTTGTTACTGTCTCTTGTTGATTAAGAGTGGTAATAATTTCCTTAAGAGTCTCAGTCAAATATGGCATGACATCAGGAGTTGGATTTGCTGAATTTGGGGCTCTAGGTTTGTTTTCAATGTTTGATGTGGATGCCCTAGAACTGAAGACATCTACTTTACTAGTAGTAGAAAAAATTTCTTCTTTTTGATTGGCCATTTCTTGGGCCAATCAAATAGAAACCAAAGTTACCTTCAAAATCATTTGTGTAATACAATAAGATAACTTTGCTTTTGGGTTTAATGTCTCGAGCTATTTTGTCTTGTAGCTTTTGGAACTTCAGATTGAACTCCCTTATAGTGTCATTTTCTTTCTTTTTAATCTCATGGAGTTCATTAATAAAAAACCTACCATCTTTCTTTACATCGCATTGTTCAAAAATAAGTCCTTGAATTCATCCCAAGTTTTAATACTAGCACCATCGAGATTCCTAAACCACATTTTAGCATCTTCTTCCAATGAGAGCACAAAAAGTTTTATTACACCATCTTCGTGATTGTCGTCTACTTCATACTCTTCAGACTTCCATTGCCTTTTGAAAAATTTCCATGTGTTGAGTTGTTATGAGTCATGACATTATTGCCTGAATACATAGGAAGCTACTTGCTATATTTTTCAGGCATGTGATGAGGGGCTCCTTGGAGAGTTTATATCAAATGCTTTATATAGGTTACTTTTCCATGGGGTCATGGTTCTCCTATATCTTGAAAGATTTCAGGGCTTTTCTTGATTGAAGCTTGATATGTCCTTTTAACCCTTCTATGGTAAACTTTTTCTAGATTAACAAATTAAAAAAAAACTTTGAGATGAACTCGTTATGGAGTATCTTTTGGATGTTCTTTCTTATCTTTTGGATGTTCTTTCTTCTTGTGGAGAGTAGCCAGATGAGTTATCATAATAAATCTTAAATTGTGACTCATTAGATGTGTTGAAGCACATTCTCCTAGATACAGGAAATTGACTTTGTCTCCGGCAATGACACCAAAATGTTACCACTTAAACTTTGAGATGAAGTCGTAAATCTCCTACGGGGAACTTGGAGGTTGTCCAATGTTACCACGACACCTTCCCACTCTTTAGGCCGACTCTCCTTCTAGCACAAAGAGAGAAACCCTAAAAAAGACTAAGTTTTGTGGATAACAAAAGGGAAAGTTAATTTATTAAAATTTTAGGGTTGGTTGGGAGCAAGATTAGTGCCTAAATCAGTCTTGCGTATATGAAGTTTGTAAGACAAAAAATAGTAGTGGTTTTCTTATGATGATATGATAGCATATGACACGAATTAAGAAACTACAACTAGCATATCAAACTGGTCTCTAAGAACAGATTACATTTGAGAGGAATCCAGATAAATAAAGAAAAACCTTTAATTTAAACATGTATAAAGGGTATGTCTACTACAAGATAATGCACATTACAGCTAATCCGAATTAAGAAAGAAGTCATGCAGTAGCATTTTCCAGCAATAGATATTAAGTTTTAGGAGGGGACTTAACCACAAATAAAATTCTTCTAACTGGAAACAGAGTTTCCAGATTTGCAGCCCTTCATAAACAAGTTCAATGCAAGAAATTTGAACATTAATCTTCAGCAATAAGGTTCCAAGCATGTGCCTCCAGCTCCAATAAACACCTAGCAATAGTCTCTAGTAGTTCTCCAAACTTCAACAACCATTACAATACGATGAGCTTCTCTTATATAGAAAATAAGTACAAAATCTCCTCATAATAAAATAATAATGTCCAAAGGAAAACCTAGATCTATCCCAGGGAGAAGTAAACAAAAAGTATCCACCCATTACCTCCTAAGTGACAAGCCAAATAAGTAATAAACAATAACTAATATGAAGTAGAAATGTCACATGTCATCATCTCCAAGCAAAACAAATTCTCAAGAGAGGACTTAAAACTCCAAGAATAGAGGTATGACCATGTTAACATGCTTAAATGCCCACCTAGAACAACCTCCACAAGTGTGCCCTCTGAGATCCAAGATCACACATGCTAAAGATAGTAAACATGACTAGGGTTTAAGATGAGCATAACAACCCTTGCCTTAAGATGTGTGCAAAATCAATAGAATAATGGGTCGTTCCACTGGGAGAGTGGTCAAGTCAACATGCACAATAACCAAATGTAACTAACTCCCCAGTAAGTTTGCCAATGAATATCTCCAAGGAATAGGGATGTGTGCTAGCATAAAACCATGGGCAAAGTTGTTGGAACCAACTCCAAATCACAAGAAAGGGGACAACCACATCCAAATATGCCACGTGTACGATAAAACCTCAATATAAGTGCCATGATATAGGAATAAGGGGAGCTCTCTATGAAAGAGGATGACAAACAAGTCAAAGGTGCTATCTCCATGTTAGGATTAGGCCCACAAACTAGGGTCCACCTAGAACAACCTCCACAATGGAATCAATGAATAAAAAACCTCAAGTAGTTGTTGGAAAGCTAGATACCATGTAATACATGCCAAAGAGAGAAGCACTCCACTCAAATGATGAGTAAGCATGCCACATGTGCCATCCCAATGCTAGATAAGTCAATATACTCAAGGGTGTTAGCTAAATCATCATAGAAACTTGTGCCAACCAGGAAACAAGTGTAATATAGGATATCCCATGCCTCCAAATATGTGAAAGATGACCAAAGGAGGGGAGCACTCTATTCTCTCATATTTCTAACCCCTCGATAGATATCACAACCATGCTCAATTGTTAAATCACCCAGGTTGTTTCCCCACCAAGGAACAATTTATCAAGGCATAGTTTATCACCATAGAAACCAAGGGGTTAGACAACCACCACATATAGTGCTCATTTGGAATAACCATATATCACGATGAATGAGCCATCAACAAAGAAAATAGACATCATCATAATCTACCCAATGTGAAGAGTAGATCAACATATAATCAAGAGTCAAGGTATATCCACCAAAAACATCTCCTCTTAGAGACATGCATCAGGGGGAAATGATACAATGGGTGTGTAAACCACAACTCTCCTCTAGACACCTCACATCCCATCAATGGTGGTGGTTGACAATGTCGCAAGGGAAGTGCCAAGGAATGTGTGTGCACCAATAATAATCCTCCTATGTCCATCAATTGTGACATTATTATCATCCTATGAACCCCTGACATGTATAATGAGAATGATAAGTAGAATTGGGTTGTGATGAAAATTACAATCATTGTGATAAAAATCAGTGTAAGCCCTGATACAATATGAAGGGTAACAGTCCCATAGGTCCAATAAATCCACCTCAAGGTTGGTTTACATTAAATATTCTCACCTCCTCCCTTAAACATAACTTTGAGGATCTATCAAGGTGGCATTGTCTCAACACCACTCCTTAATGACAACTTCCTGCAACGAACATCGTTATTGCAACTTGTCTTGAACAAATTCTACAGATATCACATCTTCCATTATACCCCCTTTAACACAATTGGTCTAGGAATATTGATAGCCAAAATATTTGACGATGACAATGTACAATAGAACAATTACCTTCACAACAACTCCACCCAATCCTCTTTGGAATGTACTGAAGCAAACTCGTGCAACAAGGCTTACAATGGATAATTCTTTAGAACTTAAACCTCCCAAACATCTCCACACACAAAGGTGGAGCAGCAAGAGCTTATGCACAAACAGTTAGAAGTTTAGAACAGGTTTTCCAAAAAGCACAGTCAAGATTAGTCACCAAAATCTTAGTTCTATCAACCAAGCAATCTCAATCATGGAAGTTGCAAACATAAACACATCTAAATCATGCAACATGAGCACCAACCATGGTCAATTACAAAGCTGACAAGAATGGTACAAAACTGAAATCAAAATAAACTTAGCTTTCTTCACTCAAAAAGCCCTCAGTTTCTCAGTGTTTGAAAATCAGTTCTTTGGTTTGTCATTGACCTGAGCAGTCCCTAGATCTTCATCTGCTTCTTCTTTGACTTCCTCTCAGTGTTTCATCATCAAATAACTCCGTTGATTTGTGTTGACTTGTGGAAACCATCAATCAGTTCTCAAAAGATTAAGTTGGGTTTGATTAGGGGAATTTTGAGGTCTAAACTGGGCCTCCTAAGGAAAATAATAAAATAAGAGTTATAAATTTTGGATGGAAAGAAATAAAACTAATTTTTTTCCTCACATTTTCAACTTATCTCCTTATAGGTTTACTCAAATTTCAAGTGTGGGCATTCATTAGATGCATAAAGATGCATAATTAAATTTTGCATCCAACGAGTACCCACACTATCATACTTTTGATTGAACCCCCATGAGATAAATTGAAAATATAAAAAAAAACGTTTAGATGTAGAATTAAATTCTGCATCCAACGAGTACCCAGACTACATACTTTTGACTGACCTGACCCCCCATGAGATAAATTGAAAATATTAAAAAACACGTTTGGACGTAGAATTAAATTCTGCACAGAATTAAACTGCATATTTTTTATCAACCCACAATGAGATAAATTGAAAATACAATAAAAAATATTGACCTAATGTGGGATAAACTAAAAATACAATAAATATACGTTATTTTATTGTATTTTCAGTTTTATCTCATGGTGGGTCAATCAAACAAAAGTATGCAGTGTGAGTACTCGTTGGATGCATGATTTAATTAGTGTGTCTACACTTGAAATTTGAGTAAACCTATGAGGAGATAAGTTGAAAATACGATTAAAATAGTTTTTTTCTTTCCCTCCAACACTATTCACGCTTATGGTTGACATCATCATCTTAATGTTATTGGTTCTATTGAAGTTATGTTGATAGCACATTGTTTCACCCTTATGGTTGACATCATCATCTTAATGTTATTGGTTCTATTGAAGTTGATATTGATAGCACATTGTTTGTTTTGAGGCCCATTTTTTACCTCAAAATTTCTCTAATGATACATCCCAACAAGTTCAACAACATCAATTTGGGTTTATACATTGCAACAAGCTCAAGAAAATCCCCCCTTAACCACATTGTGAGGGATCACAACAATCACTAAGGGTTGAATACAAGGCCTCCAATCAAAGCTGTCCTGCATGCAAAACATGTTCACAAGATTGTCCAATAGAGACGACCCAACAAACATTGCGACAACAACTAACCAATTAACAAGAATAAAGAGAACTGTATGTAGTCCTCAAGCACCTATTCAAATGTTGCCATGACCAATCATCAATGCAACCACATTCAATTATAGTAGTCGGCATTGGTCCAAAATTCTGCCGCTTATGCCTCTTTTGAAAGATTTGTAAGCATCACTTCCACCATAGCAAGAAGTTCTACTCTTCAATGAACTCCTCGTCTCTATGATGAGGGCATTGATATGGCAGGGTCTTGTTCCCACTGAAAAGAAGGTGCAAGATGTGATTCCTGCGCAAACAAAGGTGTAGGGTATCCCTACAAATCAACATAACTGTCAACTCAGGCATACTATCATCAACCAAATCATTAGTCGGTGTGTACATTGCTCTCTACAACTTAGTAGAATGTCCTTCAATGATAATCAAATCATCAGTGGGTACAAAATAACCTTCTTGCTAATCAATGGTAGAAGGACTTCCATACAGCAATGGAATTTCACCATATCCAAACCCTGCTCTCAAGGGTCTCATCTTAGGGTTTATTGGGACAACAATACTGTGTCCACTCTTCTCAAGTTCTCCACCTGTATAGCTCATCTGGCACAAAATCTAGGATCCAATGCCTTTAGGATGTTTTTCAAATTCAAGAGAAACTAGTTCATTAGTAGCCAACAATGCATGAGTAACATCAAAATTGTCTTTCTTATCAATACAAGAATTACTACCAGAAATATCATTAGAGGTATCATCAAAAACATCTTGAGAATCATCATTATTAATACACTACTGAGCAAGACATTTAACTTATGCAGAGCATCAAGAGCTGTTGCTTATTAGTATACATGAGGTCTTGACAAACCTCTTCATTGAATTTGTTTAGCTCATTTGTACAAACTGTCCAACTCTTAACACAGTTATCATACTTATTAAAACAAAGCTTTCTAACTTATAGACACAATCTTTCAATTTAACTTCAATTCTTCTTAACTTGGTGACTTCTTGAATAAGGCCCTGGTCGAGGTCACCCCTTGATCGTCTTGTGCTTTTGCACATGAAGTGTGAGGGTACCTGCAAAATGCTTTTTAAAAATATCTTAGGGACTAAACCAATGCCCCTCCTTACATAGAATTTCTCTCCCTTTTTAAACTTTGGAAAAGCTAAATTATGTGCCTCCCTCAAGCTTACTACACTCCCTTAAGCTTCTCCATAAATTATAATAGTTGGCTTTTTCATTATATAGCTAATACTGCCAAACCTTGCACGAGTTGATCTCTGTTTCCAGGATTGAACTTGCAGAAAAGTTGCTTTCAGTTTCAAAATTAATGATCTCTTTGATATAATGCCATGGAGGTGTATGCATCCTAAATGTTATCATTCATAAGATAGTTTTTCTCAGATTATATTATATAATCGTTACATGTGCTAGCACATTAGGTTAAATACTTATAAGATCCCATTTTCCAATCAGGCGTGGGCACTACCTGTTTAGAGAACACTCTGATAACATATATTGGTATCATTTTCTCTGAGCCTGCCTACAGAAAAAGGTGTCCATATTCCATTAGAGATTAGAAAGTTATAATTGCAAGATACCGAGGAGAGTTCCGAGTGGGGTGGTTTGTTTAATTTGGTATACTCTCAATATCATAATTGTATTTTTTGTTATAATTTATGATATTCTTAATATTATAGCTGTATTGATTTTGAATTTAATATTATTTTAATAAATTTCTGTTTTGATTTTGATTGTAAGAGAATGTAAACATTAAGTGTTGCAACTATCTCCGATTTCTCGTGATTTTTCTGAGTTTTTAGGTTGCTGAGTTTGAGTTTTTGCAGGTCCCAGTCTATGCTTGTCAGTTTGACATTTGCCTATGTCCTCGACTTTTGCTGATTTTGTTAATTTCTTAAGTTGATGACCCTTGCCCATTTTTTTTAATGCCGTTTTGCAACATTGGTAAATATAATACATGGAACATTCAATCTTTGGGTATTGCAATAGTATCATAGTGCAAGGTGGTCTTTTAATTAAGAAAACTTCATCTTCTATTTACGTGTCTGCCATAATGACACGACCAACTCAGCAGATAGTGTCTTTCTGTTTTAGTATTGTAATTTGCTTTCTGGCATTTACTGAAACTGTTTCACAGCACTCGTTAGAAACATGTTCTGTTCCAATTGCATATTGCTGTTCTTATCTAAAAAATGCACTGAATATATTCTTGTGTCTTTTCTTGTACTTCTTACTTCTTATTTCTGGATATTGGTTAAAAGCTTTGATGTGTTTTTTGACATTTTTTTAAATAAATACACGGAGAGGTGTTTGTATCTTAGAATTTGGGTTGGATTAGTTCCTATGCTTTTACTAGATTGCACAAGAATGGGACAAGCTTACTGTTCAGATTGATTTTATGGCAGTCGTTCAAAATTCGAAATAAATAATTATAAAAAAAAGGAATATCAAAATAACTTGTAGCTGATGCATGGATAACAAGCAGTTGGTGGCAGAAACATAACTTATGGTCTATCGATATTCACTAATCACAAGTTAAGTGGTTGTGCTAGTTATTCTATTATAAAAAAATAATATATACAATTTGTACCAGGGATAAAGTAAAAGTAGTACAACTGCTTATCTCTCCATTATTGAGATTAAAGATGAAATAAGGCCAACCGCCAGACTAAGCCGAAGCCGAAGCCGAAGCTGAAGCTGAGATATGCTTTTCATCTCTAATAAGCAAGTGATCTTGAGCAGAGACTTAGGAACATACCTTGTCTAAACGTCAGAAGTATATTAAAAATGCTGCTCTGTCTATTGAAGGCAATTATGTGTCTTGCCAGCCGACTCTTGAGACAATATGGGTATTCACTATTCAGTTACATTGATTCTTTTCCACATTGCTTTGAGGGGTTTGAGTGTCTCTTAAATCTGATCCCTTTCTCTACAATTCCGGTCCTTTAAGTGTCAATGGGAGGTCACCTTGTTCGCCAAAAGCCATTTTAACGAAAAGGCAACTTGATTTTCGTTGAATATCATGACCCAAGGAATAAATTTGATTACGTTCCTTGAATACCTTTGATTATGTTCGATTAAATTCAAATTCTGTAAAGTTTGAATAAGATTAGTGTATGTTATAAAGTGAAAATAGATTAAAAACCAAAAAAGTTAAAAAACAAAAAGAAATAACATCATGTTACAATTATAAAGTATAATTTTATTTTTATACACTATTGTTTATAAACATTTTTTTATTTATTTTTTAATTTTATTGTATCTTTACACATTGTTGAATTTTTTCCAAATTGCATGGATATCAAAATTGAACATGAACACGAACCAGGTGATTATGCCCACTGTTTAATTTGAAGAACTTGAAATCTTGAGAGTGCATGTATCAAATTATGTACAGTGCATGTATCAAATTCTGTACAGTATAAAGATGAAGAAAGGAAATGAGAGGCGACGGTGTTTAGTTGATTGAAGCTACGTTTTGTTTTTTTGCTGTTTTTGCCAGCATATTGTATCGTTGCAGATGAATCTGTTGGGAGCCAAGTACCACTGGCATTTCTGGAGCGTATCGAGGAAGATTTTAAGAGGAGATATGGTGGTGGAAAAGCTGATACGGCTGTTGCTCACAGCTTGGACAAGGAACTTGGGTAAGGATGTAGTTTTTCTTGATGTGTTCATTTCTAATGGCTTAAACTATACTAGTGATAGTTAAAATTACCCCCTTATCAAAACGTGCAGGTCAAAATTGAAGGAGCACATGCAATATTGTGTTGACCACCCAGAAGAGATCAGCAAACTTGCAAAAGCAAAGGCACAGGTTTCTGAAGTAAAAGGTGTCATGAAGGACAACATTGATAAGGTAGCCTTTGTTATCTTTTGGGTTAATTTTGTCAGCACGTTGATATTATTGGCAATTGACTTTTGTATATTACATAGCTACAAGACTTCTGGAAGCTTGTGGAGACTTGGCGAGTCAACTTGGCTTGGCTCTTTGCTTACTGTGTGTGCTATACTAGCATAGACTTAACCTCAAGACTCGTCAAGTATTGGCTGAGTTTGTGAGTCTGGTGAATAATTGCCGAGTATGGAAGAGATCAATGAATTGTTGCTGAGTTTTGCCAAGCTTACTTGCCATATGATCTGTCAAGCCATTGCAAAGTCTGCGTTGTTCTCCTGGTGCATTTTACAGCCTAGTATGGATGAGATGCGTAACCTCTGTGTGTCTTAAAGATTAAAAAAATTTCACCTCGATTTATTTTTTGTTAATAGATCTAGAGTTAAGATGGATCTACATTATAGAATTAAGATGGATCTACATTAGTATATCCATGGAGCAGCATTTTGATTTATGTTATAGTTTTTATTAAAAATGATCTGTGCAAAATTTTAAAATGCTCATGCACTGTTACAGATGCTTGTATGTATGGTTTCATTAAAAACTGGAAAATATAATTTTGTGAATGGTAAAATGCTCTGTCTATGTGCCTAGGCTCTTGCAAAGTTTATATTTGTGAATTTTGCAAGCAGAAGCATATCAAAAGAACGAGGAAGAATGCCTTTGACACAAGTAACTTCCACCGACACATCTGGTCAATAAAATGTTGGAACAATCACTCGAAATGATCATAACAAATAATCCTAGTTTCGCTTCACTGAAAGGGCCAAGTTCCCTATTTTGTATGTTTTATAATTATTTGGGATGACAACAGACAGGGTTGGTAAAAGCCACAAATAATCTTTTTGAAGCAATGGAATAATGCTTTTACAAAAAAAATTGTGGGTAGAGCAAATTTAAACATGGTAACTTAGTTGTCAACCTTCTGGCTAGGAACTTCACGCTGCAGCCAACCCAGCATACTGGTTTTCAGGACTTTTACATTGCTAGGTTGTGGGTTGATAATGTCCCAAATTGTTAACGAATGGGGAATGCATCTTCTAAAGTAAAGTGTGGGCCTTCTAACAAATCATCTCAAAATTGGCATGACAAGAAGTTTCTTGACTTTTACTGTGGTTATATGTGTCATTTTTTAAAATCAATTATAAATTTTTGATTTAACAGGTTCTTGATCGTGGAGCGAACATTGATACACTGGTTGGCATATCGGAGGACCTTCATTCTCAGGTTAGTTCTCAATAAGTTAGAGTAATGCAGAGAGGGTCTGTGTATGTTTCTTTGTCTTTCTTTGAAGCAAGTTATCTGTCATGATATAGCTGTAGAATGCATTTGTTGCTTTCTACGTATTACCGGTTTAATGATGGATTGATCCAATTTTACAAGTGTTCTCTTATTTTTCAGGCAGGAGTCTATCGTGGCACTGCAACCAAATTGCACAGGAAAATGTGGTTTCAGAACATGAAAATTAAATTGATTGTCCTTGGTATTTTGGTGGCCGTGATTCTCATAATAGTTCTTTCGGTATGCCATGGATTCAATTGTGGAAAGTGATTTGGATAGGTAGAGGTCCATTTGAATATGGCATTCTTGTTCTCCCCTGTATTCCTCTCTAAATTGTCAGTTTCTGGTGAAGTAGTTTGCCAGAGGATATTTTGCTTGGACAGCCACTAGTGCATAGTACATACCTTGACTAGTATGACAAAAGGAAATATTCTGTATTCACTGTGGGCCAGAGACCCTGATTACTTTCAGCGACTTTGGTGTATTATATCAAGGTCATCCATTTTTTATTTCTTGTCTTTCACGAATTAGTGTTCTACTATTTATGTTTGAGCCTTACGTCTTGTAAATATTTGATTTTGATCAGTGATGAAGGACAATATTAGCCCTATTTTAACTTTGAAGTAAGCATTTACAAAATTCTTTGAACAATGCTGATGGAGTGCCAATTAGCAAGAATTGTTACATAGACCTTGCTCGTTTGCTGTAAAGTCTTTGTCTGTGTGCGTCAGATGAATGTACTTTGAGTAAATTGGGAAATGTATCTCTTTTTGCATAGATGGTAGATAATTGTAATGAGAAGCACTTTCTATAAATTTTACAATTCAGCTTTAACCTAAGTTCAAAACCAAAAAGGTAATTAATTCAATTAATTAAAATTAAAAAATGAATGAAATTTGGATATTTCTTGCTATGTGATCTAGGAGTTCAGTCATCATTTAAACCAAGGATTTATATTCGAGGGATTTGAGCACATTCCAGGAATGTACATATTATAGATCCATCTTAACTCTGTATCTACTGATGCAATGCAAGAGGGATCAAATATTTTGAGGTGCTATCTCTTTTTAAAAAGCAAAATTTATAGAAATGTTTACACCTCAAGAGATTTGAACCCTCTTGGTGCCTCAAGGAATTTGAACCCTCTTGGTGCTTCCCAAATTAAGATGGATACCATACTGATAATAAACATATTTTGCTAATAAAAAACCAATTTCATGAACATAAAACCATGCTATTCAGTAAATGGCTGAAAGTGTTCTTACATTCCTTTTGAATTCTTGAAAAGAGACCAATTGAAACTTTGTCGAACCATGCTATTTAGTAAATGGCTGAAAGTGTTCTTACATTCCTTTTGAATTCTTGAAAAGAGACAAATTGAAACTTTGTTGAAGAGCAAATAATCAGTTGGGGTTGTTTTAAGTCATTCAGTGGATTTCCATAATTTAAATGTTTCTCAGATTTTAACTCTTTCAATGAATTATTTTAGCTCATTCAATGGATTTCTTGTTAACAATAATGATAAAAATGGGTTCCTCATTATTTATGAGATCTCGTACCATTGTATTGTGTGTCGTCTGTTTGGACCGCCCACCTAATAAGATCATTTTCTCTTCTGCTTCAATAATTTATTGCCATGTTTGGTCATCGCGCTACTTTTATCATGGTATAAGAGACACTTCTGATCAAATGGCCATAGGAGAGCGCATTGTTGATGGTGATGATGGCATCAATGAACCAGAGATGAGTATATGGATGCCTGACCTTGTATCTGTTTGTAAACAAAGGTTCCCGTTATATGTCAAGCATTGGGAAAGCAAAATTGTGCCATCCGTGTCGTTTTTTAGAAAGGTTTGGGATATTTATCTGCGAATATCTGGGATATTTATCTGTGAGAATGGTTAATTATGTTATATTATCTACTGGACTTTTAATTGCTCAGACACGGGGCAATTATTATATTAGTGCCACTGGTTTGAATTTGCTGAGATTGACAAAGTGCACTGTGATAGAAGCATGTTTAGAGCCCTGGATATGTTTGTTCGCATGTTTTTTTCTGTTAGAGATTACTTGCACTGCTTCCGGTTACAGTGTTCAGATTATTGTTCGTGGCTTCTGTTGAATTTCTGTTGATGAACGATCGTTCAACTCCTTCCTGTTTATATTTGGCCATGAATAACCCCAACGAAAGAACAGTTGGAAGCCTTTGAACGGATGAAGCATCAGAGCGTTGCTCTCCACGATGAGAATGAAGTTCGGCGACGCGGCCTGCATAATCAAAGTTACAACGATGGATAATAATTTATATTTTTTCACGAAAATTATTCAATGTACATAATTCAAAATATTCAAAGTACACTACAACACCGCATAACTCGCGGTCAATAGGGATGATCACACAATATACAGAAATCAAAGACGGAGAAGTGAAAAAGGAACGTAGCAAGGCAATGAGAGCCACTCGGAACATGAAGATTATGGACCCCAGTGTTATCATGCTACAGTCCTTTCAAGATTTTGTATGCACAAAAGGCCAACTATTGACAGGAACTGACAATTTCTGATTACAGTTGAAGAAATTATTTTCACATTTTTTTATGGTTATGAACTGAACGAAACAAATGATATATTAGACAATCTCGATTATTTAGATGAAATGGAGGTGAAATCTGTGAAACCTTGAAACTTCCTCTGGGGAATTGCGCAGGGAGACCACTTCGTCGCACAACAAAAGTCACCGTGCGGAGATATAAAGGAGCCTTGTCGCGATATATAAAGACTCTTAAATAACCGGTAATTTATATTTCTCAAATAAAACTTTTCCGCGCAATAATAAAAAAAACTCATGTAAAACAAAATACAAAATATTCTTTACTAATTGAAAAAGAAAATGTCAATAACATTCATGTGGCCGAATATAGAGAAAGTGTGCGACATGAGAAATCCTTGCAAATGAACACTTGGAATATATATATATATATTACCGGAGCAAAAGTGCAACTACAGCTGCATACAGTCATTCAAGATTGCACAGAATTTTTACTTACACAAAGCTTGGGCTCTCAGAACTCTCAGCAATTTCTGGAGACTCTCAACACTATAAGGTTGTGTTCTCTCGACTTCAATAACTGAACACTCACTCTCTTTTACATTGATGCATTCACCTTATTATACAAAGAATTAATATTGGCTTTTCTCGGAAGTTATTGAGTAACATTAAAGACAACATTTAATTTTTTATTAAAGTTTATCTAACAATTTGACTTGCGAACTAATACACGGCTAATTAAATACGCATGGACTTGAGTTAGTTTACTGATTAACTAACTATTTGACATATTGAACTCATATGTAGATTGATTAAGTCAACGGAGACTTGATACACAACGGATTTGTAATTAATATTTCCAACACCCCCCCTTAATTATGAGCAGGTAAGTAAACAAAAATTTCATCAAAACATTTTTAGAATAGAACTTTGCGCGGTGCAGGCTTCAATGCAACGCACAATAAAAGTAACCGCACATAAAGATTCTCAAAAGTAGTAACTCCTAAACAACTTTGTAGATACTAGAACTTGTCCCTTGCCAATGGTTTTGTGAAAATGAATGTTAGTTGATCTTTAGACTTGCAAAACTCTAAACAAATCTCTTTGTTATTTACCAATTCTCTGATAAAATGATACCTTATATCAATATGCTTGGTTCTCTTGTGGAACACATGAGTCTTTGATAATGCAATGGCTGAGTTGTTGTCGCAGTATATTGTGGTAAGCTCTTTCTGATCCTGCAACAAATCTTTTAACATCCTTGCCATCCAAATAGTTTGACAAGCAACACTTGTGGCTGTGACATGCTCATCTTTTGCTTAAGAAAGAGTCACAATGGGCTATTTATTTGAAGCCCATGACACAACACCTTTACCAAAATGAAAAATATACCCAAATACGCTTTTCCTATCATCTATGCTACCTCCACTATCACTATCAATATATCCAACAAGTTTGAAATCTTCTGAAGTAGAATATAGAATACCAAAATCTTTTATGCCATTCACATATGTCACAAATTTTTTACCTGCTTGCCAATGATAGTCTTTTGGAGACTCCATAAACCCTGAAATTAGACTTCCTCCATACATAATATCGGGCCTTGTGGCTATCAAATACATAAGGCTTCCAATCGACCTTTTGAACAATGTAGTATCAACATTTGATCCATCATCCTCCTTGCTTAACTTCAATCTAGTTATGACTAGTATTGGGGTTGCCTTGCAATTTACTATATTAAATATTTTCAAGATCTCATTTGCATATTTGGATCGTGAAATGAATATACCATCCTTGGATTGATGGACTTCAATGCCAAGAAAATATCTCATAAGCCCCAAATCAATAATTTCAAATTCATTCTCCATGATTTACTTAAAATCTTCTATACCAAAATCACTAGTAAAGATTAGATTATCCACATACAAACAAACAATTAACATATTACCTTGTTTGTTGGAATTGATGTACAATGATGGTTGACAATCACTTCTTTGAAATCCATTCTGAATGAGATATAAGTCAATGTGACTATACCAAGCTCTAGGAGCTTGCTTTAATCCATAAAGTGCCTTCTTCAACCGGTATACTTTATTTTCTTGTCTTGGATTCTCATAGCCTTGAGGTTGTTCCACATATACTTCCTCCTCTAAATAACCATTTAAAAATGTTTACTTAACATTCATTTGGTAAACAAGCCATTTGTTGTGCACAACAATGACCAAAATTGTTTTGACTGTCCATTTGCGCAACAGGTGCAAATGTTTCATTGAAATCTATAATGGGCTACTTTGTGAAGCCCCTTGTAACTAGTCGTGCATGTGCTTCTGCACATTTCCATCAGCATCTTGTTTGATTTTGTAAATTCATTTAACACTTATCACATCTTTGTTTTCAAGCACATCTACCAACTCCCATGTTTGATTATTTTCAATGAATTCAATTTCTTCATCCATGGCCCTTGCGCCAATACATCATTTTTTACAGCTTCTTCAAATATTAGAGGATCATCTATTTGAGAAAATAAGGCAAACATTAAAAATGAATTTGTTGTGTCAACATTATATATCTCGCGCAAACTTCTTGTTCTTCATGGCAACAGACTTGCTAAAGTTGGATCTAAAGATGTAGAACTATTTGGATTGCTTGTTGGATTTTGTTGTGCTCTTGGTGTGCTTGAAGGAGTAGTGTGTGCTGCAACATGTGATAGAGTAGATTTTGTTGTGACATGTGGTGCAGTTCTAGGAGTGGATGGTGCGATAATTTGTCATGTATGTGGTGTTTGAACCACTTCATCTGTCATATCATCATGGGGGACAACATCTATGATTTTTACAATCTTGTCTACACTTTCATTCCATGCTTCATTCTCCACAAACTGAATATCATGGCTGATTATGTCCTTTTTGGTAATGGGATCATACAACTTATATGCTTTTGTATCTTCTGAATACTCAACAATATGCATTTTTGTCCCTTGTTATATAATTTCTTTCTCAACTCATCTAGAATATGTGCATATGTGACACAACAAAAAACTATTTTCAAATGCAAAACACTATGTTTCATACATGTCCAAGCCTCTTGGGGAACTTTGTTCTTCACACTCTTTGTTGGACATCTATTCATAATGTATACCATAGTAACCACTGCCGCAACCCAATATTCATTTTATAAATGTTTTGCTATCATCATATTGCTTGCCATCTCCATAATGGTTCGATTCTTCCTCTTTGCGACACCATTCTGTTGAGGTTTATAGCGTGTGATAAATTGTTTGTGTATGCCATGAGTTTTAGAGAAATTCAAGAAATATTTTTGAAATATATTTACCGCTTCTATCTGTCCTTAAGACTTTGAAGCAATAGCCACTTTGCTTCTCCACAAGTGCCTTGAATTGCTGAAAACATCCAACGGCATCATGTTTTAGGAAATAAATCCATGTTTTTCTTGTGAAATCATAAATGAATGTGAGAAAATAATTGCAGCGTCCTATAGATGGTGTTTGCATTGGCCCACAGATATTTGAATGCACAATTTCAAGTGGTGTGCACATTCTATTTGTCTTTCCAACTTGAAATGATTTTCTATGTTGTTTGTCAAAAATACAACCTTCACACACTCTTTCAGGTTTTTCAATCAATGGAAAACCTTTCACCATGTTTTTCATATGCAATAACTTCATCCCACCAAAATTTAAATGTCCAAATCTGAAATGCCACATCCAGGACTCATCCTGAACCTCTGATTGAAATGATGCTTGTATTTTTGTACTTCTGTCTTTCTCTTCCTTCGAACAAGGTGTCATGTCCCAAATTTGTAATTGGGTCACAATGGCCTAATCACATTATCCATATTCATTAGAGTTTGTAAAATTGATGTTAAGGGTCAAATAATTGCCAAGGAGGAAAATTACTAGTTTCCTAGGTTTGGGGTGGAAGCTTTGGGATTTGGAACAAGGAGGATAATAAATGATGTTTAGACATTGGAAGGGTTCAAGTATTTAATAAATAGAGTGAATAAATAAATTCAAGAGAAATCCTAGGTGACAAATGGTTTTGGAGACATATGGAGGATGTGGGACCCACACTAGCTTGATTTTTCATAATACATGGTATATCTCTTTTGCAAATTCGAATTAATGGGAATGTGAACACTCTTGGGTGAGTTGGTAAGTCATAACACATGTCATTGAGCATCTTAGGTCGAATTGGGAAGGATTGGTAACCTCCATGGAAGATAAAGAGTCAAAGTGGAAGTTTGTGGACACTTGGGCTAGATTCCCTAGCCCCTATGACACCAATGATGGAGCATCTATGACAACTATGACAAATTGCAGACCTGACCTCTGACATCTAACCACTATGACATGTCAGCCCCAAAAATAGGCTCAAGGAAGTCGAATTTGGGAGTTGGAGAAGCCAAAGAGACCCAAAATCGAATTTGGGAGAAGATGGAAGGTTGGAACTAGGAGACAAGTGGCAAATGTGGAATATTTCCTAAATGGAAATCTATTGAATCTATTGAGAGGATTTCGACCCTTAGAAGGCTAATGTTGGTTATAAAATGTAGAAATGAAGCATGAGAATAGATTTAGATCATTTGTAGAATTTGCAATTGCATTTGTGAAGAGGGAGAGCTAGTGGATGACTAGTTTCTTGCCTTAGCCAATTTCGAGGGTGAAAGATTCCCATCCAAGTTGGCAATTGGAAAGTCCATTTAGACCTTTCATTTGGAGCTTCAATGGAGTCTTTATTTGTAGGTGTAAGCTACAGGGCAGCTCATGGTTTCTTCTATTGCAGCTCGCTCCTTCAACCATTTCCAGTTTTGATGGCATATTCTTGATCCTTGAGGGAGGGCATTTTTGGTGAGCTATTGTACTCTTTGGGGGAGCTTCTAATGCCCCATTTCTTTTGTAATATGAATTAAATACTCTGTTCTTCATCTCCAAAAAATTTCAGGTCGAAATTCCAAGTAGAAATGTATAAATCTCATTTTTAATGGAAGAACAATGCCATTTCCCCACTACCTTGTTGTGAACCAATGTATTGATGATGATTTCGAATGAATGGATGATTCTCTGATATATTTGTGATCAATATACTGCCATGGATGTCTTCTACAAGTTTCATGTACTGTACTTGAGCATTTGAAGCATTTTTACTCCGTTTAGTTGTATTGGGAGGTGAAATAGTGCCATTTCCCCAAGGGTCGAATTGGGGATTTTTGCAGTTGAATGGGAGAGGGTGAGAACAGTTGTAATAAACCATTAATGGTGCATATGAGACCTTAATAACATACTTAACACATTACATACCTCTGTTCATAAATTTGAGTGGGTTTGGAGGCATTTGGAAAGCCATTTTCAGTACTTACCTCAGGGGGATTTGAACCCCAAACATTAGAGAAATTTTGAGGTCAAAAAAGGGCCTCAAAACAAAGAAAATGTACTATAAAATACAACCAATCACATTCTAGTAGATGACATCATCCCCCTTGGTGAGGTGGCATTACATGAGTTAAGAATGCTTATTTGTCAAATTTTCTATGGTGGATGAAAACACATAGTTAACCAAGGTAGTGGTGTAAGTACTTTTAAGTCATAAAGTAAAGTACTCATAATGATAGTCTTTTCATAAAATAATATTATTGTCATTTTCAAGTAAAGTACTCATAATGAATGTCTTTTCACACTTTCACATAAAATAATATTATTGTCATTTTCAAGTGAAGTACTCTTAATTCATAAAGAAAGTCCTTTCACATTTTTTTATAAAATAATATATTATCATTTTTATATTTTTAATTTTAAATTATATATTCACTCCATTCTATTTAATAATATAATGTCAAACTAATAAATAATAATAATAGATTTAATAAATAATAATAATAATAATAATAATAATGCAATGTGGATTATAATAATATTATTGACATTTTACATGTAAATAAATTCTCAATTAAATTACATTATTAAATTCATGAGAAAAGTACTAAATATAAAAAGTCAACATAAAATTTAAAAAAAAGCTCTTAAAAATGTTTTTTATTATTTAATTTTATTTGCAAGTTCAAGACAAATAAATGTTAAAGGACAATACATTTTTGGGAATTTACAATGAATCTTAGTCACATCAATGTAGACTTATTTTATTAATTTTATTTCTAGTGAATTTTGAAAAGTAACTCAACCATGGTTATTTATATTGTGCATAGAAAATAGTGTGGGAGGTGACTTGTCATATATACCTACTCCATAAAACCCCCAATTCATAATATTTTAATATATCTCATATTTTTGTAGTACATCTCTTAGGAGGCCCTTTTTTGACCTCAAAATCTCTCTAATGTTACTAGTAAAATTGCATACTTGGTCCAGAATCTTGAGAGAATTTGCAGAGGTCTTTTGGTGGCCATATGTTATCCCTGAACATCATATTCAATTCCTAATATCATTCATAAACCTTCCTTGAATATTTGAAGGCATTTGGAGTCAATTTAAGACCTAGAGACCAATACTAGTCAAAGGGAAATCACTAGTAAAGTTACCTACATTGACCAGAATTGAAAGAGTATTTGCAGAATTGTTTTAAAGGTACAAAGGCATCCCTGAAACACATATTTATGTTATAATATCATTCATATACCTTCTCAGAAGATTTGGGATCATTTGGGGCAAATTTGGGACCTAGAGATTGAAACTAGTCCAAGGTCGAACCAAGTAAAAAAGTGGAAAATTGCAATTTTAATAAAATTCCTAACAAGGGACATTACAGTGGTATCAGAGCATGGTCCTTGCACCTGTGTATTAGGTACATACATTCAAGAATAATTGGCAGCCATGTCTTACTATTATGATGAATCCTATGAGTACAATTCTTATGAGGAATATGCAGATGCTTATGAGCAATATGAAGCAGAATGTGAATGGTATGAGGAAGAGGTGCCATCATGCAACACTTCTTACAATTTCAAGAGAAATGAAGATTATTCTTATGAATTTAAATTTGATGAATATGAGTGTATCACACCAACCAAGGATAATTCTATGAGTGAGTTCCAAAGATGGAGAGCAAAATATAAAACCTTGCCCCAACAATATCAAAAATATCAAGAATATCTTGCTTTTAGCAAAAATACACAAAATGCCATGTCTTTTGAGTACTATGCTGAACATGTTTTTGAAAATAGGCCCAAAAATGAAGATGTGGAGTTAGTGAAGAAAGGTTTATGCCCTTCTTGTAAAAACCCTTGGAGCGAGTATCATATATGTGTGCATGAAATGATGTCCTCCTTGAGGAGAGCTTTTGAGATTTATTCAAGAAGAGATTCCAAATATATTGATCCTAAGGAAAACAAGGGGCAAAATGCATCAGCTTGCTTTAAGGAGCAAAAGGAAGAGACATCACAAGAGCATGAAGAAGATTCTATTGAAAATATGGAAGATCATTTCAAGACACCTTCTAGCTTAGACATGAACCAAAGAGCATCTACTGATGGATGCTTAAACTATGAAGGAG
This sequence comes from Larix kaempferi, assembly GCA_027924585.1. Taxonomy (NCBI): domain Eukaryota; kingdom Viridiplantae; phylum Streptophyta; class Pinopsida; order Pinales; family Pinaceae; genus Larix; species Larix kaempferi. The sequence continues at coordinate 242,153 of BSBM01000411.1, read as the reverse complement.
TACCTACTGATGGGTGCTCACACCTCTATGTTGGTGACATAGAGATCACTTTTGAAAGTGTTTCTACAAGTACAAGTTTCATTAAGCATGATAATGAAGACCTTGTAGCGGTTGAAGAAGAACCAAGATCAACTTCCCCATCACCACTTGAGCTTCATGAAGTTGGTCCAAGCAAAATTGAAGAAGATGAGGAGGTTCATTTGCAAGAGCCTCATTTTCTTGAAGGGTCCTTAAAGATGAATGAAAATAATATCCAAGAGTCCCTCAGCATTCTCCATGACACTCAAGCATTGGTGTCAAATTCTTGTTGGAGAGCTACTTCATTGGAGGAAACATCCTTCCTTGAAGACATGGAGAAGATTCAAAGAGCAATGTGCCACATCAAAGGTAATTTCATGTCTTTGCTTTTTGATAGAAACCATTTGTTTGAGCTTAATGAATTGTTACATGATGCATACTTGAAGAATAATGAGGATATTCATAAGCTCACAATTCAAAATGAGCAACTTCTTGAAAAGTTGCAAGATACTTGTTTTTCCTCCTATGTTTCAGATGGTCAAATGGTAGATTGTTTGGAGGATTCTCATGACATGGTGGATCATGAGAAATGTGAAAATTTGAATGTTCTTGATGTGTTTGAAGATGAACTTGAAGAGATCCAAACACTTGATGTGGTGGAAGAGGAATTTGAATTGCCTCTTGATGAAGGTTATGCAATTTTTAAAGAAGAGCATGATTCTTCTACATTGGAACCAAACTATGACAAAGAGTTCACACTTTTGAAGGAGCTGCATGATACTACCCACATGGATCCTTCCCATGATGAAACTCCTGAACTTTTTGATCAATTGGGTGAGTTAGTACATTCTCCTACATCCTACAATTCCATGTTTTGCAGTATTAGTCTCAATGAAGTATGGGTGAAAGGGTTCTTTTTGATGGTGCCACATGAGGAGTATGGAACTCCTAGATTTAACCTTTATGATGACATGGTTGGAGCACATTCTTATTCACATTTGCAGCAGCATAATTTTTCACTTTATGATGATTCACATCTACATGGATGCACCTATGATATGGATTTGAGTCACTTGAATACTCATGGTTTTTTTTGCTCAACACTGGGTTCATTTGATGTTAGAGGAACTTCATCCAACACTTGGATGAATAGATTTATGATGGGAGAACATTTTTGTTGGCAGCCACATACTTTGTTACATCTTTATGATTCTCACATTCATGGATGTATGGGTGAGACTTTTTTGAGTCATTTGAAGTCTCCTTGTTTTTTCTGCTCATTATTTGGTTCAGATTCTAGTGGAGATTCTTCATTCACTTCTTGGATGAAAGAATACATGGCTGAATATTTTGATGCATATCACATCATTTTGGAGCAGCATTATAGGACATGGGATCCTCACCTATGTCATTGGAGCAGATTTGATTGGTCACTTGAAGCTTGTATGCACTTGGAAAATGGTGGTCTACTTGCTTGGAGGTATAAGCACTTTCATGACTCTTTGATGAAGCATATCCTAGATGTACATTTTCATTATGTTGTTATGTACTTTGATGATATATATTTGGTATTCATGATGTTTGGAAGAATGCATACAAGAAAATGGGATCCAGGAATCCTCTTATCTAATGGTGTAGGTTGGAGAGCACTCTTAATTGTTGGGGTGCAATACAAGCAATGGGACCCTGGAATAATTTTCGTCTCATTGGTTTCATTTTTTGGGGGGAAGCAAGCAGTATGGGAGATGGATTCCCCACTTAATAAAGTGATTTTAATCAGAGTAGTGCAGCAGCAAGCATGGTGGTTTCTCTCTAAAATATTCATGGAAACTCAAAGACTCAAGGTTTGGCAATTCAATGGCAACTTCAAAGAATTATACAGAAAGCAGGTTCTTCAACACCCATGTTTGAAATTGCTTGAGGACAAGCAATATTGGGAAGGGAGGATTTGTCATGTCCCAAATTTGTAATTGGGTCACAATGGCCTAATCACATTATCCATATTCATTAGAGTTTGTAAAATTGATGTTAAGGGTCAAATAATTGCCAAGGAGGAAAATTACTAGTTTCCTAGGTTTGGGGTGGAAGCTTTGGGATTTGGAACAAGGGGGATAATAAATGATGTTTAGACATTGGAAGGGTTCAAGTATTTAATAAATAGAGTGAATAAATAAATTCAAGAGAAATCCTAGGTGACAAATGGTTTTGGAGACATATGGAGGATGTGGGACCCACACTAGCTTGATTTTTCATAATACATGGTATATCTCTTTTGCAAATTCGAATTAATGGGAATGTGAACACTCTTGGGTGAGTTGGTAAGTCATAACACATGTCATTGAGCATCTTAGGTCGAATTGGGAAGGATTGGTAACCTCCATGGAAGATAAAGAGTCAAAGTGGAAGTTTGTGGACACTTGGGCTAGATTCCCTAGCCCCTATGACACCAATGATGGAGCATCTATGACAACTATGACAAATTGCAGACCTGACCTCTAACATCTAACCACTATGACATGTCAGCCCCAAAAATAGGCTCAAGGAAGTCGAATTTGGGAGTTGGAGAAGCCAAAGAGACCCAAAATCGAATTTGGGAGAAGATGGAAGGTTGGAACTAGGAGACAAGTGGCAAATGTGGAATATTTCCTAAATGGAAATCTATTGAATCTATTGAGAGGATTTCGACCCTTAGAAGGCTAATGTTGGTTATAAAATGTATAAATGAAGTATGAGAATGGCTTTTGATCATTTGTAGAATTTGCAATTGCATTTGTGAAGAGGGAGAGCTAGTGGATGACTAGTTTCTTGCCTTAGCCAATTTCGAGGGTGAAAGATTCCCATCCAAGTTGGCAATTGGAAAGGCCATTCAGACCTTTCATTTGGAGCTTCAATGGAGTCTTTATTTGCAGGTGTAAGCTACAAGGCAGCTCATGGTTTCTTCTATTGCAGCTCGCTCCTTCAACCATTTCCAGTTTTGATGGCATATTCTTGATCCTTGAGGGAGGGCATTTTTGGTGAGCTATTGTACTCTTTGGGGGAGCTTCTAATGCCCCATTTCTTTTGTAATATGAATTAAATACTCTGTTCTTCATCTTCAGAAAGTTTCAGGTCGAAATTCCAAGTAGAAATGTATAAATCTCATTTTTAATGGAAGAACAATGCCATTTCCCCACTACCTTGTTGTGAACCAATGTATTGATGATGATTTCGAATGAATGGATGATTCTCTGATATATTTGTGATCAATATACTGCCATGGATGTCTTCTACAAGTTTCATGTACTGTACTTGAGCATTTGAAGCATTTTTACTCCGTTTAGTTGTATTGGGAGGTGAAATAGTGCCATTTCCCCAAGGGTCGAATTGGGGATTTTTGCAGTTGAATGGGAGAGGGTGAGAACAGTTGTAATAAACCATTAATGGTGCATATGAGACCTTAATAACATACTTAACACATTACATACCTCTGTTCATAAATTTGAGTGGGTTTGGAGGCATTTGGGAAGCCATTTTCAGTACTTACCTCAGGGGGATTTGAACCCCAAATTACTAGTAAAATTGCATACTTGGTCCAGAATCTTGAGAGAATTTGCAGAGGTCTTTTGGTGTCCATATGTTATCCCTAAACATCATATTCAATTCCTAATATCATTCATAAACCTTCCTTGAATATTTGAAGGCATTTGGAGTCAATTTAAGACCTAGAGACCAATACTAGTCAAAGGGAAATCACTAGTAAAGTTACCTACATTGACCAGAATTGAAAGAGTATTTGCAGAATTGTTTTAAAGGTACAAAGGCATCCCTGAAACACATATTTATGTTATAATATCATTCATATACCTTCTCAGAAGATTTGGGATCATTTGGGGCAAATTTGGGACCTAGAGATTGAAACTAGTCCAAGGTCGAACCAAGGAAAAAAGTGAAAAATTGCAATTTTAATAAAATTCCTAACAAGGGACATTACACAAGGCTTGTCTACTTCTCTACTTTCTGCTTTAAATGTAGCTCTAAAGTGTGCATGATTTGTGTCTTGCACAATATTTTCATTCATATCAGGCCTTATCCTTAAGGGAAACATGCGATTACTTTTCATCTGTACCTTAGCTATAAGTTGGTTGCTTGGATACTTGTCCATAATCACACATTGATTGTTTTCAATGTAGACATTATAGCTTTTTTGCACCAATTGTCCAATACTCATTAAATTATGCTTTAGTTTTGGACATAATATACATCAAGAATAACTTTATGCTCACTCTATTTGGTCATAATATCAATAATGCCTTTTTCCAAAACAATGACTTGGATATTGTTACAAAGTGTGACATCAATTTGAACTAATTTATCCATACTAGAAAACGAATCTGGATTTCCTATCATATGATGATTGCAACCTGAATCTAAATACCATATGTCGCATGGACTTTCTTGAGCAATATTACACTCAAGTGGGGAGTTTGTAGGAATTGATTAAACAATCTTAGTGCATGCCATAAACATTATGATGTTGGAAGTGCTAGTGTTGCTTGATTGATTTTGACGTTGCTTGTTTTGGTCATATTGTTTCTTCTTGCATTCATATGCATAATGCCCAAATTTCCTGCAATAATGACACCGAATTCGTGATTTATCAAATCTTTGACCACTTGGCTAACTAGAATTCTGATTTTTACTTCTACCAGCAACATTTGCAAGACTATTGTTGCGTCCACCTCTAGAAAAAATTCTTCCTCCACCTCTAGGATTAGATCCCCCCCTTCCTCTTCCACGGTTATAGATGACTACGCTGAATGCATTTTCCAGCGATGTTTTTGATCAATTTAATTTAATATGTGTTCATGATTGATGAGTGAAGCATGCAACTCACCAAGACTGAGTTGACTCAAATTTTTTGTTTCTTCCAAGGTTACAACCAGGGGATCAAACTTAAGAGGAAGACTCCTAAGCACCTTCTCAACAACCTACCTGTCTTCTATGACTTCTCCGTGAGACTTAATTTGAATAATCATATCAACAACATGGATATAAAAGAATTCTACTGAATCTGTATCTTTCATTAACAAATTTTCAAAATCTCTTCTAAGAATATGTAATCTAGTAGTCTTTACTTTGTACATACCTTGATAAGTGGTTTCTAGTGTGTCCCATGCTTCCTTCGCTTACTTTGTTGCTGCAACTCTTGGGAGTATGCTTTCATGCATTGCTTGATGTATGGAAAACATAACTTTTCCATCATTTTCCCTCTGTTCCCTCAAAGCATCCTTCTTAGCCTATGTGAGGGAATTATACACTGCTTGATTTGTTGGTTCCACATAGCCATTTTCAACTATTTCACACATATTGACTCCTAAACAAAGCTTTCATGGTCAGGGACCAATATTCATAATTTTTACCTATAAAAATGGGAGTTTCTAGACTTGGCATTGATGCACTAAAAGTGGAAGCCTTTTTTAATTTTGCAAAGTCACATCATTTTTTTAAAACAAAGCTTCTACTCTTCTCGAACCTACTCTAATAATGGGAATTGCGAGTCGCGCAACAAAACTCACCAGGCAGAGATATAAAGGATCCTTGTCGCGATATATAAAGACAAAGTCTTAAATTACTGCACGGTAATTTATATTTCTCAAATAAAACTTTTATACGTGACAATAAAAATAAACTCACACAAAACAAAATACAAAATGTTCTTTACCTATTTAAAAGGAAAATGTCAATAACATTCATGTGGTTGAATATAGATAAAATGCGCGACATGACATATCATTGCAAATGAACACTCAGATTATATATATATATATATATATATATATATATATATATATATATATATATATAAGTTGTTGAGAGCCCAAGCTCCGTGTAAGTGAAGAATCCACTCTACCTTTAATGGCTGTGTATATATTACCAGAGCAAAATTGCAGCTTCAGCTGCATACATAGTCATTCAAGGTTGCGCAGATTCTTCACTTATACGGAGCTTGGGCTCTCAACAACTTATATATATATATACACACACACACAGTCATTCAAGGTTGCGTGGATTCTTCAGTTACACGGATCTTGGGCTCTCAGAACTTTTGCATACTCTTGACACTATGAACATGTGCTCTCTTGACTTCAACAAGTGATCAGTCTCACTCTCTTGACTTCAACAAGTGAACACTCTCAGTCTGTCTAAACTTTCACGGATGCATTCACCTTATTATACAAAAACATAATACAGGCTTCTCTGGAAGCTACCAAGTAACATTAAATACAACATTTAATTTCTTTCTAAAGTTTAGCTAACAATTTGACTTGCAAATTAATACACAGTCGATTAAATACATAGAGATGTGAGCCAGGTTACGACTGAATGGCTGAGACTCAGTGACAGAGTGGAGACGTGATACACAACAACTTCATAATTAATATTTCCAGCACTTAGACAACATTTAATTTATTTCTAAAGTTTAGTTAACAATTTGACATGCAAATTAATACACGGTTGATTAAATACATAGAGATGTGAGCAGGCTTCAAATTTGAAGCCTTCAGTGCCCTTAAAAGGCCCTCTTACCCGTCATAGAAGGCCAAGGTGAATTTTACACTGCAAAAAAAAATTAATTTCATGCAGAGCCCATCAGTAATGAAATTAAGTTGACCTTTGCAAATTTGCAACGGAAGGGCAAATCCAAATTATGCACGTCCCGAGGTTATCAGTGGCCATGGGACTGGGAGACTTGGAGTCTGGAGAGTCAAAGACTGCCCCAGTTCCCTTGGAGAGTTGGACCTAGGTCCCAGTTGGTAGTGGCGGGCTCAATGAGTAGGTGACACGATGTCATCCTTCATGTGACTCAATTACGGTGTGAAAGCATTTAATGTTATCACCAAACCTTGGTCGAGACTGGACTCCACAATGCACATAGTACATGCATGTAACGTGCTGCTGGAATTCAACAAGTGTGATAACCATAGGAACATTAACCATAGCCCACAATCCATTGAATTTTCATGTGCCATCACTGATTAGCCATGTGACCATGGAGTCCGCCCAACGAGTGCATTAATGCATCATGCAATTATGCAAAATGGGAAATGGAAATTGGAATGGAGCCTCACTGGAGCCTATCCTGAGTCTTAACTCTCGGAGTCTTGAGTGACAATAATAATCTCTACCCATGCAACCTGTAAAACAAATTTACGAAATGTTGCCTATTTAAATCCATGACTGGCAAAAATGCATGAATCCGCCATAATAATTACCAGATTGAGTATCTTTTGGAGGTGGGAAATGGCTAATTCAATAGCTGAACATCATATATATGTGGGTTTTCTCCATTGAATCGTTCTGGCTCAGTGTTAAGTAGTTTTCAAGTCGTGTCCCATGTTGTTGGCAAATGGAGAGTTCGGGACAAACAACTATAACTATACAGAGGTATGCCAAGGATTTTGTATTTGATGTTTCTGACACGTTTTCAACTGCGTAATTTGGTTAAAAAAACCATTATAGGTAGAATGGAATATGCATGATTCTGAATCTCAACTCCAAGATTTATTAATTAGAGAAATTTACAAGGCAGATTCTATTAATGATCACTTCTGCTTTCTCTTTCTCTGATGTTCATTTATGAATTGTTTCCCTAAAAAATGCTTTCTCGGTTTTAGAATAAGTTCAAAGAATACCACTCTTGTATTTCCAAAGCCTTAGGTTTATGCAAAATGCAGCATTGCAAATCATATTTTAAACCAAAACAAACCCCTTAAAATCCAAGTCTAATGTGCGTCTGGATTCTGGCGATTTCAAAGCTCAAAGTTGCATTATTGAGTCCTTACAAACATGTTGTGCAACATTTGCATCTGTGATTCATCCAACGGGCTCCTTACAAACATCTTCTGCAACATTTGCATTTGCGATTCGTCCAACAGGCTCCTTATATGACTCGGTTGCTGTTAATTTACAAGTACATGCAACATTTTGCACTGTAGATTTTCAAATATGTGTAGCAATTCATATATGGAGAACATAGTTACATGCATTGACTGTTGGATTGACTTTTAGTGCAATAAATATAAGGGTTTTAACTTTCCACATCCAAACTTTTTGAAACTTGTAATGCATTATGCCACTGGTCACTGGAGGCAAAGTCTTGAATGACCCACACCCATGAACCGACGAAAAAATCGCACTCCCCAGATTATACAACCTCAAATCCATTTTAGCAATTTCCAAACCTTGAACAGTAAAATTCTCATTTCCTCCTTCAAAATCATGTCAGGATATTTCATTTCTCTGCTCCTTCTACAAATATTTCAAACACAATTTGTCCCCTTCCAACACTCTAGATCCCTCTTGACCTACAGTCTACAAACCACTTCACCATCGAAAAGATAGCTTCTTCTCTAGTCATCTCCCTTGGACATCAACTTTTGGATCAATTTATATTATTCAATGCTCATGGGTTTCCCTGGTTCAGGAGTCTAATAGTTAGCAGAACTCAACCTGTTGGGAAAATTGTAAGTCTCTTTCATCAGAATAGGAGTCCTTTTCAGGTAGCTTTCACCGATCTTCAGGGATGCTTTGGACCTCCATTTTGATTGTCTTTCTTATGGATAAGAAGACCTAAATGAAATGGGTAGCAGTCTGTAGAGGGAAATGCAGGGTTCCATATGACTTTATCCTTTTATAGTCATTTTTATGGGAATAACAGTCCAGATGATCAACCCATCACATGGCTCTTCTATCAATGCGTTCATCATAATTTAGGATTTGAACCCCGAGTGTTGGATTTGGTTCAATCCCCTGCAGATTTGCAATGTGACCTTTATGAGAGGTGCTCCTCCTTTTGGAATGATGATTTATGCTATAGAGGTCTTGAAAATCCATTTCTTCTCGAAGAGGGCTTGTCTTGAGTGAGGACGTAATCTTCCTTGCAGACATAAATATTGCCAGTCCTCCATGCTAAGACAATCTTGGTACTTCTGAAAAAAATTTGCCTAGAGGTTAGAAACTTTCTTCAGATAATACCGCTTTTGACTTCCATAATTAGAAGGCCATTCATGCCCACTACTATCTCAATCAACGAGATAGGATAAATTCGAGTTTCAACGAAAGAAGACAAAAATAGAAGCGTGTTATATCTTCATAAGAGGATTTCTTAGGTTTGGATTTACCTCTTCTTCACATCAAGGCATGCATTTATTTTTTTGCTTGAGGGTTCTTCACAATAGAGTTCAAATCTATTGAATATGTAGATAACATTCTCCATTTAATTATGCCATGGTTTATGAGTTACAAAAGCTTATGCATGAATCACTGGTCTTCTTTTTTTGACCCCTCCATATAATCTTGGACTTCTACTCCAATGTGGATTGGTAAATGCCCTAATTTCACGAGTCTTAACTTTTAGGGATACTAGTCACTAGTCTCCATAAAAAATGCTTGGGGAATATTCATTTATGCTTCACATAAACATGCGATAAGCATATAATGACAACATATGAGGTTGTGTGTAGAAGTATACTTCACAAATGGATGACCTAAAAGGTAGCTTGGAAGTGGAAGCAACTATTAGGCTATGAGCAATTGGCCTTTAGATGTAGATCATGGTTTGAGTATGGTCACTTGGAAACCTCCCATCCAAAGAAAAATGTGAGTGAGGAGACTACCAAGCTCTCCCGGAATACCATTGGAAGAAAACTCAAAAAGTAGGATCAAAGACTCACATGATGGAAAGGTGTTAAGAATCACTGCCATCTAATAGATGTGGAAGACTCAAAAGATGGAAAATCAATTCCTCTCATTAAAATCTACTCTAGAGATGAGGGGATACTAAGAACAATGCCATAAGATTAGGAAATCTAGATGGGAAAAAACTTATGTTTTTAGTTGGAAAGATAATAATACAATGATTATAATAGCCTACATAAAAGTTCATTTCAAAATAGGTAAGATTTAATGTCATGGAAAAGTTAATTTTCTATTTTTTTTCTTTTGTCTTATTTCTTTGAACCATTGGCTATGGTAATGATCAATTGGTCACGACAAGGATCAAGAATTTTAAATCTCTGAAGGACGTACAATGTTATAGGTACACAATTTTTAGGTGGATACATTGGCACTGGACAAAAAACATCTTTTCAATTTTTTCTATTATTGTTAGGCATCTCAAGGCTGAACTCTTTTGGTTCTTGGAACATAGCACTTCTAGTAGTGGATATTTTCTCAAAACAATGCTAGACACAACTACGCTTTAGTACCCCATGAGGCTATGTACATCTCCAACTTCATATTATGCACTCAAAAAAGTTGTGAGTAGTTCTCAACTACTCTAATCACTTTTGTAGGATAGGCAACAAACATTTTCCTTCACAAAAATAAATATGCCAAAGAACAGTTCAATACAAAATACCAATACTCCTAATGGTTATCACAATGTTCACATTAACAAAACAAGAGCTCCAATCTATTTGAGCTCCGGAGAGTACAAGAGCTCCAAATAGGTACGAGGCATGTCCACGCCCTTTAATTTTCATATGTTTAGAATGGAACACATTTTTTGATCATCTCTATCATGGCTTTCAAAGCGAATTGTTTCAGCTCATTGTTGTATCGGACAAATCCATCTTCATCCTTGTGGTCAACCCTGTGATCAAATTGAAGATTCTGCAAACCGACTTGAGTCGTCTAGAGGTCCTTCTACAAGATTTTTCCACACTTTTCAGACATGAACTCTTATGTATTTCCACCCTCTTTCAATGTCAACATAATATGTACTCCCTGGAGATTGTGAAGACTTTGTTGCAATTGCTGTGAATTTCTCTTACAAAGGCATAACACCTACTCTCAGTCGATCGCTTGGGACCGCAGGAAAGCATACCCAAGAGACTCTCCAAAGAAATAAGAGATTGGAATGCAATTTTTTATCACCTTTATCAAGGATTTCGAAGCAACTTGTCAATGCCGGTAACTTCTCTGTAGTTTCTTTCATCAACCATTGCATATCGAAGAGGAAGTATTCGTTTGAGACGAGGATGCAAAAGAGTCCACTGAAGTAAGACGCCTCTCTATATATGAAGGATGGAGACTATTTCAGAGAGTGGCTTTCAAGGACGACCAAGTTTCTCTAGATATAGAAGAACGTGCAAAAATTCACCAATTCTCTTGCTCAAAACAACGCCCTGCGTTGTCATCTTATGCGTGGATGAACTTACTACTGGGTCTCCATACATATTGACATTGCAAGCTTAACATATGATGGCATAAACCCCAGGGCATGGCATTGAGCTTAAGCCCCACATCTAAACTTAGGTGTCTTTAGAATTACTTTTGTGCTTATAACATCATTGAGCTTCTTTATTTGCATGTCTATGCATTCCATGCATCTATGCTGCAAGCTAATATCATAGATATTGCTGCTTGTAGCTCTTGTTTCTATTAGTATTAGTAATAAAATTGTTTCTTATCATAATGAAATTTTGATGTATTATTACATTTTCAAATAAAAATGATAATTTATTTTTACATGTCAGTATTAAAAGGTTCAATATCCCATTACCCTTCAAAGTGAAATGAACCTTACCCTTCAAATTTGATCCATGGATGTGAGCCAGGTTACGACTGATCGGCTGAGACTCAGTGACAGAGTGGAGACGTGATACACAACAGCTTCATAATTAATATTTCCAACCCTTCTGAACAAAGAATATGTTATTATTTATGGGCGTGGCTGTGATGGTATGTGGAAGAGATTGTCCCTGCATGTCCAGTGAAAACGTAAGATTCATGTCCATTGAAAACTTGCAGTAAAAACTTACAATAAAAATGGGTAGTGAAGATCGAGTTCCATTTCACAAATGTGGAAAGAATAAAATTGATAAACATATTATTCTAACACCGTCAACATAAAATGCATTTGCTCCACTGACAATCATTTGTATGTGGAAAATTGTAATTTTTTTAGGGTTCTAGAGAAGTTTGCGACTCAGGTGTGAGCGTTCGAGTCAGCTCTATTTTTTTAATCCAGCGACAAGCATTTATAATACCCACACAAAGGATGGTACAATCAATAATGGTTTATGCCGTTCAGAAAATCCTCGGTCGCATGGATATCGTGATGTCACTACCTGAGCTGCATTTCTTTGAAGGACATTTGCCACGATTTTCCCACGTGGGCACGATCAAATGCTTAGACAATTTAATGTTGAAGACGATAAGCGAGTCAATGGGCTACTAAATTTGATATCCAACAACGCTATGTTGTATAGTTTATTTTTTTTAATCTTTCTGGTCATTGGTGTATAAATAAAGTTAGGGTAGATTTTGCCCCCAGGGACAGCTCAAATGGCAAGACATGTGCATATTCTTCAGAGAGTCTAATAGGTGTTAGTATCTTAGAATTTTGGGTGAATTACCATTTATGTTTTTCTTAAATTGGAGGATGGGACAAGTGTACTATCTTTTATAGTTGTTGTTCAAAATTTAAAATAAACAATTAAAAAAAAAGAAATATAAAAAATAACTAGTAGTTGATGCATGGATAACTCCTAGCTCATGCATGAATAATAGGTAGTGACAACAACCCATTTAACTAAAGACGGTAACCCATTTTAACCGACCACAAGTTAAGTGGTTGTGCTAGTCATAAGGTGAGGGAAGAAATAGGATAAAACATATAATTATGTTTTATTTTATTTCCATCTCATCTTTTAGGTGGAGAGTTAGGGGATATGGAGAAATAGGATGAAACATATAATTATGTTTTATCTAATTTCTTCTCAATTTTCGATGTTTCATTTTATTTCTACTCCATTCTTAACAACTAGCACAACCACTTAACTTGTGGCCAGTGAACACTGATATGTCACAAGTTAAGTGCCTTGTGTTCTCCATGCCTCAACTACTTACCTTCTTTAATTAAATGTGTTACATCTATCCGTTATGCATGCATAAGCTACGAGTTATCTATGCATCAGCTACCAATGAATTTTTATATTTCATTTTTTTTATAATTGTTTATTTGAATTTTGAACGACAACCATAAAATCAATCTAGATATTAAACTTGTCTCATTCTCCAATCTAGGAAAAGCATAGATGGTAGTCCACCCCAAATTCTAAAGATATAAACACCTATTAGTGTAACAAGTTATCTATTACTTGTTCTCTATGCTTAGTTGTAATCACTTGTTATCTATGCCTCAACTATATGTTACCTTCTTTAGTTAAATGGGTTGTCTCTCATTACATGTTATCCATGCATGAGCTACGAGTTATCCATGCATCAATTGCTAGTTATTTTTTATATTTCTTTTTATATATTGTTGTTTATTTTGAATTTTGAACGACGACCATAAAATCAATCTAGACAATACACTTGTCCCATCCTCCTTCAATCTAGGAAAAGTATAAAATGTAGTCCACCCCAAATTCTAAGATATAAACATCTATCAGTGTAAATATCCAAATAAAACATAACAATTTTTAATATTAAGATAAAACTAAGTATATGTTTTGTATTATTTCTGTGTTATCATATTTCTCTCGATTTACAATGTTTTATCTTATTTCTACCCCACCTCCACCCTAACTTCTATAAATGAGGCTTGTGACAATGATGCTTATCTCCTTAATGGATTTTTCTCTATAGATCTATTGTGTTTGACATCCAACAACACTTTGTTGTATACTCTACTTCGTTAATCTCAAATTCGTTGTTGGTGCATGAATAGAGCTAGGGTGGTTTGTGTTTTCATTGTCACATTGGCACTACAGAGGTATCTTGGCATGTGGTAGAGTTGTGAGGTATCTTGGCATGTGGTAGAGTTGTGAAGTTCTGTTTTTTTTTTAAATATTGTGAGAGGCGCAGAGGTTTGGGAGCAACACTCTAGGTTAGGAGTAGCTTCAAGCCCAATCTCATGCCAGATGTGGATTGATAGATGATGTATGGTTTAGTGTCAACGATTCACAAGTTCTGTCAGAATTTGATCAATGCAACCCCTTGAAGAAGGAATGTGTCCTTCCCTGCGAAATTGCTCACCCACGGAGGCGTATGGTCACTTGCAGTTTTTGTGAGAATAGTAATATTTTAGAAATGATCGGCCATTGAATGTTGCATCGTGTTTGATTTGTTGCTTGACTCGTTTTTGTGTCCCACATTCGAGGAAAGGTTGGTTTTTAAATAACTATAACAAAATAGGCAAGAGAAATTGGATGGCTCATCTTTTTTTCAAAGATTAAAGTATTTTAATATTTGCTTCTGCAGTGGCACTATTTGTATATTTATTAGTTATTACACATGTTATGTTTCTTAATAATGATAAGTATAAGTATAAGTATATTCTATCATATACAAAGATAGTATAAATGATTCTTTTGAATTTGATTATCATAACTTTTGTTTTATTAATGTTAACAATGATACTCGTATTAAATAAAAAATCTTTAAGAAATTTTAGTTGTTGAAAGATTTCTCATCATAAAAACAATATCATCAATGTGAAAAAAAAATATAATGACTATATCAATTAGAATTGTGCCAACAAAACTTATTTATTCTAAATCATATTAACAATAAAATTTTTATTTTTTTAATTATCATTCATTCATATATATATATATAAGAATAAGATAATCTTAATAAAATTTAT